>WOAB01000734.1:0-729765 GCA_027886185.1 Rheum nobile | reverse complement strand
CTTCTCCAATTAGTTTTCTTGATTAGAATTGTTTATGAACACAGTTGGTAGTGGACTTCACTGCTTCATGGTGTGTGACCGTGCCGCTTGATGGCTCTTTGCTGAGCGATCTCGCCAAGAAGCAACATATACGAATGTTTTACATTGACTTACAATTTACTGACTCCTTTGCTAAGTCGATTCTTATTGGTATGACAATCAGTGATCTACAGAGATTTTAAGAACTCTAATGTCCTCCTTGATTCGGTATGCAGACTTGTCTTGATAATCTTCTTACATTTCTGTTCTCCTTGATTCGTATATGAGACCTCTTAACTCCCAGCAATTTGCATTGATTACAGAATTACAATGAGAAACTTTCTGATTTCGGATTGGCTAAGGATGGTCCAACTGGCGACAAATCCATGTCTCTACTAGAGTCATGGGTACATATGGATATGAAGCTCTAGAGTATCGTGCTACTGGTATAATAGCTTCTAATATTCACATTTTGGTTTTTTTTTATGCCTTTTGACAGTATGTGAATTTGTACCTTTCAGGTCATTTGACTACAAAAAGTGATGTGTATAGCTTCAGAGTGGTTCTGCTGGAAATGCTATCGGGGAGAAGAGCTGTGGACAAAAACAGACCATCTGTGGAACAAAATCTGGTGGAATGGCAAAACCCTACTTAACAAACAAGAGGAAAGTATTCAGAATCATGGATACTCGTTTGGAAGGGCAGTACAAGATGAATCCGGCCCACAGAGCGGCTAGTCTTGCATTCCGGTGCATCTCTAGGGAGACCAAGTTGAGGCCAACCATGGATGAGGTGGTGAGGGAGCTCCAGAGGATTCGAGATTACAAGGAGTCTGAAAATGGGTGAGAGGGGTTCGACCCGGTTGAGGAGGAAGAATGCAAGGACGCCTCAAGCTGTTACTTATCCGAGACCCTCCACATCCTCCTCTATATGCCTGAACAGAATGAATGTACAATTTTTGTTCTGCTGCTGTAATTCAGAGATGAGCAAATGGGCAGGCGATCCAGCAATGGACTAACAAGTCATAGTAGTTGTTCTATGAGAAGCTAAAGTAATGTTGAAATTCCTGACATATGTGAATTAAGTAGAATCACTTGATTTAATCTATACTGTACTGTAGATGCAGATGTGAACTCTGAAGTGCTCCTTTTGACCCAAAAAAGGAGGTCGAAAGTGATTCAAAGAGAGAATTAATATCAGCATCATATTGCTTTACACGTGAAAAGTTACAAAAGTAGGAGGTCCTTTTCAAGTTTGATCGAATTCTGAACTGGAAAAAAGATTACACTTTTTTCATAAATTAGCATCATAATGGGAAAAAAGTTACAAAAGTAATGAACCTGTAAGAACAAATAATAGACCTGCTAATTAAACTCATGAACCTTAGAAAAATATCATAAACTTATAAAATAAAACCTAATAAACCTATACGCCATAACTCATGAACCTACGAGTTAAAACTGATGAACCTACAAGTTCAAATGCATGAACATGCAAGGAAAAACACAAAAACCTCAGAAAAAATAATGAAACCCGTAAGACAAAAGTAATGAACCTGCTAGTAAAACTCATGAACCTTAGAAAAATCTCATAAACTTGTAAAATAAAACGAATGAACCTATACGCCATAACTCATGAACCTACAAGTTAAAACTCATGAACCTACAAGTTAAAACTCATGAACCAACATGGAAAAACTCAAAAACCTCAGAAAAAGTAATGACCCATAAGACAAAAGTAATGAACCTGTAAGACAAAAGTAATGAACCTGTAAGACAAAGTAATGAACCTGCTAGTTAAAACTCCATGAACCTTAGAAAATCTCACAAACTTGTAAAATAAAACTCTATGAACCTACAAGTTCAAATGCATGAACCGCAAGGAAAAACTCAAAAAACCTCAGAAAAAGTAATGAACCTGTAAGACAAAAGTAATGAACTTGTAAGACAAAATAATGAACCTGTTAATTAAAACTCATGACCTTAGAAAAATATCATAAACTTGTAAAATAAAACTAAATGAACCTATACGTCATAACTCATGAACCTACGAGTAAAACTATGAACCTAAAAGTTCAATGCATGAACCTGCAAGGAAAAACTCAAAAACCTCAGAAAAAGTAATGAACTTGTAAGACAAAATTAATGAACCCGTAAGACAAAATAATGAACCTGTAAGATAAAATAATGAAACTTGTAAGACAAAAGTAATGAACGTGCTAGTTAAAACTCATGAACCTTAGAAAAATCTCATAAACTTGTAAAATAAAACTAATGAACCTATACGCCATAACTCATGAACCTACAAGTTGAAACTCATGAACCTACAAGTTAAAACTCATGAACCTACAAGGAAAAACTCAAAAACCTCAGAAAAAGTAATTAACCCGTAAGACAAAAGTAATGAACCCTGTAAGACAAATAATGAACCTGTAAGACAAAGTAATGAACCTGCTAGTTAAACTCATGAACCTTAGAAAAATCTCATAAACTTGTAAAATAAACTAATGAACCTATACGCCATAACTCATGAACCTACAACTTAAAACTCATGAACCTACAAGTTCAAATGCATGAACGTGCAAGGAAAAACTCAAAACCTCGGAAAAAATAATGAACCCGTAAGACAAAAGTAATGAACCTGTAAGACAAAAGTAATGAACCTGTAAGACAAAATAATGAATCTGCTAATTAAAACTCTGAACCTTAGAAAATATCATAAACTTGTAAAATAAAACTAATGAACCTATACGCCATAACTCATGAACCTACGAGTTAAAACTGATGAACCTACAAGTTTAAATGCATGTACATGCAAGGAAAAACACAAAAACCTCAGAAAAAATAATGAACCCGTAAGACAAAAGTAATGAACCTGCTAGTTAAAACTCATGAACCTTAGAAAAAATCTCATAACTTGTAAAATAAACTAATGAACCTATACGTCATAACTCATGAACTTACAAGTTAAAACTCATGAACCTACAAGGAAAACTCAAAAACCTCAGAAAAAGTAATGAACCCGTAAGACAAAAGTAATGAACATGTAAGACAAAGTAATGAACATGCTAGTTAAAACTCATGAACCTTAGAAAAATCTCATAAACTTGTAAAATAAAACTCATGAACCTACAAGTTCAAATGCATGAACCTGCAAGGAAAAACTCAAAAACCACAGAAAAAGTAATGAACATGTAAGACAAAAGTAATGAACCTGTAAGACAAAAGTAATGAACTTGCTAGTTAAAACTCATGAACCTTAGAAAAATCTCATAAATTTGTAAAATAAAATTAATGAACCTATACGACATAACTCATGAACCTACAAGTTCCAAATGCATGAACCTGCAAGGAAAAACTCATGAACCTGCAAGATTATCGGCTTAAACTTCTCTTGTAGGGTTTATGAACCTCTAAAAATGTAGCCTATGAGGATTTGAACCCACATCCATGTGAATAAACACATTGCTCTACCATTTGAGCTAATAGGCTATGACAAACAAATACACAATTTCAGTCTTTTGTCATTCAAATTCAGCACATGAAGACGAACTACACAAACCCCAAAATCAAAGTTTTACATTCAAGTCCCAGAGTATAAATAACCTAGATTTTTTAAAAACTAGCTAGGTTCATGCTAATTAATCAAACTAGCTAGTCTTTTGTCATTCAAATCCACATGGACTATTTTCTATCCTTCTCATGCAAAAAATAGGCCGCCTGAGCAGGTGTAACAAAACCTGTAGGAGCAATCTTGTCAAAACTCAAATAGAAGCAGAAGATGGTGTCTCAGATGGTGTTCAGCACATGAGAGCTTACAGTTTATAGTGAGTTCAACAAAGATTCCTTATACCCAAATTTGTTGTGGATGGCGTATCAATCATGACAGGTGAATTCTTAACTCTCTCCTGGAGCCATGGAGGCATAGACCCTATCCGAGGAGCACCAATAGGCTTCACATCAGCATATCGGATGTTACTGCTTACAACCTTTCCAGCTTGGCGCTGTGTTAAACCTCTGCATCAGCGGCATGTCATATGCAGCTTCCACCTGAAAACGCAACATAATTATATAAGTCTGATCAGCTTTACGACCTGAAATACCAAAGAAAATATGAATCTTCTTAAGATGGATTCGAGTTGGAGAGGGAGAAGCTCCCTCGTTCTGATTTCTTCCTCGGACTCGAAAGGGGGCTCGTCGATGAGGCGGGGCACGATGAAGCCCTCGGGCTTGCGGGCGGGTCGAAGGTGACATCCTCTTCGGGATTGAGGTCGTTGAAGAAGGTGGTCTAAATTTCCCTTTGGCATTTCATCGAACAGGTGGTATGCATTCCTAATATCCTTGCCAAACAATATGAACCTCTTCCACCACTGTGCACCATTGTCATCAAGGATAATCCATTACAGCCCCAAATTAAGCATAAATCAAAAGCTCTCAACACTAATTGAGGTATCAAACGCAACTCCAAGTAGACTACGACATACCGATAGAGAGCCAAAGCTCTTTGAATTACATAGACAACGTTGTGGTACTTGGTTCTCAGCCTCCGATCGTCGCATCCTTTAAACGGCTTCATCGATCTCCATTTACTGCAACATCAGAACAAAATTGGAGAAAATAGATCAAAACCTCATCAACGTAGCTTAAACAATTGATCGAAGCTACAACAAAATTGGTTTTTGTTTGGAGATTCATACATAAAAGCGTCTCTGATGTCGTGATTTGAGTGACGATAAAGATAGCGAAGAGAGAATCAGCAAATGTGGAGGTTTCTTCTGGATTGTAGTTGCTGCTAATGGGGACAGAATCAGAATCAGAAGAAGAAGAAGGTGTTTGAATGGCACAGATTGTTTATCCTCTCTCCAATTAACTGGGTTGGAGTTTGACTCGTTCTCTGGTTTTGTACTTTGTAAATCTGAGAGTTGGCGTTGAAGAGCTGCTTGAAGAGAGCAATGATATTGGAGTTGTCGATGTTCAGGTCGTCGGGTGCGGGGGCGAGCAGAGGGGCTTGGTGGAGAAATTGGGTTTGCGACAGGCGAGGCGAAGTAGGTTCTGCTTGCAGCTTCCGGCGGACTCGTTGAAGACGGAGCGGTCCAAATTTGCGGATTAACGACGTCTTCGCAGTGGCTTAGGTCGACGGCGTGGAAAGAGCAACGGGAGAGAGCGGTGAGCTCCGATTGGGTGAGGAAGCGCAGATCAGACATTGGAATTGATTCCACTGTCGGCGTTGGCCGGCGTCCATGGCCGGATTGACGCTTACCGGCGCCATCTCCGCCTCTTCACCTCACCCACCACGAACCCAGATCGGTGTGCTCCACCGGACCACCGCCCTTGAACCACGCACACCCCCACCACACCGTGCGCACCAGCGCCCCGCCTCGTCCAAGCTGCTCCACAGATCAATCTCACCGCCTCGTCCAAGCTGCTCCACGATTATCGTTGTTCATCTCCGTCTCTTGTTTTTGTTTTTTTGGCTTGTTTTAAACGGAAGGGTATTTTAGTCTTTTACTCGATTTTTGTCTTAAATTGCAAAAATGCCACCGTGTAACTAGAAGCTTTTTTTTTTGGCTGATTATCTTAGAGTCAATCTGGATTGTTGATTTCCTTTATCCAAGGGCTGTTATTAATACTTAGTTTTTATCTTAAGGGACTTGTGTATGTGAACGGGCCCTCTTAAAATGCAAGGATAATCTTGGACGAAAAAATATACAAGGATATTCTTCAACCAAAAGAAAATATGAATGAGGACTCATTAATTTAATTATCAAGATATGCTATTATCTCACAGAAAAGAAATGAATGAATCAATTGATACTCTCGTGATTATGTTCCTAAAAGAGAAAATACGTTGTCTAAGATGGAAGTATTTGTTTCCATTTAAAACCAATACGAGATCGAGAATACATTCTTACCTTATACGGAAGATTTTGGATCCTTTTTCATTAAAAAAAGAAGATATTGGATCCTTTATATACGAGTCAACATTAGTATATATAGTAGTGATCTTTTGTGGGGAGAATAGAGAAATTAAGAAGAGATCGTTCTACTAAAAAAGAAGAAGAAGAGATATATCGATCTGATTGTGATGGCAGGACAAGGACCTTTTCCACCGTTAGCGCCTCACCCACCATGCCAAAGTATAGTCTGCATTAACCAATATTGTGAACCATGTGATAGTCGCTCCTGCTGCGCTTCGAGTACGTAATTATTAATTTTATTATCGATCGATGTTAATTCCTTCAATCAATATATACACTGCATGTATTTTAATTAATTTATTGTATCCGTGTTAACTATATACGTGTATATGGACATTTATTAGTTTGGGGCGGAGGAGAGAAGTTCACGTGGCCGGAGCTAGTGGGAAAGAAGGGAGATGAGGCGAAGGCGGTGATCGAGAGCCAGTATAAAATCGGAACCGCCTATGTGTTAAAGCCTCCACACATCTTCATTCAAGATTTCTGCTGCAATCGAATCCGCATTATTGTTAATAATGACAACGTGGTTATTAAAGCTCCTATCGTTGGCTGATCGATCTAAACCTCCCTAGCCTTTTAACATATATTCAATATATAACTAGCTATATATTTAGCTAAACTCAACGATGTACTTTTCCTTTTCTATTATTATGATATAATAATAAAATAATATTGTTTGTTGGCCTATATTATGTATGCTTTTTGCCTTGGTGGAAGATAAGCCAATTAATACACATGCATGTATATACTTAATTTATACAATCAACGTACTCATATATAATTATTAATTGGGATAAGTCCAAAATCACCCTTTATTTGTACTTATTTATAATAAAGTTTATTTATAAAAAAATTGTATTAAACCATTTTTTATATATAACTTATTGCAAATAATCACCCCCAATGATCCTATGCCTTATTTTATCAAATAATTTAATTTAACTATAATTTTAGTTCATAGTTTATATACTTAAACAATGTATAAAGTATATACATATTTAGAAAAAAATTATATGATTTAAAAGACCTATATATATTTGCATAAATTTCTATAGTTTATAAATTTATCTTAAATTTGCATATATTTTACGTCGCATGAATCGCTCGCACAAGAGTCACCGTTATCGCATGATCTGTTCCACAAATTTAATAATATTAATATTTTTATTTAACAGGTAATATCACTTAATTAGAATTTAATAATATTATTATTTTTACATGACCAAAATCATTAAGATAATGAATAAAAAATTATAATAATCACACGGTCCAAATCGAGACCAAAGTGGTTTGGACCAAATCAGAATTGGAACGAAGTGGATATATTGGTCTAGTCTTCGGTCTAGGTTTTGAAAGAATTTTGGATCGATTACAGTTTGCATTGATGACATCTCTTGATTCAGAGTGTTTATCTTGTTCGAATCTACACAAAAAACAATGAAAAACTATTAAAAACAATAAGCTTATTTTGGTCTTCTAGTTTATGTAATGTGATGATTAAAAAAATTTATGATATGGGTACGTGGTTGTTTGTAACAAATATAAACAATGGGTAGATTTATGCAAATTTTTTATAACGGAGTTTATTATAAAATAATTATTAATTTCATATTTAAGAGGAACGTCTCAATTTATGTTTTAGGAAGTTTCTAGTGTGTTACTCAAACCATTTTTCATATTGTTTGTTAGTTTACCGTTTAGTATGTTTTTCCTTCTAATTTACTTATTTCATCTCGATGTTTTCTCGTATTAGTGTATTGACTATTGAGTTACCAAACTGTCTAAAAAATATTTATTTTATATATCCGTGATACTTCATTAAAATAATTATCATTCTAGTTGAAAAGTGAGCAACTCCCAAACTTCAATTTTGTAGATACCATTCCATGTTCATGGGACCTACTTTAATTTTGTAATGCTTCTATTTGTTTTTGTGACTAGTGAGACACAACTAATAATGGTGACATGTATTTTTTTGTGATATTCAACAATGTCCTATTTTTAAAAGAGTGACATTAGCCATTATAAAAGACAAGTACTTTTCCTAACCGAATATTCTCATTTACATTCTATTGTAATGCCATTTATAATAGCTGAAATTTCAAAATAAATATACTCTGTTTTTCTTTTCTTTTCTTTTTGATAAGATAAAAATTAGACCCGAAACCATAAAAAAACAGTTTCTCAATTTATAGCATCTTTGCGGATGAGAACTAAAACTCTAAATTGACTTGAATATCTTCCAAAGAAATTTGCTGCCCTAGCTTCGCAATACACATTCGGCCACAACATTAGTTTCTCGGAAGACATGAGAGATTTGCACTGAAGAAAACAGTTATAAAACACAAATGATATCAGAAATTAAAATTTCAATATCTCAAGGACAGTGTCAGATCATATTCAGGACGTTTACAATAGTAAGATTGTCGCATTCAAGGTGAATGTTGTTAAGACCTAATGAATAGGTTTTAAACAGAGCATTCCTGACTGCAAGTGTTTCTATTTTTAACGGGGTTGAGATTCCACACTTTTCTCCAAAAATGTGAATTGGTTCGCCTTTGCTATTTCGAAAAATGAATCCATAGCTTAAGTCATCATTAGTCTTGGTAGATCCATCTGTATTGATTTTAATAACATTGTCCGGAGGTTTTTTCCATTTCTTCTTTGGTCGTCTATTTTGTTGTTATTGTTATTGTTTTGTTTTGTTTAGGCTCTTCCACACAGTCTGGGTTCCAAGTCTTCGTTTGTTTCCAGTTATGGATTTGATTTTTAATGTAGATAGGGACATCTTTTATTAGGTCATTATCATTAGTTGGTCTCCCAACACTTTGTTGATTTCTATAAAACCAGATTTCCCACCAAGAGACTGCCAATTCTACAAATTGTGCTTTATCAATTTTCTGTCAAATTTCCTCAATAATTTCAAACTTTTTTTTGTTACCTATATTTAGATTTCTAATGATTCCATGTGTCTGGTAGTTCATTTTTTCTATGATTTTTAGTGTATGACTACACTGGAATAACATGTGATTAGAATCTTCGTTTTGTGCATTACACCGGACACATTCATGAGGGAGTGCTACTCCTTTTTCTGCTAGTCTTGCTTTTATTGGAAGTCTATTTTTCACAATTTTCCAAATAAAGTTTTTGACTTTAGAATAAGTATCCAGCTTCCAAATCCAGGAAGAATCGTAATCAGAGTATCTTTTATTTTTGTTGATCATATCTATAGCAGATTTAGTGAAAAACCAACCAGTTATGCTCACGCAAGACTTCATGCACATTAAACTGACCAAACTTAACTTTTTTCGCCCATAAAATATTTTCTTCGGGGCTAATTTTTTTCCTGCACATACAATACAAATATTATGCACATTCAGTGTAGTACGTGTGAAGTGCATACGTCTATGCATGTATGTGCACCTAATTTGTACTAGGTGTGCACATACAGTGTAAACATTATGCACATTTACGTCAATTTGCATGCACATCCAGTGCATACGTCTATGCGTGTATGGGCATGGATAATGGCTTGTATGTGCACTTCACTTGGATTAGTTGTGCACATACAGTGTAGATATTATGCACATTCAATCCAACCTACATGTACATTCAGTACATTACGTGTGAATTGCATATGTCTATGCGTGTATGTGCATGGATAATGGCTTATACGTGGACATAATTTGTACTATGTGTGCATGTATTGGGGTTGTATTGAAATAATGTATAAGTTATAGACCGTGCGTGAATAAATATCGAAGTGCATACGTTTTCGCATGTATGTGCACATAAATTAGTCTACATGTGCATGTATACTATATGTGTAATTTATTTGGTTTTTAACATGCATTGTGTTTTTTATTTTAAAAATACATGATTTTTTTGCGTGAATGTGCATATGAAATATTGGTCGAAAAGAAAAAAAAATTGCTTGAAAAAAATAGTCCAAAAAAGTAATAAAAAAATAAAATTAGCCGGTCAACATCTACGTTAAACGTCATATGCCGGGTCACCGATAAAGATAAATTTTACTCCATCCAAAAAAATATGATATATTCTCATTCTACATTAAAATAATCATTCTCATATTATTTATTTTTATAAAATAATAACTAAAAGTCAACTATGTAGATACATATAAAATAAGTAGTTCAATATGCATGAATTAATAAGTTTGGACAATTAAAATGCAAGGGGAGGATCAAATGAGCACAAGGTTTAAGATAAGCATTGAGTATTTATTATAGCTGTCCACGTGTCACAATCTAACGGCTGAAAGTATTTTATAATTTAACAATAAAATCTTACACGGAGGAACATTTTTGTCTTTTGACCTTCATGTGTCCTTTGTCACTTTGTCTCCCTCGCTTGGCTCCGTCTCTCTCGGCGAAAATTTAGATTACGATCTTCAATTTCTTCCTTTGATTACACTTCTCTTGTACGCCGTAGCGTAGTTAAGAAGAATCGAAGTACATTTCTTCGCTGTATGTGGTTGAATTCGTCTTCTGTGGATCAATCTCTGTCAACATTTGGAGTGATGATGTAGACCTAATTAAGGTAAAACTTTCGAAAATTGATGATGAAGGAGCCGAGTTTACCTAGATCGCGAATTTAGATCTTAGTTTGTAGTTACCGACACCGATTGTTTAGATTTGGATTTCTCGACCTCGCTTTAGGGGTTACCGACACCGATTGTTTAGATTTGGATTTCTCGACCTCGCTTTAGGGGAAGAAAAGGCGATTTTGTTGGCTAGTTTTCGAATTTCAACCTTGAACTTCGATTTTGCTTGTCAGTTGGGTTTTGTTGATCATCTAGCTTCTTCACTACGTTTACTTCTCCAATTAGTTTTCTTGATTAGAATTGTTTATGAACACAGTTGGTAGTGGACTTTACTGCTTCATGGTGTGGACCGTGCCGCTTGATGGCTCCTTTGCTGAGCGATCTCGCCAAGAAGCAACATATACGAATGTTTTTACAATTGACTTACAAATTACTGACTCCTTTGCTAAGTCGATTCTTATTGGTATGACAATCAGTGATCTACAGAGATTTTAAGACCTCTAATGTCCTCCTTGATTCGGTATGCAGACTTGTCTTGATAATCTTCTTACATTTCTGTTCTCCTTGATTCGGTATATGAGACCTCTTAACTCCCAGCAATTTGCATTGATTACAGAATTACAATGAGAAACTTTCTGATTTCGGATTGGCTAAGGATGGTCCAACTGGCGACAAATCCCATGTCTCTACTAGAGTCATGGGTACATATGGATATGAAGCTCTAGAGTATCTTGCTACTGGTATAATAGCTTCTAATATTCACATTTTGGTTTTTTTTATGCCTTTTGACAGTATGTGAATTTGTACCTTTCAGGTCATTTGACTACAAAAAGTGATGTGTATAGCTTCAGAGTGGTTCTGCTGGAAATGCTATCGGGGAGAAGAGCTGTGGACAAAAACAGACCATCTGTGGAACAAAATCTGGTGGAATGGGCAAAACCCTACTTAACAAACAAGAGGAAAGTATTCAGAATCATGGATACTCGTTTGGAAGGGCAGTACAAGATGAATCCGGCCCACAGAGCGGCTAGTCTTGCATTCCGGTGCATCTCTAGGGAGACCAAGTTGAGGCCAACCATGGATGAGGTGGTGAGGGAGCTCCAGAGGATTCGAGTTTACAAGGAGTCTGAAAATGGTGAGAGGGGTTCGACCCGGTTGAGGAGGAAGAATGCAAGGACGCCTCAAGCTGTTACTTATCCGAGACCCTCCACATCTCCTCTATATGCCTGAACAGAATGAATGTACAATTTTTGTTCTGCTGCTGTAATTCAGAGATGAGCAAATGGGCAGGCGATCCAGCAATGGACTAACAAGTCATAGTAGTTGTTCTATGAGAAGCTAAAGTAATGTTGAAATTCCTGACATATGTGAATTAAGTAGAATCACTTGATTTAATCTATACTGTACTGTAGATGCAGATGTGAACTCTAAAGTGCTCCTTTTGACCCAAAAAAGGAGGTCGAAAGTGATTCAAAGAGAGAATTAATATCAGCATCATATTGCTTTACACGTGAAAAGTTACAAAAGTAGGAGGTCCTTTTCAAGTTTGATCGAATTCTGAACTGGAAAAAAGATTACACTTTTTTCATAAATTAGCATCATAATGGGAAAAAAGTTACAAAAGTAATGAACCTGTAAGACAAAATAATGAACCTGCTAATTAAAACTCATGAACCTTAGAAAAATATCATAAACTTATAAAATAAACCTAATAAACCTATACGCCATAACTCATGAACCTACGAGTTAAAACTGATGAACCTACAAGTTCAAATGCATGAACATGCAAGGAAAAACACAAAAACCTCAGAAAAAATAATGAACCCGTAAGACAAAAGTAATGAACCTGCTAGTTAAAACTCATGAACCTTAGAAAAATCTCATAAACTTGTAAAATAAAACGAATGAACCTATACGCCATAACTCATGAACCTACAAGTTAAAACTCATGAACCTACAAGTTAAAACTCATGAACCTACATGGGAAAACTCAAAAACCTCAGAAAAAGTAATGAACCCATAAGACAAAAGTAATGAACCTGTAAGACAAAAGTAATGAACCTGTAAGACAAAAGTAATGAACCTGCTAGTTAAAACTCATGAACCTTAGAAAAATCTCATAAACTTGTAAAATAAAACTCATGAATCTACAAGTTCAAATGCATGAACCTGCAAGGAAAAACTCAAAAACCTCAGAAAAAGTAATGAACCTGTAAGACAAAAGTAATGAACTTGTAAGACAAAATAATGAACCTGTTAATTAAAACTCATGAACCTTAGAAAAATATCATAAACTTGTAAAATAAAACTAATGAACCTATACGTCATAACTCATGAACCTACGAGTTAAAACTTATGAACCTAAAAGTTCAAATGCATGAACCTGCAAGGAAAAACTCAAAAACCTCAGAAAAAGTAATGAACTTGTAAGACAAAATTAATGAACCCGTAAGACAAAAATAATGAACCTGTAAGATAAAATAATGAACTTGTAAGACAAAAGTAATGAACGTGCTAGTTAAAACTCATGAACCTTAGAAAAATCTCATAAACTTGTAAAATAAAACTAATGAACCTATACGTCATAACTCATGAACCTACAAGTTGAAACTCATGAACCTACAAGTTAAAACTCATGAACCTACAAGGAAAAACTCAAAAACCTCAGAAAAAGTAATGAACCCGTAAGACAAAAGTAATGAACCTGTAAGACAAAATAATGAACCTGTAAGACAAAAGTAATGAACCTGCTAGTTAAAACTCATGAACCTTAGAAAAATCTCATAAACTTGTAAAATAAAACTAATGAACCTATACGCCATAACTCATGAACCTACAACTTAAAACTCATGAACCTATAAGTTCAAATGCATGAACGTGCAAGGAAAAACTCAAAAACCTCGGAAAAAATAATGAACCCGTAAGACAAAAGTAATGAACCTGTAAGACAAAAGTAATGAACCTGTAAGACAAAATAATGAATCTGCTAATTAAAACTCATGAACCTTAGAAAAATATCATAAACTTGTAAAATAAAACTAATGAACCTATACGCCATAACTCATGAACCTAAGAGTTAAAACTGATGAACCTACAAGTTTAAATGCATGAACATGCAAGGAAAAACACAAAAACCTCAGAAAAAATAATGAACCCGTAAAACAAAAGTAATGAACCTGCTAGTTAAAACTCATGAACCTTAGAAAAATCTCATAAACTTGTAAAACAAAACTAATGAACCTATACGCCATAACTCATGAACTTACAAGTTAAAACTCATGAACCTACAAGGAAAAACTCAAAAACCTCAGAAAAATTAATGAACCCGTAAGACAAAAGTAATGAACATGTAAGACAAAAGTAATGAACCTGCTAGTTAAAACTCATGAACCTTAGAAAAATCTCATAAACTTGTAAAATAAAACTCATGAACCTACAAGTTCAAATGCATGAACCTGCAAGAAAAAACTCAAAAACCTCAGAAAAAGTAATGAACATGTAAGACAAAAGTAATGAACCTGTAAGACAAAAGTAATGAACTTGCTAGTTAAAACTCATGAACCTTAGAAAAATCTCATAAATTTGTAAAATAAAATTAATGAACCTATACGACATAACTCATGAACCTACAAGTTCAAATGCATGAACCTGCAAGGAAAAACTCATGAACCTGCAAGATTATCGGCTTAAACTTCTCTTGTAGGGTTTATGAACCTCTAAAATGTAGCCTATGAGGGATTTGAACCCACATCCAAGTGAATAAACACATTGCTCTACCATTTGAGCTAATAGGCTATGACAACAAATACACAATTTCAGTCTTTTGTCATTCAAATTCAGCACATGAAAGACGAACTACACAAACCCAAAATCAAAGTTTTACATTCAAGTCCAAGAGTATAAATAACCTAGATTTTTTTAAAAACTAGCTAGGTTCATGCTAATTAATCAAACTAGCTAGTCTTTTGTCATTCAAATCCACATGGACTGTTTTCTATCCTTCTCATGCAAAAAATAGGCCGCCTGAGCAGGTGTAACAAAACCTGTAGGAGCAATCTTGTCAAAACTCAAATAGAAGCAGAAGATGGTGTCTCAGATGGTATTCAGCACATGAGAGCTTACAGTTTATAGTGAGTTCAACAAAGATTCCTTATACCCAAATTTGTTGTGGATGGCGTATCAATCATGACAGGTGAATTCTTAACTCTCTCCCGGAGCCATGGAGGCATAGACCCTATCCGAGGAGCACCAATAGGCTTCACATCAGCATATCGGATGTTACTGCTTACAACCTTTCCAGCTTGGCGCTGTGTTAACCTCTGCATCAGCGGCATGTCATATGCAGCTTCCACCTGAAAACGCAACATAATTATATAAGTCTGATCAGCTTTACGACCTGAAATACCAAAGAAAATATGAATCTTCTTAAGATGGATTCGAGTTGGAGAGGGAGAAGCTCCCTCGTTCTGATTTCTTCCTCGGACTCGAAAGGGGGCTCGTCGATGAGGCGGGGCGCGATGAAGCCCTCGGGCTTTGCGGGCGGGTCGAAGGTGACATCCTCTTCGGGATTGAGGTCGTTGAAGAAGGTGGTCTAAATTTCCCTTTGGCATTTCATCGAACAGGTGGTATGCATTTCTAATATCCTTGCCAAACAATATGAACCTCTTCCACCACTGTGCACCATTGTCATCAATGATAATCCATTACAGCCCCAAATTAAGCATAAATCAACAGCTCTCAGCACTAATTGAGGTATCAAACGCAACTCCAAGTAGACTACGACATACCGATAGAGAGCCAAAGCTCTTTGAATTACATAGACAGCGTTGTGGTACTTGGTTCTCAGCCTCCGATCGTCGCATCCTTTAACGGCTTCATCGATCTCCATTTACTGCAACATCAGAACAAAATTGGAGAAAATAGATCAAAACCTCATCAACGTAGCTTAAACAATTGATCGAAAGCTACAACAAAATTGGTTTTTGTTTGGAGATTCATACATAAAAGCGTCTCTGATGTCGTGATTTGAGTGACGATGAAGATAGCGAAGAGAGAATCAGCAAATGTGGAGGTTTCTTCTGGGATTGTAGTTGCTGCTAATGGGGACAGAATCAGAATCAGAAGAAGAAGAAGAAGGTGTTTGAATGGCACAGATTGTTTATCCTTCTCTCCAATTAAACTGGGTTTGGAGTTTGGACTCGTTCTCTGGTTTTTGTACTTTGTAAATCTGAGAGTTGGCGTTGAAGAGCTGCTTGAAGAGAGCAATGATATTGGAGTTGTCGATGTGTTCAAGGTCGTCGGGTGCGGGGGCGAGCAGAGGGGCTTGGTGGAGAAATTGGGTTTGCGACAGGCGAGGCGGAAGTAGGTCTGCTTGCAGCTTCCGGCGGACTCGTTGAAGACGGAGCGGTCAAATTTGGGGATTACGACGTCTTCGCAGTGGCTTAGGTCGACGGCGTGGAAAGAGCAACGGGAGAGAGCGGTGAGCTCCGATTGGGTGAGGAAGCGCAGATCAGACATTGGAATTGATTCCACTGTCGGCGTTGGCCGGCGTCCATGGCCGGATTGACGCTTACCGGCGCCATCTCCGCCTCTTCACCTCACCCACCACGAACCCAGATCGGTGTGCTCCACCGGACCACCGCCCTTGAACCACGCACACCCCCACCACACCGTGCGCACCAGCGCCCTGCCTCGTCCAAGCTGCTCCACAGATCCAATCTCACCGCCTCGTCCAAGCTGCTCCACGATTATCGATGTTCATCTCCGTCTCTTGTTTTTTGTTTTTTTGGCTTGTTTTAAACGGAAGGGTATTTTAGTCTTTTACTCGATTTTTGTCTTAAATTGCAAAAATGCCACCGTGTAACTAGAAGCTTTTTTTTTGGCTGATTATCTTAGAGTCAATCTGGATTGTTGATTTCCTTCATCCAAGGGCTGTTATTAATACTTAGTTTTTATCTTAAGGGACTTGTGTATGTGAACGGGCCTCTTAAAATGCAAGGATAATCTTGGACGAAAAAATATACAAGGATATTCTTCAACCAAAAGAAAATATGAATGAGGACTCATTAATTTAATTATCAAGATATGCTATTATCTCACAGAAAAGAAAATGAATGAATCAATTGATACTCTCGTGATTATGTTCCTAAAAGAGAAAATACGTTGTCTAAGATGGAAGTATTTGTTTCCATTTAAAACCAATACGAGATCGAGAATACATTCTTACCTTATACGGAAGATTTTGGATCCTTTTTCATTAAAAAAAAAGAAGATATTGGATCCTTTATATACGAGTCAACATTAGTATATATAGTAGTGATCTTTTGTGGGAGAATAGAGAAATTAAGAAGAGATCGTTCTACTAAAAAAGAAGAAGAAGAGATATATCGATCTGATTGTGATGGCAGGACAAGGACCTTTTCCACCGTTAGCGCCTCACCCACCATGCCAAAGTATAGTCTGCATTAACCAATCTTGTGAACCATGTGATAGTCGCTCCTGCTGCGCTTCGAGTACGTAATTATTAATTTTATTATCGATCGATGTTAATTCCTTCAATCAATATATACACTGCATGTATTTTAATTAATTTATTGTATCCGTGTTAACTATATACGTGTATATGGACATTTATTAGTTTGGGGCGGAGGAGAGAAGTTCACGTGGCCGGAGCTAGTGGGAAAGAAGGGAGATGAGGCGAAGGCGGTGATCGAGAGCCAGTATAAAATCGGAACCGCCTATGTGTTAAAGCCTCCACACATCTTCATTCAAGATTTCTGCTGCAATCGAATCCGCATTATTGTTAATAATGACAACGTGGTTATTAAAGCTCCTATCGTTGGTTGATCGATCTAAACCTCCCTAGCCTTTTAACATATATTCAATATATAACTAGCTATATATTTAGCTAAACTCAACGATGTACTTTTCCTTTTCTATTATTATGATATAATAATAAAATAATATTGTTTGTTGGCCTATATTATGTATGCTTTTTGCCTTGGTGGAAGATAAGCCAATTAATACACATACATGTATATACTTAATTTATACAATCAACGTACTCATATATAATGATTAATTGGGATAAGTCCAAAATCACCCTTTATTTGTACTTATTTATAATAAAGTTTATTTATAAAAAAAATTGTATTAAACCATTTTTTATATATAACTTATTGCAAATAATCACCCCCAATGATCCTATGCCTTATTTTATCAAATAATTTAATTTAACTATAATTTTAGTTCATAGTTTATATACTTAAACAATGTAAAGTATATACATATTTAGAAAAAAATTATATGCTTTAAAAGACCTATATATATTTGCATAAATTTCTATAGTTTATAAATTTATCTTAAATTTGCATATATTTTACGTCGCATGAATCGCTCGCATAAGAGTCACCGTTATCGCATGATCTGTTCCACAAATTTAATAATATTAATATTTTTATTTAACAGGTAAATATCACTTAATTAGAATTTAATAATATTATTATTTTTACATGACCAAAATCATTAAGATAATGAATAAAAAATTATAATAATCACACGGTCCAAATCGAGACCAAAGTGGTTTGGACCAAATCAGAATTGGAACGAAGTGGATTATATTGGTCTAGTCTTCGGTCTAGGTTTTGAAAGAATTTTGGATCGATTACAGTTTGCATTAATGACATCTCTTGATTCAGAGTGTTTATCTTGTTCGAATCTACACAAAAAACAATGAAAAACTATTAAAAATAATAAGCTTATTTTGGTCTTCTAGTTTATGTAATGTGATGATTAAAAAAATTTATGATATGGGTACGTGGTTGTTTGTAACAAATATAAACAATGGGTAGATTTATGCAAATTTTTTATAACGGAGTTTTATTATAAAATAATTATTAATTTCATATTTAAGAGGAACGTCTCAATTTATGTTTTAGGAAGTTTCTAGTGTGTTACTCAAACCATTTTTCATATTGTTTGTTAGTTTACCGTTTAGTATGTTTTTCCTTCTAATTTACTTATTTCATCTCGATGTTTTCTCGTATTAGTGTATTGACTATTGAGTTACCAAACTGTCTAAAAAATATTTATTTTATATATCCGTGATACTTCATTAAAATAATTATCATTCTAGTTGAAAAGTGAGCAACTCCCAAACTTCAATTTTGTAGATACCATTCCATGTTCATGGGACCTACTTTAATTTTGTAATGCTTCTATTTGTTTTTGTGACTAGTAAGACACAACTAATAATGGTGACATGTATTTTTTTGTGATATTCAACAATGTCCTATTTTTAAAAGAGTGACATTAGCCATTAAAAAAGACAAGTACTTTTCCTAACCGAATATTCTCATTTACATTCTATTGTAATGCCATTTATAATAGCTGAAATTTCAAAATAAATATACTCTGTTTTTCTTTTCTTTTCTTTTTGATAAGATAAAAATTAGACTCGAAACCATAAAAAAACAGTTTCTCAATTTATAGCATCTTTGCGGATGAGAACTAAAAGCTCTAAATTGACTTGAATATCTTCCAAAGAAATTTGTTGCCCTAGCTTCGCAATACACATTCGGCCACAACATTAGTTTCTCGGAAGACATGAGAGATTTGCACTGAAGAAAACAGTTATAAAACACAAATGATATCAGAAATTAAAATTTCAATATCTCAAGGACAGTGTCAGATCATATTCAGGACGTTTACAATAGTAAGATTGTCGCATTCAAGGTGAATGTTGTTAAGACCTAATGAATAGGTTTTAAACAGAGCATTCCTGACTGCAAGTGTTTCTATTTTTAATAGGGTTGAGATTCCACACTTTTCTCCAAAAATGTGAATTGGTTCGCCTTTGCTATTTCGAAAAATGAATCCATAGCTTAAGTCATCATTAGTCTTGGTAGATCCATCTGTATTGATTTTAATAACATTGTCCGGAGGTTTTTTCCATTTCTTCTTTGGTCGTCTATTTTTGTTGTTATTGTTATTGTTTTATTTTGTTTAGGCTCTTCCACACAGTCTGGGTTCCAAGTCTTCGTTTGTTTCCAGTTATGGATTTGATTTTTAATGTAGATAGGGACATCTTTTATTAGGTCATTATCATTAGTTGGTCTCCCAACACTTTGTTGATTTCTATAAAACCAGATTTCCCACCAAGAGACTGCCAATTCTACAAATTGTGCTTTATCAATTTTCTGTCAAATTTCCTCAATAATTTCAAACTTTTTTTTGTTACCTATATTTAGATTTCTAATGATTCCATGTGTCTGGTAGTTCATTTTTTCTATGATTTTTAGTGTATGACTACACTGGAATAACATGTGATTAGAATCTTCGTTTTGTGCATTACACCGGACACATTCATGAGGGAGTGCTACTCCTTTTTCTGCTAGTCTTGCTTTTATTGGAAGTCTATTTTTCACAATTTTCCAAATAAAGTTTTTGACTTTAGAATAAGTATCCAGCTTCCAAATCCAGGAAGAATCGTAATCAGAGTATCTTTTATTTTTGTTGATCATATCTATAGCAGATTTAGTGAAAAACCAACCAGTTATGCTCACGCAAGACTTCATGCACATTAAACTGACCAAACTTAACTTTTTTCGCCCATAAAATATTTTCTTCGGGGCTAATTTTTTTCCTGCACATACAATACAAATATTATGCACATTCAGTGTAGTACGTGTGAAGTGCATACGTCTATGCATGTATGTGCACCTAATTTGTACTAGGTGTGCACATACAGTGTAAACATTATGCACATTTACGTCAATTTGCATGCACATCCAGTGCATACGTCTATGCGTGTATGGGCATGGATAATGGCTTGTATGTGCACTTCACTTGGATTAGTTGTGCACATACAGTGTAGATATTATGCACATTCAATCCAACCTACATGTACATTCAGTACATTACGTGTGAATTGCATATGTCTATGCGTGTATGTGCATGGATAATGGCTTATACGTGGACATAATTTGTACTATGTGTGCATGTATTGGGGTTGTATTGAAATAATGTATAAGTTATAGACCGTGCGTGAATAAATATCGAAGTGCATACGTTTTCGCATGTATGTGCACATAAATTAGTCTACATGTGCATGTATACTATATGTGTAATTTATTTGGTTTTTAACATGCATTGTGTTTTTTATTTTAAAAATACATGATTTTTTTGCGTGAATGTGCATATGAAATATTGGTCGAAAAGAAAAAAAAATTGCTTGAAAAAAATAGTCCAAAAAAGTAATAAAAAAATAAAATTAGCCGGTCAACATCTACGTTAAACGTCATATGCCGGGTCACCGATAAAGATAAATTTTACTCCATCCAAAAAAATATGATATATTCTCATTCTACATTAAAATAATCATTCTCATATTATTTATTTTTATAAAATAATAACTAAAAGTCAACTATGTAGATACATATAAAATAAGTAGTTCAATATGCATGAATTAATAAGTTTGGACAATTAAAATGCAAGGGGAGGATCAAATGAGCACAAGGTTTAAGATAAGCATTGAGTATTTATTATAGCTGTCCACGTGTCACAATCTAACGGCTGAAAGTATTTTATAATTTAACAATAAAATCTTACACGGAGGAACATTTTTGTCTTTTGACCTTCATGTGTCCTTTGTCACTTTGTCTCCCTCGCTTGGCTCCGTCTCTCTCGGCGAAAATTTAGATTACGATCTTCAATTTCTTCCTTTGATTACACTTCTCTTGTACGCCGTAGCGTAGTTAAGAAGAATCGAAGTACATTTCTTCGCTGTATGTGGTTGAATTCGTCTTCTGTGGATCAATCTCTGTCAACATTTGGAGTGATGATGTAGACCTAATTAAGGTAAAACTTTCGAAAATTGATGATGAAGGAGCCGAGTTTACCTAGATCGCGAATTTAGATCTTAGTTTGTAGTTACCGACACCGATTGTTTAGATTTGGATTTCTCGACCTCGCTTTAGGGGTTACCGACACCGATTGTTTAGATTTGGATTTCTCGACCTCGCTTTAGGGGAAGAAAAGGCGATTTTGTTGGCTAGTTTTCGAATTTCAACCTTGAACTTCGATTTTGCTTGTCAGTTGGGTTTTGTTGATCATCTAGCTTCTTCACTACGTTTACTTCTCCAATTAGTTTTCTTGATTAGAATTGTTTATGAACACAGTTGGTAGTGGACTTTACTGCTTCATGGTGTGGACCGTGCCGCTTGATGGCTCCTTTGCTGAGCGATCTCGCCAAGAAGCAACATATACGAATGTTTTTACAATTGACTTACAAATTACTGACTCCTTTGCTAAGTCGATTCTTATTGGTATGACAATCAGTGATCTACAGAGATTTTAAGACCTCTAATGTCCTCCTTGATTCGGTATGCAGACTTGTCTTGATAATCTTCTTACATTTCTGTTCTCCTTGATTCGGTATATGAGACCTCTTAACTCCCAGCAATTTGCATTGATTACAGAATTACAATGAGAAACTTTCTGATTTCGGATTGGCTAAGGATGGTCCAACTGGCGACAAATCCCATGTCTCTACTAGAGTCATGGGTACATATGGATATGAAGCTCTAGAGTATCTTGCTACTGGTATAATAGCTTCTAATATTCACATTTTGGTTTTTTTTATGCCTTTTGACAGTATGTGAATTTGTACCTTTCAGGTCATTTGACTACAAAAAGTGATGTGTATAGCTTCAGAGTGGTTCTGCTGGAAATGCTATCGGGGAGAAGAGCTGTGGACAAAAACAGACCATCTGTGGAACAAAATATGGTGGAATGGGCAAAACCCTACTTAACAAACAAGAGGAAAGTATTCAGAATCATGGATACTCGTTTGGAAGGGCAGTACAAGATGAATCCGGCCCACAGAGCGGCTAGTCTTGCATTCCGGTGCATCTCTAGGGAGACCAAGTTGAGGCCAACCATGGATGAGGTGGTGAGGGAGCTCCAGAGGATTCGAGATTACAAGGAGTCTGAAAATGGTGAGAGGGGTTCGACCCGGTTGAGGAGGAAGAATGCAAGGACGCCTCAAGCTGTTACTTATCCGAGACCCTCTGCATCTCTTCTATATGCCTGAACATAATGAATGTACATTTTTTGTTCTGCTGCTGTAATTCAGAGATGAGCAAATGGGCAGGCGATCCAGCAATGGACTAACAAGTCATAGTAGTTGTTCTATGAGAAGCTAAAGTAATGCTGAAATTCCTGACATATGTGAATTAAGTAGAATCACTTGATTTAATCTATACTGTACTATAGATGCAGATGTGAACTCTGAAGTGCTCCTTTTGACCCAGAAAAGGAGGTCGAAAGTGATTCAAAGAGAGAATTAATATCAGCATCATATTGCTTTACACGTGAAAAGTTACAAAAGTAGGAGGTCCTTTTCAAGTTTGATCGAATTCTGAACTGGAAAAAAGATTACACTTTTTTCATAAATTAGCATCATAATGGGAAAAAAGTTACAAAAGTAATGAACCTGTAAGACAAAATAATGAATCTGCTAATTAAAACTCATGAATCTTAGAAAAATATCATAAACTTGTAAAATAAAACTAATGAACCTATACGCCATAACTCATAAACCTACGAGTTAAAACTGATGAACCTACAAGTTCAAATGCATGAACATGCAAGGAAAAACACAAAATCCTCAGAAAAAGTAATGAACCCGTAAGACAAAAGTAATGAACCTGCTAGTTAAAACTCATGAACCTTAGAAAAATCTCATAAACTTGTAAAATAAAACTAATGAACCTATACGTCATAACTCATGAACCTACAAGTTAAAACTCATGAACCTACAAGTTAAAACTCATGAACCTACATGGAAAAACTCAAAAACCTCAGAAAAAGTAATGAACCCGTAAGACAAAAGTAATGAACCTGTAAGACAAAAGTAATAAACATGTAAGACAAAAGTAATGAACCTGCTAGTTAAAACTCATGAACCTAAGAAAAATCTCATAAACTTGTAAAATAAAACTCATGAACCTACAAGTTCAAATGCATGAACCTGCAAGGAAAAACTCAAAAACCTCAGAAAAAGTAATGAACCTGTAAGACAAAAGTAATGAACCTGTAAGACAAAATAATGAACCTTTTAATTAAAACTCATGAACCTTAGAAAAATATCATAAACTTGTAAAATAAAACTAATGAACCTATACATCATAACTCATGAACCTACGAGTTAAAACTTATGAACCTAAAAGTTCAAATGCATGAACCTGCAAGGAAAAACTCAAAAACCTCAGAAAAAGTAATAAACATGTAAGACAAAAGTAATGAACCCGTAAGACAAAAGTAATGAACCTGTAAGATAAAATAATGAACCTGTAAGACAAAAGTAATGAACGTGCTAGTTAAAACTCATGAACCTTAGAAAAATCTCATAAACTTGTAAAATAAAACTAATGAACCTATACGCCATAACTCATGAACCTACAAGTTAAAACTCATGAACCTACAAGTTAAAACTCATGAACCTACAAGGAAAAACTCAAAAATCTCAGAAAAAGTAATGAACCCGTAAGACAAAAGTAATGAACCTGTAAGACAAAATAATGAACCTGTAAGACAAAAGTAATGAACCTGCTAGTTAAAACTCATGAACCTTAGAAAAATCTCATAAACTTGTAAAATAAAACTAATGAACCTATAAGCCATAACTCATGAACCTACAAGTTAAAACTCATGAACCTACAAGTTCAAATGCATGAACGTGCAAGGAAAAACTCAAAAACCTCGGAAAAAATAATGAACCCGTAAGACAAAAGTAATGAACCTATAAGACAAAAGTAATGAACCTGTAAGACAAAATAATGAATCTGCTAATTAAAACTCATGAACCTTAGAAAAATATCATAAACTTGTAAAATAAAACTAATGAACCTATACGCCATAACTCATGAACCTACGAGTTAAAACTGATGAACCTACAAGTTTAAATGCATGAACATGCAAGGAAAAACACAAAAACCTCAGGAAAAATAATGAACCCGTAAGACAAAAGTAATGAACCTGCTAGTTAAAACTCATGAACCTTAGAAAAATCTCATAAACTTGTAAAATAAAACTAATGAACCTATACGCCATAACTCATGAACTTACAAGTTAAAACTCATGAACCTACAAGGAAAAACTCAAAAACCTCAGAAAAAGTAATGAACCCGTAAGACAAAAGTAATGAACATGTAAGACAAAAGTAATGAACATGTAAGACAAAAGTAATGAACCTGCTAGTTAAAACTCATGAACCTTAGAAAAATCTCATAAACTTGTAAAATAAAACTCATGAACCTACAAGTTCAAATACATGAACCTGCAAGGAAAAACTCAAAAACCTCAGAAAAAATAATGAACATGTAAGACAAAAGTAATGAACCTGTAAGACAAAAGTAATGAACTTGCTAGTTAAAACTCATGAACCTTAGAAAAATCTCATAAATTTGTAAAATAAAATTAATGAACCTATACGACATAACTCATGAACCTACAAGTTCAAATGCATGAACCTGCAAGGAAAAACTCATGAACCTGCAAGATTA
Source organism: Rheum nobile (assembly GCA_027886185.1). Classification (NCBI taxonomy): domain Eukaryota; kingdom Viridiplantae; phylum Streptophyta; class Magnoliopsida; order Caryophyllales; family Polygonaceae; genus Rheum; species Rheum nobile. The sequence goes on along the minus strand of WOAB01000734.1, from coordinate 704,642 downwards.
TCGGCTTAAACTTCTCTTGTAGGGTTTATGAACCTCTAAAATGTAGCCTATGAGGGATTTGAACCCACATCCATGTGAATAAACACATTGCTCTACCATTTGAGCTAATAGGCTATGACAACAAATACACAATTTCAGTCTTTTGTCATTCAAATTCAGCACATGAAAGACGAACTACACAAACCCAAAATCAAAGTTTTACATTCAAGTCCAAGAGTATAAATAACCTAGATTTTTTTTAAAACTAGCTAGGTTCATGCTAATTAATCAAACTAGCTAGTCTTTTGTCATTCAAATCCACATGGACTGTTTTCTATCCTTCTCATGCAAAAAATAGGCCGCCTGAGCAGGTGTAACAAAACCTGTAGGAGCAATCTTGACTCAAATAGAAGCAGAAGATGGTGTCTCAAATGGTGTTCAGCACATGAGAACTTACAGTTTATAGTGAGTTCAACAAAGATTCCTTATACCCAAATTTGTTGTGGATGGCGTATCAACCATGACAGGTGAATTCTTAACTCTCTCCTGGAGCCATGGAGGCATAGACCCTATCCGAGGAGCACCAATAGGCTTCACATCAGCATATCGGATGTTACTGCTTACAACCTTTCCAGCTTGGCGCTGTGTTAACCTCTGCATCAGCGGCATGTCATATGCAGCTTCCACCTGAAAACGCAACATAATTATATAAGTCTGATCAGCTTTACGACCTGAAATACCAAGGAAAATATGAATCTTCTTAAGATGGATTCGAGTTGGAGAGGGAGAAGCTCCCTCGTTCTGATTTCTTCCTCGGACTCGAAAGGGGGCTCGTCGATGAGGCGGGGCGCGATGAAGCCCTCGGGCTTTGCGGGCGGGTCGAAGGTGACATCCTCTTCGGGATTGAGGTCGTTGAAGAAGGTGGTCTAAATTTCCCTTTGGCATTTCATCGAACAGGTGGTATGCATTCCTAATATCCTTGCCAAACAATATGAACCTCTTCTACCACTGTGCACCATTGTCATCAAGGATAATCCATTACAGCCCCAAATTAAGCATAAATCAACAGCTCTCAGCACTAATTGAGGTATCAAACGCAACTCCAAGTAGACTACGACATACCGATAGAGAGCCAAAGCTCTTTGAATTACATAGACAGCGTTGTGGTACTTGGTTCTCAGCCTCCGATCGTCGCATCCTTTAACGGCTTCATCGATCTCCATTTACTGCAACATCAGAACAAAATTGGAGAAAATAGATCAAAACCTCATCAACGTAGCTTAAACAATTGATCGAAAGCTACAACAAAATTGATTTTTGTTTGGAGATTCATACATAAAAGCGTCTCTGATGTCGTGATTTGAGTGACGATGAAGATAGCGAAGAGAGAATCAGCAAATGTGGAGGTTTCTTCTGGGATTGTAGTTGCTGCTAATGGGGACAAAATCAGAATCAGAAGAAGAAGAAGAAGAAGGTGTTTGAATGGCACAGATTGTTTATCCTTCTCTCCAATTAAACTGGGTTTGGAGTTTGGACTCGTTCTCTGGTTTTTGTACTTTGTAAATCTGAGAGTTGGCGTTGAAGAGCTGCTTGAAGAGAGCAATGATATTGGAGTTGTCGATGTGTTCAGGGTCGTCGGGTGCGGGGGCGAGCGGAGGGGCTTGGTGGAGAAATTGGGTTTGCGACAGGCGAGGCGGAAGCGGGAGTAGGTCTGCTTGCAGCTTCCGGCGGACTCGTTGAAGACGGAGCGGTCAAATTTGGGGATTACGACGTCTTCGCAGTGGCTTAGGTCGACGGTGTGGAAAGAGCAACGGGAGAGAGCGGTGAGCTCCGATTGGGTGAGGAAGCGCAGATCAGACACTGGAATTGATTCCACTGTCGGCGTTGGCTGGCGTCCATGGCCGGATCGACGCTTACCGGCGCCATCTCCGCCTCTTCACCTCACCCACCACGAACCCAGATCGGTGTGCTCCACCGGACCACCGCCCTTGAACCACGCACACCCCCACCACACCGTGCGCACCAGCGCCCCGCCTCGTCCAAGCTGCTCCACAGATCCAATCTCACCGCCTCGTCCAAGCTGCTCCACGATTATCGTTGTTCATCTCCGTCTCTTGTTTTTTGTTTTTTTGGCTTGTTTTAAACGGAAGGGTATTTTAGTCTTTTACTCGATTTTTGTCTTAAATTACAAAAATACCACCGTGTAACTAGAAGCTTTTTTTTTTGGCTGATTATCTTAGAGTCAATCTGGATTGTTGATTTCCTTCATCCAAGGGCTGTTATTAATACTTAGTTTTTATCTTAAGGGACTTGTGTATGTGAACGGGCCTCTTAAAATGCAAGGATAATCTTGGACGAAAAAATATACAAGGATATTCTTCAACCAAAAGAAAATATGAATGAGGACTCATTAATTTAATTATCAAGATATGCTATTATCTCACAGAAAAGAAAATGAATGAATCAATTGATACTCTCGTGATTATGTTCCTAAAAGAGAAAATACGTTGTCTAAGATGGAAGTATTTGTTTCCATTTAAAACCAATACGAGATCGAGAATACATTCTTACCTTATACGGAAGATTTTGGATCCTTTTTCAAAAAAAAAAAAAAAATTGGATCCTTTATATACGAGTCAACATTAGTATATATAGTAGTGATCTTTTGTGGGAGAATAGAGAAATTAAGAAGAGATCGTTCTACTAAAAAAAAAGAAGAAGAGATATATCGATCTGATTGTGATGGCAGGACAAGGACCTTTTCCACCGTTAGCGCCTCACCCACCATGCCAAAGTATAGTCTGCATTAACCAATCTTGTGAATCATGTGATAGTCGCTCCTGCTGCGCTTCGAGTACGTAATTATTAATTTTATTATCGATCGATGTTAATTCCTTCAATCAATATATACACTGCATGTATTTTAATTAATTTATTGTATCCGTGTTAACTATATACGTGTATATGGACATTTATTAGTTTGGGGCGGAGGAGAGAAGTTCACGTGGCCGGAGCTAGTGGGAAAGAAGGGAGATGAGGCGAAGGCGGTGATCGAGAGCCAGTATAAAATCGGAACCGCCTATGTGTTAAAGCCTCCACACATCTTCATTCAAGATTTCTGCTGCAATCGAATCCGCATAATTGTTAATAATGACAACGTGGTTATTAAAGCTCCTATCGTTGGTTGATCGATCTAAACTTCCCTAGCCTTTTAACATATATTCAATATATAACTAGCTATATATTTAGCTAAACTCAACGATGTACTTTTCCTTTTCTATTATTATGATATAATAATAAAATAATATTGTTTGTTGGCCTATATTATGTATGCTTTTTGCCTTGGTGGAAGATAAGCCAATTAATACACATGCATGTATATACTTAATTTATACAATCAACGTACTCATATATAATGATTAATTGGGATAAGTCCAAAATCACCCTTTATTTGTACTTATTTATAATAAAGTTTATTTATAAAAAAAATTGTATTAAACCATTTTTTATATATAACTTATTGCAAATAATCACCCCCAATGATCCTATGCCTTATTTTATCAAATAATTTAATTTAACTATAATTTTAGTTCATAGTTTATATACTTAAACAATGTAAAGTATATACATATTTAGAAAAAAATTATATGCTTTAAAAGACCTATATATATTTGCATAAATTTCTATAGTTTATAAATTTATCTTAAATTTGCATATATTTTACGTCGCATGAATCGCTCGCACAAGAGTCACCGTTATCGCATGATCTGTTCCACAAATTTAATAATATTAATATTTTTATTTAACAGGTAAATATCACTTAATTAGAATTTAATAATATTATTATTTTTACATGACCAAAATCATTAAGATAATGAATAAAAAATTATAATAATCACACGGTCCAAATCGAGACCAAAGTGATTTGGACCAAATCAGAATTGGAACGAAGTGGATTATATTGGTCTAGTCTTCGGTCTAGGTTTTGAAAGAATTTTGGATCGATTACAGTTTGCATTGATGACATCTCTTGATTCAGAGTGTTTATCTTGTTCGAATCTACACAAAAAACAATGAAAAACTATTAAAAACAATAAGCTTATTTTGGTCTTCTAGTTTATGTAATGTGATGATTAAAAAAATTTATGATATGGGTACGTGGTTGTTTGTAACAAATATAAACAATGGGTAGATTTATGCAAATTTTTTATAACGGAGTTTTATTATAAAATAATTATTAATTTCATATTTAAGAGGAACGTCTCAATTTATGTTTTAGGAAGTTTCTAGTGTGTTACTCAAACCATTTTTCATATTGTTTGTTAGTTTACCGTTTAGTATGTTTTTCCTTCTAATTTACTTATTTCATCTCGATGTTTTCTCGTATTAGTGTATTGACTATTGAGTTACCAAACTGTCTAAAAAATATTTATTTTATATATCCGTGATACTTCATTAAAATAATTATCATTCTAGTTGAAAAGTGAGCAACTCCCAAACTTCAATTTTGTAGATACCATTCCATGTTCATGGGACCTACTTTAATTTTGTAATGCTTCTATTTGTTTTTGTGACTAGTGAGACACAACTAATAATGGTGACATGTATTTTTTTGTGATATTCAACAATGTCCTATTTTTAAAAGAGTGACATTAGCCATTAAAAAAGACAAGTACTTTTCCTAACCGAATATTCTCATTTACATTCTATTGTAATGCCATTTATAATAGCTGAAATTTCAAAATAAATATACTCTGTTTTTCTTTTCTTTTCTTTTTGATAAGATAAAAATTAGACCCGAAACCATAAAAAAACAGTTTCTCAATTTATAGCATCTTTGTGGATGAGAACTAAAAGCTCTAAATTGACTTGAATATCTTCCAAAGAAATTTGTTGCCCTAGCTTCGCAATACACATTCGGCCACAACATTAGTTTCTCGGAAGACATGAGAGATTTGCACTGAAGAAAACAGTTATAAAACACAAATGATATCAGAAATTAAAATTTCAATATCTCAAGGACAGTGTCAGATCTTATTCAGGACGTTTACAATAGTAAGATTGTCGCATTCAAGGTGAATGTTGTTAAGACCTAATGAATAGGTTTTAAACAGAGCATTCCTGACTGCAAGTGTTTCTATTTTTAACGGGGTTGAGATTCCACACTTTTCTCCAAAAATGTGAATTGGTTCGTCTTTGCTATTTCGAAAAATGAATCCATAGCTTAAGTCATCATTAGTCTTGGTAGATCCATCTGTATTGATTTTAATAACATTGTCCGGAGGTTTTTTCCATTTCTTCTTTGGTCGTCTATTTTTGTTGTTATTGTTATTGTTTTGTTTTGTTTAGGCTCTTCCAGACAGTCTGGGTTCCAAGTCTTCGTTTGTTTCCAGTTATGGATTTGATTTTTAATGTAGATAGGGACATCTTTTATTAGGTCATTATCATTAGTTGGTCTCCCAACACTTTGTTGATTTCTATAAAACCAGATTTCCCACCAAGAGACTGCCAATTCTACGAATTGTGCTTTATCAATTTTCTGTCAAATTTCCTCAATAATTTCAAACTTTTTTTTGTTACCTATATTTAGATTTCTAATGATTCCATGTGTCTGGTAGTTCATTTTTTCTATGATTTTTAGTGTATGACTACACTGGAATAACATGTGATTAGAATCTTCGTTTTGTGCATTACACCGGACACATCCATGAGGGAGTGCTACTCTTTTTTCTGCTAGTCTTGCTTTTATTGGAAGTCCATTTTTCACAATTTTCCAAATAAAGTTTTTGACTTTAGAATAAGTATCCTGCTTCCAAATCCAGGAAGAATCGTAATCAGAGTATCTTTTATTTTTGTTGATCATATCTATAGCAGATTTAGTGAAAAACCAACCATTTTTATTGGCTTCTCAGTACATTCTATCGTGGATATTGTTCAAATGTATTGGTATGGATATAATTTGTTTTGCTAGGTCTTGGGGTAAGCTTTGTTCAATCAAATCCTTATTCCAAGTTTTGTTTGGAAGTATGAAATCTGCCACTAGAGCATCCTTGTTCAAAATTGATTATACATTAATAATGTCATATAAAGGAGTTTTAGATAACCATTTGTCAGACCAAAATTTGATTGTTCTACCGTTTCCAACTTGCCAAATTAGTCTAGATTTGAATTCATTAAGAATTTCAATCATTTTGGACCACTGTCAAGAACAAATGCCTTGTTTCTCATATAATAGAATATGTTGTGTTTTCAAGTATTTTTCAGTGACAATTTTAACCCAGAAATTTTCCTGATCGGCTAGGATTTTCCATAATAATTTAAATTGTAATGCTTTATTCATATCCTTGGATTTTCTCAATCCAAGTCCTCCTTGTGGTGTTGGTTTACAGATTTTAATCCCACCCTATAAGAGGTTTATGAGAGGTATCTTTATTCTAGAAGAAAGATCTATTTAGTTTATCAAGTTCATTATGGATATGTGTAGGTAGCATAAAGCTTTGCCTAAGGTAATTAGGTCTTGATGCAAGATTAGATTTTATTAACGTTGTTCTTCCTGCTTGGGAAAGAGAGTTAGCCTTCCATTTGGAAAGTTCTTGTTGTGTGCTAGTCAATAGATCAACAAAAGTGTTAGAATTGACTCTCCTATTAATGATAGGACATCCTAGGTATTTTTCAAGAGATATCATATTTGTGATTGTGAGAATACCTTGGATTGCGAATTTTTTAGGGTTGGTTACTTTTTTTGTGACTTGAAAAGCAGATTTATGGAAATTTTACTTTTTGTCCATATATTTTGCAGTACTCATCTACAATATCCTTAATTTCCTTGTAGTTTTCCTGTTTTGCTTTTGAAAATATCATAATGGCATCCGCAAATGCTAATAAAGGGAATACGTGTCCCTTGTCTTGCGATTTGGAAACCTAAAGGGTTTCAGGGGTTTTCAGAAGCTTTTTGTAGTTTTCGAGCTAGGATTTCTAAACCAAGAATAAAAAGAAAGGGTGAGAGTGGATCACCCTTTCTGAGTCCTCTGGTCGGTTTAAAATTTTCTATGGGTCCATTATTAACTAGTATCGAGAAGGAGACAGTTGTAATGCATTCTTTTATCCAATTGATAATTTTTTCATGAAATCCAAATTTCTCCATTATTTTAATGATGAAATTCCATTCAATTCTATCATACGCTTTTTCCATGTCTAATTTTAGGACAATAAATCCCTCGGCTCCTTGTTTTGATTTATAAGAGTGAAATATTTCATGAGCTATTAAGATATTATCTTGAATAGCTCTATTAGAAACAAAGGCACCCTATAGGGGATGAATTAATTTTTCCATGGTTCTTTTAAGTCTTATTGTTAGAATTTTTGAGATAATTTTATAGATTGTAGAGCATAGACTTATAGGTCTATAATGGTTAGTTGAATTTGGGTTTATCACATTTTGGGATTAAAGAGATAAATGTATGATTAACTTGTTTGAGTAACTTTCCTGAAAAAAAGAAGCTCTTCACTGCTTGAATCACAGATGGGCCAACAATGTCCCAATATTTTTGATAGAATTCTGCTATCATACCATCAGGACCTGGTGATTTATCAGATCCAATGTCAAAAACAACCTTCTTAGTTTCTTCATTAGAAACATTTCTTGTTAATTCTACGTTATCCTTAGTAGAAATTTCAGATTGAATTAGTTCAAGGTTGTCTCAAAGCAAACCACTGCTTATTTCCTCACTTCTGAATCTTTTTATGAAATCATTTCTAATGTCATTTCTAATATTCTCTTCTCCAATAATACTAGTACCTTCTTGAGTTTTGATTTCTTTTATATTTTTTCTATTTCGTCTTCCACTTGCTATTTTATGAAAGTAGCTAGCATTTGTATTTTATGTGTTTAACTTTAGATCTTTGATTCCAAAATATTTTTTGGAAACAAAGTAGTTTTTTTCCAATAAGTCTATTTTGTTTTTGAATTATATTAATATTAGGGCTTGTACAAATAGCAATTTGAATATCCGAGAGTTGTTGTTCTATGGTTTGAAGCTGGGTAAACACATTGCCAAATGTGCTTTTATTCCAAATCTTGGCATGTTTTTTAAGTAATTTCGTCTTGGATACTAGATTATACATTCTAGATCTATGATAATTTGTTCTCCAGACTTGTTTAACAACATTTCTAAAATCCTTTCTAGTCATCCATTTTTTTTTCAAATTTAAAAGGTTGGCACTTAAAAGGAATAGCAGGAGCTAGTTCAATCGAAATGGGGCAATGATCAGAGTTAGTAAAAGCATAGTGCTTGGTACAAATATATGGGTACCATTGTAAAATTTGGTGGTTAACAAGAACCTTATCCAATTTTTCATAAATGTTGTTAATTTGTGTTCTATTTTTTCGACAGGTGAAGGAATTCCCTTGGATTGAGATATCCAGTAATTCACAATTAATCTTAAAGTTCCTTAACCTTGTGAATTTTGACATTGGTGGAGGAACTCCACCCAATTTTTCAGTTGGATCTTGAATCTCATTAAGATCTCCCATAATAATGCAAGGAAAAGCACTATTGTTGATAAAAGGAGGTCAAAGCATTCCAAAATTCATTTTTAGAAGATTCATTTAGGGGTGCATATGTAAGTATAATAATGGTTTTAACGTTTGTGCACAGATTTGTGTATTTAAGACTGACAAATTTGGATTCAATTTTATCTATCTCCAGAATTTCATTGTTAAGTTGATACATTTTCCACATGATACAAATGCCACCTGAAAAGCCAGTAGCATGGATGTAATAGAATTGGTCAAAGCCTGCTTTTTTCCATAGTTTTTCATTGGGTTCTTTGTTCGTTCTTGTCTCAAATAAAGCAAGTAATTGGATCTGTTCTATCTTACAAAACGCTTCAATGTCCATCCATATGGTTTTTTTTTCGATCCTTCTACAATTCCAGGTTGTGATCTTCATAAAAAACCCCAATGAAATAGTTGCCCAATGTCCATAGACGGTAAGGGGACTTGTTTTTATATTTATCACCGAGATGCGTAAAGAAAGACAATGCATCTTGTGAATTATAACCAATATCTCATTATGTAGTTTTTTGTTTTAAGTTTATCACCAAAATTTCCGCTTACAATCCAGTACGAGGATTGTTTAAAAGTAATAGTCTTGATTTCAATAGAAGAGGTAAAAGTTTCATAGATAACCTTGGTTATCAGAATAAACAACTCTATCTTTTCCACAAAGATTTGTTGAAACTCAATGTGTGAGATATACTTTAGTTTAGAGGAGTCACACACAAATTTCAAAACCCTATGTGTTTTGCAATCAAAGTGATTTTTGGTTAACCTATGCATTTCCTCATAAGGGGAAAGCAAAGACACTGGTAAGCTTTCCCAGTACATAGAATCAGAAATAAAAGAGTTGACATACAAATTATGTAAATTGCACAGATAGTGCATAAAAAGATTGTTCATGGAGTTATTGCTCCAAATGTATTTGTTCATAGTATAGGGGTTCATGGAGTATTATATTCTCTTTGTTTTCCCATCTTATTGGTGTGGTAAGAATTGTCACTTCTTGTCATGAAGTAGGTTCTTGGAAAGCCTCCCACAAAAGCCTGTGAAGCATCATTCTTCAATGATTTAGGATTAGAGGTTCTGCATTGATATTTCTCACATATAACCACAGTCCAAACCTGGTAACACATTAAAGTAGTGTAAGTTTTATCACTTGTCTCAACATTAAACAATATATTGCTCAAGCTCAAATTTATAGCATAGTTAGTCATAGAGGGCAACCTCCATAAGAGATTATTCAAGGGGTATGTTGTCATATTTTGTTTGGTTTTCATAGGATCACAGTTTCCCGTGTATTGGCTTGGGAGCCAACTCCAAATTTCCACATTTGATTGTTCAAGAGATCTTGAGTTTTGAATATCATAGTTTGTAACCCATAGATCAATTTAGAATTATAGGAATAGTAATCAATGATAAGCACGAAGAAACTTACCTCATTTTTGTTAAGTGTTTTGCAGTAATTGGCTTCAATGAGGAGGCAAGTCACAGAAAACCAGATTTGATGTAGCAACTTACCAACACAATGCCCACAAATGCCACCCTTATCAATTTCAACTGTCCTCTAGCAGATTTCCTGGTATTTCATACCATGAGCCATCTGATAGATAATGTATTCCAGTTTTCATATTGAGATGTAAAGTTCTGGTGAGTCATAGTATAGAGAGTCAAAAGATGGATATATATACACATCATAGACATGCCAGAAGTAGTCCAAATTTTAGTAGTAAAACAAGCAACAAAACCCAGTTTGGTCAAAAACTTGAGTCCAACAACCTCAATAATGTAATCAGTATTGGTTCTCACCACAAAAGGAGGGTTCACCTCAATAGGATTCACAATAGTGGTTTCATGGTTGTAAGTTTTAGTGTCACCAGAAGAGTTAGAGGCACCAGGAGAGGTGCATAACACTTCTTTCATGTTCCTCTTCCTTCTATCCGTCGAAACTGATGAAGGAAAGACAACCACACTAATACAGAAAGAAAATCGCCAAGTGAACATCACACGGAAAGAACAGAAAGCATGATAGCATTGTTCATGTTTAGGAATAAGGAGTAAATCCAATCAAGAATAAAATGTAAAAGGATATCACCACAGAAAAAACAAAGCAGCAACAAAAGAGAATAAGAAAAGGATAGAAACCACCTGTGCACCATCATCCAAGATCTCCCAGTACGGGAGGAATTGAGCGGTTGACCACACCAGGTCTTCTCTCGATCGACAGTGGCAAGATAAAGGTAGCCATCGCAGCACCACATCTCCACCTTTGAGCAGTATTGGAGGTACAGATCCCCGAGGTGTCTAACCAGGAAGCTTCCTCTGAAGAGCTCGAGAGGCATCCTTCTCAACGCCGCAGCAGCGGAGATCCTCCACCAAGTCGCCGGAGAAATCAAGATGCTTCCATAGTGATTCACGGAATCGCAGTCGTCTTCGATTTGCCAAATCCACCATCCCACTTTCCAGATCCAAAAGGAAAAGGAGCGCCATGTCGAGCGAAAGCCAAACTTAGCACAAGGGAGCTTATAAGGGTGTTAAGTGCTTCGTTCACCGACCGAGACTAATAAAGGCTCAGTAGATATGAAGGTCAAACCACAACAAATGCGCTGAAAGACTTCTCTCCGGCCATGATCGGGAGAGAAAGGAATCTTGCAGTTTTGTTGGACCAGAGAGGCACTGTGGAATGCAGGGATTGAGCCAAGGTTGACTTGGAAGAGGATCAGATCTGCTTCGGGGGGGGGGGGGGGGGAGAGACATGGGTTTCTTGATTTTGATTCGCAGGATCGACCTTGATTTTGGTCAAGGGTTGAGTGGTGAAGGTTGGTTGCGCCCAAAAAACTAGGGGAGGGATGTGAGTTTGGGATTATTTTCTGAGTCATCATTGTTCTTATAGGTAAAATATACTCTGTCTTATTTTATAGTCAACTAAAATTCTAAAATTATTTAAGATTATTCCACAGTTCTTTTTTAATACGACAAAAAAGAAGTTTAAATTTCGTGGGTGGGGGGGGGGGGGGGGGGGGAAGAGACATGGGTTTCTTGATTTTGATTCGCAGGATCGACCTTGATTTGGGTCAAGGGTTGAGTGGTGAAGGTTGGTTGTGCCCAAAAAACTAGGGGAGGGATGTGAGTTTGAGATTATTTTCTGAGTCATCATTGTTCTTATAGGTAAAATATACTCTGTCTTATTTTGTAGTCAACTAAAATTCTAAAATTATTTAAGATTATTCCACAGTTCTTTTTTAATACGAAAAGAAGTTTAAATTTCGTGTCATATTTGTTTGAATTTTAGTATTAATAAATAGATTCAACTCAGTATCTATTGTTCATAAACTTTTAAAAATGATTCCCCAACCTTTTCGGGTCAAATAGAGTCCCCAAACTACGATTTTATACCACATTCCACGATACAAAATCGAGGAATCCGTTTTAGCGTTTAGAAAATTTGCACATGCTTGTAATTTGTGTACCTTATTACGCCAATACCAAACAATACTCTCTCCGATAAAAAAATAAGTGTCGTTTTAATTTTGGATACGATATTTAAAAAAAGTATTAAATACACCTAGAATCTTACAATTTTTCCTCAATTTTTCCTTCTAATAAATAATTACTATACTCTTGAGCCAATGAATGGACAAGAAAAGTCAACAAAAATAAATTCCAACAACTATTCTTGTAACTCATTCTTAATTAATTGCCTAGAAATTTTAAAATAACTTATAAAGTTGATCAAAATTCAAGTGTCTCTCACTCATCCTGACTATACTCTTCTGGATGACTGCTTCACCTTGTTAAGCAATCCTGACTGTGAGTTCTCTCTGCTGCATACCCCTCGTTGGAATAATAAGGTAGATGATAGCTTGGCCAAACTTTCCTTTTTGCATGACAAAGAAGTTAGTGTTTATGATACTCCTCCTGGTACTATTTTTAGTCCGATTCATGTAGATGCTGCAACCTGTGTAGTAGACCTGTCAAAAACCGACCCAATCCGAAAACCCGATCCGACCCGAAAGGACCCGAACTCGAACCCGACCCGAACGTCACTGGGTCAAGAAGGATCCGAACCCGAAGGACCCGAACCCAAATCCGACCCGACTCGAACGCAAATCCGAGTTCGCGGGTCCCCTTTATTTTGTATATTTTATTTTATTTATATTAAATATTTTAATATACTTTATTAAATAATAATATAATATTAATTATATTATTATAATTATTTTATTAAAGTTAAAAATCATAATAATAATCATAAAAATAGGTCATGTTCGACCCGCTGGGTCAACCCGCCCAACCCAAAAATTTTATCAACCCGATCGACCCGAATCCGATCGATCCAAACCCGATTTGACCCGAACCTGATCCGTCCAACCCAATTAACAGGTCTATGTGTAGGCTCTGTTTAGTTTTTCAATAAAACTTTTGGGCTTATGCCCTCATTCTCAACAAAAAAAAAAAAATCACCTACAAAAACTCGTGGTATGGACCAAAAAGAATAAAAATAAAATAGTGGTGTTATCCAATCACTGGCCGCCACGTGCAGATTAAATCGAAAGGCACGACAACAGCCAACTTACGGGGAATTTCTCCTCTCTCGGTGATAACATGATTACACGTAGGGTGTTCATCGGGTTCGGTTTTTCGGTTTTTTGGACCGAACCGAATTGAACCGACCGAACCCGAATCGAGTATATTCGATTCGGTTTACAGTTCGTATAAAAATGATATTCAGTTTTCGGTTCAGTTCGGTCCAAAATCGATTATTTTTAAAATAAATTAAAATGATAGATTTCTAAATAAATTAGTCCAAACTTATTCGATTCGGTCCAGTTCAGTCCAAGTTCGGTTCGGTCCGGTCCAAGTTCGGTCTAGTTCGGTCCAAGATCGATTCGGTCCAAGATCGATTTGGTTCAAGTTCGGTTCGGTTCGATTTTGTGCACTAAAACCTCTAAATCATTATAATTTTAAAATATTCGGTTATTTCGGGCCAAAACTGAACCGAACCGAGTATGTTCGGTTCGGTTTTCGGTTCATAAAATCCCTCGGTTCGGTTTTGGTCCGATGAATATTACACGAACATGGAATTATTGGACCCACTTGAAATTTCCTCCCTCTATAATCCGGTTTGGAAGCGAGCAAGAGAGAGATTTCCCCCCCGTCAAACCCCTAAATTCAACACGAGTTTCAGTTTCCTTTGAGCTGCGAATTGGATAAAAGTCCCCGTTTTCGCCGGGAATTCGAACTGATCTGTTAGTTTAGAGAGGCAGAAGATGTGGGGGTTTGGTGGGAGGTACTATTGGGGGAGCAAGGGAAGAAGAGGAGAAGGCACGACGATGAAAGGAATTGTGGTGGTATTCGCCTGGATGTCGAGCGAAGAGAAGCATTTGAAACATTATGTTGATCTCTACGCATCTCTCGGTTGGGATTCCCTTATTTGTCACTCTCAATTTCTCAATTCGTAAGCCCCTCTCTCAATTCTCTACTTTTCTAGGTTTCTTTTAGTTTTTTTCTGCTTGATCCTCTTGTTTGTCGTGTTAAACAGTCTTCCTGAATTTTCTTCTATTGCTATTGTGACGATTAAATTGAAAATTTAGCTTCAAGCTCTATTTGCAGTTGATGTTATCATGCTTAGCAGATTGATATTCGGCACATCATTTAGAAGGGGTAAATTTTGATGTCTGTTAATGATTGTCAACTGAAGGTGGGATTTGTGAATCTCTTGAATCTTTTGCCTTAAGCATTCGGTCAATTAGTGGTCATGATTGTATCATTAGTGATGCATCAAAAATAAATGACACTGAATTCGGCTGATGCTGTTCTCTATTGGTCAAATAAGGTTATTAATTAAGCACTGTCCAAGGGAGTAACTTCAATGGTGAAATGATGGTTTTTCCTGTTTATAGCCTTAAGATCCAGCTCATGATTCAGGTGTAGATTTACTGCTACTATTACTAGTGAAGGAGAACGTTTGAGATGTGGTGGCAGATGCTAGTGTTATGCATCTCAGTGAATGGTGGAATTTCTTGGTATGGAAAAAGAATGCTCCAGGTGAAATGTACACCTTGATGGATTGTTGTACATATCTCTCGTATAGCTGTAGTTGTTGTGATTTGGGGCTGGGACAGAAATGCCAATCTTCTCTTCTTAGATCAAGACCTCAAAATCCGGATATCAAAACAGATTTTGTTGGTCATATGTTTCGTTTAGTTTTGGAAATATAAATGTGTCTATACATTATATGGATCAGAGTCAAGTTTGAAATTCTTGAGCTTTTTAACTTTAGCATTTAAGTTTCCAGAATTTCTTGCTTTTCTCTGACCTCTGTTGATACTAATAATGTACACTAAACTATATCGATAGTTGGAGGCACTTTCTTCTATATTCTTTGATGAATTGTTTTGGCTTTTCATGTAGACGTGCTTCTGATTTTGCAGATTCTTTCCTGACAAGGCCAAATTGTTAGCATTGGATGTTCTAAATGAGCTTGTAGAGGTCAGTTCCAATATGACTAATAGGCAATAAGTATCTTTAGTCTCTGAACCTTGCAGTTGCCATTTCCTGGTACCTATGATGTATGGATACTGGTAGTTGCAAGTTGTTGCATATAATTGCTTGTCTCGTAGCATTAAATTAATATGCTGTTTCATATCAAATGATTTTTCTTCTATGGGAGATGAATCTTTACAGTTTTGTGTAGGAATGTATTTTTAGTGTTTTGCAACAAAGTAGTAATATTTGTGGTTTGTCTGTTTTCATTTTGAGTGTATAGGAGGTAAAGATTAGACCATGCCCTGTTGTGTTTGCAGCTTTTTCTGGTGGTCCAAAAACATGCTTGTACAAGGTTCTTCAGGTATAGTCTAGTGTTATAATTCTGTTCTCGGGTTGAGGAAATGTTAGCCTTTTGTGGTTTTGCCAGATTTGTTAATGAATTAGCCCGTTTGTTCTGTTACAGATCATGGAGGGAAAATGTGAGTCACAGTCAAATGCGGTATGCTTTAAAACATGATTCTTGTAGCTTGAAGAAGTTTCCTGACAATTCAATTGCTTTGGCTTACCTATTAACCGGACTATATCGGTGTTTTCCTTTTATGCTGAAGGATAATTATCGCCTTATCAGAGATTGTGTTGCGGGCCACATTTATGATTCTTCTCCAGTCGATTTTCTTAGTGAACTTGGTGCCCGGTTTGTTGTTCACCCATCAGTTCTTAAAGTTTCCCACCCACCAAAATTAGTAACGTGGATTGCAAATGGCATTGCTTCTGGACTAGACACCCTCTTCCTCGACAAGTTTGAATCACAGCGTGCTGATTACTGGCAAACTCTCTACTCGTCCGTTGTATGTATCCTCAAGCTTCTTTCCTTTACGTTTCTCATTCTATGCTTCATTATCTATGTTTTCCTTTCTTGTTTTCTTCTCTTGCAGAACATGAGGGCACCTTATCTTCTCTTATGTTCCGAAGACGACGATCTTGCTCCCTTCCAAACAATATGCAATTTTGCACAACGCATTAAGGAGCTCGGCGGTGATGTTACACTAGTGAAATGGGATAGCTCACCTCATGTAGGTCCGCTCCATTCCCTCTGATATTTTTGCAGGGCCGGAATAATAAAATTGAGAGCAATATTCACAGTGCTAGCTAAGGTCATTTAGCAAGCTACATGGTTCTCAGCCCAGTAGCTCAGCACTTGCCAGTTGGTTTGTTTTTGGCACTGTTGTCATTATCAGTTGAAGCATAGCTTCTTTCTTTCTCTACACAAATATTTTCATATATCTTTTATATGTATGTTATATACCATTTTAATACTGGCACTCATGATTAGTTGGAAGTTATCTCTTTATACCTGCAGAATCATGAATCTTCTGATCTATACAGGTCATTACAGAAAATATCCCGATGAATACAAAACCGCTGTGACTCAGCTGCTTCAAAAGGCGTCTGCAGTGTATTCCCAGAGGGTTCAGCAACTGGCAGAAGAGAACATTGCTTCTGATGGATCAAACAACAGCAACTCTGAGCCCTTTAGGCATCTAAAGCAAGTGGGTGTTATCCCCACTGAGGAGATCAGGAGAGCCTCGGTTCAGCCGGCAGACCACTTGGTCATGCCGAGTTCATCACTATGCCATGAAGGCAGAGGAATGAACTCTATTTCCATACAAGATGAATCCAAGGAGAGCTTAATCCAACTCCCGAGAAGCCCACCAAGAATGAACGCGCATGGTGTTCTTGGAGATATCCTCTTTGACAGCTGTGTGCCCAAGGACGTCGAGGACTGGGAACTAAAGCCGTCGGCCTCTTTGCGTGCTTATCTAAGGCTCCCTCCATCGAGAAGGCCTTCAAATTTCAATCCCATTAAATACATTATACGATCAAGGTTATAGTGTCCACTGTCCAACCATAATCAGCTTGTGGATGGCTGTGTTTGTACAGACTGATCATTGTGGTGTGAAGATTACACAGAAAGCTCACTGTGACGGGGGAATGAAGCAAGTATCGATGGTTGTGCTATCTTCCCATCTCCAAAGGAGAAATTGGCTGAGCTCTTCATTTTAGGGGGTACGTGAAGCTGCATAGTTGGTTTGAGAATCGTGGCGCCTGAAAAGTGCTGGTGAATGTTGAATAAGGCCCAAAATTGTACCGTACTGTTTCTGTTTTATCTTAAAGATTACCGATTTGCCCAGATTTTTACGCCTTGCAGTTAACGTATATGGTATACGACTATATGTTTGATTTTGTGATTGTTAGTGGAAGACGTTTTTTGAGACGTTTATTGACACAAATAATCCTGGTAAACATATATGACTGAGGAATCAGCAATGGCTCAGTTACTCTGTCATGATATTAGGCGGCTATCATGGAGTATACGATTAAGAGGTTGAACTTCTGATGGCAAGCAGGCCATATTTTGCTGCAATTTATCTGACTATACACACAATAATCCCCTGATTCTTCTACCAAAGAAGCTGAAATCATAATTGCACAAATGTTTTCACATAAAAAACCCGATAATTAAGAGGCCGCTATGCCCAGACAAACCAACCTAGTCAGTCCAATGCATTATGCATCAGCATTACTATATCTATCTTATGGTCGTCTAAATCCAGCTACACTAAAAAGAGTCCATGTATAAACACCTAGTAATGTTCGATATTGCAACGTTTTGTACATCCATGGTCCTCAAAACTAATCAGATTTTCCTGTTGAGCAATGTTCAATTCCTTCCTAGTAATGTTCAAATTGAAGCTATCATTGGATTCAAAAGATGAAAGCAGAAGCCAAACTGTCCAAACAAACATTCTCTCTGTCACATAATAAAAAACTTATACAATACTGAGTGTAGCTGACTAATAAGTGTAATAGTAACTGAACCGGTTTAAATTTATCACTAACAAACTAAACACAAGTAAGATTTGCATCCTAAACTTCCCTTATTCACCTCTTTCCATCTTTGGCTGCTTCTTCTGCTGCAGCACGCAATTCCTCTGCGATCCTTTCCTTCTCCTCTCTCAGTGTTTCTCTAACCTCTCGCTCCGCAAGATTTAGATCATCGGAAAACTTTGCAAATCTGTCTTTAATCTCAGCATCATCAATTAACCTCCTTCCACTTCCATTAGCAGCAACTGGAGTCGTGAAATTCAGATCTGAATCGCACGGCGCAAACATCCCCTTCTTCTGCTCTTTCCGGTCAATATATCGCGCATTATCAATCCTTTCAAATGCAGCGTCAGCTGCCTCATCAATCTCCTTCTGATTCCTCTCCATCGCCCCCGCTTCCTCTTCCGGATCAAGATCCCTGTGCTGTAAGATTAGAGAGAAAGGTCGGAGAAGGATTGCGCGAAACGGCAAACAGGATGCAAGGTATATATACACATGTAAACAAACCCCAAAACCCTATCTGTTAATTTACGAAACTGTTTATTTACGAAATTATATTATATATATATATATATATAGAGTTTGGATCATATGCGGATCACTCTTTCCGTCTGCACGGGAAGAGTGATCCCCATATGATCCAAACTCTATATTTGTGCACTTTAACGTCTTATTTGTACACTTTTTCAAAAAAAAAAAAAAAAAAAAATTCTTTTTCAAAATTTTTTCCAAGCATTTTTCAGTTTTTTTTGCAAAAGTGCACAAATAAGGCCCTATAGTGCATGTCCGCACGTCCGCACGGAAAGAGTGCTCCGCACCGGAACCGCAATCTATATATATATATACCTGATTACTTTTTAAAGTATATACCAAGGTTATTAAAATCGGGATTTTAGGATTGGATCACAAGAGACCCTCTGGATCGGATCGTAAAATCAGATCGTAAAGTCGTAAGATTTTGTATACAAATAAAAACTAATTTAATAATAAAATATGAACGTCGTTTAACAGAAATATAAATAGATATTTAAAATTTTAAATATTAAACTTTAGAACATTGATACAATGGACCATTGATTCACCGAAACTCAAGCCATATACACTATATTGTCAAAACTAATTGGATTAAGGACATGCGTAAATGAGACGTGAAGATTTTGAACAATCATTATTAGGGTTGCTTTAGTTTTTTATCACGCATGAGTGGAATTTTGGGATTTCGAGCGTGACTACATGGAGGAGACGTATATATGGAGAGCGTAAGTATGAGAGAGGTGGGAGTTTGGACAAATTGGGCTCTCAAACGGGGTGTTAGTAGCTCATACAAGTTCAACGTTAGGATCTTACTCGAATCTTAAAATCGTAAGATTCTACTGATCCTTTGAGATCTTGTAAGATCCAGAGTTAGATTTTGACATTAATAGATTTTAGTAATAGATCCGGATCAAACACCCTACCTTGGATCATAAAATCTTAGGATTTTAAGATCCGGATCTAAATTTTAATAACCATGGTATATACAAAGTTGCCTTTTAACGCATAAGGTACGCACGTAACGTGGGGAGATGCTACTCACGTTACGTGAGATAAAATAGAGCCACACGTATTACGTGTGGATGTGAGCTATGCGTAACGTGTGAGACCCAGTTGGGTTAGTCGTAGACTCAGCTGAGTCTACATCGAATTTGATTTTCTCCCACTCTATTCTACATATAGTTAATTTACGAAACTGTTTATCCGGTCTAAACCGGTTCGGTCTCCGGTCCAGACTTTTGAAAAAATCTGGTCCGGTCTGGACCGGATGAACACCCCTACCTAAGGTATTAGTTTGTTCGCTTTGTAATCAAAAATTTTCATATCTGTATCATTTCGGTTCAAATTGATCAAATCAAAGTTCATCATTATGTTTATTGACCTCAACTCTCAACTTAGTGGGATTCGACTCCTAAAACAATCAAATTCATACTCGAACCATTCTGATTTGAATTCTTAAGGTCGAAAACGGGTTGTTGCTTCAGAATTCAAATCGACATGGTTCAGACATGGATTTTGGTGTTGTAAGAGTAAAATCTTACTAATTTGAGGACGAAGAACACAATGGTGGACTTGGATTTAATCAATTTGAACTGGATTGTTACAAACATGAAAAAAATTTGATTATGAAACAAACAAACTCAAACCTTAGGGGTATCAACCATAAAAAAACTTAATCGTGGGACATCAACAAGAATAACCTTAAACCCAGAGATACCAACATAAAATTCCCAAAAAATAACTAATGTAGTTTTAAATTAAAAACAGAATATTTAACATTATACGGAAAAAATATCAAGTTTATCTTAACTTTAAAAAATTATTTAGCATTACAATTTTAACTCAATAGAATTAAACTTACACTTGTTACTTATATTTATTGTTTTCTTAACCTAATGTTTTTTAACTAAGATTAATAAGCTTAAACTTAAATCTAACAATAACCTTACATTTTAACTTAATAATATGTTTTATACCTTGAAGAGAAACATTGAATAGTAACAACCTACTCTGTCATAAAATCAAACATACATTCTATCTCTAATAACAACCTACTATTGTAAACGTCTTGAATAAGATCTGACACTGTCCTTGGGATATTGAAATTTTAATTTTCGATATTTTTTATTTTCTACAACTGTTTTCTTCAGTACAGATCTGTTATGTATTTCGAGAAACAAACGCGGTGGCCGATTGCATTGCGAAGATGACCCAACAGAGTTTCTTGGAAGATATTCAAACAAGTCAAGAACTTTTAGTTCTCATCCGCAAGGATGCTATAGACTGAGAAACCGTTTTTTCTATTGTTTTCAGTCTAATTTTCACCTTATAAAAAAAGCCTAACTAGAAGAGGATGACTAGCTTCTCTTAAATTTATTAACTTAAGCCCAATTACCAAATTTTCAAAAAAAAAATCCTAATTTAATATGTATCAGAGTCATAGTATGATCAATAAGAGGATTTCCGTATGAGATTAACCACTAGCTTTTGTGGGTAAATCAGGACCACATTTTGTTTGATGTATATTATAAAGTAGCAGCTGTTTTTTTACCAGCATTACAAATCATGTATATATACATTCCGAACACTTAATACATGTTGTTGAATCCTTCATGAACAAAAGAGGTCCAGACTCTTTTGTTAATGGGTTCAGCTTAATGATGATGGTAGTCTGATGCATAGACTATTGAAAGCCACCCCACATCGATGGACTGAAGGAGAAACCATCAATATCTTTATGGCTTATCCTCTTATTTAGCATATTAATGAAAACCAACTAAGTACTAGACCTTTGGAAAAAAAAAAAAAAAAACATGTACTAGATCGACCTCCAATATATGACAATGTTGTTTGTATTACCTTGGTTTTTTTTTTTCAATTATACTAGCATAGTTTTTGTGTCATGTACGAAATTTATTTTATTAAATATTTTTAATATTCTATAATATAATATAAAAATTCTAAACTTCAAATACGTTTCATGGTACTAAACAATGATTAATATTTATACATTGGTGTCCATAAAAATATCATTATATAGAAAAGACAACAATAACTAAAAGTTCAAGTCAAAGTTGAATGTTAAATAGAAATCATATTTAGTTATCTTAAGAAAATAGTTGAATAATGATTTTTTAAAATATAAGATAAGTATATTCAAAGGAAGATCACTAGATTGTTAGGAGTCTACTTTACTGTTGTATTCCATGCGTGATACGAATCCGCTGGCTCGGATCTCGTCTGAAGCCGGATCTAGGCAAGAAGCGGTCTTGAATCCTTCTCCTTAGTAACCGGGATAGGTAGCAACCAAGCGTGGGCTCGGTTACCGGCTCTCTTGCTCTCAGCGAGGCCGAGTTGGGGCGAGAGGATCTCGCAGGCGGAAGCTAGCGATGGAGGGATATGTTGTGTTTGTGAACCGTGACGTGGTTCAATCGGATCTAACCAGTTTTGTGACGCCGAGGCTTAAGGGAGGAGATGATCTCAACTGAGGCTTAAGCTTTAATTTTAACGTAACTAAAATGATTACAAGAGAGGGCTATATATAGCCAAAATAGTGCACGGCCTTGATGGGCCTTAAATAACCTAATGGGCCGAGTCCATACGCAGATGGGCTCGCACACCAAAACAGGAAGTACGCTAAATATAATAACTACTAAATAAGGAACTACTAAAAATGGAAAGTACTGAAATACATAGAAAAGCCAATTAAATAGGCTTGTCGGATGCCACGGGGGACGCCATGGTCTTGGTCTTTGGCGGCTCGCCGAAGCCTGGTTCAGGACTAGCCAGGAGCGCATCATTCTCCCTCCCTTAGAATCGAAGCGTCCCCGCTTCGAGCTGGGTGGGGCCAGGGAGAACAGGCGCTCGGCAGCCAGCGAGAGTGCGGCGTCGTAGTAGGGCTCGGGTTCGGCTCTTGGCATCACAAAGATCAACAAGAATGGGTCGGATGCGGGAGCGGGCTTAGGTGCCTTGGTCATCATCATCGCGCGGAAGCCTAGATCTGGAGTCGACAAACCTCGAAAGGGCCGACGTAGGCACGTTGGGCACGTCAGGCTTACGCGCGGGCTTGGAAGCATCGGGCTCGGGAGCGGGTGCGCCGGGGCATGGACCTGTTGCCATTGACAAGGGGGTTGCTGCGCTGGGAGCCGGGGAGGGAGCGTCTGTTGTGGCAACAGTCGTGGATGTGGCGGCCGCGGCTAGTGCAGAATTGTTGTTTCTAACCTCCGCGAGTTGGGCCTCGAGGTCCGCAATGCGCTTGGCATAAGCCTCGTCTTCTGTTGCGATATTGGCTTGGAGCTTGGTGGTGGCTTCGTGTGCGACTGTTGTAACCGGTGACACGAGAGGACGCGCGGGACGGCGCACGTGCGGGTGCTCAGGGTAGTGTGCTGGGACGCGCTCGGTGTGGTACACGAGCTGGGGTCGAGACAGTCGACATGTGCGCACTGCGTGAGCCTCGGCATCAAGCTCTGGGGCAAAGTGTCGCGTCATGACACACACGAGATGCTCCCAAGTCTCAATGGGAGACCGACCACGGTCCCATCGATCATCCTCTATGCGATACCATCAGTCGAGGGCATAGCTGGTGAAGCAATGAATGGCAACATCGCATTGCTCATACTTGTCGTAGTCTCAATGGCTAAAGTAGTAAGCCATATAGAGGGCTCACTCCAAGAACGTGTCAGAGTTATCATACCTGGCAAAACGCCTAAGGCACAACTGTATGTCGGTTCGGGGCCGCTGACTAGTATCCCATCGGTCTTGGACCACCTGGTGGTTGTCGATGTCGTAGTGCTCGGGAGGACGCCAGTCCGATCGTCGACAAGTCATGGAGGCGGTGCAGGGGAAAGATCGGGTAAATGGGATAAGATTGGGTGGTTAAGGAGAGAGAGGGAAAGATATGGATAAGATCTTATGATTAAGATAAGATGTTGTTCGGCTTTGGATAAGGAAGGTAATCAGGAAGATATGAAATCCCTAAAATCAAGGGATTGGTTGGAAAAAATGAAAGAAAATCTAGGATTTGGAGAGAGAAAATCCTAAATTTGGTAGGTGGGAAAAATATGGATAAGATAGGATCTCATGGGATTTGGATAAGGAAGGCCGAGATTTGAGGGATTTGGTGGGATTCAGATATGGAAAGTGCGGATTTGGTGGAATTTTGGATAAGGAAGGCACTGGATTGGCCGAAATAGGGTTTGCTAGAGGCGGCAGCTATGGTTTGGGCAGCGGAGAAGGGTTCGTATTTTGGTCTTTTGAGGAGTTAAACGATGTCCGTTTTGGGCAAATTTTATATGTCCGGACTCGTATCGAGATGCTCTACATGTAGATGGAAGAAAATTTAAGAAACATAAATAAATTTGGGCGAATTCTGGACAGAAGTCGAGTTCGGTTTTGGGGGTTTTAATGGTGATGATGGATAGGGAGAAAGGAAAGAGAAGGAAAGACACACCTCGTACCCCTGGCGCTCTGATGCCAATTGATACGAATCCGCTGGCTTGGATCTCGTCTGAAGTCGGATCTAGGCAGGAAGCGGCCTCGAATCCTTCTCCTTAGTAACCAGGATAGGTAGCAACCAAGCGTGGGCTTGGTTACCGACTCTCTTGCTCTCAGCGGGGCCGAGAGGATCTCGCAGGCGGAAGCTAGCGATGGAGGGATAGGCTGTGTTTGTGAACCGTGACGTGGTTCAATCGGGTCTAACCAGTTTTGTGACGCCGAGGCTTAAGGGAGAAGATGATCTCAACTGAGGCTTAATCTTTAATTTCAACGTAACTAAAATGATTACAAGAGAGGGCTATATATAGCCAAAATAGTGCACGACCTTGATGGGCCTTATTTAACCTAATGGGCCGAGTCCATACGCAGATGGGCTCGCACACCAAAACATGAATTACGCTAAATATAGTAACTACTAAATAAGGAACTACTAAAAACGGAAGGTACTGAAATACATAGAAAAGCTAATTAAATAGGCTTGTCGGATGCCACGGGAGACGCCATGGTCTTGGTCTTTGGCGGCTCGCCGAAGCCTGGTTCAGGACTAGCCAGGACCGCATCAATGCGTATCTTATTGTTTTGACATTTAGTGTAATTGTGTGGATTTTGCTTGCATGTGACATCTTATGTGCCTTATTAGCCTACTTTTGACTTATTTTCATAGCTTTTGGGTCTTTCAAAAACACCTTCTCGACCTAGTGGGGTATATGTGTGTATATCTTGACCCCCAAACCTCGTTTTTGTGCGGAATTATAGTTTATTAATCTTAGGATACCAACCGAAATACCCTTAAACTTATGAGCATCAACAAAAAATTTCCAAACTAATATTATTTTTAAAACTTTATTTCTGAATTATATTTCAGAAAGCCCATACTAATAATTATATTAGTCGACTTAAAACATATTAATTTTATTATCAAAATATATATTAGAATAAATTAATTAAATCAGTAAATGAATGAAAGTAATAAAATTATAAATCACACAATGAAGATCCAATATCCAAATGAAATATTCAAATGGATTAGTGTTTAGGTTTTGAAATGGAGATAAGTATTTATAACAAATTAGTTTTAGATAAATATTTATAAGCAAATTAGTTTTGGATAAATATTTATAGGCAAATTAGTTTTAGATATGATCATATGATCGACAACAATTAAAGAAAGCATAATCATTCAGGCATGTACGTAAGATCTAAGAGACATATATATACACGATTACTTTTCGGCGCATAGGCATTTTGCCGTTTGGCGCATAGGCTCGCACGTAACGTGAGGGTACAAACCACACGTTACGTGTGACAGTGCTCCACACGTTACGTGTGGGACAATTTCACACGTTACGTGTGGTTTGTACCCTCACGCTACGTGTGGGTTAGTCAATAGGGTTTAGAATGTTTATTTGTAGTATTTATTTGTTTATCTAAAACCCTACAAAAAACACCCCAAAATAATCAACATAGAAGATAGAATAGAATTGTTCATTACGTTGGATGAATACAATCACATACAAGAAATAATACAAGTTCTTCATAAACTTAGAAAACCTAGCACAAAATAAATGACATCGTCTAGTTGCGTTTGAAAAAATTAGGATAGTCTCTTGTAAAACTTCGCGACATATCATGTCTCTGCTTTGATAAAATTGCTTGCTCCCTACAAAGGTTGATAGTACGTAAACAACATTACACAAAAGATACGACATCAAGGCATTATATGATGTACATCATTATATAGATTGAGGTTATACCTACGCATCTTATCCATATCTTGTAAAAGTTCTTGCTTAACAACATCTTGATTCACCTTAATAAGATCTTGTTTTTCCCGCCATTGTTGTCGAATAACCGCGTGTGCCCTCTCCTCGTACACAGGATCAATCCAATTCCTGTATAAACACCCTAGTCTTGGGCATCCCCAATACCTCCTTCCGTAGTTCACTGCAAATCCCAAGTACGGACAATGGTTTTCAAATTACACTCGCATTGTGGAGCACTTATTTGTTGATGGTGCCTATTTAGGTTTGATGATGATTCAGATGAAGATGTCATTATTTGATGCAGTGCTTGGTTTCCTACAAATCCATTAATATGAAAAGGCCAATTAGGGTTACTAAATCGAAAGAAACTGGAAGAAGAAGCTTACCCACAAATGAATCTTCAATCTCGCTTGTGTTGGAAGTGTTGTAGTGAACAAACAACCCTAATGCCTCTTATATAGTGAAATGATATATACAACTGTAGTAATTAAAGACCACAACCATAAGAATTAAAGACCTCAACCACTAGCATTAAAAACCTCAACCACTAGCATTAAGGACCTCAACCACTCTTACCCTAATAACCCTAAACCCTAAACGTCAATCACTCTCATAAACAATGTAACTCGCATACCCAAATTCACCCTTAATAATTAAAGATAAACTCTAAACTCAAACCTTAATCATAACACTAACCCTAAACCCTAAACCCTAAACCCTAACCCTAAACCCTAAACTTAAAACTCATTATTCTAAACTCTACCGAAATGCCATAACCCTATACCACAAAAAACCTAAACCCTACCCCTATCCATCCTACCCTACCCTACCCTACATACGCCTAAACCCTAAACCCTAGTAATCACACGTTACGTGTTAGTGTGTTTCACACGTAACGTGCCAATCTACTTCACTCGTAACGTGTGGCACGGTTTGACACGTAACGTGTGGTTCAGTCTGTTGCAAAACGCATTGAATTAACCGTCTTGTCCCCACCTAACTGTAATAATGACCCATCTTCTTTGTCCGCTAACAACCCATTTCGAATCCATTTCGAACCTAAACCCTCATCATAAACACTCCCAAAATCTTGATTTTCACTCACATTTTTTGTACAAAAAATGGACAATCCGAACAACAACGAGTATTGGAGCAACAATGGGGAAGATATTCCACTTTGGAACGAGGTAATTTCTATAAGTAACCCTAAAGTTGTCTTTTTTATTTCTTGTTTTGAAAATGTTTAAAGTTCTTAGCTTCATGGTTAGGGTTTAGAGAAGTTATTTTTGATGGCCCATTATATTTGTTGTTTAGGATTTAGGAAAGCTATTTTTGATACTTATTGTTTAATATTAAAGATCTCATTTTATTGTTTAGGGTATTAGAAACAAAGATTGAGCGTTGTTTAGGGTTTAGGGCTACGAATTTGCTGTTACATTGAAGAACAGTTTCACACGTTACGTGTGAAGAATGTTCACACATAACGTGTGAAGGTGTTCAACACGTTACGTGTGGGTGTGTTTCACACGTAACGTGTGGACACTCTTCACACGTTACGTGTGTAATCACCACCCGAAACCAGGTTTCATTCTGTAATATGGCACGGTTTGACAGTAAATGTGCTTTTTTATAATCAGTGCACTAATTGATGACATGATTTCGTGTATGCAGACGAACTATCATTTATACGAGGGGTTAAACAATATCTCCCTCAATGACTGGAGCACTCCACAGAAGACATTTCCGGTTTGGGAAACGCCTGAAAAACTGCAGGATTGGAGCACGCCTCAGAAGACATTTCCGGTTTGGGAAACGCCGGAAAAACTGCAGGATTGGAACACGCCTCAACCAGTTATTGATATACCATCATTTGATGTTGGGATACCGTTTCCTCCAGAAGCATCTTCATCTCATGCTACCCCACAGCTGTGCTTTCCATCCCTACACACACAGCCTCAGTTCAGTGTACTATCGGAGGAGGATGTGTACGTCTCGGCCGATTATTCAAGGTTCTTCACATCTGATCAAATCTGGGAGTCTAGAGAAGAAGCCTTTTTGTGGGCGCGGGAGATTGCTATGAATCAGCAATTCTGCATCAAAAAGTGGAGGAATAAAGCTTCCACCCCTTCGACCCTCGGGGGGACTTGGTTACCGTGTGATAGGCATGGACAAAACGTCCCTAAAGGAGTTGACCAAGTGAGAGACATCACAAGGTCGAAGAAATGTGGGTGTCCCTTCATGTTGAGGCTGAAAGAAAGGCCGAAGGGATTGTGGAGGATCACTGTACAACATGGAACTCACAACCATGTCATAGGAGACAATTTGTATGGTAGTGCATTAGCTGGACGACCAACTGCTGAAGAGAAGGAGATTATAAGGGTGATGACGGTCAATCATTGCAAGCCTCAGAAGATTCATACTACAATCCAGTCGTCCCCTGGAAATTTGACCAAGATGAAGCAAGTATACAACATCATGCACGAGATAAGAAAGAAGGGCATGGAAGGAAGAACAGTTGTACAACAGTTCTTGTATGAGTGCAATGAGAAGGGGTACTTCATGGAGTATAGATTCAACAAGGAGACCAACAAGATAACGGATATCTTCTTTGCAAGCCAGGATCAGTTGCGGTTGCTGAAGGCATTTCCGTACATTGTGCTGCTGGACTCTACATATGCAACTAACTGGTTAGTAACAAACATATGAATTATACTCTTCATTTGTTCATGTCAAGGTTAGGACGCCATTGTATTTTATATATGATTATGTGTGCAGCTACAATTTGCCCTTCCTTGAAATTGTCGGCATCACATCAGTTTGGAAAAACTACAATATTGTCGGGGCGTTTCTGGAGAAGGAGGACGAAGACAATTACAAATGGGCCATAGAGCAACTTGCTAAGATGTTTGCCAAGGTGCAACGAGCACCCACATGTGCGGTCACTGATCGGGAGAAGGCGTTGATGAACGCATTAGAGAAGCAATTTCCAGAAGCAAAATTCCTCCTATGTAGGCGGCATGTGAGAAAGAATATTGAAGACTTCGGGAAGAAGGCCATGGGCAAGTTTAGGGGCACAACGTTTTCCAACGACTGCATGAAGCTCTTCAAGGAAACGACCATACAAGGGTACGAAAGATCACTCTGGAAGCTGAAGTGTGATTGGAAGAAAGCTCCAAAATGTGTTCAATACCTACAAAAAAACTGGCTTGACCCCTACAAGGAAAGAATCGTCTCTGTATGGACAGATACATTGTTCACGCTCGGTACTACCACTACTAACAGGTATGTGCATCAATGGTTTATCTAAATTTAGCTAGTTATTTGAACTTAGTTAGACCTTTACAACAATCAAACAAATTTTCGGATTCTTGATTGTAATACAGGGTTGAAGGGGCCCATTCCAGTCTGAAAAGCTTCTTCACAAGCAACGATGGCAACCTTTGCACTGTGTTCGATCAATATGATACACGATTGCGCAATCATATTACTGAGATTCGGGGGGCATTGAATGAGAGCATTGGGAAGAGATATACACTGCTAACAGACGCACATCTTTTTCGTAAGCTGCACTTCAAGGTGTCTGCGGTTGCACTAGCTCGTTTGATTGAGGAATACAGGATGAGGGTCAGAGATGGCTTGCCTTGCGTTCATGACATTGCGCAAAATGTTCGGAGCGAGACCCCAATTGAACCTAGCTCGTTGCATCCGTTCTGGAGGCAACTGACCTTGTCAGAAGTGAAGACATCAGAAGAGGAAGAATTATGCACACGCAACGTGAATAGATCTTTGCTTGACGAATTTGCCCGAAGCGTCTTCCCCACATTGCCAGTGGAGATTCAACAAAGAGCAGTCTGTACACTTAGAAGTATAGCACATCCAGAGCAGACTACTTTGGAAGAGCCAGCCAAAGTCAGGCATAAGGGTCGGCCTCAAGGAGCTCTGAACTTTGCCACCAAAAGACAACCCTCATCATGGGAGCACACTGACCAACAGATGGACGGAACACCTCCGAAAAAGCAAAAAGGAAGACCACCGAAGACGGGCCTACCCTTACCGTGTGGTGCCACGCCATTGATCAAGAACCCGTGGCGATATCTTTCACAGTTCCCCAAGTGTATGAGACCACACTTTAGAGGATGGTATGAGATAGTGGGTGATGGAAACTGCGGGTACAGAGCCATTGCGCATGGTCTGGGCTTAGGGCAAGATAAGTGGGAATTTGTTCGACGTACCATGATCGCTACGTTGAGAAAAGAGTATGAGCTACTCGCGCCACTTTGGGTGTCTACGATGACACTTGAGGCAATGGAGGCGAAACTTGATTGGTTTCCTTCGCTGAACAGGCCGGCCCCACCGGAGACGTGGTTGGAGCTCCCGGATATGGGATGTTTGGTGGCAACGGCATTCACATGTGTGTTCGTTACCGTCGGTCGTGGCGTGGGGATGACATACCTGCCTATGAGGGGGAAGACAAACGAAGCATCGATTGGGGAGAATTTGAAGACGGTATGCATTTGCCATGTCGAGAACGAGCAACATTTTATTGCGGTACGTTTATACAATCTTGTGTTAAAATATCTGTTTATACTATCTTGTGTTAAAACATCTGTTTATACTATCTTGTGTTAAAACATATGTATGATGCATTGATTTTCATGTAGATTGGGCTGGCCAAAACTTCGCCCTTGCCTCCTATTTACTCGGGGTGGCTGTATCATCATGACCCGTCTACGGGTGATTACGTAGATCAATGGCTATTAGATCGTTCATTGGAGTATGAACCAGACAAGGACGAAAAGAAGCCAAAACGAAAGAAGAAGGTCGAAACAGTCGATTTATGTAATGAATGATATGATGCAATGAGTACGACATTCCTATTGTTGTCATAATCCAAACAATTTCCCCAAAACATTCAAACTGAAGTCATAACATTCAAACTTCAACAAAACATTCAAACTCAATTCATAACATTCAAACTTCAACAAACACATTCAAACTCAAGTCATAACATTCAAATTTCAAAAAAACATTCAAACTAATGCTCAAATGACGAAGCAGCCAAGTTCAATGGTTCGAAAGGAAGGGATACATTTGCTCCAATGATTGCCGTAACGCCTCGGCTACGTCTTCACATCGGTCATCTCCATGGTGATGATCGCGATATGGATCCATACGTGAATAACAACTATCAAGGCACTGCACAGAAGATAAGTGGATACGATTAATAAACATACACGAAGTCAAAAATAAACAGGATATAATTACATGATTACTTACCTGCTGCTGAGTGTAATGATCCTCTTGAGGGATGATGAATGGATGTGTATGTTGGAGGTACCACTGCATGTAGTCATCGGTACACTGGTGGTGTTGACGAACTGGAGGACCCATGGCTTGCAGGCTAATGGAATGTTCATTGCGGGCATTCCATGCATGTAAGGATCTATCGTACTCCACCGTGTAACTGCTAATCTTCACGCCCCTCCATGCCTTAATGGGAACAATCGGTGGTCTTGGACATTGTTGTACACGCCCAAACTGTCGAGCTACTCGATCCGGCATGTAAGGCTCAGTGACCCACAAACAGGATATGACTCCATGAAATCGCGATGAAGCAAACATCTCATTATTGAAGTCAATGGAGCCGTATGGCATCCACTCAACCTAAACACAATTGAATTTCAAACAACTTATCATGCATATATATATTTTAACATAATAGATAAGGACCGTATATGCACTTACACTATCAGCATGCATCCCATCCAGCTCCTCCCTATAATTCCTGGTCCGGTTGGGTTCATGTGACATGTCCCATTTTCTGGCGTATGGGATCGGCTGTTGTGGGTCCCAGTAAACACTCTGTGCAGGTCTAAACATGGGAAAGTACTGATATATCCATGACTACAAAATAATTACACATATGTCAATTCCCTACATAACAAACATATAATATATCTATAACAAAAATTTAGATATTTTTATTCAAGCCATTTAATACCTGGATCAGAGTGAAACATGTGGACATGACCCGTGCCTCTTTTCTTGTGCACTCGCCCAAGCTACGGTACACGTGTGCAAGAACACCGGTACCCCATGCATAGTTCGTGACTTTTGTGAGATCAGTCACGAACGGAGTGTAATAAACGGGCAAGCGATGCTGAGACTTGTCAGGAAAGAGGGCAGACCCCACCAAGTACAGCAAGAACCCAACCGCCAGCTTCTTCGATGCCAACTCCTCGCAATGAGTCTTAAAATCTCCCGCGTGCAAGTTACCGGCGACGATAGCACCATCCTCCAGCTCAAAAAACTCATGCGTCTGCTCCATCAACGCCTTCTTCAAATCATTGCGGCTCAGCTGCTCATGCCATTTCTTTGGGGGACCCATGTCTTGCCCTTGTATGTTAAGCCCAAGGATCATCCACACATCATGGAGAGTTATAGTCATCTCTCCCCATGGCATGTGGAATGAGTTGGTTTCCGGTTGCCAACGCTCGACGAAGGCACCAATCAGCGTCTCATCCACATGCTCATGCATGATGTCCGATAGATGACATAGCCCGGACGCCAACGCCATGGTACCCCACGCGTCTTCCGTTGTGAGACGCCATGAGCGTAACTGCTTGCCTCGCTGCTGGAACCTCAAGGGTTGCACCGACTGTATATGAACATAATTAAGCAATCATACAGACTTATTTAAAACAAGATTAATAATTAAAAAAATTGTGTTACGTGCAACTTACAACGCGCTGGTAAAGGAGGTACGCCACGTGGTTTACAAAACTCTTTAGGAGTTCAGGTCTCTCCGGACCTCCAGGAACGCTCACCACCAGTTCAGGGTCGTATCTGACATTCTTCTTTGACCGGGGTGGTTTTCCCCGCGAAGAAGAGGCTTCCTGAGGCTCCTCGCCCGCCGTGTTTGGGGCGTCTTCTCTTGGAATCCAGGCATTGCTAGACTGGGCTTGAGTCCCCTGGTCCTGAGTCCCCCATGTACAGGCATGATCCTACATTTATTAAATAGATCAGATGCAATAATGAATTGTAAACAAATGCATGTTATACTAAATGTACTTACCATAGGCTGATGATAGGCAGCGTTCGGGTACACTGCCGGGTTCTCCCACGGGTTGTCCTGCTCCTCATCTCCCTGATAATAATCCCTCGGGCTATGATGAGGGCTCACATGCGGCGGTAGTACCGGCAGACTAAAATTCCGCCCGTAATAGTTATTCTGATCTATTGTATCAGAATAACAATGCAGCGGACTTCCTTCATAGTCTGGGTCCCTCGGAGGCTCAGAGCCTGCTCTACCCCCAATAAACGACGGCACTGCCATTAGGCTATGCACTCCTATCATGCCAGTATCGCCAGCAGTCCCACTACTGCTATCGACTCCAGTTTGAAACCCTAAACCAGCCCCAGTACTGCTACCTGCTCCAATCTGGTATGCGCCGGTCTCATCATCCCGGTAGCACACATCCCTCCGTTGCCTCCTTTCCGACCTTTTGACCTCTTCGCCAGTCACATACGACTGTTGGCGTACAAGGTTACGACGTATCCTGCGTTCAGTTCTTTCCCCAGGTTCCATATGCGTTTACATATCAACACATTTTAATCAACAAAAATCAACAAAAATGCAAATTCACACGTTACGTGTGACTTGTTCTCACACGTAACGCGTGGTGCACATTCACACGTTACATGTGACTTGCTCTCACACGTAACGCGTGGTGCACATTCACACGTTACGTGTGAATGTGCACATTCCAATTTCACCGGCATATCGCCGGCGACTTTCCGGCGATATTCCGGTCGTCTTCTCCGGCGAGACAGTCCGATTTTTTTTTTTTCAAATATACCCAAAATTCAACAACAAATCCACAATTTTTACCAATCTAACAATATCATCACTTCCACTTTCATTTTTCCACACAAAATGTCAACAAACCTAGATCTACCTAACCAAAACCCTAAACATCACAAAAACTTCTACAAAACCTAGATCTACCATCCAAATCATCTCCACATCGTAGATCTACCATCCAAACCTAGAACTACCTAACCAAATACTATGTGTGGATCTACATTTCCTAACCAAACACTTTAAATTTATTAAAAACAAAATCAAATAATTATTTCTAGGAACTAACCTTACGCGGGAGGGGCGAGGAGGCGTTACGCGGGAGGGGCAAGGAGACGTTACGCGGGAGGGGCAAGGAGGCGCAGCGGCTGAGTGCTGGTTATGAATGAAGAGGAGGAGCCGAATCTGGCTTTTATAGCCAGATTCCCACACGTTACGTGTGATACAATGTCACACGTAACGTGTGAACCCATCCCACACGTAACGTGTGGGATCAATTCACACGTTACGTGTGGGTCTTGAATGGGTCAGTATCGACGCGTAACGTGGGAAGTCTATTCTCACGTTACGCGCGGCCCTATGCGCCAAAAGGCAAAAATGCCTATGCGCCGAATAGTTGAGCCCTATATATATCATAATATATTTTGTTTGTTAGTTGTTACAATGAAAAATATATACGTTTAAAAATAAAATCAAGAATAAACTTTTCAATATAAGAAAAGGTATGACTGGTACTTGCTAGTGTTACAAATAAATATCAAATAAATTGTTGTTGGAATAAAATAATCAGGTTTAGATACAAATTCTCCAGAATTGATATTAGAATCCTAATTAAGATTATAAATTATATTTAAAAAAATATAATTAAGATAAATTTGTACATTTGAATTTGCATTATGAATATATAGATTTTATGCTTGTGTTTTTAATTAAATTTATTTAACTAAAATAAATTTGATTTATAATGAAATTGGATCCACTATTATAATTTTTTTTAAAGGTTAGATGATGTGACGGGTGATGGTTGGATGATGATGACACATAGACGAATTCAACGTGAGGTCGAAATGTAGAATTTAGACATCTCTTTTAGTATACTGTATATATATAGAATATATAAATAGATTCGAAATCTATCTACGTTTAAATTTTATTAGGTGATAAATTCGAAATATCTCTAGGTTTAACAAACTTCTCAAAATCATATCCACTTGAAAGTGATAAATTTGAAAATTACGTAAATTTGCATAAAACTAAAATAAATTAAACTTAAGAGTTAACAATGAAATAAAACGTATACAAAGTGGGACACAACTTATTGTGTTTCCTCGAGAATGGATAAGTTTTATACATATGTATATATATCTTGATATTAATTTGATAAAAAAATTGATTTGGTATATATCTAAGTTGTTGTGATATATAATTGAACATATGTTTTGATAAATTATTATGTCATCACAATTATCAATTTCATGCAAATTGAAACTACAAAGTATTTTCAAATTAATATGCAATTGATATGTATCTTTGATAAAGTTTTTCCCATTATTTGATACTATGCATATAATTTTACATATAATTATGTTATTTAGTGTAAGAGGTTATGGTTGGTTCATACTCAATTGTAATGTTATATCTCAATATTATGTGGTGGTAAGCATTTATAAAAATTGGCTACTAAAAAAATTACAATTGAACGTTATATCACAATATTAGTTACAATTGAAAAATTAGAAAATAAATTCCGATTTGGATAAATTTCTATTTTATTTGATTTAATTATTAACTAAGTTTAAGAATAAATTTATGTGATTATACAGGTATAACTAAAGCGTGATTGTTATTTATTTTACAACTTTTAATGCTTTAAATGAAATTAATATAGATTTGGTAGTTTATTAGTATTGTTATGCAAAAGAATTAAAAAACAGTAAATCTGCTAGCAAATAACAATATAATTATAATTAAGGCATGACCCACTGCTATAACGTTTTTTAAAAGGTCGGATGATGTGTCATATCTCAGAGGCCGACACGTAGACGACATAAGATTTAAGCTTCTCCTTTAATATTTTTATATATATATAATATAATGGATTGAATGCGTAAAAGTATACTACTGGAAATGCAAAGTTAACACTAAGATTATTCTAATGTACAAAGAGGCAAATTAACATAGACATACATGCTCACAATTCAATTGTTGTTGTCGTAGATGTGTTTGGGGGTCTGACACGTTGAAGAAAATAAAGCATAATAAGCATTTATAATATAATGAAAAACCTAAAAGTCAAATGAAAAGAGACAAAACTAAAAGAAAGACATATATATGAGTTGTAGATGTGTTTGGGGGTGGTATGACGCACTGAAGAAAATGAAGCATGCAAAGCATTTATGATACATATAATGAAAAACCTATAAGTCAAATGAAAATATACTACTAAATAAAAACTATCTATAACTATAAAAAAAAGATATTTGTGATTACATATATAAAAACTATCTATAATTAAAAAAAAGATATTGATGATTACATGTAATATTTACTAATTTTTCCCTTCCTTATAAGTGATTATGCTATTCTAATGTGTGGACCAAATATACCTTCAACTTTTCTCTAGCAGATATTCCGACCTCTCAATTTGGCAACACCTTACAACCACTAACCAACGTCTTTTTCAGCAATACAGTTTATCCAAGTGCAAATCCCACATAGTTAGACTCAAATTGTAACACGAAATTATCTTCTCTACTTTCACAAGTAACTGTAACAATGGCGTAGAGAAGATAGCAAAACTCAATAGCGAAGGAGAAAGAATTTTCTCCTAATCTTTTTTTTAATTCACCTCTATCCATATTGTGTACTTTTGATATTATTTGCTATCTTATTCTAACATATTCTCAAATTTAAAACGTCAATGGCAGAGAGGAGAAAGCGAAAATCAATGGTTTCCGCCTACCTAATTATTTGTTATTCTATTCTATTTTATTTTATTTTATTTTTAATCTTTCTAATTCATTGATCTATAATCTTCCATTAATTTTATATTTAAATAAGAAAGTATCAATATATATTTAAAAGTTGGCTTTGTAGCCAATTCAATGCTATCTTTGTTGGGTTTGTTTTGTCAATTCAATGCTATCTTTGTTGGGTCCAAAATACAAAAAATAGTATAATATTTTGGGCCTAACAGGTTTTATAGATTGTTTGTTAAATGGACCAGAAACTGCTATAATAATTTGGAGGCTACCATTTCCTATACTTATGATAGACGTTGAAGAGATTACGAAGAGACTGTTC
Source organism: Rheum nobile (assembly GCA_027886185.1). Taxonomy (NCBI): domain Eukaryota; kingdom Viridiplantae; phylum Streptophyta; class Magnoliopsida; order Caryophyllales; family Polygonaceae; genus Rheum; species Rheum nobile. The sequence goes on along the minus strand of WOAB01000734.1, from coordinate 667,777 downwards.
TTAAAAGCTGCCCTTTCAGGTACACAATGGGAAGTTGAAGTGGATTTGAACAGGCTTTCACAATATATGAACGTACACACCTCACACACCTGTCGTCTGAAGCTTTCCACTATCTCCCTCTCTTCCTCTTGCCCACACCCACCTTACCACCATCTAACCCACACCGCGCCGGATCCGAGCCACCACGATCGAACCTACCGAAGACCCACTCGAGTCGCACCGAGCTTGGTCGCGCCCGCCTCGCACAGATCTGCCCACTCGGATCCACCGCTCGAGCCACCACCAACTCGACTCACCCATCGCGGGTTTCGGTCAACCTGTACCCGTGACTCACCACAAAACCCAGCTTTTCCGGCGCGGTCCCTCGCTCCTTGTGAGGGAGACGGCGGCGCGGGAGCTAGATGAGCGCCGAGCCGACTGGGGGTACTCGGCGCCGGTAGTGGCGCTCGATATGATATGGAATATAGCCTTCATGGTGGTTTCAGTGTTGATCTGGACGGTCGACGAGCGGCCGAATGTGCCGGTTAGGGTTTGGATCTACGGGTACGCTTTGCAGTGCCTGATTCATGTCGTGCTGGTTTGGTTTGAGTATCGGAGGAGGGTTTTGAGGGGCGCGGGGTCGAGGAGGGGAGAAGGAAGCCGTCGCGGCGGCGGAGGTGGAGATGAGGAGACTGCTGCCGCGCCGACTGCGGGAATTGAGAGCGACGATGAGGAGTATGGAAGGGTTGGGACGCTTGGGGTCTCGAGTCAGATAAGGTAAGCTTCATTACGTATGATCTCGGCGTTCGCGTTTGCTTTGAAACAATTGTATAGTGATTTTGTTAATGTGATGAGACTGTGAATTTGTCCATTTGTGGAAGTTGGTTTGAAAATGTATTTTCTAATCGAAATTCATGTTCAACTGCATAAGAAGAATAATGAAAGGAAAGAACATCATACATAAGCAGAATAATGAAAGATACAGTAGATGTGCTTGAAAGGTATGGATGTATGAGTATGATAATGATTATAGGTGACAGGTGGTTTTCTTCCATTAGGGACTTGAGTTCTTGTACTTTAATTTTTCTTTTATCCTACTTTTCCTGATTCTTGGTATCTGTTGATGTGTACAAGTGCCAGTTTTGTGAGATGATGTGAATCTGCCAATACCATGGTGTCATTTCTGTGGTGGATAGTCGGGTTCTACTAGGTTGTATCTGGTGGTGAATCTGCCAATATCACGGCGGCTGGCGGTGAGGCCATGCATCGGTCGCTCCAGCCTCCTTGCCTCAGCGGCGTTTGACAGCATGTTGAGCACCACGGCCGGTGCACCGCAGTGTCGTCTTACTGTTCTTAGTTTGATTTCGACTATATGTTCCGTAAACAGTTCTTGATAGGAATTTGTCGAATCTAACGCCGGTTGATCCCTAATTTGTGAATATTCGAAGCTGATTGTTTAGGGTTTTAGGAATTGTACTTCGAGTAAGATCTCCTCTAATTTCATGAGCTTTTGAATATGCAGGTAGAAGAAAAAAAGCAGGCTGCTGCCGATGTCATCCACCAATACTCAATATTGTATAATTCTTTATTCCAATTGGGGTTTGATTTTCACTCATATAAGCTTATCAAGTTCATTTGCACAATTTCAATATCCTTTGCTGCTGCCACAATTTCACTAGGTTTTTAACTGGTCTGGTCAATAAGAGATACACCAGGCTTTATCCAGTTTCAGATACTTGTAGATGGACAAGTTGACATTTCCAGTTTCTGATATTATTTTTCTTTTTGTATCTGTAACACTTGTCTGGTGTCCTACAGGAAATTGTGGAGGCTATAGCTGAAGTCTCGAAGACCTTCAATGAAAAAATCGGGAAATACTGTGATATGACTCTACTATCCCGTGCCTATGCTGGAACAGGAAATGTTCTGAAGGTCTTAGATTGCTCCTTAGAAAGTTGTCATCATTTTAATGACTATCAGAAACTTGCTTGTACTTACCTTACTGGTTGGTGTACATGTACAAAGCTTGTTAGGACATTGTGCCCATCATCTTGACAAAACCAAAACTCATCAAGGACCAACTGTACTTGGTATTGCAATGGTAGCTATGGCTGAGGAACTAGGGCTTGAGATGGCTATTCGTTCGTTGGAACACATGTTGCAATATGGAGAGCAGAACATTCGACGAGCAGTTCCTTTGGCTTTAGGTCTTCTATGCATATCAAACCCTAAGGTATAAACATCTTAATATATGCAATTGCTTACGGTTGGATCAAAAGGGGTAGAATTTCTGCAAAATAAGTGTCATGTTTGGTTCTATATATTTGTCTATTATTCTGTTGAATATAGTAGGAATTTTGCACATGAGATGCTCTGCCCTTGATTATCATATAATTTCACATATTCTTATTTCTTGTTGAAGGCTTTGGTGGAGAGTTTGTGGAGCCATGCTCTTACTATTTCTTTTTAGCGGGAATACTTAATTTTGCCTTGAATGCGGAGGTTCTTAAGGCCATTGAGTTGACCGAGCAGCTGGCACCTGATCTATTGGAGAGTAACACTGACCTGCACTTTGACCTTTTGAGTCTGCATTTTGTGGAGCTTGTCTGCGCCAGAAAATGGTAAGTGAAGTACATGTAACTGTATAAGCTATGCTCAAGTTGTAAAAGTCTCTTTTTGTTCACATAAGATTTCTATGACATCACAGAAGCTGTTGAATTTGTTGAGATAAAGTTGACTTCTTTTAGAAAGGTGCAAAAGTATTGCAAGAAACTTGAGGTTCTATTTTCTTTTAATGGAAATGTCCCACTAAAATGAATCTGCTTAGACATTTAGCTTTTCTTTGGATATTTAGCCAACCACTAAGAAGACAAGGATTACTTGCTTTGCATGACTTCATGGCATTACTAGCTTATGAGGAGCCTGAAAAATCACCTATGTTTCATCTCCTAAGCCCAGACTATAGGCAGCAAGTCGCAGACAGCTTGAATCGAGCAATTCTTGGTTCGTCATTTGTTGATGTGTCTCCTGGATTTTTTGTTGTTACACTTTGCAAACACTACTTGGCTGATCAAGTGCTAATATGCTCCAATTCGTCCTATCATAATTCTGATCTTTGTATTGATATCTCAGGTTCTTTAAATCTGCCAAGCTATTCCTCCCTAGAAAGGCTCATTCAACAAACTACAGTTGTTAGGCAAAACTTGAATCAAGATCAAGGAAAGGTAGTATTCAGCTTGCCTATTACATAGTTTTGTAAATGGATAGAAAGTAAATGGAAAATCCTAAAGATACAGCCAGTCATTGGTTTGACAATATTTAGTTTACTCACCAGTAAATGGATGTCAAATGAAAAGTGTGATGTAGCAAGTTAATAACCTATAAGATTTAATATCATGGAATGACAAAACAATAACTTACAAAACCCGAGCTGCATAATCTCCCCAGCTTAGTGATTCATATGCAACATAAAACTTTTTGTCATGTTTTTTTGTAGGATGCGAGTCTACAATTTTCTTTGAAGGATTTCCTCAAGGGCTGAAAGGTAGAGATCTATTTTAGAGGGTGATATTAAGTGCGATAAACAGTGTCTGTAGATGAGCTTCAGACTGCATTCTGTTCACTAACCAAGTATGGGTTTAATTATTTGGTACCACGTTGATGTTGTAAGCAATCACTTGATAAGATACAGGTTTGGTATATTGGTCGACTGAGCAATCAGGTGGTTGTCCTCAGACGCCGCCTCTGGTATGCATACCCTTTTCCCAATGCCTTATAAAAGTGGAAGTTATCAGGCTGTACATCGTGTAAAGTCTATCCTTCTCTTGCCAAAATTTACAATTTAATTTAGTTGGTCTTTCATTCAGTTGTAATCTCATACTGAGGTTGTGATTTATTCAAAGATTCTAGCAATACAGTGCATTTGCAAGTCTTATCATGAGCTACTGCAATGCAAGTTTGCCTCTGTTATGTGCCACAAATTTATCCTCTCAACATAAATAAAATTGAGCAGCTGGGATTTGTTTGGGACTGTTTTGCACTGGCATTTTATCCATAAACAGGAAACTTTGACAATTACCTTGTTAGCAAAAGTTACCTTCTCAAGCATGACATGTCAAACACATCATATAATTTAGGGCGGGTTTGGGATGGGCAAAACACAAAAAGGAACCTAAAGTTATGTAAAACCTTTAAAAAAAGAGGAGAAATTGAAATAAATATTAAGAAATATGATAATTTAGCTAAAATATAAAATTCTATATAAAGGGCCCGTGCAAAGCACAGGCTTCGATTTCTAGTTAGTTATACATTTAGCTTGTAATAAGAAAAGTTTAGTACATAAATCTCTTTATACATACATTGAGGGGGGTTCTCGTGCATTTGGTTCTTAAAGTAAAACATACGAAATTATTATAGCCATTGGATTATAAAAATAGACGGACTAGATTAAAAGAGAGAAAAAAGAGGGGACGCGGCCTATTAAATTTTTTATGGCAATTTTGTAAATAACAGCAAAATTTTAGATTCTTCCCAACTTAGCCCTACAACACTTCTATCCGATTCTCACTCTTCTCTCTCTTTAGGAAGATGGTCCCATCGCTTTTTCTCATCCTCTTTCTTCTCTCATCAGCAAAGTGATCCATTCTCTTTTTGTATTCTCCTTTGTGTACGTTCGACACTTCCTATTTTTTATTAACAGGTTAACAATAATATAAATTCTATTATTATTTTTCATTTTTCATATATTTTAATTTAAAATTATAATATAAAAATAGATAAGAAAATAATTTTTTATAATAAAAAATTAAACAAAGACAGCAAAGTTCACAAAAGTACGGTCAAGTTCATACAATTTTTTTTTAACATAGGTTTGTATTTATGTGGATGAGTGGATCACAAATAAAGAATGTTACAAAGTGGAACTCGTGTTTATCATGTTCAAGCTTGTATATATTTCTTAGGATACATATTTATTTTTATGAAAACATTCGTGCATGTTTTCCATTTCTTGTGCAGTATACGTTCATTTGTTTCGTGTGAATGTTCACATATAGTCTCCTAATGTTCATATATACTAGTTTGAGCATATTTATGTTCGAACTTATTTTTTCTTGATTCATAAAAACACTTGGGGATAATATGATATATGTTAGTGTTCATATATAGTCATCTAAGATTCATATTTATTCTTATCAATTTCCCACTCCCAATTCCCTCTCACCCTCCTAATGTTCATATTTTAAATGTCACTGTTCATATATATTCATCTAAGGTTCATAGTTGTTCTTAGTCTTTTTCCACACTATGTGCATTGTATAAACAAACTAGGGGTTCAAATGTTATGTATCATTGTTCATATATAGTCATCTAAGGTTCATAGTTATTCTTACTATTTTCCATACTCGGTGCACTGCATAGATAAACTAGGGGCTCACATGGTATGTGTCAATGTTCATATATTCATCTAAGGTTCATATTTAATAACATTAGGGTTCATTATAAATATTTTTATAACCCAGTTTATGGACAAAAAATGGTCGTGAAGGAGTCTTTAGACTGCTCAAACATGGCTCATATGGGCTCGTCTATGTGCGGATACGGTGTGTCTCGACTCATGATATGTCAATGGAAGCACCAAGCGGGGGCTCGACAACAAGAGGCGGCGGGACGACGGGGAACGACAACTCTAAAAGTCGTTCTAACTCAGCTGAAATTTACAGCCAATGACCAAACGACGCTCTGACTTCAGTGGCTCGGTGACAACTCGATCAGACACCAAACAACTTGGTGTCGGTGTGGTTGGACTCATGGGATCGAGGGTGTTCTTTGGAGGTTGTCAGAGGAGGACACCATCGTCGCAGTGGAAGCTATAAGTGGCTCGACAATGGAAGTGGTGCTTGCAAACCAAGCAATAATCGTTGGGTTAAGTGGCTCGACCACGACTCAAATTAAAATAGAATGGCTCGTCGCAAGTACTATTCGACTCATGACGTCAGGGTCTATCGACTGAGGTAGATGATAGTAATTGATTTTACGTTTCCGGAAAGAAAAACACCACCAACAGTCCAGTCGAAAAAGGTATTTTGAAATTCAAATCATGATAGTTCGAGTATGGATTTGAGTGTTTTAGGAGTCGAACCCTGCTAATTCGAGGGTGACAAATAGAATGGTGCTATTCGATTTGATCAATGTTAACTGGAAAGAGTACGAATATCTCCCTCAAGCATGTCCAACTCATATCACTTCTCTTAGCCATTTCATCGAACACCTTGCGAGCATCTCTCAACTCATCTAATAGTATCAAACCTAAACTTCTCAAATTATGAATGAATCCCTCCACAAATAGATTGATATACTTGTAACTAGGGGTGAGCATGGGCCGAGAAAACCAAAGCCCGAACCGAACCCGACCCGAAAAACCCGAACTGAACCCGAACCGACATGCCTTCGGTTCGGGTTTCGGTCTGACCAAATCAGAGTTTCGGGTTTCGGTTCAGTTTGGGTTCGGGTCAGTTCGGTTCGGGTTTTTAGTGTAATTTAGTATGTTTTTTAATGAAAAGTGTTGTTTAGCCCGAACCCGAACAGAACCGAAACCGAACCGATGTCTTCGGTTCGGTCTTCGGTCCCAGATTTTTGGCCGTTTGGGTTTCGGGCTTTTCGGGTTCGGGTCGGGTTCCGGCCCGTGCTCAACCCTACTTGTAACACCCCCAAATCTCATCTTGAAAGTATTACTGCCAGTGACCTCAGATATAACATCCCGAAGTCACCCCAAGCTTTTTCAGTTGATATAAACCATCAAAATACAAGATCAGAATTATTACAGCGGAAGTCTTAATATAAAACATATTTAACACAGCGGAAGTCTTTTAAACAAAGCAACAAAATAACTTGTCAAAACACCGTTCATCTTCATAGTCGCTCTAGCCTTCTCAGATCTTCAATTTATCTCATGTGCCGAATCAAACGGATGACACCAGCCAACCATGCAGAGAACAATTACGGTTGGTTAGTCTAATGAAAGACTAAGCAAGGGCACAAAATAGATGGTTCGAAGTAGACGTATTAGGCTAGACTCGTCGTCCCTCGAATAATAGTCGAGTACGATAGTCAACCACCATACTCTACTAGAATACCACAAAATGCATGATTAAGAGAAGATTCTGGAGACCAAGCCTCACAACAATCAATCCCAAAAGAAGACTCCAATGAATTGAGTCTTAACGGAAGCATGACAAAAGTTGGGAAACTCAAATAAATCACACAATCACAGAATCGCGTACGAGCGATCTACAACTAAGACGAGTTTTCCTAGCTGCACTACTCGCCAAGGTATATTAATTATGTGTGCTAAGAGCACTTATCTGAATTAATTCCAAAACAAACCACAACACGTTATAAGCTTTTAGATATCCACAACACGATCAAGAACGAATGGACCTCACATAGAGCCCAACGTTCGTATCCACATCCGTTCCACATCCGTTGGTGTCAGGGTCTCCACTGCCCTTTCACCAATAATTATCAAGAAACGACTGGACCTCACATAGAGCTCATCGTTCCTACGAATACTCGTGCTAACTAAACAGGTCAACACAACAATAAATCACATTAAAGTCATCAAGGCCCACATCTACACAATATATCTAATAGCGTTGATTCTAGCAGAAATACAACCTATTATAATATCAAATTTTAATCATATCAATTAACACAACTGTTCCCAACATAAACAAGAATCATCCCAAATTAATTAACGACTAAACAATTGATAATTAATTGAAGTATGGAATGATGAGCAAGAGCGAACCGCCACTTGCCTTAGATTAGTTGAGCTCGAACAAAGCTTAGAAACGCCTGGTTCCTGGATCTGAAACTGGGGAAGATCTTGGATAATAAATCCCTAAGAAACGACCCATAACGAGATCCTAAGTTAGATTCAATATCCTCATAATTGAATCTAAAAGAATAGGAAAAGAATCAAAGGAATCGAGCCACGCCCAAAGCCAACATCCAAGAACACACACTCGGACAAGGCTCGCCACGGGTGCGGTGGGAGCTTGCCGTGGGGTGCGGTGGACAGACAGTGGCGAGCTCTCGCGACAATGCTTCAATGGAGAAACTTACCCAACCACTTCGTTTGCTCTCGATTTGATTATGGTTCGATCTCCCAACACCTTAGACCTTCCAATACCAATAGAGGTACCCTTCTTACACTCAAAGGGATTCGAATCTCTTCCCAACAAAGCTCAAGCTTGCTTTAATGGAGAAAAACAGAGGAGAGGACAGAGGAGAGGTTGAAGATGACCTTTGACTTCGGATTCAACTCCTTAAATAGCCCAAAATCGAGCTTCCTCAGAGGGAACAAGCAAGGGGACAAGGGGGCAAGGCTAGGAGCCCACTTGGCTTCCTAGGCCTGACAAAACCGAAGTATTGCAGCCCAAGCTTATCGCGAAGACGAAGCCGCCTCAGACAATGGCCTTCGCCGCGGGGGCGGTGGACGACTTGCCGCGGGGTGCGGTCAAGGCCGTTTTGGCTCTTCTTATCCGAATCACTCTTGGGTTAATTATCTTAATCCCGGGTTAAATATATTCGTACACTAATGACTATTTAACATCGAAAACACTTCAAATGTATTTTATATTACTCAGAAAAATATTATAGAGCTCAAACAATTTACAGAATGTCCGAAACTCTCTAAAATTAATCCGACTAGTAATACATGAGTTGGACAAATTCCAAAATATCCTTATAAAATGAGGGATATTACATTACCTCCCCCTTAAAAGAAGTTTCGACCCCGAAACTTGGCTATTCTAGGCCGAAAACAACTCGGGAAAGCATCTAAGCATATCCGCCTCAGTTTCCCAGAGCAAACAATATTGCTGCAAGTTCTAGATCATGTGTCGGATAGTTTGGTTCATAGGTTTTCAATTGTCTAGATGTGTATGCAATAACCTTGCCTCTTTGCATCAAGACACATCCCAACCTACTCTTCGAAGCATCATTATAGACCACATAATCATCATCATTTTGGCTGCGCTAAAACCGGTGCCGAGGTCAGACACTGTTTCAACTTCTTGAAAACTGGCCTCGCACTTGTCATTCCCGACAACTTCTTGTGGACCTTGCGGAGCAGACCGGTCATAGGTAGAGCGATTTTTAGAAAATCCCTCCATGAACCGTCTGTAGTTATCCAGCAAGTCCTAGCAAACTGCGCACCTCGATCACATCCTGAGGCCGCTTCCAATCAGCTACCGTTCAATCTTCTGGGGATCAATCATAACCCGATCTTCATTGATCACATGGCTTAAGAAAGCCACTTCTTTGATCCAAAAGTCACACTTAGACAATTTTGCATACAGCTCGATTTGTCCAATGACTGACAAGATCATCCAAAGATGTCCCTTGTGAGCCTCCTTGCTCGGAGAATCGATCAAAAATGTCTCAAACTTCTTACCCTAAATGGTAATCGAGACATCGGACAAACGCTTGGTTCTAACCAAATATTCATCATTAAGAATATTTACAGCGAAAGGTTCACAAACCTTGTTGCACACAAAACTTACTTACTAACACAACTATCCAAAACGAAGGACTGGGTATCACCCAAATCAACAACATACAAACAAAAGTAGAATACTTTAAGCAAATGGAGCATCAGGTCCAACTGCCTCACGCATCTCGTAAAGGCGTTGACCTTGATCTCCAGAAGCAACTGGGGCTTTGCCTTTGTTCTGTGCAGTTGTCTGCATTGAAGGACTAGGAGTCTCCACCGGTTTGTACTTAGGCCGATTGTTCTGATTAACAGACCCTTGCTGTGACTCCGCTCCTTTCTGCTTTCTCTGCCAACAGAACTTCTGCATGTGCCCTATCTTCCCACAACCAAAGCATGCCTTCCTTTCCTTTTGACACGCAATGCTTTTGTGCCTAGCGGCACCACAATTGTGACACTGGATCAGACTCTGGTCCTGACCCGATTGCTGTGTTGACCCTCCATGAGTCATTTATGTCTTTGCTTTGCTCGACTTAGCAAAGTTAGACGGTGGCGCAGAACGTTTAAATCCACTCGCCTGAGATTGATCTTGTATCGACCTCTGGTGACTCCGTTTCTTGGTTGACTCTTCTAGAGTCACCTCCAGCTTATAGGCTGCATCCACGTATTGTTCCAAGGTAGAGCATCCGTGATGCACCATCCATGGCTTAATATCTGGACTCATCCACTCATGGAAGTGCCAGATTTTCTGTTCCTCGCTGGTCACATCCGACCCAGCGTATTGCAATAAGTGATTGAACTTAGTCGCAAGCTCAGTCACTTTCAATCCCTCCGTCTTTGGATACATAAACTCCTTGTGCTTCTCGTCTCTCATAGCCCGGGAAAAGAAACGGTCCATCATCTTTGTTTTGAACATTCCCCAGTTCAAATCAGCCCGATCAGCCAGCCCAGTGTTCTCCCACCATTCGCTAGCATCTCCCTTCAACTGTAGAGAAGCTATATGCACCTTTTCAACCTCGGTGCACTCGATATTGCGGAACAACCGCTCCATATGGGAAAACCAGTGAGCCACCCTAACCGGCTCTCCTTTTTCGTCGTAATGGTCATGTCTCATCGAGTTAATGATCTTCAATGCTCGACCATAATTACCTCTATTCCTGACCGCCTCATCACGGGGTACATGGACATTAGGTTCCTCGAACCTAGGGACTTTTGGCAGAACTGGCACACCTTGTGCCTGCGGTGCGACGGGTCGCATAACATTAGCGAATGCTTGCATAAATATTCCTCGAATAGCTGCAACAGCCGCTGCATCAAAAACCATTAGAGCGTTGACCTCAGCATGGCCATTGCCTCCAGGGTTATTCTGAGACATAGACTCGTGTTCCTCCACAGGGTCTGGAACAATCCTTGTATCCGGTCTCGGGTCATTGCTCGGCCCAGCACCAGCACGAATAATGTTCCTTGTGTTCACCATCTGATTACCGATCAAAGTCCAAGTATTTTACACATTAATATCTCTCCAAAATACTTAATGTAATAAAAGTCAACTCAGAGTAGATCAACTTGGTAAACTTCCATAGATGAACTTCAAACCGGGATACTAGGTTCTACAACCTCAAATCATAACGAGAGAATTAGGAATTCAAGTCTTACTGAAGATGGCGAACCACCTCGGCTTTATCCGAGTCCCTCAGAAGAGAACATGATGCACCCCAAACTATGGGTGACGAGAAGAGAGTTAGTCTTTCTAGATATAGAAGTGAACTTCCATATCAGACTAAAGAAGAAGGCACACCAATGAACGGTTTAAAAATTTTTATTTGAAAATTCAGAGCCTTCGAAAACATTTCACAATTTCAAACGAGTGAATGGTTCATAAAAATTTTCGTTCCAAGAAAATGTTTTAAGCCCACCCGTTTAAAAAAAAAAAATCGGCTCTGATACCACAACTGTAACACCCCCAAATATCATCTTAAAAGTATTACTGCCAGTGACCTCAGATATAACATCCCGAAGTCACCCCAGGCTTTTCCAGTTGATATAAACCATCAAAATACAAGATAAGAATTATTACATCGGAAGTCTTAATATAAAACATATTTAACACAACGGAAGTCTTTTAAACAAAACAACAAAATAACTTGTCAAAACACCGTTCATCTTCATAGTCGCTCTAGCCTTCTCGGATCTTCAATTTATCGGATGTGCCGAATCAAACGGATGACACCAGCCAACCATGCAGAGAACAATTACGGTTGGTTAGTCTAATGAAAGACTAAGCAAGGGCACAAAGCAGATGGTTCGAAGTAGATGTATTAGGTTAGACTCGTCGTCCCTCGAATAATAGTCAAGTACGATAGTCAACCACCATACTCTACTAGAATACAACAAAAGGCATGATTAAGAGAAGATTCTGGAGACCAAGCCTCACAACAATCAATCCCAAAAGAAGACTCCAATGAATTGAGTCTTAACGGAAGCATGAAAAAAGTTGGGAAACTCAAATAAATCACACAATCACTGAATCACGTACGAGCGATCTACAACTAAGACGAGTTTTCCTAGCTGCACTACTCGCCAAGGTATATTAATTATGTGCGCCAAGAGCACTAATCTGAATTAATTCCAAAACAAACCACAACACGTTATAAGCTTTTAGATATCCACAACACGATCAAGAACGACTGGACCTCACATAGAGCCCAACGTTCGTATCCACATCCGTTCCACATCCGTTGGTGTCAGGGTCTCCACTGCCTTTTCACCAATAATTATCAAGAAACGACTGGACCTCACATAGAGCCCATCGTTCCTATGAATACTCGTGCTAACTAAACATTTCAAATCAACAATAAATCACATTAAAGTCATCAAGGCCCACATCTACACAATATATCTATAATAGCGTTGATTCTAGCAGAAATACAACCTATTATAATATCAAATTTTAATCATATCAATTAACATAACTATTCCCAACATAAACAAGAATCATCCCAAATTAATTAACAACTAAACAATTGATAATTAATTGAAGTATGGAATGATGAGCAAGAGCGAACCGCCACTTGCCATAGATTAGTTGAGCTCGAACAAAGCTTAGAAATGCCTGGCTCCTGGATCTGAAACTGGGGCAGATCTTGGATAATAAATCCCTAAGAAACGATCCATAACGAGATCCTAAGTTAGATTCAATATCCTCATAATTGAATCTAAAAGAATAGGAAAAGAATTAAAGGAACCGAGCCACGCCCAAAGCCAACATCCAAGAACACACACTCGGACAAGGCTCGCCGCGGGTGCGGTGGGAGCTTGCCGCGGGGTGCGGTGGACAGACAGTGGCGAGCTCTCGCGACAATGCTTTAATGAGAAACTTACGCAACCACTTCGTTTGCTCTCGATTTGATTATGGTTCGATCTCCCAACACCTTAGACCTTCCAATACCAATAGAGGTACCCTTCTTACACTCAAAGGGATTCAAATCTCTTCCCAACAAAGCTCAAGCTTGCTTTAATGGAGAAAAACAGAGGAGAGGACATAGGAGAGGTTGAAGATGACCTTTGACTTCGGATTCAACTCCTTAAATAGCCCAAAATCGAGCTTCCTCAGAGGGAACAAGCAAGGGGACAAGGGGGCAAGGCTAGGTGCCCACTTGGCTTCCTAGGCCTGACAAAACCGGCGAGTTGCAGCCCAAACTTATCGCGAAGACGAAGCCGCCTCAGACAATGGCATTCGCCGCGGGGGCGGTGGACGACTTGCCGCGGGGTGCGGTCAAGGCCGTTTTGGCTCTTCTTATCCGAATCACTCTTGGGTTAATTATCTTAACCCCGGGTTAAATATATTCGTACACTAACGACTATTTAACCCCGAAAACACTTCAAATATATTTTATATTACTCAGAAAAATATTACAGAGCTCAAACAATTTACAGAATGTCTGAAACTACCTAAAATTAATCCGACTAGTAATACGGGAGTTGGACAAATTCCAAAATATCCTTATAAAATGAGGGATATTACAATACTTGACTGAAACCCTTATAATCAAAGTGATTTCTCAACAAATGGGGAGATGAACTTGCGAACGACGAAGAGGTTGTTGTAGAGATTGAATTTTAAATCTTGTGGGTGGATTTACTAGACATGGATGGGCTTAGAGAGCAGAGAAAGGAATAATAATAGATTTTCATGTTAAGCCAATCTACAAACCAAATCAATGGCTGAAAGCCATAGAAAGTAATGAAGAAAAAATCAAAGTTCAGGCAGCACGAATGGGGAAGATATTTGGCAAAGTGAAGAAAATGATGACACATGACGTAGTGAGATTTTTCTTTAATATATATATAGTAGATTACTAGTGTAATACATATACCTTGTACGGGATTTGTTTATTTTTCCTTACATTTGGAAAAATAGTATATCAAAATTATATATTTAATCCATATAGAACTGTTATAGAAGTAGGTGAATAATAATATAAAAAGGAACTAATTGAATAAAAAATATTAAAGAGATTGACAAAATATTATTGAAAGAGAGTCGAAACTATCCATAAACTTTATATATAGTAAAAATTGGCTAATTAATTTTGAAGTGAGAATATCCACATCCCTAATATTAATACTACTAAAACGAAAAAGCATAATCAAAATGTTCATCTAATACATGAAAAATGAAACCCTAAACATAAAATCTCGTAAGATGTTCAAAATTGCTACAAATTATGAAAAACTCCCTTGTATACTACATTGGTTGTAGTATTAGATCTTTTTTTGTTTTTTGTCACATATTAAAATCTTTAAACCTTTCTTGCTGTTAACTCTTGATGATGCAACATAAAAGTGACCATGAGTGAAAATAGGGCGTGAAAGACACAAACAGACATTTGCAAGTGATTGGCCTCGACTCTTGTTTATCGTCATAGCAAAACAGACACTCAAGGGAAAAAGACTTCGTTGAAACATGAACGGATATGAAGTGTCTGATGGTGACATGAGCACGCGAGGAATCAAAACTTGTCCGATTTTGTTGCCTGAAATATTCTTCCTTGTTTTGTAACGCCCCCAAATCTCTTTTGAAAGTATTACTGCCGATGACTCCAGATATAACATCCCGAAGTCACCCCAGGCTTTTCCAATTGATATAAACCATCAAACCACAGTTATAATACCAAATATCATAACTTTTATAAAACCACCGTCTCGGAATTACACATGATTCCAGACATAACGAAATACATAATCAGAATTATTACAGCGGAAGTCTTTAAGTACATAAACATAAATAACACAGCGGAAGTCTTTAAGTAAAAAGCAGCAAAACAACTTGTCAAAACACCATTCATCCTTTTAGTCGTTCTATCCTTCTCGGATCCTCAACTTGTCTGATGTGCCGAATTGAACGGATGACACCAGCCAACAATACAGATAACACATGCGGTTGGTTAGTCTAATGAATAGACCATGCAAGGACACAAAGCAGATTAGTTCGAAGTAGTCGTATTAGGTTAAACTCATCGTCGCTCGAATAATAACCGAGTACGCTAGTCAACCTTCATACTTCTACTGGAATAAATGAAAAGGCATGATTTAAGAGATGTTCCTAGAAGACTGAATCTTACAGAAATCAATCCCACAGAAGACTCCAATGAATTAAGTCTTATCGGAAATATGACAAATGTTGGGAAACTTAAATAATCACACAGTCAAAGTCGCATACGAGCGATTAGAAAGTAAGACGAGTTTTCCTAGCTGCACTAGCGCCGAGTTGCACTACTCGCCGAGTATATTAACATGTGCGACAGGGCACTTATCTGAATTAATTCCAAAACCAACATCACGTTGTAAGCTTTTATTAAAGGGAATGAATCCCGCAGTTGTGGCACTAGCTAAGTGCACCGCCTCTATGTTCGAATAGAGGTATTGGTCATGACCGTAAATTGGTATTAGGGTTACTAACCACCCGTTCTACCATTAGTTATAAAGAAACGACTTGGACCTAGCAGAGCCCAAACGTCCCTACGAATACTCATGCTAACTAAACAGTTCAACACAGCAAAGAATCATAGTAAAGCCATCAAGGCCAATATCCAGAATAATATCTATAATAGCGTTGATACTAGCAGATATACAACCTATTGTAATATCAGATTTTAATTATCTCAATTAACAAAACTGTTCCCAACATGCACAAGAAATCATCCCAAATTAATTAACAACTAAATAATTGATAATTAATTGAAATATGGAATGATGAGCAAGAGCAAACCGCCACTTGCCTTAGATTAGACGAGTACGACAAAGCTTAGTAACGGGTCCTAAATCTTGAAACTGGAACGAATCCTGGATAAAAATCCCAATGGAACGATCCAAAACGAGACCCTAAGTTAGATTCAATACACTTATATATGAATCTAAAAGAATCGGAAAAGGAATCAAAGGAAACGAGCCTCGCCCAAAGCCAACATCCAAAAACACACACTCGTACAAGGCTCGCCGTGGGTGCGGTGGGAGCTTGCCGCGGGGTGCGGTGGACAGACAGTGGCGAGCTTTCTCGCGACAGCTTCAATGGAGAAAATCTTACCCAAATCGTTTGTTTGCTTCGATTTGCTTAAGGTTCGATCTCCCAACACCTTAAACCTTCAAACAACACTAGGGGTACCCTTCTCAACTCAAGGAACAACTCGAAGAGAGCTCGGAACAGCTCGAAAATGGCGAAAATCATAGGGGAAAACAGAGGAAACAGGGGAAGGAGATGAAGAGCTTCTTCATCCTCTGATTCGACCCCTTTTATAGCTCAAATCCGAGTTTCCTCAAAGGGAACAAGCAAGGGGACAACCGGGAACAAGGGGACAAGGCAAAGAGCCCACTTGGCTGCCCAAACAGCCGTGTCAGACCGGCCTTATCGCGAAGACGACGACTCTGTTTTTTTGGCCTTCGCCGCGGGTGCGGTGGCGTCTTGCCGCGGGGTACGGTGAAGGCTGAAATGCTTTCGTCTTATCCGATTCACCTTGGGTTAAATTTCTTAACTCCGGGTTAAATATATTCGTACATTAACGACAAATTAACCCCAAAAATACTTCAACTGTATTTTATATTACTCAGAAAAATTTACAGAGTTCAAACCATTTACAGAATGTCCGAAACTCTTCTAAAATTAATCCGACTAGTAATTCGGGAGTTGGAAAAATTCCAAAATATCCTTATAAAATGAGGGATATTACATTACCTCCCCCTTAAAAGAAGTTTCGACCCCGAAACTTGGCTATTCTAGGTCGAAAACAACTCGGGAAAGCGTCTAAGCATATCCTCATCAGTTTCCCAGGTTTCCCAAGTAACCTCTTCGGTTCCTGACTTGGACCACAAAATCCGTACCAAAGGTACCACCTTGCTGCGTAGCTGCTTCTCACGACGCTCGAGAATACGCACAAGTATCTCCTCGTAAGTACCATTTGCCTGGATCTCGATGTCTTCATAGCTCAGCACATGAGATTCATCTGGCACATACTTTCTTAACAAGGACACGTGGAACACGTTGTGCACTGGATGTGCTGATGGCGGCAATGCCAAACGGTACGCTAGGGATCCCACTCTATCAAGGATCTCAAATGGTCCCACATAGCGAGGGTTAAGCTTCCCACGCTTACCAAATCTGAACACACCTTTGGATGGCGATACTTTGACAAACACTTTGTCACCAACTTCAAACTCAGCATTCCTACGCTTCGGATCAGCGTAAGACTTTTGTCGACTCTGAGTTGTCAACATCCTTTGTCTTATCAGCGCAATGTCCGATGCAGTCCTTTCAACTAGCTCTGATCCGAGCATAATTTTGTCGGCACTCTCACCCCAACAAATTAGAGATCTGCACTTACGACCATATAAAGCTTCGAACGGAGCCATCTTGATAGTAGCATGCCAGCTATTGTTGTACGTGAACTCAATCAGACTCAAGCTGTCTTCCCAGCTAGTCGGACGATTGAGCACACATGCTCTCAGCATATCCTCTAGGGTCTAGATGGTCCTCTCAGATTGTCCATCCGTTTGAGGATGAAATGCAGTGCTGAACCTTAACTCGGTTCCCATGGCCTTGTGTAATTCCTTCCAGAATCTAGACATGAATCGGCCATCACGATCTGATACAATGGTTTTTGGAGCACCATGCAAACGGATAACCTCGTGTAAAAACACTTCTGACAACTTATGGGTTCCCCACGTTGTTTTGATAGCCACGAAGTGAGCGCTCTTCGTGAGCCTGTCAACGATAACCCATATAGCATCTTTTTGACTTTGAGTCTTTGGCAGTCCCGTGATGAAATCCCTTGCAATGTCTTCCCACTTCCATTCGGGAACTGGAAGATGTAGCAATTCTCCACCGGGTCTTCGATGTTCAATCTTGACCTTCTGACAAGTCAAGCATTTCGCCACGAATTCTGCCACATCCCACTTCATGTTGGGCCACCAGAATTTAATTCTGAGGTCTTTGTACATCTTGTTAGAACCTGGATGTACAAAATAAGCTGATGAATGGGCTTCTCTCATCACCAACTGGCGAAGACCATCGACGTCAGGCACACAGATCCGGTCCTGAAACCAGAGTAATCCATCATCTTGAATCACGAAACCGGGAGCCTTCCCGTCCATCACTTCGCTACAAAGCTTCACCAAGATCACATCATCAACTTGCTTCTCTTTGATCTGATCAAGAAGCGTAGCTTGAATCTCAAGCATACTCAGGTATCCTCGACGTTGATCATACAAGACTTCGATCTCGCACAATTCTTGGTTCAGCTTGGTCTGAGCAACAAGCAAAGCCACTACAGTCTCGTGCGACGTCTTCCGACTCAATGCATCTGCTACCACATTAGCCTTGCCCGGATGATACAGCAATTCGATGTCGTAGTCTTTGAGTAGCTCTAACCAACGACGTTGTCTCATATTCAGCTCCTTCTGAGTAAATATGTATTTGAGACTCTTGTGATCGGTGAAGACTTGGCATCTCACACCGTAGAGATAGTGCCTCCAAATCTTCAGCGCAAACACTACTGCTGCTAACTCCAGATCATGCGTCAGATAGTTTTCTTCATAGGTTTTCAATTGTCTTGATGCATAAGCAATCACCTTGCCTCTCTGCATCAACACACATCCCAACCCATTTTTCGAAGCATCACTATAGACCGCATAATCATCATTACCTTCTGGCAGTGTCAACACTGGTGCAGAGGTCAGGCACTACTTCAGCTTTTGAAAACTGGCCTCGCACTTGTCACTCTAGACAAACGTCTTGTGGACCTTGCGGAGCAGACCGGTCATAGGTAGAGCGATCTTCGAAAATCCCTCCATGAACCGTCTGTAATAACCAGCAAGTCCTAGAAAACTGCACACCTCCTTCACATTCTGAGGTCGCTTCCAATTGGCTACTGCTTCAATCTTCTGGGAGTCAACCATCACCCCATTCTTATTGATTACGTGGCCTAAGAAATCCATTTCCTTGATCCAAAAGTCACACTTAGACAACTTTGCATACAACTCCTTTTGTCTAAGGACTGATAAAATAATCCGAAGATGCTCCTCATGAGCTTCCACGCTCAGAGAATAGATCAAAATGTCATCGATGAAGACCACCACAAACTTGTCCAAGTATTGGTGAAAACATCGGTTCATCAGATCCATGAAAACCGCTGGAGCGTTGGTAAGTCCAAATGGCATGACTACGAACTCGTAGTGACCATATCTCATCCGGAATGCAGTCCTCGAAATATCTTCCTCAAGAATTCTGAGCTGATGATAACCAGATCTCAGGTTGATCTTGGAAAATACTTTTGCTCCCTGTAGTTGGTCCAACAAATCATCAATCCTAGGCAAAGGATATTTGTTCTTGATCGTGACCTTATTCAACTCACGATAGTCGATACAAAGTCGGAACGATCCATCCTTCTTCTTAACAAACAGAACTGGAGCGCCCCAAGGCGATGCGCTCGGTCTTACATAACCTTTGTCGAGCAAATCCTCAAGTTGCTTCTTCAATTCTTTCATCTCTATAGGAGCCATCCGGTACGGTACCTTGGAAATTGGCGCGGTACCAGGCTCGAGATCTATAGAAAATTCCACATCACGCTTCGGGGGTAATCCAGGAATTTCTTCCGGAAAGACATCAGGAAACTCATTAATCACTGGAATATCAAGAATCGTTGGTGCCTCATTCGGGGATGAATCCAGGTAGCAAAGGTACCCGACACAACCTTGCCGGAGTAGCTTAAACGCAACCATCGCATTGATAAGTCTTCCATTATCAGTGTCATTCCGACCCTTGAACTTGCACACACACTGGCCCCCGGATGACACCGTCACAGTTCTTGAACTAAAATCGATCACCGCCCCATGACGCGTCAGCCAATCCATACCGAGAATAATGTCGTATGGGGCCATAGCAATACAGATCAAATCTGCCTCAAACTTCTTACCCTGAATGGTAACCGGAAACTCTGACAGACGCTTGGTGCCCACTAAATGGTCACCATTAGGAAGATTGACAATGAAGGGTTCACAAACCTTATTGCAAACTATTCCTAACTTATTAACACAATTATCTGAAATAAAGGAATGGGTAGCACCCGAATCAAACAGTATGCATACTGAAGTAGAATGAAGGTATAGAGTACCTTGAGCAACTGGAGCGTTAGGTCCATCTGCCTCACGCATCTCATAAAGGTGCTGACCCTGACCTCCTGAAGCAGCTGGGGCTTTGCCTTTGTTATGTGTAGTAGTTTGTATCGAAGGACTGGGAGTCTCTGTTGGCTTGAACCTAGGTCGGTTGTTCAGATTAACTGACCCCTGATGTGACTCCATCCCCTTCTGCCTTCCCTGACGACAAAACTTCTGCATGTGCCCTTCCTTTCCACAACCATAACATGTCTTCCTCTCCTTCATACATGTAGTGCTCTTGTGCCCACTGGCACCACAGTTGTGACACTGGATCAGACTCTTGCTCTGACCCGACTGTTGAGTCGACCCTCCCTGAGTCATTTCTGTCCTCGCCCTGCCAGACTTGTCAAAGTTAGACGATGGCACAGGACGTTTAAATCCACTCGCTTGAGATTGATTTTGCATTGACCTCTGGCGGTTCCGTCTTTTGGCTGACTCCTCTAACGTCATCTCTAACTTATAAGTTGCATCCACGTACTGCTCCAAGGTAGAGCATGTGTGACGCAACATCAACGGTTTAACGTCTGGGCTCATCCACTCATGGAAGTGCCAAATCTTCTGACCTTCGCTGGACACATCTGACCCAACATAAGGTAACAAATGATTGAACTTGGCCGCCATCTCGGTCACTTTCAATCCATCGTTCTTGGGGTAAAGGAATTCCTTGTGTTTCTCATCCCGCATGGCTTGAGAAAAGAAACGATCAGTCATCTTAGTTTTGAACATTAACCAGCTCAAATCAGCCCGATCAGCTAGTCCAGTGTTCTCCCACCATTCACTAGCATCTCCCTTCAGTTGTAGAGAAGCTATATGCACTTTCTCTGCCTCAGTGTATTCGATGTTGCGGAACAACCGTTCCATATGATAAAACCAATGAGCCACTCTGACCGGCTCTCCTGTACCGTCATAACTGTCCGGCCTCATAGAGGTAATGGTCTTCAAAACTCGATCATAATCACCCCTATTCCTGACCATCACATCTCGGTGAACTTGAACATTAGGTTCCACGAACCTATGAACTTCCGGCTGAATTGGCACACCCTGTGCCTGTGGTGCATTTGGTTGCATAACCTCAGCGAATGCTTGCATGAATATTCCCTTAATAGCTACAACATCTACTGCATCAAAAACTATTGGAGCGTCGACCTCAGCATGGCCACTTCCTCCAGGTTGATTGTGGGACATAGACTCATGTTCCTCCACTTGTTCGGGAATGATTCTCGCATCCAGCCTCGGGTCATTGCTAGGCCCAGCACCAGTACGAACAGTGTTTCTTGTATTCACCATCTATTTACCGATCAAATCCCAAGTATTTTATACATTAATATCTTTCCACAATACTTAATGTGATAAAAGTCAACTCGGAATGGATCAACTGGGTAATTTATATATATATAAAGGTGAACTTCTTAACAAAACTACTGTTTGTACAGGCGGAATCTCTCGAGATTTCCAACAAAAGCGCTCGGAGATTAAACACTACACTGAATATACACATCAAAACATAAGCAAGAGAAAACTACAACAGCTAACGTCGGTCATAATCAAAGTCCCCCGAAACACTTCCTATATGGCAAACTGCCCATACATGATCTCTTCGGACATGGTTCTTCATCAAGACCCAACGACGGACTCCTGGCCCTACTCGGCCCCGGAACACTAGGTTCATCCTTTGGCTCTGGCGTGCTCGGCCTTGCCCTTCTGAGAGCGAGTTTGGCCATCTCATCCTTCAGCCTATTCTCCTCAAAAGAGATCTCCTCGCATTGACGGAGTATCTCGCGCAACTCAGGGTTCGACCTATGCCTCCTCGGAACAAGACTGGGCTCTGGGTCCCCGGGATTCCCTGGAGGTCCACGTCCAATAATACCGTACTTGACGTAAAGTGCTTCCCACTCTACGTCAGTCAACGGTGTGTACTCAGGTTCGGGCGGTGGGTTTGGGTAGAGAGATTGCATCTCCGGATCCTCACCGATCACCCCCAAGTGCCTCCAGTCACCGTCCTCATGGTTCTCCTCAGGACCCTCTAGAACCACCTGCGAATCATCCCTCCTGATGCCGTACTTAGCAAAAAGCGTCTCCCAGTCGGCATTGGATAATGGCGCATGCCCCACATGATCACCTTCTTCAGGCTCCTCAATGGGGTCTTCGTCTTCCTCTGGATCCTCCTCGGGGTCCTCCTCGGGATCCTCGTCAGGGTCCTCCTCCTCGTCCCCTATGGACTGAATCCCGGTAACCAACTCAATCTCAACATCACTACCAAGGAAATCTCCGGAATACCCATACTTCTCATCATTCCCTACAGGATCAACTTCCAGAATCTCCTCCTCTTCTTCTTCTGCCCCTTCTGGGATCGCCTCAAGCAAAAAGTCGTCGTCGTAGAATCCCATGTCATACCTTGACAACTCTGTCCCGATTCCCACATTCTCTTGCGGTGTCTCCACCGGCTCAGATGCTGGGACCATAGCCTGGTCGGATACTAGCACGACCGACTCTGGAAGTACATGCTTTACTTCCTCTGGTGGTTCACTCGGTTCTCCCACCTCGAAACAACGAAGCGGAATTGGAAAATCCAGTTCCATAGGGGAGGGTGGAGTCGCTACTACCTCCCCCTTATCCTTTGCTAGAGAAAAGAAGATGCCGATGACCTACGGGGTAACAAGAAGAGAGTTAGTCTTTCTAGATATTAGAGTGAACTTCCATATCAGACTTCTAAGAGAAAGGTGCAACTATGAACGGTAAAAAAAAATCTTGAAACTTCAGAGCCTTCAAAAACATCTTTAATTTAAAACGAGTAAATGGTTTATGAAATTCCCAACCCGTTTAAAAAAAACTTTTGGCTCTGATACCACTTCTGTAACGCCCCCAAATCTCTTTTGAAAGCATTAGTGCCGATGACTCCAGATATAACATTCCGAAGTCACCCCAGGCTTTTCCAGTTGATATAAACCATCAAACCACAGTTACAATACCAAATATCATAACTTTTATAAAACCACCGTCTCGGAATTACACATGATTCCAGACATAACGAAATACATAATCAGAATTATTACAGCGGAAGTCTTTAAGTACATAAACATAAATAACACAACGGAAGTCTTTAAGTAAAAAGCAGCAAAACAACTTGTCAAAACACCATTCATCCTTTGTCGTTCTATCCTTCTCGGATCCTCAACTTGTCTGATGTGCCGAATCGAATGGATGACACCAGCCAACAATACAGATAACACATGCGGTTGGTTAGTCTAATGAATAGACCATGCAAGGACACAAAGCAGATTGGTTCGAAGTAGTCGTATTAGGTTAAACTCATCGTCGCTGGAATAATAACCGAGTACGCTAGTCAACCTTCATACTTCTACTGGAATAAATGAAAAGGCATGATTTAAGAGATGTTCCTGGAAGACTAAATCTTACAGAAATCAATCCCACAGAAGACTCTAATGAATTAAGTCTTATCGGAAATATGACAAATGTTGGGAAACTTAAATAATCACACAGTGAAAGTCGCATACGAGCGATTAGAAAGTAAGACGAGTTTTCCTAGCTGCACTAGCGCCTAGCTGCACTACTCGCCGAGTATATTAACATGTGCGACGGGGCACTTATCTGAATTAATTCCAAAACCAACATCACGTTGTAAGCTTTTATTAAAGGGAATGAATCCCGCAATTGTGGCACTAGCTAAGTACACCGCCTCTATGTTCGAATAGAGGTATTGGTCATGACCGTAAATTGGTATTAGGGTTACTAACCACCTGTTCTACCATTAGTTATAAAGAAACGACTTGGACCTAGCGGAGCCCAAACGTCCCTACGAATACTCGTGCTAACTAAACAGTTCAACACAACAAAGAATCATAGTATAGCCATCAAGGCCAATATCCAGAATAATATCTATAATAGCGTTGATACTAGCAGATATACAACCTATTGTAATATCAGATTTTAATTATCTCAATTAACAAAACTGTTCCCAACATGCACAAGAAACCATCCTAAATTAATTAACAACTAAATAATTGATAATTAATTGAAATATGGAATGATGAGCAAGAGCGAACCGCCACTTGCCTTAGATTAGACGAGTACGACAAAGCTTAGTAACGGGTCCTGAATCTTGAAGCTGGAACGAATCTCGGATAAAAATCCCAATGGAACGATCCAAAACGAGACCCTAAGTTAGATTCAATACACTTATATATGAATCTAAAAGAATCGGAAAAGGAATCAAAGGAAACGAGCCTCGCCCAAAGCCAACATCCAAAAGCACACACTCGGACAAGGCTCGCCGTGGGTGCGGTGGGAGCTTGCCGCGGGGTGCGGTGGACAGACAGTGGCGAGCTTTCTCGCGACAACTTCAATGGAGAAAATCTTACCCAAATCGTTTGTTTGCTTCGATTTGCTTAAGGTTCGATCTCCCAACACCTTAAACCTTCAAACAACACTAGAGGTACCCTTCTCAACTCAAGGAACAACTCGAAGAGAGCTCGGAACAACTCAAAAATGGCAAAAATCAGAGGGGAAAACAGAGGAAACAGGGGAAGGAGATGAAGAGCTTCTTCATCCTCTGATTCGACCCCTTTTATAGATCAAATCCGAGTTTCCTCAAAGGGAACAAGCAAGGGGACAACCGGGAACAAGGGGACAAGGCAAAGAGCCCACTTGGCTGCCCAAACGGCCGTGTCAGATCGGCCTTATCGCGAAGACGACGACTCTGTTTTTTTGGCCTTCGCCGCGGGTGCGGTGGCGTCTTGCCGCGGGGTGCGGTGAAGGCTGAGATGCTTTCGTCTTATCCGATTCACCTTGGGTTAAATTTCTTAACTCCGGGTTAAATATATTCGTACATTAACGACAAATTAACCCCGAAAATACTTCAACTGTATTTTATATTACTCAGAAAAATTTACAGAGTTCAAACCATTTACAGAATGTCCGAAACTCTTCTAAAATTAATCCGACTAGTAATTCGGGAGTTGGAAAAATTCCAAAATATCCTTATAAAATGAGGGATATACATGTTTGACATGACTGTCGAGTTGTATGATTATCAATCTTGTCCTATTACATAAACTTGAGGATTGATCAATATTTCGAAGCAACATAATAAGGACTCTAACCTTAAGTTTAAGTACATGATTTTGGACACCAGAACATCTAATACGATTCAAGTAGTCAGATGTATAAGCACTTGTATCGTTATCTTCAATAAAACTTGTCTTGCACATGATATCCAAATTGAGATACACTTTCTCACCACCAAGTAACAAAGATAATATATAGTCATTAACTCTATCTACATCTTCATGTGTTGGTGCAAGAATTGCCCGTTCTTCAAAGTATTTCGAAAACAACTTAATTGTCCAAAAGAGAGGAATAAACACACTTAACAATTGCTGGAATCAGATCTAAGTCATAATCCTTCATCAATAGTTCATCGGGAATTTGTATTTGTGCTTCTCTGTCATTGTCATCACCTACAATACCATCACTTATACTTCATATCTATTCAAAAAATTCATTTGCTTCTTGGATATCATAATTAGATGTACCTTATTGAATCAGCATGTTTCTTGTCAAATTAAGAACTTTACAATATTTCCACAAATAAGAGGAATTAATGGTGGCGAAATATTAATTTTTTTTAGTAACATGGCATTAGAGTTTATAGAGTCAAATATGGTGGTACTTATAGATGATTAATTTTTATACATCAATACTCATAAAAAAACATCATACAATAGGAAAAAAATAACAATCAAAACCAGTATTGAACCATTATAGTTCTCCAAACAAAAGTTGAATGTTAAATAGAAGTCATATTATGTTATTCGAGCGAAAAAAGAAGAAGAATGGTTTCTCTGATAAATTTTACAAAAAACTAATTTTATATAAAAATCTATATGATACTACATAATAGTTTTAATCAAAGTGAAATGTTTCTTGTCTTTAACTAATTTATTAGCTTAGCGGAGTACAAGTTGGTTCTTTAAATTTATGGCTAAGAATATTATTTGCTACGTTTTTGGAAAGAATATATTATACAAAATATTCATATTGTAAGCATATCCGGCTAATATGTGCAGTGATTTTATTTTCTTTGATTTTATTTGATTTTTGAAAAACCAACGAAAAAAATGAGAGCCATACACATGGCAAATTAAATATCGTTATGTCACGTGGCAACAGAAAATATTGGTTCATTTTGGGGGCGCCATGTGGCATAGTAGGTATTCTACTTGTAGATATATAGTAGATTACCTACAAAAAATATATGGCCAAAAATATTGTTTGCTACGTTTTTGGAAAGAATAGATTATACAAAATATTCATATTGTAAGCATATCCGGCTAATATGTGCAGTGATTTTATTTTATTTGATTTTATTTGATTTTCGAAAAACCAACGAAAAAGATGAGAGCTTGACATGTGGCAAATTCAATAATGTGATGTCACGTGGCAACTAAAAATTTTGGTTCATTTTGGGGGCGTCAGGTGGCGTAGTAAATATTCTACTTTAGTAGATATATAGTATATTATGTACACAAAATATATGGTCGAGAATATCATTTGCTACGTTTTTGAAAAGAATAGATTATATAAAATATTCATATTGTATGCATATCCGGCTAATATGGGCAGATATTTTATTTTCTTTGATTTTATTTGATTTTCGAAAAACCAACGAAAAAAATGAGAGCTTGACAAGTGACAAATTCAATACCGTGATGCCACATGACATCAGAAAATTTTGGTTTATTTTGGGGGCGCCACATGGCGTAGTAGGTATTCTACTTTAGTAGATATATAGTAGATTACATATAAAAAATATATGGTCGAGAATATTGTTTGCTACATTTTTGGAAAGAATAGATTATACAAATATTCATATTGTATGCATATCTGGATAATATGGGCATAGATTTTATTTTATTTGATTTTTAAAAAACCAACGAAAAAAATGAGAGTTTGACACGTGGCAAATTCAATACCGTGATGCCACATGACAGCATAAAATTTTGGTTCATTTTGGAAACGTCACGTGGCATAGTAGGTATTCTACTTTAGTAGATATATAGTAGATTACATACAAAAAATATGTGGCCGAGAATATTGTTTGCTACGTTTTTTAAAATAATAGATTATACAAAATATTCATATTGTATGCATATTCGGCTAATAAGGGTAGAGATTTTATTTTCTTTTATTTTATTTGATTTTCAAAAAACCAACGAAAAGAATGAGAGCTTTAAACGTGGCAAATTCACTGTGATGCCACGTGACAGCAAACAATTTTGGTTCATTTTGGGAGCGTCATGTGGCGTAGTAGATGTTCTACTTTAGTAGATATATAGTACATTACGTACACAAAATATATAGCCGAGTATATTGTTTGCTATATTTTTGGAAAGAATAGATTACACAAAATATTTATATTGTATGCATATCCGACTAATATGGGCATAGATTTTATTTTCTTTGATTTTCGAAAAACCAACAACAAAAAATGAGAGCTTGACACGTGACAAATTCAATATTGTAATGTCACATGGCAATAAAAAATTTTGGTTCATTTTGGGGGCGCCACGTGGTAGTAGGTATTCTACTTTAGTAGTTATATAGTAAATTACGTACAAAAAATATATGGTCGAGAATATTGTTTGCTACGTTTTTGGAAATAATAGATTATACAAATATTCATATTGTATGCATATCCGGCTAATATGGGCAAATATGTTATTTTATTTGATTTTTCGAAAAACCAACGAAAAGAATGAGAGCTTTACACGTGGCAAATTCACCGTGATGTCACATGGCAGCATAGTATTTTGGTTCATTTTAGGGGCGTCACGTGACGTAGTAGGTATTCTACTTTAGTAGATATATTGTATAATACGTACAAAAAATATATGGCCCATAATATTGTTTGCTACATTTTTGGAAAGAATAAATTATACAAAATATTCATATTGTATGCATATCCGGCTAATATGAGCAGATATTTTATTTTCTTTGATTTTCGAAAAACCAACGAAAAAATGAGAGTTTGACACGTGACAAATTCAATATTGTGATGCCACGTGGCAGCAAAAAAATTTGGTTCATTTTGGGGGCGCTACGTGGCGTAGTAGGTATTTTACTTTAGTAGATATATAGTATATATTACGTACAAAAAATATATGGCCGAAAATATTATTTGCTACGTTTTTGGAAAGAATAGATTATATAAAATATTCATATTGTATGCATATCGGGCTAATATGGGCAGAGATTTTATTTTCTTTGATTTTTTTTAAATTTTTAAAAACCAACAAAAAAATGAGAGCTTGACACAGGGTAAATTTAATACCGTGATGCCACGTGGCAATAAAAAATTTTGGTTTATTTTGGGGGCGCCACATGGCGTAGTAAGGTATTCTACTTTATTAGATATATAGTAGATTACGTACAAAAAATATATGGCCGAGAATATTGTTTGTTACGTTTTTGGAAAGAATAGATTATAAAAAAATTCATATTGTATGCATCCAACTAATATGGGCAAATATTTTATTTTATTTTATTTTATTTGATTTTCTAAAAACCAACGAAAAAATGAGAGTTTGACACGTCGAAAATTCAATACCGTGATGCCACGTGACAGTAGAAAATTTTGGTTCATTTTGGGGGCGTCACATGGCGTAGTAGGTATTCAACTTTAGTTGATATATAGTAGATTACGTACAAAAAACATATGGTCGAGAATATTATTTGCTACGTTTTTTGATAGAATAGATTATACAAAATATTTATATTGTATGCATATCAGGCTAATATGGGCAGATATTTTATTTTCTTTGATTTTATTTGATTTTCAAAAACCAACAGAAAAAATGAGAGTTTGACATGTGACAAATTCAATACCGTGATGCCACGTGGAAGCAGAAAATTTTGGTTCATTTTGGGGCGTTACATGGCGTAGTAGGTATTCTACTTTAGTAGATATATAGTATATATTATGTACAAAAAATATATGGTCGAGAATATTATTTGCTATGTTTTTGGAAAGAATAGATTATACAAATATTCATATTGTATGCATCCAGCTAATATGGGCATATATTTTATTTTATTTTATTTTATTTTTGAAAAACCAACGAAAAAATGAGAGTTTGTCACGTCGAAAATTCAATACCGTGATGCCACGTGGTGTAACACCCCCGATTTATACCGGTAGTGCCACACGCCAGTGACCTCAGACGTTGCTGTCCGATGTCACCCAAGGCTTTAATTGGAATAATTAACTTAAATAAACATATTAATTAACGAAAGATTAAACAACGGAAGACATTTTTTTAAATGAAACTCAATCATTTATATTAAAGATCTCTCATCAAACAAGAGAAACGTCTTTACAACAGAGAAAATTACAGCGGAAGACTTATAAGAATCAACCTATAACATCATTAGGTTATAAAGACATAGTAAAGTAATACTGATCAACTTAAAACACCGACACTTAAATCTTCGTCTGCAAGCCTCTTCTCCTTCAACTGGTTACTTTGACTTCGGGAACCAACCACTGATGTGCCGTGTACGACGGATGACACCAACCAACCATGCAAGGAATAAAACTCGATTGGTTAGTCTAATGAAAGACTATGTGTTGGGCCTGGATTCTCCAGAGAAGACAGATCGAGAGGACCGAGCCCAAGCCCACTGCAAATCGGGAGAGTGGCATACGAGTTCAGAAGAGTCGACAAGGCTTCTCTGGTCGAGCAACACCCGACAAAACCTCTCTAGTCAAGAGTCATCCGACAAGATCGCGGAGATCTCGCCACGCATTTAATGCTCAGATCATGCAAACATCTGCAACGTTCAAACACCTTAATTGCCAGTAATTCAACGGTGAAATCCTTGCCATTACACTCGGTATTGAAGATAAAAACATAAAAACGGTGCAACGGCCACAGGAGTAAAGGGACTTACCATATTTGGAACGACGAAGAAGATAAGATCAGGGAACTCACAACTATGCAAGGGACACGCATTCTGACTTAGCAAACTCACCAGAATAGCACTCTCGCTCTCCATCTAGCTCTCCAAATGGCTGCCTACGCCTGACCCCTGCCGGTCGCCACTCACAAGTCACCGGTCGAGTCCCACTCGATCTCTGATTTTATTACGATAAGTTGTATTGCGATCTAATCTGATTCACACGATATCTAATAAAATCATCTTGCTATTATATATTTATTTCTTGTTTACCTATTATTTGCTTGGTTTGGATTATTTCCCATCGTCCAATCGACTAGTTACCCCGTCTAAGGCGATTTAGGTCGTCCGATCTTTTCGCCCCAAAAAAATTTGGCGCCCACCGTGGGGCAACTTGCCGATCACCTTTCCGGAATCTTCCAACCATGGCTATTGATCCCCCTATTGATAACCAAGAACCACGTCTCGAAGACGAAACCCAAACCACAGAAAACCCAATCGAAAATCCTACTCCAACCCAGTTCCAAGAACTCTCTCAAAAAATGGCCGTCCTTCAAGAGGAACTAGCCCAGCAACGTCAGAAAACCGAAGCCCTAGCCGCTTTGTCAACCCAATCCGAAGCCGAGATCGCGCAACTAACCCGTGAGAACGAGTCTCTTAAGTCGCAGGTACAATCAGTGGCCTCAGGATCTCGGAACGCGCCCGTCCATGGCGGCGCCCGAACGCGCCTCGACATGGACAATATTAAGCCAACGCCTCCCAGCATACAACGTCCCGGACGCACTGAGGGTACGTCTCGAACTCCTTTCGCTAGTCCATTCTCGACTAACCATGTCACCTTTCCTACACCGATCGGGTCTGTTGGGGCCCGAATCGACGAAACACAGGTTGGCAATCCGCCAGATGTCATGGCCCTTTTTCAGCAAACGCTCGACCGACACATGAAGGCAATCGACGATCGTTTCAATAGGCTCCCAGGAGTCCCGCAACCGATCGAGAGAGATGCGTCCGGGGGATTCGAAGAATCCCCGTTCGTCGAAGAAATCGCAAGGGTCGAGATCCCCAAGAAGTTCCATCTCCCCAACATGGCGACATTCGACGGCACCACCGATCCAGATGACCATATCTCTCTCTATAAACAAAAACTAATGGCTGCATCTGTTTCAAGGGAGAGTCGCGAGGCTGTCATGTGCAAAAGCTTTGGCACGACCCTCGCGGGCCCCGCACTAACTTGGTTTATGCATTTGCCTCAGGGAACGATCACATCATTTGCGGATCTGGTCAACTCTTTTAAGAGCCAGTTCGCCAGCAGTCGGAAGCATGAGAAACAATCGAGTGACCTCTACCGAGTCACACAAAGGTACAATGAACCTCTCCGAAATTATCTTAACAGGTACAACAAAGAAAAAGTGGGAATCCCCCACTGTGACATCACAACGTCTATCGAAGCATTCCGACAAGGCCTGGTCAAAGACAGCAATCTCTACGACGAGATTACCAAGTATCCCTGCAAAAGTTTCGAAGATGTTCAGGCCAAAACTATGGCCGAGGTAAGGCTGGAAGAGGACCGTGAGTCGCGTAAAGCCTCGCGCGGACCCGATCCATCCGATCGCAAACATTCCTCCGACAATCGTCGGGACATACGTCCACATCCCTATTCTCGTAATCGAAACGAAGCAAATCAGGTAAATTCTTTCCAGGATAGGTCACAAGAATGGAGAGACGGTTCTGTGTTGCCTCCTAGGGTCCAGTCTTATAACTTCGACGTTTTCGTGTCGGAGCTCGTCAAGAGTTTCGACAAGTATGGAAAAGACGTAAGATGGCCCCGAAAGAGCGACCGACCGGACGTCAAGAAGGACATGAGTCGATGGTGTGAATTCCACGGCGACCATGGTCATTCGACTGATGAGTGCATCGCCCTACGAAAGGAGGTCGCTAGGCTGCTATCACAGGGGCTGTTACGCGACGTCATCTTGGAACGGGCAAAAGCCACCATGGAACGCCGAGATCAGGTAAAACAGAACAAACTCCCATCTCCTATCCATACGAAAGTTGTCAATACCATTTCAGGTGGATCCGACATATGCGGGAACACGTACTCCGCGGCTAAGCGACACGCCAAGGAAAGCAAAGGCGACAAGCCCGAAGCATCGGAATTCAAACCAAGGAGGGCATCTAACCTTCCGACGGTCACATTCGACGAATCCGACTCCGACGGGTCGGATAGTCACCATGACGGTCTGGTAATCTCTTTGTCCATTGGTAATTGCTTAATCTGGAGAGTACTAATCGATACAGGAAGTTCGACAAACCTCTTGACCCTCGACGCTCTCAAAGAAATGGGTCTGACTGAGAACGACCTAATCAAGAAATCGACCCCACTGGTCGGGTTCAGTGGTGAGGTTAAGCACACGACTGGCGAAATCATTCTGACCACATACGCTGGAGGAATCAACCGACATGTTAAATTCTTAGTCCTAGACTGTCCGTCTCCCTACAATTGTATTCTTGGCAGGCCGTGGATACACGCTATGAAGGCAGTACCTTCAACATATCATCAAGTCATCAAATTCCCCACCGAGTGGGGAGTCCAAGAAATCAAAGGAGATCAAAGGACCGCAAAGGAATGCTATGTCGCTTCCATGAAGAACGCGGTCGAACACAAGATCGCATAGCAACCACAGATTGGCGAAGGACCTAGTCGATACGTTGAACAAGAAATGGAGAAACTCGACGAGATCGCACTAGACCCTTCAAAGCCAAACCAAACGGTAAGGGTCGGGTCGGACCTGGACGACTCGACCAGACAACAGTTTCTCGACTTTCTCAGGACCAATGCCGATTGTTTTGCATGGTCACATGAGGATATGGTCGGGATATCTCCCAACGTTATTACTCATAAATTAAATGTGGATCCATCTCATCCCCCTGTCAAGCAAAAACGCAAGAAATTCGCCCCCGAGCGGAACAAAATAATCGACAACGAAGTCAAAAGCTTATTGGAAACCGGAAAAATCAGGGAAGTCCACTACCCTGAATGGCTGGCCAACGTGGTCGTGGTCCAGAAGAAGAACGGCAAATGGAGAGTCTGCATCGACTTCACAGACCTCAACAAGGCTTGTCCCAAAGATTCATTTCCTCTACCTCACATCGACGCTATGGTCGACGCCACAGCAGGGCACGAAATGCTCACCTTCATGGACGCCTTCAGTGGCTACAATCAAATCCTTATGGATCCCGACGATCAAGAAAAAACAGCGTTCACCACCAGTCAAGGTATCTATTGCTACAAAGTAATGCCCTTTGGTCTGAAAAATGCAGGGGCTACATACCAACGATTGGTCAACAAAATGTTCAAAGACCAAATCGGAGACACAATGGAAGTCTATATCGACGACATGTTGGTCAAGTCCAAAAAGAAAGAAGATCACATCGACCACCTACGCGACAGCTTCGAGGTACTCAAAAGGTACAATATGAAACTAAACCCTACTAAGTGCTCCTTCGGAGTGTCGTCAGGAAAGTTCTTAGGATATATGATGACACAAAGAGGAATAGAGGCCAGCCCGGAACAGATCAAGGCTCTCATCAACCTCCGATCCCCCCGATGCATCAAAGATGTACAGAAGCTCACAGGTCGGATAACAGCTTTGAACAGGTTCATCTCCAAATCATCCGACAAGTGCAAACCATTCCACGACGCGCTCAAGAAAAATAAGTCCTTTCAATGGACGGAGGAACATGAAGCAGCATTTCAGAACCTCAAGGGCTATCTAGCCAGTCCTATGTTACTAACCAAACCTAAAGGCGACAAGCCCTTATTTCTTTATCTTGCAGTGTCGGAATCAGCCGTAAACGGTGTACTGGTCAGAGAAGAAGATGGCAAACAGTCGCCAATATACTATGTCAGTCGGATGCTATTATCAGCCGAAACAAGGAATTCGTCACTTGAAAAACTCGTATTATCATTAGTAATGGATTCGAACAAGCTCAAACCATACTTTGAATCCCATACTATCACTGTGCGCACTAATCATCCCATGAGGGCTATCATGAGGAAACCCGAGTTCACAGGAAGAATGACAAAATGGGCCATACACCTCAGTGGTTACGACATCGAGTACGAGCTGAGGACATCGATCAAGTCGCAAGCATTAGCCGACTTTGTGGCCGATTTCAGTCCGACCCTAGAGCAAGAAGCCGCAAAAGAAGCAAATCAACTACTCACGACAGACGAGACAGGTACATGGGAGCTCCACACAGATGGGGCATCGAACGCTAGAGGATCGGGGCTTGGGGTCGTACTGAAATCGCCACAGGGGGACAAGATAGCCCAGGCTGTCAGATGTGAGTGGGATGCGACTAACAACGAGGCTGAGTACGAAGCACTCATATTCGGACTCATCTTGGCTCGCGATCTGGGCGTCCAAGAGATCGAAGTCATTTGCGACTCCTTACTGGTCGTAAACCAAATACAGGGATCGTACAATGCCAAAGACACCAGAATGATAGCCTACCTGGAGATAGCCAAGAAACTGATCGGACAATTCCAAACATTCAACATCCGACAGGTGCCCAAGGATCTTAACTCCCAAGCCGACGCGCTCGCCAATCTGGGATCCGTCCTAGACCCAAAAGAATTTCCACACATACCATTGGCCCACGTTATGACGCCGGCCGTCCCAAAGACATCCGTCGAGTTGACAACACCACTTGAAGAACTCGTCGCCATGGAGATAGGCGATCGACCAGAAGAAGACATCGTCGACACCAATGACGACTGGATGCTACCTTACATCAAGTGGCTAAAAGATGGTATTTTACCAGACGACAAGACAGAAGCAAAAAAGCTTAAGGTACAAGCACTCTCTTATGATATTATTGACAACATCTTGTACAAAAGATCTGTTACAGGTCTACTCCTACAATGCCTTAAGACTCCAAAAGTCGGACGTATCTTACAATCATTACACGAAGGAGAGTGTGGCAACCACACCGGCGGACGAAGCCTCTCGGGAAAGGCCCTACGAAATGGGTACTATTGGCCAACGATGAACAAAGACGTCATGGAATACACCAAGAGGTGCGACGCCTGTCAGCGGCACGCACCCGTACGTCATCAACCATCGGAGCTCCTCCATCCGACCCTAGCTCCATGGCCCTTTATGAGATGGGGAATGGACATCGTCGGAAAGCTCTCTCCCGCGTCGGGTCAAAGAGTCTTCTTCCTCGCTATGACAGACTACTTCTCTAAATGGATCGAAGCTGAAGCCTACAGAGAGGTAAAAGATCAACACGTCATTTCATTCATAAAATGCAACATCTTGTGCAGATTTGGCATCCCATCCGAAATCGTGTGCGACAACGGCTCCCAATTCATCAGTCATAAGACTCGAACCTTTTGCGACCAATGGAACATCAAATTGGTCACATCTACACCTCGGTATCCGCAATCCAACGGACAGGCCGAATCCAGCAACAAGATCATTATCAACAACCTCAAGAAACGCCTCGCAGGGGCTAAAGGCAAATGGGCAGACGAGCTCCCACTCATTCTCTGGTCCGACAGGACCACTCCAAAGAATGCGACTGGGCAATCGCCTTTCTCTCTCATCTACGGGAGCAAAGCAGTCATCCCGGTTGAGCTACTGGTTCCGACCGCTCGCTGCAACCTCCAAATAAACGAACAAAACGACATCGAATTAGCACATAATCTCGACACTGTGGACGAAATCAGGGAGAAAGCTCAAATCAGAATGGTCAAGTTCCAACAACAAGTCGCGAGGAGCTACAACAAGAACGTCCGGATCAAGGCATTCAAGGTCGGAGACTGGGTCCTAAGGAAGACATTCCAGAACACCAAGAACCCATCCGACGGAAAGCTAGCACCACAATGGGAAGGACCTTACTTGATCACCGAAGTGGTCAGACAAGGAGCATATCAACTAGAAGACAAAGACGGACAACCAATCCCGAGGAGTTGGAACGCAACACATCTTAAGCTCTACCATTTCTGAACCAATAAGGTAAAAACATCACACAAAACTCTATGCATCGCATACATATCGCATGTACATTGCCACCTGTCGCATACATATCGCATGTTATCGCATGTACATTGCCACCTGTCGCATACATATCGCATGTTATCGCATGTACATTGCCATCTGTCGCATACATATCGCATGTTATCGCATGTACTTTGCCATCTATCGCATATGTATCGCATGATATCGCATATACATCGCCACTTTCCTTTATATATCATCGCCTTGACACCAAACGAGGACTTCCTCCTTACAAAAATACAAATGCAGAACAACATTTACATTGGACCCAGTCGTCCGCAAATGGATCCTGTCATCCGCATATAGCGCTTACATTACACGATCGATCGGATTACGAGGAGATGACAACACAGGCACGTCGGCACACCGTCTGCCTTATACAAAACATAAGGTACAACACCTTATTACATTCACGCAATTAAACATAAGGAACAAACACCTTATTATATATTGCTTACCTCCCCGGCATAACGTCATGACTAACACATACACAAACACATCGCATGCCTGCTCTACATACATACATACGGTGAAACCCCACTCGACGGAGCACACGGGCGAAACCGACATACACGACATACTAAACGTCGTCGACAACTTGCTATCTATCGCAAACATGTACGAAACACGCTAGTATACAATTCTACGTGTAAAAATACATTTTTGCATCGAAATAAGAAGCATTTTCTATAAATACGCGACCCGCGATGGTGGACGGGTCGCCAAACCATAATTGTCTGCCTACACATCTGTAGGACTTCATCAAACAGAAACATCCTGCGATCCGCGATGGTGGACGGGTCGCCAAAACATACAGACACCAAATGTTTAAAAACCCAACACAAAGGGGACAAATAAGTCAAGCATCAGACACACCAACATTATCTTCGACGGGGGCTGGCTCCAATGGGGCTGTCTTGTCGGCCGGCTTGGCATCGTCAGAATGAGCTTCGTCCTCATCGACACCTTCATCCACCGCCTCCTCTCCGACGCCGGCTAAGCAGAACAACTCTTGACCAGGGTCGCCTTTTGGGAACATGGAGTCCAAAGTCTCCCTCTCTGCCTTCAGGTCCCAGAGCTCATGCTTGCCCTCATTGAATTCTTCAATCATCTCAATGCGCGACTTCACAGCATAGAAGGCCCCTACATCGCCAGCAATCTGACCGTCGGCAATCCTAGCTCGCTTCACTTCCTCCTCAATTCTTGCCCTGCACTCCTCAAACTCCCTCTGACATGCAGACAACTCCCCTTGGCAGCTCTTCAGCTCCCTGGTGAGACGATGCTCTGTCTCTCGACAGCGACTCTCAGCTCCCTCCAGCTTGGTCCTTAAAGAGGCGAGGTCGGACTCTGACCTAGCAGCCCTATCCTCAGCCTTAGCAAGCATTGCTTGGACATCAGAATAAGCTCCCAAGAAATACTGAAAAGCCTGACAAAAAGGCATATGACAACGCAAATACACAACTCATAAAGCGAAGTCGAAACAAAAGAAATACAAAAACGCACAAGACAAGGGCCAACATACCCTCCACGCGGAAATGCCCGCTTCGCCAATACAGTCCAGGGGAGAAACATCCTTAACCTCCGACTTCAAAGTCGGATCTTGAGCACGGAAGAGATCAACGATCGATGGCCCAGCGACACCAATCTTGTCAACCCCCTCGGCAGTCACGCCTTTCTTCTTAGGGATGTCCTCCACCTTAGCATCGTCGGAACGAGCGCTCATTTTTCTCTTAGAGCCAGCTTTCGTCGCAGTCGACAGGTCAGTCAGGACCGGCTTACTCGACGCCGCCTTAGCTGCAGCTTTCCTTTGCTCGATCAAACCTTTTCCAGACGCCACTCTCAGTCGAGCACTCGACCGACCACCAGGGGAACCTGACACGACAGAGCATCAAAAAGGGAGAAATCCTAAAATACACGACAAAGCGAAAAACAACAAAAAGATTCCTAAAGCCGAAAGTCTACCTTTCGCACGGGATGAAGAAACATTTGACATATCTTCCTGTGGGGGAGGAGTTGGCGCCAGCAAATTGACGTTGACGAATTTCCTCTCAGACGCGGGAACTTCAAGCACAATCTTTGACAAAGCCTCCGATCGGTTGCTAACTTCCAATTCTTCCGGTTCAGGGACTACAAAAAGGGAAAGTTAAAAACAGAGTGTTAAAAACGCATAAACGCGTGAAAGAGAAAACAAAGTACATACTGTCGATCCGCCACTCCGACAACAGAAAAGGACATTCTCCTTCCTTCTCCAGAGAAGATCGTTTGACAAAAAAGTATTTCGACCCCCATCCACGGTCGTTCACATCGGGAGTTTGCACCAAAGGCTTCCGACCTCGTCGGGCACGCAGTTGCACACGGGAAGAACTCTTCGACCCGATGAAGTAATTATACCACAAGGCGTCGAAATCAAAACCAGCACCAGTTTGCTCATTCACTAAGTCTAAAACCCTAAGGACTCTCCAAGCTTGAGGCATCACTTGACACGGCGCTAACGCCAAGGTAGCTAGAAAATCTCTAACAAGAGGAGAGAATGGGAACTTATGCCCTATCCTAAACGGGTACACATAGAAGCAAGTCCACCCTTCGTAGCGCGTGTCAGCCCTCTCGTCCGGCTCAGGCAGCGTAGCAATCGTCTCCGGAGGAAAGCCCCCGACTTCGAGGACTTGGACCAGCTCCGCCTCCGACAAATTGCTAACCAGCGCGTCCGACTCTGTTAGGAGGAAATGAGGAGAAGTATCGCCCTCTCCGGCATCGGAAAGAGTCTTCGACGACTTAGAAGCCTCGAGAGAGACCATGTCGAGAATAGAGAGGGGAGGAAATCGGAGAGCTATGGCTAAGAAAATCAGAAAGCAAATGGCAAGAGAGACCAAAAGGCTTACCAGAAACTTGCAAAGGAAGGAGATGAAGACTAATCGCTCCCCCTGCTCAGAATTTATGGAAGGAAATCATGATCTGCAGAAGACGTCGCACCGTGCCCTAATCGCGCGCCACGTCGACCTGTGCAACCGTGCCGAAAAGGACGGTGAAGATCATGTCCAAGGAAGTTGCCATGGATCCCGGTCTACTTGCCTAAACCGTAAGCCCATAGCAACTTGGGGCTATTGTTGGGCCTGGATTCTCCAGAGAAGACAGATCGAGAGGACCGAGCCCAAGCCCACTGCAAATCGGGAGAATGGCAGACGAGTTCAGAAGAGTCGACAAGGCTTCTCTGGTCGAGCGACACCCGACAAAACCTCTCCAGTCAAGAGTCATCCGACAAGATCGCGGAGATCTCGCCACGCATTTAATGCTCAGATCATGCAAACATCTGCAACGTTCAAACACCTTAATTGTCAGTAATTCAACGGCGAAATCCTTGTCATTACACTCGGTATTGAAGATAAAAACATAAAAACGGTGCAACGGCCACAGGAGTAAAGGGACTTACCATATTTGGAACGACGAAGAAGATAAGATCAGGGAACTCACAACTACGCAAGGGACACGCATTCTCACTTAGCAAACTCACCAGAATAACACTCTCGCTCTCCATCTAGCTCTCCAA
This sequence comes from Rheum nobile, assembly GCA_027886185.1. Lineage (NCBI taxonomy): Eukaryota > Viridiplantae > Streptophyta > Magnoliopsida > Caryophyllales > Polygonaceae > Rheum > Rheum nobile. The sequence goes on along the minus strand of WOAB01000734.1, from coordinate 628,011 downwards.
ACGGCTGCCTACGCCTGACCCCTGCCGGTCACCACTCACAAGTCACCGGTCGAGTCCCACTCGATCTCTGATTTTATTACGATAAGTTGTATTGCGATCTAATCCGATTCACACAATATCTAATAAAATCATCTTGCTATTATATATTTATTTCTTGTTTACCTATTATTTGCTTGGTTTGGATTATTTCCCATCGTCCGATCGACTAGTTACCCCGTCTAAGGCGATTTAGGTCGTCCGATCTTTTCGCCCCAAAACACTATGCAAGGGTGAAAACAGAATGGTTCTAGTGATTGTAACCGTTTACTATCATTGTTCCTCGAATAATAACCGAAGGAAGGATATATAACCCGGAACTTTTACGGAATGATTAATATTTAGATATGCACTGAAGAGAAAACTCCCAAAGGAAATGAGCTTTATGGGAAACGTATGAAGAGAAGACTCCAAAAGATTGAGTCTTACGGGAAATTATGACAAATGTTTGGGAACGTTATAGTTTCACACAAGCGTTTAAAAGCGACTTGACTATTTGGGTCCACGACCAACCTCACCGCGTAATGCGAATTCAGATTTGGAAGGGGGACTTACTTTAATCGAAGCCCAGACGAGTTTCCACGTTGTACTTCTCGCCCAAGGTTCATTAATTATGTGCCTAACCGCACTTATCTTATTTAATTCCAAAACGTATATTAATGTTAAGGCTTTTAATATTATCTCGAGTAACTACGAACCCTTAATACACAGGGTGACATTACGTCCACCCAAATTGCACTAGCAAGGTGCTTAACACCTCCTACCTTAACGAGTGGATAGGAAGCAATGGTCATGACCGTTAAAAGTATTAGGGAATTATCCGACTAATACCAAGTTATAAAGAAACGACTAATCCCCTCCAGAAATTAGCGTTTCTACGAATACTCGTGCTAATCTAGCATTAAAGTTCACATTTAAATCCACAACAAACCCTTACGGTAATTAACAAGTATAATAGCTTTGTTTTAGCAATATATACAACATATCATAATATCACACTTTAATCACATTATTTATAAAATATGTTCCCAAACGAAAACAACAGTTCACTCCAATTTAATTAACAATTAAAAGCAATTGATAATTAATATAACATGGAATGATTAAGCAAGAGCGAACCGTCACTTGCCTTAAGTAGATTCGGCGATGAATCTAGACGAGACGACTCTTGCTGATATCCTTTCCGGGGATATGGCCTATGCTTCGGATAGCTCTAGCAAGATTACGTGTCCACACACGATCCAGCAAATAACGGTATAAACCGACAAAATAATTAATATCAATTAATTTATTTTGACGAACTCAAATACTTAAATTCAATAAATTTTTATGATTTATAAATCATAAAAATGTTAATTGAATTTTTCTAAAGAGATATGGATAAAAGTGGGTCGAAATTATACCGTTCGATCGAACTCGGGGTTAAATCTGGACAAAAATGACTAATGGGCTTCTCGGCCCAACAAGAGCTGACAAAGGAGGGGCCCCACCACACTTTGCTTCTTCTTCCCCACGTAACAACAACAACAGCACAACAACAACGCAGCTGAGCTCACGCCGGATCTGGGTCGCCGGCGGAGAGGAGCAGCAGCGGCGGAACGACGGAGCAGCAGACTGCGGCAGCTCCAGCAGCAGTGGCGGCAACAAAAGCAACGACAGAACACGGCAGCAGCTCGTCGACGCCGGGGCTGGGCTTCACGACGCCGGCGGGAAGAGCAACGGAGAGGGAGATCAGATCTTGGGTGCCCATCACCCTCCCGATCTTCCTCCTTTTATAGTCCAAACAAGTAGGAGTGTCACCCCGACCAAGGAGCAGGCGATCGACACGACGAAGGACACGCGGCACACATGCCGGCGAGGCTCGTTCTGCACACGACCGCGATGGCGGAAAATTCACCGCGATGGCGGTGAAGGCCATTTCGCGTTTGTTTGCCTGAGGAAGAGTTTGACATGGTTTAAACCCAAAAATTATATATTTGTACCACAAACAAATATTCTAAGTCCCGAAAATACATAGAATGTATTTTATACCACTCAAGAAATTATTTCGGAGATCAAGGATGTTATAGAAAATCTGAACTCCTCTGAAAGCGAAATAATTATTGAACGAAGGTTGAGAAAATTACCCAAAATGCCCTTACAAAAATGAGGGATATTACACGTGACAACAGAAAATTTTGGTTCATTTTGGGGGCATCACATGACGTAGTAGGTATTCAACTCTAGTAGATATATAGTAGATTACGTACAAAAAATATATGGTCGATAATATTATTTGCTACGTTTTTTGAAAGAATAGATTATACAAAATATTTATATTATATGCATATCCGGCTAATATGGGGCAGAGATTTTATTTTCTTTGATTTTATTTGAGTTTCAAAAAACCAAGGGAACAATAAGAGTTTAGCATGTGACAAATTCAATACCGTGATACCACGTGACATCATAAAATTTTGGCTCATTTTGGAACACCACGTGGAGTAATAGGTATTATATTTAGTAGATTTCACGAAAAAAAAGAGTAAATGTATCAAGATATCCTAATTAATAAAAACTGAAATATTTTTTCTAGAAAAGAAGACATGCTACTTAATACATAAGTATTTAATTAAGGGTGAGATTCGGGTGCGAAAGCTGCTTAGAATACAAAATACGAAAGAATACTAGCCGTCCACGGTGGCGAGATCTACAACAGGAGAGAATAGGAAAAAAAATCTTTATTTATTCACACGCGCTTTCTTCGTTCACTGTGTTATTCGCTCGCCTTCAAATGCACCTTATGTTTATATGCTTGCATTTTACGTTTATTTTCTTGCACTTTATTTTTGTTCGCTTGCACTTAGTGTTTATTTGCTTGCACTTTATGTTTTTTTACTTGCACTTATTCTTATATGCTTGCACTTTATGTTTTCCTGCTTGCACTTTTGTTTATCTGGTTGCACATTGTGTATATTCGCATGCACATTTTGTTTGCTTGCATTTTATTCTTATATGCTTGCCAACAAAGTTTTTCTTCTTGCACATTGTGTATATTCGAATGCATTTTATGTTTATTTGCTTACACTTTATGTTTATTTGTTTGCACATTATGATAGGTTCAAGGGATTAAACAACAGAAAGTGTAAGCCAATAGGAAGAAAGTGCATGAAAATACAGAATAAAGTGCAAGCAAGTGAACAGAAAGTGCAAGCAAATATGAGATTAAAAAATATTTAAAATGCAAGCAAGCGAAAAAAAAGTGTATCAGAATAATGAATAAGTACAAGTGAATAGAACGAAAGTGCAAGCTGTTAAACAGAAGTGCAAGTGGTTAAAGAGGAAGTGCAAATGAATAAAAAAAGTGCAAGGGATGAAACAACAGAAAAGTGCAAGCCAATAGGAAGAAAGTGCATGGAAATACAGAGTAAAGTGCAAGCAAGTGAACAGAAAGTGCAAGCAAATATGAGATTAAAAAATATTTAAAATGCAAGCAACCGAACAGAAAGTGCATCAGAATAATGAATAAGTGCAAGCGAATAGAATGAAAGTGCAAGTTGTTAAAGAGGAAGTGCAAATGAATAAAAAAAAGTACAAGGGATAAAACAACAGAAAAGTGCAAGCCAATAGAAAGAAAGTGCATGGAAATACAGAGTAAAGTGCAAGCAAGTGAACAGAAAATACAAGCAAATATGAGATTAAAAAATATTTAAAATGCAAGCAAGCGAACAGAAAGTGCATCCGAATAATGAATAAGTACAAGAGAATAGAACGAAAGTGCAAGCTGTTAAACAGAAGTGCAAGTGGTTAAAGAGGAAGTGCAAATGAATAAAAAAAAGTACAAGGGATTAAACAACAATCAAATTACAGTGTGAAATTTACAGTGTGTGAAATTCATCAAACAAACAAACAAAAAAGAATTAGAAAAGTTGGAGCGAAAAAAAGAAGGCGGGAGCAAAAAACTGGAGCGAAAAAATAATAATTAGAAAACGCGTGTAACAATGCAAAAAGCTGGAGCAAATCTCCTTTAATTAATTCCACTTTACATGCAAAAAATATACGAGATCGAGAATATATATTCTTACTATATATATATGATAGATATTGAATGCCTATATATATGAGTGGAAATTATATTAGTGTATAGTTTGTACGTAAGAGTGAATTTTTGTTGGAGAAGAGTGAAAGAAGAGATCGATGGCAGGACAAGGATGGCCTTTACTGCCTTTTCCACCGTGCCAAAGCAATGGTTGTTCAAGTCGCCCCTGCTGTGCTGAGAGTATGTGATCGATTATTAAATAATTTAAATTAAATTTATCGGTGCTAATTACTTGTATTGGAAATATATATATATATTGATGCATGGTTGATAATACTGTACGTATATTAGAGTGGGGCGGAGGAGAGAAGTTCACGTGGCCGGAGCTAGTGGGGAAGAAGGGAGATGAGGCGAAGGCTGTGATCGATAGCCAGTACAAAATTGCGACCGCCTATGTCATGCCGCCACCGCACATTGGGACGATGGATTTCTGCTGCAACCGGATCCGCATTCTTGTCGATAATAACAACGTCGTTATTAGTCGACCTGCTGTTGGTTGATTTTTTTTAAACGTATGACTAATGAGCTATGAACTCTATAATGTATTTCTCCTTTTCTATTATTATGATAATATTGTTAAACTCCCGGAAACGATTTGTTGGATCAATGGATGTGAAATGTGTGGAACATCTTGCGATCTTGTTTGATAAGACATCTGTACGTACATAGTCGATCATGATTAGTATTGACTTATGCTCGATGACAGTTTTCATAGAAAGAAATGTGCCTGAGGCTAAAGTTGTAGTGCCTATCAAAGTAAACCTTAAAAATCTAATTAAGTATATTAGACAAGCAAGAGTCGAATCCCACAGGGAGGTAAGCAATCTTCCTAAGTGTAAAAGGTTGTATGCTAATGGTAATAAAAAGGTGGGGTTGGTTTGTAATCAAATAACAAAGTAAATCAAAGCAAAAGATGTAATCAATGGGTGAAAAGTAACTTAGCCAGATAAATATCCATATTTCAGTTTGATTGGTTGATCCTAGATTATCTCCAATTCCTACCAATGAATATTCATGTTTCGATCTTGTGTATATAGACAGGTCAACTAGCCCTAAAAATACTTACCAATAAACAATCAAGAAACTATCAAGATTCAATCTAAAGACAGCAGTAAGCATAAGAATTAACCAGGATACATGCAATACTTAACAACTAGTCAGTACTCGACATGTAATCAATTCTCTTCACAATAAACATTCACAACTAGTTTCTGTAAATCGTGGTTGCTACACAAGATAAGGGATTTCAACTAGAAATATCCAAACTCTAGCAATAGATAATCACTAATATCAACTAGATGATTAGGCCAGTCAAATCAGTAAGAATCAATGGGATGAAGCTCAAAGAGAATTAATATAATCAAAGGAAAAGAAATAGAGTTATAATCTCACAACCAAATTCAAACGAAGGCTTCAATCGTCGGACTAAGCAAATGTCGCTTAGTTCTTCATAGTCTTGAAAACATAAAACTCTAAGGGGGAAAATTGAACGATAATGTGATAACTTCAATAATGAAAAGGTTGCTAACTAAAACTAGATATAACCCTAGCAAAACCTAATCCAAAAAGATAAGAAACTAAATCTTTCTAAAAGGAAATTAACGAAATAAAAGAAATAAAATAAAAAGGAATAAAGTAAAACAAGTCTCGGACGAAATAAAATCCTGGATCCGCGCGTGTGAACAGTAGCCGCGACCGCGGCTTGTCTTTCGCGCCCGCGGATTGTGTTCTGCAACGTCTTCTTCTTCTCTTGTGGCTTTGCCTCCATCTTCAATATGTCTTCATGTAAGCACTCCAAACCACCAAATCAACACTTCTTCTCCATAACTCAATTCTCCTATATTGTATCCTAAACTCATACAATTGGCACCTAAAACTCCGATAACAACTTCTAGTTACGCACTACAAAGTAGAGCGTATCAAATTACTCCATACTTAAACCTTGCTCGTCCTTGACTAAGCTAATAGAAACTTACTCCTCCAATGAAATACCCAAGGTCTCAGGAAGCACAACAAAACTATCTCTACTAAGAACTTCACCTAATCATGAATCTCCAAGGCACCAACACATCAACAAAACACACAAGCTTAAAGGAAAGTAAAGTACTTTCCCCAAGCTTAACCCGAACACCATAGAGTGAAAGAACAAATCTAATCCTAGCCCCCATCTATCTTCTTATACCTCCCAAAGTGACCTACCCGAATCCTCCTTATATCACCTCTTCTTATGTCACCACGCCAGGAAAAATGAGGAATCCTAATAATCATTCTTCTTCTTTTCACTCATTTTGCCAAGCCGCCCTTTTAGGTTTTCACCAAGCCACTCATTTCATTTTCCAATAGATGGGCTCACAAACCTCACATCACTCTTGACCTCTTATTACCCCAGCCTAATGCTGGTCCAAGTCACCTGCTTATTGCCTAAGCCGCCCTTTCGGGTTTTTGACTTAGCCCAGGATTTTATTTTTGTCTTTTTTTTTCAAATTTATTTGACTTTTTCTTTTCATTTTTTTATTCAGACGACTAGCAAGTATAGAACACTCCCCCATGCTTAAATATTGCATTGTCCTCAATGTAATGAAAGACAAAAAGATGAAGCACAGGGAAAAGCAGAAAAGTACTCACACCGTCGCCGAGGTGGCCTGGATGTGGACGTCGGGGCTGGCGGTAAATCAATGAAAACACATGTCTCTGGTGTTGCGGCGGTCCTCTCAAGCAAACTCCACGTGCACCCAAATAGATCCACTGTAAGGGAAGTGACACATCAAAGAACACGGGGTTGCACGTGCCTTCAACGAACAAAGAATTGGAGCCCAAGTGTAATCGTGTAGCGGGCTCTGTCGCTCCTCCTAATCAGATGTCGAATGTCGGGCCATCATCGGTGCCAAATAAAAATGTCAGGTTATCGTCTCCTCCTTGGTAGTATGATGCGCACCGTCTCTCAAAGTAACGCTCGGACAGCTGGGCCGCGATCGCGGTTTTAAGGTCGCGGTCGCGGAGTCTTCATAATTTTTTTTACAGGGAAAGGAGACTTACAGTGGCAAAACCGCGGTCGCGGAGTCGTGTCTGGTGCGAATTGAACATCGTCCTCTAATTTTGGCTTTGAGTCTCCTACATGCGTTTTAGTCTAAATCGAAAACAACACAAATAAAAACTTGAAACGAAAAGACATGAAAATAATTACATACCTCGGGTTGCCTCCCGAGCAGCGCCTTGGTTATTGTTGTGTCTCGACATAGTGCTCTTCAAATCAACTTGGGTTGCTCACATCAACCGAACACTTGGGGTTAAAATCAGGAGGGTGTCTCTTTGCATCATCGATGTTGTGCTCGACCCTCACCCCCATCGAACTCCATGGTGAGCGAACCACCACTCACATTAATTTTTGTATTCGCCGTTTTCATAAATGGCCTACCTAACATCACAGGGGATGCATGCTTGTCTTGCCTCGTATCCATCACAAAGAAATCCGCAGGGAAAATCAGCTTATTGACCTCTGCCAGAACATCTTGCACGACTCCTTTGGGATACACATAGGACATATCCGCCAATTGAATCACTGTCCCTATCTTCTGTAAGGGCCCAAATCCAACATGGCTTTATCGAACGTGGTGTCACCTATCTTGCAAGGAATACTGAACATGCATGGGTCACTGCACTTCTTGGGCAACCACTTTTACAGCATAGCGGAGACATTCTCACTCACATGGACCTTCTTCTTCGCTTTCATTGTTTTCTTTCTCCTAATCTTGCACAATTTCTTCAAAAAATTTGCATAACGAGTAATGCTCTTAACCAGCTTGATCAAAGGAATGTTTACCTCGCAGTTACTGAAGATCTCAAAGATTTCCTTGTTGTTCTCCAGCCTTCTAGTATCCTTCAGTGCCTCAGGGAAGGGCACGGGTGGCTTCAGCGAACCGAGCAGAGGAAAATAGGGGCAAACGTAATCGCCGTCGGCGTCTGAGGCACAACCGCGGTCGCGGTTTGGGACCCGCGGTCGCGGTTCAACTTCGAAGGAATCTGGGACACCAGTGGGTAATCCGCGATCACGGATTTCATTTCGCGATCGCGGATTGTCTTCAGAGAATTCCTCTTCGCCAGGAACATTTCCGCGATCGCGGATATCGGGCCGCGGTCGCGGTTCTTCCTCTGCAACATCTGTCACTTCCTTCGTTTGCATTCCACTCCTCAACGTCATTGCACATACATTCTCTGTCGAGTTTGCTACCGTTTGAGATGGTAGCTTCCCCGAATCCTGGGCCTCCAGTTTGCTCACTGCTAGGGAAATCCACCCCACTTGCTTCTCCAAGTTCTGAATGCTAGACTTCATCTCTTGATTTTGTTAGACCATAGTGGTTGCCAACGTCGACACACTCTGAGCAAGAGACTTAATCATGTCATCACCGGACATAGACAAACTTGTGCTCTGGCCTTCAAGTCTAGGGTCATACTGGGCTCTGAATTGTTGTTGTTGATCCCCAGGCCGCTGAAATTATTACTATTGCTGTAGAAACTGTGGCAACCTCTGGTGGAACTCCTGATCATCACGGCCCTGAGGAGGATTCTGCTGGTTCCCGTACCTCAAATTGGGGTGATCTCTCTACCCTGGATTGTAAGTGTTGGAGTATGTGATGTGTTCCTGCTTGTGAATGTCGGATCGATGATCTTGGTGGTGAGTCGCGCGTGTTAAACCTGGGGTTGAATGAGGGGAATGCGGTGTTGGTAGCCTCGCGTGAGTAGATGAACACGATGATGGATGGTGGCTCAAGAGTTGAGCGAAGGTTGTCTGAGGAAGGTTGTCGGGTTCATGGCCGCGACCGCGGACATGACCAGCCGCGACCGCGGACGATGTCCAGACGTCCGTGACTGCGGAATCCAAGCCGCGAACGCGGTTTGCCTTAGCAAACGCGATCGTGGCCTTGGACGATCCGGTCACGGATGGGACCCTCGTTTCGTTCGTTTCCTTATATTCGTATTATTATTGATCGAATCTAACTTAGGGTTCGTCGGGGTTTCGTCATTGTCGTAGGATTTCGTAACCAGATTCCAGTTCCAGATCTCGAAACCCGACATCGTCAGTTCAGCTAAATCAAGGCAAGTGGCGGTTTGCTCTTGCTTATCATTCCATGTTTCCATTAATTATCAATTGTTTCTAATTGTTAATTAAATTGGGATGAATTGTTGTTTTTGTTTGGGAACATATTTTATAAAATGATATGATTAAAACATGATATTATAATAGGTTGTATATATTGCTAGAAATAACACTATTACATCTGTTATTACCATGATGGTATTGGTGTGGATTTTATGTGAACTTGAAAATGTAGTTAGAACGAGTATTCGTAGGAACGCTATGTACCTTGTGAGGTCTAGTCGTATAACCGTGGTGGGTAGGATGTTCAGGCCCCAATACCATTTCCTTGGTCATGATTGTCCCCTATCCGAGTATAGGGGAGGTGCACACAGCTGGTGCCAAACATTCGGGAATTGCTCCCAAGATATCTCTCGTATCGAGATGATATATTTATATGATAAAATCTTTAACAGTAATATACATTTTGGAATTAAACAAGATAAGTGTGATTATGCACATAATTAATATACCATCGAGCGAGGAGTACAACGTGGAAACCGCCCGGACTTCGGTTAGAGTAAGTCTTCTTTCCAATATGGATTCACATTATGCGGTGAGGTTGGTCGTTGATCCAAATGATCAAGTCATTTTTAAATGCTTGTATGAAAACTTTAACGTTCCCAAACATTTGTCATACTTTCCCATAAGACTCAATCTCTTGGAGTCTTCTCTTCATATATTTTCCCATAAGACTCAATTCCTTTGGAGTCTTCTTTTCGGTGCATGTCTAATCATTCCGTGAAAGTTCCGGGTTATATATCATCCTTTCGGTTATTATTCGAGGGACAATGATAGTAAACGGTTACGATCACTAGAACCATTCTGTTTTCACCCTTGCATAGTCTTTCATTAGACTAACCAACCGGGTTTTATTCCTTGCATGGTTGGCTGGTGTCATCCGTCCTATACGGCACATCAATGGTTGGTTCCCGAAGACTTGAAGTAACCAATTGAAGAAGAGACTTGCAGTTGAAGGTTCAAGTATTAGTGTTTTAAGGTTGTAAAATATTATTTTAATATATTCTTATCACTAAGTCATGTAATAGGTTTATTCTTAAAGTCTTCCGCTGTGTAATTTATAAGTTTTCCGCTGTAATTTCACTCTATTGTAAAAACGCTACTCTCGCTTGATGAGGGATCTTTTAATAAAAAGATTGAGTTTCATATTTGAATGTCTTTCGCTGTTTAACCTTTCGTTATTTAATATGTTTAATTAAGATTAATTGTTCCGATTAAAGCCTAGGGTGACATCGGACAGTAACGTCTGAGGTCACTGACGTGTGGCACTACCGACGTAAGTCGGGGGTGTTACAATTATGGTATCAGAGTAATGGTTTTAAAATTATTGGCCTATTGTTAGGTCTGAGAATTTTCAAAAACTAATTTTGAAACGATTTTCAAACTATTTTCTATTAAGAAGGAATTTTGAGAATTTAAATTGAAAGTAAAAGTTTTAATTATTTATTGGAATTTAATTTAACTTAATGATTTAGCTATTTGGACTTCAAAATCTATTTATAATTGGTTTATAAAATGTCGTGTTATAAGCGATTAAATTAACTTTATGATTGTAACTTTAAAAGTGTGATTTTGGTCTAAGGTTTTGTGATAATCACATCCCTAGTTGAGAAACTAACTTTATAAATAATTATTTTTATATAAAGGGTTAGTAATATAAAGTATAAAGTTTGAAAGTATAAGGTTTTATAATAAGTGGTTTTCAAACTTCTGCAAGATTCAAGTTGTTACTTATTCCTTAGAGCCATTCTTAGGAATATCGTTTCTCCTTAAGATTGAATGTCATTTAAAGGTTGATGTTTCTCCTAGAGTTTCCACTTCCCAAGTAAGTCAGAGAAGAAGCTCGTTTTTGCGGTTAATGGTGGTGGGCCAGTCAGACTGATATAAAGTTATTAGTTTGGACCCTTATAATTCGTATCATAACGTAATCGACTCAGTGTCATGTACAAGTTGGAAAAGTCCTAAACTAACGTTATGGTTCATCAACAGGTGATGGACGACCGATCCACCAACCAAGCAGCTAGCGAGAGTCCTATCATCGATTCTCAAATTTGGCTAAGGAGTGCTACTCCGCAAGGGAAAGACGCGGGATCTGGCTCACGTAACGGTGACCGACCCTGTGACAGGATGTTCATCAGGGACAAGTGGACCCCCAAGCTGCAAGGGGAGTTCCACCTCCTGCCCCGATCATGTTAAATGCGATGACCATTGGGCAGATAGTGGGGCTAGTGGTCGAAGTATTAACGACTCAGGTGATATCGCAAGCTCAAGCGGCCCCCTTACCTCAAGTCGCAGCTAGTATGGAGGCACAAATTAAGGCAAGGAATGGGCAACCGAATCACAGGTCTGACTCGTTCAAGCGCCCGGCGTCGCCCACCAAGATCGAGAAGTCTGGTCGTACTAGGATCAAGATGACTCCGTCTGATTCCGCCAAGGGCTCAGGCTGGGATAGCGGCAGGATTCTATGCCACAACTGTGGTAAGGCTGGGCACAAGAGCCCTAGTTGCCAAAATATGAAGCGGGTATGTTACAAATGTGGGAGGGAAGGCCACATGAAGGCATACTGTAGGAAGAATGGCCTAAAGCCAAAACAAGCATGTCAGGCCTCAAAAGCTGGTTGTGGGCAGAACCCAAGGGCGGAAGTATCTGTTCTGGGGCAATCTGCTACTCGTGATAAAGGCAAGGCGCCTATGGAATCTTCGGGTCAAGAGCAACGACTCTTTGTGATACGTCACCCCGACGGGAGGGAAGCTTTGTACAAGTGGTAGTATTTTGTAAGTCTTTTTAGAATAAGGAGCGATGACTTGTGTCGATAGTCTCCATAGTTTAGTAATCTGTCTATTCGACTTTCTATCAGTTGGTTTATGTAATGTTTCGAATAATAAAGAAGTGTTTCCTTGTTTTGGAAAGTACTAAATTCATTACTATTGCAAATTGTTCGTTCATACGAGACTCCGTGAGTGCCAAAAACAGTTATGTCACAAGTGGATAAGGGCTGTCAGGACTCATAAAGGAGGGGTAACGTATGGAGCCTAGGTGTTCGTTCCCCGCATGGTTAACACCAGGGGCGACTCCATTACTGAATTCCTAGATCCATTCTTAGGAATCTATCTTTATTCTTGGGGTAATGTCGCATCGGTATGACATTAATTACTCCCTTCGTTGAGTGGACGAACGTTATCTCGTGAATTGAGTTTTACCAAAATTCCTTAATATAGAGGAAACAAATGTATGTGGTTAATGCTCTATGGGATTAAGAATTTTCTTCCCATATGTGTACCCTAAACATTTGTTTTGGTAAAAGTACATGAGAGTGAACGATATGAAGTTCAGTATACCTAGTGGTGAGGTCTTATTGCAGTCGTCTATGTGGATAGATTGTTGAGGAGAGAATAAACGTATATAAGAGACAGTTCATAGGGAATCCAGTTTCTCTAAACAGATCATACTCTGTTATGACCTTGAGTAGAACTTTAGAACCCAAGGGGTATGGTGATGGAGTTTGTATATGAGTATGTGTTCATTGTGGACCCAGAGGGTTAAACTTTCGGAAAGGCTAAGGGTGTAAAGCCATAGGTATTATTTTGGAAGATTTATCTGAGGTTTCGTTATGAGGCTTCTTAAGATAAACAACATAAGGATTGGATGGAGAGTGATCGATGTCTGTTAAGGCAATTTGATGTCACGTTTAGGAATATAACGTGATTAGATGCAATTATGCTAATTGAGTTATCACGATCTTGTTTTGAGGAAACTAGAGGTTTTGAGTTGAAAGTGAGCTTTAGGGCCAAATTTAAATGGGCCAAAGAGCTGAAACAGTGAATTGTACCTTCAAGGGATATGGAGTTATGATATCTAGAGATTTGCAAGGTCTGATATGTGGATTTTGAAGAGAGTGTGACGTCTATAAGGCCAATGATATAGCACTTTTTGGAAAATTAAGTTGTGAACGATTGTATTGGGAGAAAGCCACTTGAAATTGAAAGGTTATGGTGTAAGGCCTAGTTATTCGGAGGATATCGATAAACAAAAGAATATAGCATGGGAAATTGTCATATGTGCGTTTAAGGAGTAAAGTAACAAATGTTACTCGTGTGTACCCATTGAAGGATTTAGGACGTGAAGTGATTGATTTTGGTGGCATGGCATCATCATCAGCATGATATTTATGAGTAAATGGAATTGAGGAACCTTAACGGTTTAAGTTAGGGATTGAATAATGGAACACGATAGGTTAATCTTGGATATACGGTAAATAACCATAAAGCAAAAGGGTGCTCGATTTGGGATAATAAATCGTATGAGGACAACTGATTGCTTAAGGATTTATGGGTGAATAGCAAACTCGACCGGTAATTTTTTTTTTACGGTTTATAAGGTCAATAGTGTGGCATAAAGTATGCATGTGGATGATATCAAATAGACTTGAGGAAAAGGTAAACCACGGTTATTAAAGTGATCGTATGACACGTTTGGGTAAGACGAGAGTATAATCCTATGGAATGGATTAGTAAATCATGATGAGATAATCGGACATAGGGTGTGGTGTGATTAATTGTAGGATCACATGGGTACAGATTTTGAGTTAAAGATATGGCACAAGGGCCAAATGTGAGTAAAGTAACCAATGTAATAGGTGATCCGTGTATGTAAGGAGTAAGGTCTATATGACAAGAGAGGTACTAAGTTGAGGTATAGTGGAATTCTACGTATGTACTCAAGGATCGGATTGTCGAAAGGAAGTTAGTAGAAAGATGTTGTATTCTTCTATGTAAGGACATTAAGGTCTTTAGGAGGAATATGGCATAACAACGAGGTTATATTGGAGAGTATAATGGATACACTGATTAAGGTAAACATAATCTTGTGGATGATAACATGATCGAATCATGATTGAATAATGATCGAATAATGATGTGACCCTGCCTCCCATGTAGGCAGTATGTTGTAAGTGGAATCATGATCGAATAATGATGTGACCCTGCCTCCCATGACGGCCCAAGACGAGGAAGAAGCCATGAGCCTACGCTCACAAGGCCCAGTAACGAGGTCCAAGGCCATCGCCGCCGCCGTCGCATCCCTCATTGCACGCGCCGCCGCCAGCCAAGGAAGCCCAGAGACCATGGTTATTAAAATCTAGATCCGGATCTTAAAATCCTAAGATTTTACGATCCAAGGTAGGGTGTTTGATCCGGATCTATTACTAAAATCTATTAATGTCAAAATCTAACTCTGGATCTTAAAGGTCTCAAAAGATCAGTAGAATCTTACGATTCTAAGATCCGAGTAAGATCCTAACGTTGAACTTCTACGAGCTACTAACACCCCGTTTGAGAGCCAAATTTGTCCAAATTTCCACCTCTCTCATACTTACGCTCTCCATATATACGTCTCTCCAATGTAGTCACGCTCGAAATCCCAAAATTCCACTCATGCGTGATAAAAAACTAAAGCAATCCTAATAATGACTGTTCAAAATCTTCACGTCTCGTTTACGCATGTCCTAAATCCAATTAGTTTTGACAATGTAGTGTATATGCCTTGAGCTTCGGTGAATCAATGTTCTAAAGTTTAATATTGAAAATTTAAAATTTAAAATATCTATTTATATTTTTGTTAAATGACGTTCATATTTTATTATTAAATTAATTTTTATTTGTTTATAAAATCTTACGACTTTACGATCCGATCCAGAGGGTCCCCTGTGATCCGATCCTAAAATCCCGATTTTAATAACCTTGCCAGAGACCGCTCCAAGGCTCGTCATCCTCGCCACCATTCAAGAGTAGAAGAACGCGTTCTTTCCTTCACGCGCCAGCATGTTTCACGCATTCTTTCTACAGACGATATCTAGATAGTTTCCTTATTTAGAACGTTTTATCTAGTTTCCTTATTTGCATTGTTTTAGATAGTTTTCCTTATCTTTAGCATTTAAGATAGTTTCCTTATATCTTTTTAGGGTTTGTGCCTTTTGCATGCTTGCATGGGCTAGCCCTTAGGGTAGAATCGATCCAAGCCCATTAGGGTTAGATCAAACCTATCCCCTATAAATACTCTACTATGTTCTTGTTATTTTCTTACGTCTAATTAAAGTTCAAGGTCTAAAGTTGAGTTATTATCTCCTTCCCTTGTTCGGACGTCACAAACCCTCTATCTTCGCATCCCCCTTCCTCCGCCGCCGACGCTACGGCACCGCTTGATCTTCAAGCAAAGTCTTTCTTCGCATCTTCCTTCACCCCACAGTCGACACTACGACAACCCCAAAGACTTGTCCTTCAAGTCTTATACCCTCACCAAACCGCTTCCGCCTTCGTCGTCATCTTTCCACAGTTCGCTTCCACCGCTTCGCCACCACCAGAATCAACGCATTCTTCTGATCGCGATCTTTCTCCAGAGTCCAGACGAGTTCAGGCGTGACTTCCCAACCAAGACGAGATCCACCAGGCTTGTCACGGAGACAAGGACACATCAACTGGTATCAGAGCGCAGCAGTCTTGTAAGTCACGAACTCAAATCTCAATCTTGTTCACGCTTTTTCTTGACCCCCATCGTTTGCTTTCTAAAAGATCACGAAAAATCATAACTTTGCTCACCCTTCGGTTTCTACAAGGTCCCACCTTGGCCGAAATTTTTTTTCTTGCTCCCCAAGTTTTGGTGTGTTAGGTATTTTGTTATCTTGCATGCTAGAATATTTTGTTTCCTTATTTCATGCATGGATAGAGTTTCCTTGTTTGCTTGATTTTGCTTTTTAGTTAAGTTTACCACTTTCCTTATAAGATATCATCAAATCTTATCTTCTCTCTAATCTCTAATCACCTTGTGATATTCTTGTTACTTAGACCTTTTTATTTTATTTCCTTTTGCAAATCCGCAAAGATCAAAATATAAGATCTCGGATATTAAAAAAAAAAACGATATCAAAGAGGTATCCAAAAAAAAAAGTTTCAAAATTTAGGGAAAGCCAAAATAAGGCAACCCTAAGCTGCCCAGGTCTAAGCTCATCTTCTAAATCTCTCCATCGTCTAGGTTGCTTCCTAGAAGGTGATTTCTTGCTTTTAAGGTTGCTTTGTTTACGTTTGTTTTAGGATTGCGATTGGTTCTAGTTTGTTTGATTGCATCTTGCTTGATACACCAACTCTTGTCAAGCCAAGCTGCCCTCAAGGCCAACCAAATTCGCCCTACCTACATGAACGTTGTGATTTGAATAGTGATTTGCTTACGTGTTGTGTTTTGTTATCTTTTGGTTCATTTTACTCCGATGTCTGGCAAAATTGTTATAGGAACCATGGCCGTTGGAGATGAACGCGTCGAAGACGACCCCAACAACTAGGAGAATCCGTTGGTGCAAGACGACCAACAACAACTGGACCCCACTCCACAAGATCCCATCTTGGAGTTGTTTGCAGAGCAACACGAAATCTAGGCTCTTCGACAAACAGTTGCCGCCTTCGAGGCCAAAGAATGCGCACGCGCTGCACAACTCGTCCCACCTCTAGCCCCACTGAGTACTATGAACGCACTGCCTCCACCTGGAGCAACTGAAGCGGGTCCTTCCAAGACTCGAATGGACAAAGGCAAGGGCAAGATGCCTTCGACTTCTCATCAACACCCATAACTCAACCGCATGCAGAGTGTCATCGAGAGTCGCCAAGGCTACGTCCCCGACGTGGACCGCTACGTCCCCGACGTGGACCGCTACGTCCAACGCTCCACACCGACTGGCTATGTCGGCGAGTCCGACTCCGAGAGTGAATCCGACGATGTTAAAGGTGAGTTTTCTAAACCTTAAGATTTTGATGACAGGTATGCTACAAGGAAAACCAAGCGCCATGTGAAGGTCTCAAAACAATGCGATGGCCGACTTCGATAGTCTGCTCATGCCAACGCAACGCCTAAGAGACCAAGCCACCGTGATCTTGGAGCTGCCCGTCGCGATGATCAGTTCAGAACGACGCAGACTCAACAACGCAGCCATGATGTGCGCGATCATCTACGACACCAAAGTGTCCGGACACCGCGTTATAACGATGGCTATGCGTCGCTGACACCAAATGTCAAAGACGACTTCGACAAGTACGACGATGAGGAAATCGAGGACTCAGGTATGGTCAATCATAACTATTTCCATCACCCTCTTGGTGATCCTATTGAGTTGCAGGATCATCCTTCGGATTATATGCCTTCTCCGCGTCTCCGACCTAGAGGAGAACGCGTTCGGGACATTGGCAGCGAGCGCCGCGATGTTGCACCGAGAGACCACCGACGTGACAACTTCGGTCCCCAACCACGACGTCAACAACGCGCTGATGCCCACGCCCCCCGGGATGATGTTGTCCGAGGAGATCGCGATCTGCGCGATAGAAACCTGGTTGCACGTGATAGACCACATGGCTTGCGCACTGTCAACTACCCCGTTTATGACGCTGCCCCAAACAACGCGTTCAACCAAGACCCACACCAGCCTCGCTACCAGCGCCCACATGTCAAGGTCAAAATCGAGCACTTTTATGGTGAATACAATCCTTCTGTTTTCCTTGAATGGGTGCAGGCTACAGAGTACACACTGTGTTATAATCAAGTGCCCCCAGAGGACCATGTCAACGCCGCGACGCTTAACTTCCATGGCGCAGCGCGCGTGTGGTGGCATAGGTTTGAAGATGATTGCATTAGACGCAACAGAATGTGAGCAACAGAATGGCATAAATTGGTCTACATCATGACTAGGAAGTACGTGCCTCTAGACTACAGGAATCAAATGCGATTGGAGATTGCCATGGCTCGCCAAGGTTCGCTGACTCCACTCGAGTTCTTTTCCAAGCTTGAGGACATGTATTACAAGGCCAACATCTCTGTTGCACCATCAACTCTGCGAACCAAATTCTTGAGTGGTTTGAACACAAACATCCGTGATCAACTCGAGGTCTTGCCAATCAAGGATTTGAACACGCTTACCCACGCGGCGATGCAACTTCATGCTCAACAATCTCGCCGGAAGTCTTACATATATTCCACTGGCCAATAAAGGTATTCTTCTAACTCTAGTGGTTTACCTTCTACTAATGTTCGCCCTAGTGCCTCTACCACAGTTGCACCTGGCCAAGCTTCCAAGCAAAAGCCTGCGACACCCCCAGTCAACGCGCCGCGCCAGAACCCGCCAAGACAGGCTCCAGTGCCCACTGATCGCGCGCGTGATATTGAATGTTACAAGTGTGGTGGACGAGGCCATTACAAGAAAGATTGTCCCAATTCTTACAACGTGTTGTTCTCCACCGCCGCCGCTGGATTCGAGTCCTGTGACGAAGAAGAGGCACCACTTGATGCGATCTCTGAAGCAAGAGAGGACGCAGAAGACGCGTATGACTGCGAACCCGCTTCTCTGAGCACGGGCACACCATTGAGCTTGGTGACGCGTCGTCTTCTCATAGTCAAGGAAGCTGCGATCAGCGATCAACGCGAGAACTTGTTCCACACAAGGGCTCTCATGCAGACCGCTTCCTTAAGTGTTATTATTGATGGAGGATCCCGTGCGAATATTGTGAATGAGAAGGTTGTCACACACTTCCAATTGCCTACGACACCTCATCCACAACCTTATGCCCTCCAATGGATTTCTTCAAGTCCAGGTAACACAGTATCTCGCCAGTGTTTAATTTCTTTTTCCATAGGTCAATACTGTGATTCTATTCTTTGTGATGTCATTGCGATGGACGCCACCCATATTTTGCTTGGGCGCCCATGGCAATTTGACAGGTGCGTGCTCCATGATGGATATTTGAACACTTATGTGTTCAATTACCACGGGAAGCGCGTCACTTTGCATCCAATGTCTCCCCATGAGATCTTGCAGGACCAGGTTGAACGCGATCGCCAGAAAGCAATAGAGGCCGCGTCGTCTAGGTCCCAGGAGTGCCCCGATGACCAGCGAACTACTTCTTCTAAAGCCGGCACCAGTTCGGCTTCTCCAGCCCCTAGCAAGAAGAGACATAATGCCAACCCTGGAGCACCAAGTGCCCCAACTCCTTCGTTGCCACCAGCGCATCCTTTGTAAGGAACCTGTGAGCAACGCGTTCTTTTGGCTAGGCCCAGTGACCTCACTGCTTGTGTCACTGGCAAGGCGCCATGTTTTCTACTTGTTCCAACTCCGTGCATCCTTGATTCGTCGAAGAACGCGGTCTTACCACCATTGATCGCAAAACTGCTGGAGACGTTCAGCGACATTTTCCCAGATGAGTTGCCACAAGGTTTACCCCCCTTGAGAGGCATTGAACACCAGATTGATCTTGTCCCAGGTGCTTCATTGCCCAACCGCGCTGCATATAGAGCTGGTTCAGAAGAGACGCAAGAGCTACAACGCCAAGTGCAGGAATTGCTTGATCGCGGGTATGTTAGGGAATCTATTTCCCCTTGTGCTGTGCCTGTGATCCTTGTGCCCAAGAAAGATGGCACATGGAGAATGTGTGTTGATTGTCGTGCAATAAACCAGATCACCGTCAAGTATAGGCACCCTATTCCACGCCTTGATGATATGCTTGATGAGCTTCATGGCGCGACAACCTTCTCCAAGATCGATTTGAAGAGTGGTTATCACCAGATCAGAATGAAAGAAGACGATGAGTGGAAAACGGCCTTCAAGACCAAGTATGGGCTATACGAGTGGCTTGTCATGCCTTTTGGGCTCACGAACGCGCCAAGCACCTTCATGCGCGTGATGAACCACGTGTTGAGATCTTTCCTTGGCAAGTTTGTTGTCGTTTATTTCGATGACATACTTGTGTATTCACGGAGCCTTGAAGACCATGCTGATCACCTTCGACAAGTGCTAGAGTGTCTTCGCCGAGAGCACCTATTCGCCAATCTGGCTAAGTGTTCCTTTTGCTCCGAGTCCACCAACTTTCTGGGCTACGTTGTGAGTCGAGATGGCTTGTGCGTTGATGAAGAAAAGATTGCGGCGATCAAAGACTGGCCCACGCCTACTACTCCAACTCAGGTTAGAAGCTTTCTCGGCCTTGCTGGATTTTATAGGCGTTTTGTTCGCGACTTCTCTTCCATTGTCGCGCCCCTCCACGAGCTCACCAAGAAAGGAATCACTGTTTTGTGACTTGAGTCCCATGAACACGCTTTCTCAGCACTGAAGACCGCGTTGTATCAGGCCCCTCTTCTCCAGCTTCCAGATTTCATGAAACACTTCGAAGTGGAATGTGATGCCTCTGACATAGGCATTGGTGGTGTGCTACACCAAGACAAGAGGTCGATCGCCTACTTCAGTGAGAAGCTCACAGGAGCAACTCTCAATTATCCCACCTATGACAAGGAGCTGTATGCCTTAGTACGCGTGTAGAAGACCTGGCAACACTATCTTTGGCCGCGTGAATTTGTCATTCACAGTGATCATGCCGCGCTGAGTTACCTGAAGAGTCAAGCTCACCTCAATCGCCGCCATGCTCGCTGGGTGGAGTTTCTGGAGACCTTCCCTTATGTCGTTCAGCACAAGAAAGGGAAAGACAACATTGTTGCAGACGCGCTGTCTCATAGGTACGTTCTCTTGACTCATGTGCAAACTAAAATTCTGGGTTTTGCTTTGATTAAAGATTTATATGCTTCAGACCCCTTCTTTGTGATACCCCGTAATTTTGTAAGGTTATATTGGGAATTATGGAATTTTCCCGGGTACCCGTTGTGTACGTCGGATTTAATACAGAGAGTTTGAGACATTCTGTAATGTGCTCTGTATCTGTGATATTTTTCTCAGTGAAATAATATACAGACAGCATGCCTTGGATTTTAAATTGTCGTTCGCATACGATAATTTTTATCCCGGTTTATCGTCAAGCTCGTTCAAGCTGAATGGGCGGGAAAAGGGAGAAACGGCGACCGCCGTGGTTAGGCCCGAGAAGTCAGCGTGTCAACTTCTAGCTGGCCGCGACAGGCCTAGCGACGGCGACCGCCGCATTTACGACGACTGCCGCGTGCCCGCCGCAGGCAAAATCACGGCGACCACCGTGATTGTCCAGTGGGCATTGCCCGTCGGTCGCCGGCGTCGTTCGAGGCACACCGTTGCGTCGGTTGCCGCATCTTAGGGTTTGCTGGGTACTCCTTGGGGTTTGCCTATATATAGAGGAGCTTGGGCATGGGTTTTGGGTCGTCTACAACCCCAAATCGCTGCCAAAATTCTCCCTCAAAGTGAGTTGAGTTTCGTCGGTTTTCTTGTGCTCGCCGGAGGTGTTGTGGTGTGTTTCCAGAGTGCCTTTGTGAAGCTTTTGGTTAGCCTTGGAGGTTAGAAGCCAAAGCAAGTCGAGGGAGGCCGAACCGCTCGTGTTTTGGGGTGAGATTTCTCTCGTTTCAGTCGGCCGTGTTCTTCACGGCGACCGCCGTGTTCTTCACAGCGACCGCCGTGATGAATACGGCGACCGCCGCCAAGAACGGCGACCACCGCCAGTGCCCAGAATGCCTTCGTGGCTTTGGCTTGGTTGGTTGTCGTCGTGGCGTCTTTCCTTTCGTATTCTTTTGCCGTGTTTAGATTCGTACTGTCTATGTCGGATCTAACTGAGGGTTCCTTTTATGGGTCGACTCGAAGGTTGTTGTGCTGTCGGAACTATACCGTGTCGAGCCCGGAATCCAGTGACGTCTTTAGACTATTCTGCGGATTAAGGCAAGTGGCGGTTCGCTCTTGCTCATTCGTTCCATATTTACATTAATTATCAGTAGTTTATCTGAGTAATTAATTTGGAATGAATACTCTGTTTGTCTGGAAACGGTTTTGATAAACTGTTTTGAAAATCATATAATAGGTTGTATATATGTTAGAACAACGCTATTATCTGTGATCGCCTTTCGGGCCTTTATGTGGATTTATCCGGTAACTGTTGTTGTGATGTAACTGTTTAGTTAGCACTGTTAGATAAGAACGTTACTCGGACTCTGTCCAGTCGTTTCTTTATAATCTGGTATCGGGATGGCTCGTCCCCATCTGGTACTATTCTAAGATCATGATCGGTCTCTTACACATGTGTGTAGAGACAGGACACTTAGCTGGTGTCACAAACCTTTCGATATACGTCACTCTCGACGAAACGTATACTAAGATGTGTCGTCCCATTGGTGGGGTATACATGTAAAAGTCTATAATGTGATGTGTGTTTTGAAACATAATCAGATAAGTGCTACCTTGACGCACATAATTAATGAACGCTCAGCGAGTAGGGCAGCTAGGTAATAGTGCCGCTAGGAAGACTCGTATTGACTTGAATGTAGTACGTCTTCTTTCCGATCTGGATTCGTTGTAAGGCGGTGAGGTTGGTCGTTGACTGAAGCATCTCAGTCAGTTTTAAATCATTGTTGTATGATTCTGTAACATTCCAGATTTGTCATATTTCCGTAAGACTCAATCTCTTGGAGTCTCTTTTCGAGTCGATCTCTGTGAAGATTTAGTCTTCCATAGTCTTCTCTTGTGCATATCTCTTGTTTATTCCAGTAGGAGTATGGTGGTTGACTAGCGTACTCGATTATTATTCGAGGGACGAGGAGTCTAACCTAATACGCCTGCTTCGAACCATTCTGCTTTGTACCCTTGCTAGTCTATTCATTTAGACTAACCAACCGATATTTCCCTTGCATGGTTGGCTGGTGTCATCCGTCCGATTCGGCACATCAGATCGGAAGTAGTGAAGACTAGAACGATTATGGAGTCAACGGTGGTTTTCAAACGTTTTAGTTATTGATTTTATCAGGTTGAAATCCTTTGGACAATAATTTTGATTGTAATGTACTTTCTTAGTCTTCCGCTGTATTTGATTTAAACTCTGTGTTGACCTATTCGGGATTGGGTTGTAATCCCGTAACGCTTGTTTCCTTGACAATGTTATGTTTTGGAATTGATTACGTTGATCATTATGCATCAATTGTATTTCATGTTTGTTTTTAACCGGTAAAGCCTGGGGTGATCTCGGTAAGGAACACTGGGATCACTGGCGGTAATACCTTTCCAAAAGGGTTAAGTTTTGGGGGTGTTACATTCTTTGCCCCCATTCTTGAGCACTGTCAGAGAATGCGAGAATTTGAGACATTTTACCTTTCTGAGGGTTATTTATACAAGGCGAGTCGTCTTTGCATCCCTAGATCTTCCATTAGGCTCCTACTGATTGAGGAAGCACACGCGAGTCGTGGCCACTTTGGGATTAGGAAGACCTTAGACGCCTTACGCGATCATTTCTTTTGGTCGAAGATGATGAACCAGGTGACGCGGTTTTGTAGAAGCTGTGTCACTTGCCAGAGAGCGAAAGCTAGGAGTAGTCCTCACGGCCTGTACACACCTTTGCCCATCCCGAGTGTCCCCTGGGAGGATTTGTCTATGGATTTCATCACGGGTCTACCCCTCTCTAGACGAGGTAAAGACTCTATTTTTGTGGTTGTAGATAGATTCTCTAAGATGGCACATTTCATTGCTTGTAAGACCACCCATAGTGCTACTGAGATTGCTGATTTATTCTTTGAGAATGTGGTGCGTCTTCATGGCGTCCCCCGGACCATTATTAGTGATAGGGATTCCAAGTTTGTTGGTCATTTTTGGAGAACACTTTGGGGAAAGCTAGGTACCAAACTCCTCTTCTCTACTAGCTACCACCCCCAGACCGATGGCCAAACTGAGGTCACAAACAGAACCCTAGGATCCCTCCTTCGCACCATGATCAAAGCCAACCCTAAGCGTTGGGAGGCCTTACTTTCCATTGTCAAGTTTTGTTACAATAGATGCAGGCACACGACGACCAAGTTGACACCATTCGAGGTGGTGTATGGCGTTAACCCATTGACACCGCTGGATATGTCGCCGCGCCCTCTCCGTGATCCAGTGCACATCACAGCTTCACATCGCGCTGAGCAGGTCAAAGATCTTCATCGCAAAACCAAGGGGCAGCTGGAGAGGAGAGCTGTGCAATATTCCTCGCAGAAGAACTCAGGCCGCCGACGCGTTGTTTTTGCATCAGGAGACCTTGTTTGGGTGCATCTTCGAAAAGAGAGGTTCCCATCGCGTCGCAAGCATAAACTGGCACCGCGTGGAGATGGCCCGTTCCGCGTGATCAAGGCCTTAGGGGACAATGCTTACCAACTCGAGCTCCCATCAGATTTTGGAGTCCACGCGTCCTTCAACGTGGCAGATTTGACTCCATATGTTGAGCCAGAGTTTGATGATGGTGAAGCGGGGACGCTTCACAGCCAAGTAAGGGAGGGTGATGTGACCCTGCCTCCCATGACGGTCCAAGACGAGGAAGAAGCCATGAGCCTACGCTCACAAGGCTCGGTAATGAGGTCCAAGGCCATCGCCGCCGCCGTCGCATCCCTCATTGCACGCGCCGCCGCCAGCCAAGGAAGCCCAGAGACCGCTCCAAGGCTCGTCATCCTCGCCACCATTCAAGAGTAGAAGAACGCGTTCTTTCCTTCACGCGCCAGCATGTTTCACACGTTCTTTCTACAGACGATATCTAGATAGTTTCCTTATTTAGAACGTTTTATCTAGTTTCCTTATTTGCATTGTTTTAGATAGTTTTCCTTATCTTTAGCATTTAAGATAGTTTCCTTATATCTTTTTAGGGTTTGTGCCTTTTGCATGCTTGCATGGGCTAGTGATAGGTGTTATTTCATACACCTTTTCTAGCATCTATTAGCATGATTTGGAGGAGTTTTGGAGTTGTTTTAGTGCTAAGTCTGCGATCCAGATATTATGGAGAGAAGTGAAGAAATCCAAGGATTGGCAGCTTAGTTGGAGCTTAGAGATGGAGATGGAGCTGTTGGAACATCTATGGAGAAGGCTACCAACACTTGGTAGTATTTGGAGAGCAGCTGGAGAAGAGAAGAAGATGAGAGTTGAAGTCTGGAGTTCACCGCCCCGCGTTAGCAGTGACGCCCCGCGGTGATGACTCCCAGTGATGATGAAGCCCCACGTGAGAGGAGGCCACCGCCCAGCGGTGGAGAGCAGAAGCCCCGCGGTGGATCTTTACCGCCCCGCGGTGGACGTGTTTATTGCCTCGCGCCAGATTATATTTATTTCCTTTTATTTCTATTTCAGACTTTGTTATTTTATTTGTTTCCTTTTGGATTGGTTTTGTGATCTTGGGATTTAGGTTAACTCTATTTAACCTAATGTTCCACAGCCTCCAATCCAGTCTGCGAACACTTAGACACATCTTGTTATCAAACTACTTTTGATCGTTATTTCATATTATAGTTTTTCATCCCCTTTGATGGAGAACTAACTTTCCTTTGTTCTGTTAGACGATTGAAGCAGTACTTTGATGTGTTTGTGAGATTTCTATTCCTTGTTCTTATCCTTATAATTGTTGGATTGATTCTCTTGCTTACCACGTCTACGATTTCTAGTTGTTCTTCTTAGCCTGATCACCTAGGTTGAATGCTTGTTATCAATTACTAGGATTGCATATAGGGGTTCCGAGTGCATATCTAGTGGCAAACACGTTTGTGCGTATAGGGGTTCCGAGCGTATACTTGTGTGTGAGAATCAATTGTATGTTAAGTAGGGGAGTGAGTACTTGTATGTCTTTCTACTTGCATGTATCCTAAATCCTTGTGTGCATCGCTATTGCTGTGTTGGTGCTAAAGTACGCTGACAACTGTGAGAATCAGTTGTACTTTATCATTGGTATAGTGATAAGTCTATTGACAACTGTGAGAATCAATAGTACTTACGATTAAGGTGGGAACGACTATAAGGATAAATAATTAAACTTGGATTGAATAGATTTCAGGGATCAAACTCTATCTTTGTACTGTGGATTTCGCTCTAACAGGACTACTTCCCCTTATATTATTCTCTCGATTTTACTCAATTTGCATGCTTGTTTGCTTCGTTCTCTTGACTATAAAACCCCCAGTTGCTTGTTACTTGTCATTCACGATTGCATATTACATCATACCTTCTCTGTGGGATTCGACCCTTACTTGTCTGCTATACTTTGTTTAGTAGGTTTGTTAGGATAATTTATTTTGATAAGGCTAATCAACGACATTTGCTTGTGCATCTTTAGCCCCGTCAAAATTTGGCGCCGTTGCCGGGGAAGGTTTTTGTTTGTTGTGTGTTTTCGTGTTTGATTTTTGGGTGGATACCTATCTTATGGTCGATACCCGTGCTACTGACTCCCCACTCTTAGCTTTTGATCCAGAGATTGAAAGATCGTTCATTGGACGTCTGCGCGATCGAAGGGAAGAAGCCGAGATTGAGACTGTGTTGGCCGCTCAGACTGACACGACCGAGAACGTTGAGACTGAAACCGCTGAAGTTGCTACTATCCCAGTTGTTGCTATGGCTGGAAACGGAACTTTACGAGAGCTTATGACACCGAATATTGGGGCTAAACCCCTAGCTGTGATCATCCATGCGCTGGATCAAGGGGTGAACTTCGAATTGAAGACTGGAATTGTTAACTACCTGCCTAAGTTCCACGGTCTGAGTGGAGAGGATCCGATTTCTCACCTGAGCAAGTTCCACAATGTCTGTATGACGATGAAGCCCAGGAACGTGACTGAAGAGCAGTTCAAGATGAGAGCTTTTGGCTTTTCTTTACTCGACAATGCGAGCGACTGGTACTATCACTTGCCACCAGGAACCATAGATACATGGGCGAAATTGCACAAGGCGTTCCTGGATAAGTATTTTCCGACGAAGAAGGCGAATGCTTTGAAGAAGGCAATTGCCAACATTGAGCAGGCTTGTGATGAGACACTGTATGATTATTTGGAGAGGTTCAAGAGGCTCTGCTCCAGCTGTCCATTCCATGGATACGCCCAGTAGGATCTTGTCCTTTATTTACACAACGGTCTACATGACCAAGAGAGGAGAATGGTCGATGCTGCATGCGGTGGCAGTATTCTGAATCTGACACCGAAGGAAGCCATGGACCGAATCCAAGAGATGAGTGAAAGCACCCGGAACTTCGGAAAAACTTACCAAAGAAAGGCAGTCAATGCTGCGACCCCTGCAGGACCGAGTCCGGTATTATCTGAGTTAGCCGAGTTGAAGGAGATAGTCATGAAGATGGCGAATCAGAATGCTCCTCAACAAGCCAGACCGTGTGGCCTTTGTCCTAGCCAGGCCCACCACACAGATACCTGTCCTCAGCTGCAAGAGGATGGTGTTGCTGAAGTTAATGTTGTAGGAGACTATGGAGCCCCTAGACAACAGTATGGTGGCCAGCCCAATTACAACCAGAGAGGGCGTGACCATCCAGGATTTAGATGGAGTGACCCTCAAGGTGGTCAGCAGCCGGCACAACAACAATATCAGCCGGCTCAGCAACAATAGTACCAGCAACGAGTTCAGTACCAACAGAGGCCCCAAGGCCAAACTTCTGGAGCCTCTACTGAGGATATGCTGAAGACCTTGACTCAGCACTTTGCTACGCATGTGCAGGCTACTGAGTCGAGTATCAAGAATATAGAGAGGCAGATTGGCCAGTTAGCCGAGGAGGTGACTAAAATCAACCAGAGGACCTCAAACTCCTTGTCGTCCCAAACCACTGTGAATCCCAGAGAGAACGTGAGCGCTATCACGCTGAGAAGTGGTAAAGAAGTTATGTGTCCTCTTGCTGAAGAGGAGAAAGAAATTTCCGAAAAAAAGGAACTCACCGCACCGCCCCGCGGCAATTCCCGCCGCGACCCGGTGCCTATGCCCAGTAATGTCAACGCGACCCCACCGCCCCGCGGTGACGATTTACGCCCCGCGGTGGGCTCGCCGCGAGCTGCTCCTCAGAAATCTGTTCCTACTGACGATGTCTATGTTGATACCTACGTTCGTCCAGTGTTTCCTCCCCTACGTTCAGAGAAGCCCCCAGCACCTTTTCCAGAGGCGCTAAAGGCTAAAAGAGTTGTCGATGACAGAGACCTGTTCGACACGTTCCAGAACTGTGAGGTGAACATTCCCCTGCTGAAGCTTATCAAGGCTATCCCGCGATATGCCAAGTTCTTAAAGGAGCTCTGCACGGTGAAGAAAGCTCAAAGGCAGAAGACTCAGAAGAAGAGTCCAGTGGGCGAACAAGTGTCAGCTGCAGTTCAGAAGCGTCTACCTGCGAAGTGCAAGGATCCAGGTACGTTTACTATTCCTATTACTATAGGTGAGCATGTTTTTGAGAAGGCCCTACTTGATTTGGGTGCCTCAATTAATGTTTTACCCTATTCTTTACTTGAGAAATTGGAATTAGGACCCTTGCGTGAGTCTAGTATTGTGATACAACTTGCTGATGGATCGTGTGTACCCCCTAAGGGTGTTGTAGAAGATGTCCTTGTTAGGATAGGTCATTTGATATTTCCTGCTGATTTCTTTGTTATGGATATGGATTATGATGAGCAAGTTGCCCCGGTTATGCTAGGGCGACCTTTTATGAAGACTTCCATGACTAAGATAGATGTTGATAGTGGTACCCTGACTATGGAGTTTGATGGAATAATTTTTCAGCATGATATTCATAAAGCAAATTCCATTAAGTCTCCTCCTCCTCTCTGCATTAATGACTTTGATGATTCTGTGCATGATAATGTTAAGATTGATGCAGTAGAGGCCGTAGTTGAGTGTTCCACTAGTGATGGACCCATTGAGTTGCATGATTTTCATGATTTGCCTGTGGATAATGTCTTATTAGCTGATATAGGAGATTCCTCTACTTTGGGCACTTGCCCCCCTGCACTAACCACACAAGGCTACAAGCCTTTATCTAGTGATGTGCAGCATGTTCAGGTTGAGCCAGATCGGCCCCCGCATCGTTCTAAGTATGGGGGCAACACTCCGAAGAGAATGCACATGGAGTGGGTGGCGAAGAAAGACCATGGTCTAAGGTTCAAACCTTTCCATGAGAGGTCTCACCAGGAAGAGACAAGTTGGAGGATTCCGAAAGAATCCTACCCAAAATGGTAGTTGATCTGCAATACGTCGAGCCGACGACGATAACCAAGGCGCTGTCCGAGAGGCAATCCGTGTTTGTATTTCTTTGATCTCTCTTTTTCTTTTTATTAGATTATTTTCGCAGTTTATTTTGCTTCGTTTCGTTCGCCTGTTACTCACATTTCAGGTACGAAAGTAAACCCGAGAAGGGATGAAGTGCCCAACCTTTCTCACCGCCCCCGCGGCACTTTCCTACCGCCTCGCGGTGGAGCTGCCGCCCTGCGGTGACGGTCAGGTATCGATTCTCAACTTTTTTTTAAAAAAAAAAGAGCAAGAATAATGGGCCCCGAAAAAACCTTAAACGGGTGAGTAAAAGCTTATTTCTTAAGTGGTTACTAAGGTTTTGACGGATTGGGCTTCATTTTTGGGCCAAGATTTCTCATATGGGCCATGGTACATGACCGGCCAATCAACCCTTTCTTTTCACCTTACCCTACCTTGACCTAGCCCCACATAAAATTTCCACCGCCCCCCCTCAATTCTCCTTCTCCTATTTTCCATTCACTCTCCCTGAATCCCCTCTCGACCTTGAGCATTTCCTATCCCCCATACCCCCTCATTTGGAGTCTAGCCTCACAGCCCAGCCCAAACACAAACCCCACCGCGCCGATGTTGTCTCGCCTCGCTTTAGCTCCGCCTCGCGCTGCCACCGCTTCGCGTCTCTGATGCTACCACCCCGCGCCGACCTCACCGCGACCCGGTGACCTGTTGTCAGTTTCTCGCCGCGACGCTACCGCCCCGCGTTGAGTCTCTGCAGAACCTGTGTTTGCTTGATTGTGAGTATTCTTTGCTGTCTTCTGATTTGAGCATTTCAATTCTTCACTTATGGCTCCCAAAGGCAAGAAGAAGGCATCGACGAGTAGGGATGAGGGTGAGCTGTACGATATTGTGAAGGGGAGAAAGGTGGTGCCTTCAAAATTTTTCCACACGCCGACTCTGGAGCAGATGGGAATGCTCGCGTGTGTGACGATGTGCCTAACGCAATGTGGGCTGGGAGGATTTCTGGGCAAGGCAGCCCTCGCGTATCCTGAGCTATGCTTCCAGTTCATTTCTTCGTTCCGGTGGTTCAACCGCGAGGAGGGTGATGATAGCTTCCTGTGCAAGATCGCGTTCTCCTACAATGGACATGAGCATTCTCTGTCGAG
Source organism: Rheum nobile (assembly GCA_027886185.1). NCBI lineage: Eukaryota > Viridiplantae > Streptophyta > Magnoliopsida > Caryophyllales > Polygonaceae > Rheum > Rheum nobile. The sequence continues at coordinate 597,655 of WOAB01000734.1, read as the reverse complement.
GAGGGCGATCCACGAGGCCCTGGGCATTATGAAGAAACCGACCCCTGGCTGGTCGAATGGGCTTCAGGAGGACGAGATGTTTGATTTCTGGCGGGCTACTACTAGGAGGACTTTCAAGACGGGGCATGAGGTGAATTCGAAGTTGGTGAACCCGTGTCTGCGGTTGATCCACAAGGTGTTGATGAGAGATTTCTTTGACCATGCTGACGATGGGAAGGTGCCCATGAAGGACTTCCAGTGGTTTTTGAGCATCCTGGGAACGGTTGAGCTTACTCCGTGTTGGGCAACTCTTTTCCTGAGTTCCCTGCGGAGGATTCGTGAGGGCGAGCCTAGAGATATTTGTGGGGGTAGCTTGATTACTCTCCTCTGCGCTGATGTGATTGCTTGCGATCGGATTGCTCGGCCGGTTCCCTGCGTTTTATATGATGCCGCCCACATGAGGGTGTGCTCTATGGTGAAGCCGCTGGGGCAGGATGGTGATGTGGCTTGGACGGCTTACGAGGGCCATATTTTGAGTGTTCCGCGAGAGTTCACTTACTCGCCTTCATACGCGGGCTGGTGGATTGATAGCGATGGCCAGACGCCTGCTGCTGATGCCGCTGCCGTTGTTTCTTCGGGTCCTTATGGAGAGGGCCCTAGTGGTGGATATGCTGCTGCTGATCGCGAGGAGGGGGACGACCCCAGTGCTTCACAGTTTGAGGAGTCCTCATCTGTGTACGGACCTGTCGCACCATGGCAGGAGATGTACGCTAGATGGGATAACTTCTCTACGCGCCATGATCAGTGGACTTCCAGAGTAGAGACCGGTCTGCAAACTTGGCAGACCCAGCTTCACAATGAGATAGATGAGCGTTTGGAAACTATAGACACTCATCTGCAGGACTACTTTGGGATGTACCCACCACCACCTTCCGGTCCACAGTGAGTTTATTTCTCTCTTCCCCTATCATTTGACGTTCTCTTTTCACATTGAGGACAATGTTCGGTTTAAGTATGGGGGAGGGATATAGACTTGCTATTCTTGCTAGCTAGTGTACGTAGCTTTATTTTTGCATTCGTTTTCTGCAGTGTTGATTTTATTTTCAAAAAAAAAAAGCCAAAAAGAAGTAAAAAGGCAATCAAAATCCTGGGATGGACTGAAAACCCGAAAGGGCGGTTCAGGTAAAAAGCAGGTAGTCCGACTGGTATTAGACCAGGGCAAAATTGGACTAGAGTGATGCGAGCTTATGTGAGAACGACTATTGGAAAATGAAATGAGTGCTTGGTGAAAACCCGAAAGGGCGCCTTGGCAAAATGAGTGAAAAAGAAGAAGAGTGATTTTAGGATTTCTCTTATCTTTCGGCGAGGCGTCATAAGAAGGGTGACATAGAAGGATTGTCGGGTAGGCCACTCATGGAGCGATAAGGAGATAGACGGGAGTTAGGTTAGATTGTTCTTGCATCACTTGTTTTGGTTGTCTTGGGCGTATTGTTGATGTGTTGGAGTTGTTGGAGTCACGTTTTCTTGTACTTCCTGAGTCCTTGGTATTGATTGAGAGGGTGAGCTTTTCTTTAGCTTACTCGGGACGAGTAAAGGTCTAAGTATGGGGGAATTTGATAGGTGTTATTTCATACACCTTTTCTAGCATCTATTAGCATGATTTGGAGGAGTTTTGGAGTTGTTTTAGTGCTAAGTCTGCGATCCATATATTATGGAGAGAAGTGAAGAAATCCAAGGATTGGCAGCTTAGTTGGAGCTTAGAGATGGAGCTGCTGGAACATCTATGGAGAAGGCTACCAACACTTGGTAGTATTTGGAGAGCAGTTGGAGAAGAGAAGAAGATGAGAGTTGAAGTCTGGAGTTCACCGCCCCGAGTTAGCAGTGACGCCCCGCGGTGATGACTCCCAGTGATGATGAAGCCCCACGTGAGAGGAGGCCACCGCCCAGCGGTGGAGAGCAGAAGCCCCGTGGTGGATCTTTACCGCCCCGCGGTGGACGTGTTTATTGCCTCGCGCCAGATTATATTTATTTCCTTTTATTTCTAATTCAGACTTTGTTATTTTATTTGTTTCCTTTTGGATTGGTTTTGTGATCTTGGGCTTTAGGTTAACTCTATTTAACCTAATGTTCCACAGCCTTCAATCCAGTCTGCGAACACTTAGACACATCTTGTTATCAAACTACTTTTGATCGTTATTTCATATTATAGTTTTTCATCCCCTTTGATGGAGAACTAACTTTCCTTTGTTCTGTTAGACGATTGAAGCAGTACTTTGATGTGTTTGTGAGATTTCTATTCCTTGTTCTTATCCTTATAATTGTTGGATTGATTCTCTTGCTTACCACGTCTACGATTTCTAGTTGTTCTTCTTAGCCTGATCACCTAGGTTGAATGCTTGTTATCAATTGCTAGGATTGCATATAGGGGTTCCGAGTGCATATCTAGTGGCAAACACGTTTGTGCGTATAGGGGTTCCGAGCGTATACTTGTGTGTGAGAATCAATTGCATGTTAAGTAGGGGAGTGAGTACTTGTACGTCTTTCTACTTGCATGTATCCTAAATCCTTGTGTGCATCGCTATTGTTGTGTTGGTGCTAAAGTACGCTGACAACTGTGAGAATCAGTTGTACTTTATCATTGGTATAGTGATAAGTCTATTGACAACTGTGAGAATCAATAGTACTTACGATTAAGGTGGGAACGACTATAAGGATAAATAATTAAACTTGGATTGAATAGATTTCTGGGATCAAACTCTATCTTTGTACTATGGATTTCGCTCTAACAGGACTACTTCCCCTTATATTATTCTCTCGATTTTACTCAATCTGCATGCTTGTTTGCTTCGTTCTCTTGACTACAAAACCCCCAGTTGCTTGTTACTTGTCATTCACGATTGCATATTACATCATACCTTCTCTGTGGGATTCGACCCTTACTTGTCTGCTATACTTTGTTTAGTAGGATTGTTAGGATAATTTATTTTGATAAGGCTAATCAACGACATTTGCTTGTGCATCTTTAGCCCCGTCAAAATTTGGCGCCGTTGTCGGGGAAGGTTTTTGTTTGTTGTGTGTTTTCGTGTTTGATTTTTGGGTGGAGACCTATCTTATGGTCAATACCCGTGCTACTGACTCCCCACTCTTAGCTTTTGATCCAGAGATTGAAAGATCGTTCATTGGACGTCTGCGCGATCGAAGGGAAGAAGCCGAGATTGAGACTGTGTTGGCCGCTCAGACTGACACGACCGAGAACGGTGAGACTGAAACCGCTGAAGTTGCTACTATCCCAGTTGCTGCTATGGCTGGAAACGGAACTTTACGAGAGCTTACGGCACCGAATATTGGGGTTGAACCCCTAGCTGTGATCATCCCTGCGCTGGATCAAGGGGTGAACTTCGAATTGAAGACTGGAATTGTTAACTACCTGCCTAAGTTCCACGGTCTGAGTGGAGAGGATCCGATTTCTCACCTGAGCAAGTTCCACAATGTCTGTATGACGATGAAGCCCAGGAGCGTGACTGAAGAGCAGTTCAAGATGAGAGCTTTTGGCTTTTCTTTACTCGACAATGCGAGCGACTGGTACTATCACTTGCCACCATGAACCATAGATACATGGGCAAAATTGCACAAGGCGTTCCTGGATAAGTATTTTTCGACGAAGAAGGCGAATGCTTTGAAGAAGGCAATTGCCAACATTGAGCAGGCTTGTGATGAGACACTGTATGATTATTTGGAGAGGTTCAAGAGGCTCTGTTCCAGCTGTCTATTCCATGGATACACCCAGTAGGATCTTGTCCTTTATTTACACAACGGTCTACATGACCAAGAGAGGAGAATGGTCGATGCTGCATGCGGTGGCAGTATTCTGAATCTGACACCGAAGGAAGCCATGGACCGAATCCAAGAGATGAGTGAAAGCACCCGGAACTTCGGAAAAACTTACCAAAGAAAGGCGGTCAATGCTGCGACCCCTGCAGGACCGAGTCCGGTATTATCTGAGTTAGCCGAGTTGAAGGAGATAGTCATGAAGATGGCGAATCAGAATGCTCCTCAACAAGCCAGACCGTGTGGCCTTTGTCCTAGCCAGGCCCACCACACAGATACCTGTCCTCAGCTGCAAGAGGATGGTGTTGTTGAAGTTAATGTTGTAGGAGGCTATGGAGCCCCTAGACAACAGTATGGTGGCCAGCCCAATTACAACCAGAGAGGGCGTGACCATCCAGGATTTAGATGGAGTGACCCTCAAGGTGGTCAGCAGCCGGCACAACAGCAATATCAGCCGGCTCAGCAATAATAGTACCAGCAACGAGTTCAGTACCAACAGAGGCCCCAAGGCCAAACTTCTGGAGCCTCTACTGAGGATATGCTGAAGACCTTGACTCAGCACTTTGCTACGCATGTGCAGGCTACTGAGTCGAGTATCAAGAATATAGAGAGGCGGATTGGCCAGTTAGCCGACGAGGTGACTAAAATCAACCAGAGGACCTCAAACTCCCTGCCGTCCCAAACCACTGTGAATCCCAGAGAGAACGTGAGCGCTATCACGCTGAGAAGTGGTAAAGAAGTTATGTCTCCTATTGCTGAAGAGGAGAAAGAAATTTCTGAAAAAAAGGAACTCACCGCACCGCCCCGCGGCAATTCCCGTCGCGACCCGGTGCCTATGCCCAGTAATGTCAACGCGACCCCACCGCCCCGCGGTGACGATTTACGCCCCGCGGTGGGCTCGCCGCGAGCTGCTCCTCAGAAATCTATTCCTACTGACGATGTCTATGTTGATACCTACGTTCGTCCAGTGTTTCCTCCCCTACGTTCAGAGAAGCCCCCAGCACCTTTTCCAGAGGCACTAAAGGCTAAAAGAGTTGTCGATGACAGAGACCTGTTCGACACGTTCCAGAACTGTGAGGTGAACATTCCCCTGCTGAAGCTTATCAAGGCTATCCCGCGATATGCCAAGTTCTTAAAGGAGCTCTGCACGGTGAAGAAAGCTCAAAGGCAGAAGACTCAGAAGAAGAGTCCAGTGGGCGAACAAGTGTCAGCTGCAGTTTAGAAGCGTCTACCTGCGAAGTGCAAGGATCCAGGTACGTTTACTATTCCTATTACTATAGGTGAGCATGTTTTTGAGAAGGCCCTACTTGATTTGGGTGCCTCAATTAATGTTTTACCCTATTCTTTACTTGAGAAATTGGAATTAGGACCCTTGCGTGAGTCTAGTATTGTGATACAACTTGCTGATGGATCGTGTGTACCCCCTAAGGGTGTTGTAGAAGATGTCCTTGTTAGGATAGGTCCTTTGATATTTCCTGCTGATTTCTTTGTTATGGATATGGATTATGATGAGCAAGTTGCCCCGGTTATGCTAGGACGACCTTTTATGAAGACTTCCATGACTAAGATAGATGTTGATAGTGGTACCCTGACTATGGAGTTTGATGGAATAATTTTTCAGCATGATATTCATAAAGCAAATTCCATTAAGTCTCCTCCTCCTCTCTGCATTAATGACTTTGATGATTCTGTGCATGATAATGTTAAGATTGATGCAGTAGAGGCCGTAGTTGAGTGTTTCACTAGTGATGGACCCATTGAGTTGCATGATTTTCATGATTTGCCTGTGGATAATGTCTTATTAGCTGATATAGGAGATTCCTCTACTTTGGGCACTTGCCCCCCTGCACTAACCACACAAGGCTGCAAGCCTTTATCTAGTGATGTGCAGCATGTTCAGGTTGAGCCAGATCGGTCCCCGCATCGTTCTAAGTATGGGGCAACACTCCGAAGAGAATGCACATGGAGTGGGTGGCGAAGAAAGACCATGGTCTAAGGTTCAAACCTTTCCATGAGAGGTCTCACCAGGAAGAGACAAGTTGGAGGATTCCGAAAGAATCCTACCCAAAATGGTAGTTGATCTGCAATACGTCGAGCCGACGACGATAACCAAGGCGCTGTCCGGGAGGCAATCCGTGTTTGTATTTCTTTGATCTCTCTTTTTCTTTTTATTAGATTATTTTCGCAGTTTATTTTGCTTCGTTTCGTTCGCCTGTTACTCACATTTCAGGTACGAAAGTAAACCCGAGAAGGGATGAAGTGCCCAGCCTTTCTCACCGCCCCCGCGGCACTTTCCTACCGCCTCGCGGTGGAGCTGCCGCCCTGCGGTGACGGTCAGGTATCGATTCTCAACTTTTTTTAAAAAAAAAAAAGCAAGAATAATGGGCCCCGAAAAAACCTTAAACGGGTGAGTAAAAGCTTATTTCTTAAGTGGTTACTAAGGTTTTGACGGATTGGGCTTCATTTTTTGGCCAAGATTTCTCATATGGGTCATGGTACATGACCGGCCCATCAACCCTTTCTTTTCACCTTACCCTACCTTGACCTAGCCCCACATAAAATTTCCACCGCCCCCCCTCAATTCTCCTTCTCCTATTTTCCATTCACTCTCCCTGAATCCCCTCTCGACCTTGAGCATTTCCTAGCCCCCATACCCCCTCATTTGGAGTCTAGCCTCACAGCCCAGCCCAAACACAAACCCCACCGCGCCGCTGTTGTCTCGCCTCGCTTTAGCTCTGCCTCGCGTTGCCACCGCTTCGCGTCTCTGATGCTACCGCCCCGCGCCGACCTCACCGCGACCCGGTGACCTGTTGTCAGTTTCTCGCCGCGACGCTACCGCCCCGCGTTGAGTCTCTGCAGAACCTGTGTTTGCTTGATTGTGAGTATTCTTTGCTGTCTTCTGATTTGAGCATTTCAATTCTTCACTTATGGCTCCCAAAGGCAAGAAGAAGGCATCGACGAGTAGGGATGAGGGTGAGTTGTACGATATTGTGAAGGGGAGAAATGTGGTGCCTTCAAAAATTTTCCACACGCCGACTCTGGAGCAGATGGGAATGCTCGCGTGTGTGACGATGTGCCTAACGCAATATGGGCTGGGAGGATTTCTGGGCAAGGCAGCCCTCGCGTATCCTGAGCTATGCTTCCAGTTCATTTCTTCGTTCCGGTGGTTCAACCGCGAGGAGGGTGATGATAGCTTCCTGTGCAAGATCGCGTTCTCCTACAATGGACGTGAGCATTCTCTGTCGAGGAGGGCGATCCACGAGGCCCTGGGCATTATGAAGAAACCGACCCCTGGCTGGTCGAATGGGCTTCAGGAGGACGAGATGTTTGCTTTCTGGCGGGCTGCTACTAGGAGGACTTTCAAGACGGGGCATGAGGTGAATTTGAAGTTGGTGAACCCGTGTCTGCGGTTGATCCACAAGGTGTTGATGAGAGATTTCTTTGGCCATACTGACGATGGGAAGGTGCCCATGAAGGACTTCCAGTGGTTTTTGAGCATCTTGGGAACGGTTGAGCTTACTCCGTGTTGGGCAACTCTTTTCCTGAGTTCCCTGCGGAGGATTCGTGAGGGCGAGCCTAGAGATATTTGTGGGGGTAGCTTGATTACTCTCCTCTGCGCTGATGTGATTGCTTGCGATCGGATTGCTCGGCCGGTTCCCTGCGTTTTATATGATGCCGCCCACATGAGGGTGTGCTCTATGGTGAAGCCGCTGGGGCAGGATTGTGATGTGGCTTGGACGGCTTACGAGGGCCATATTTTGAGTGTTCCGCGAGAGTTCACTTACTCGCCTTTATACGCGGGCTGGTGGATTGATAGCGATGGCCAGACGCCTGCTGCTAATGCCGCTCCCGTTGTTTCTTCGGGTCCTTATGGAGAGGGCCCTAGTGGTGGATATGCTGCTGCTGATTGCGAGGAGGGGGACGACCCCAGTGCTTCACAGTTTGAGGAGTCCTCATCTGTGTACGGACCTGTCGCACCATGGCAGGAGATATACGCTAGATGGGATAACTTCTCTACGCGCCATGATCAGTGGACTTCCAGAGTAGAGACCGGTCTGCAAACTTGGCAGACCCAGCTTCACAATGAGATAGATGAGCGTCTGGAAACTATAGACACTCATTTGCAGGACAACTTTGGGATGTACCCACCACCACCTTCCGGTCCACAGTGAGTTTATTTCTCTCTTCCCCTATCATTTGACGTTCTCTTTTCACATTGAGGACAATGTTCGGTTTAAGTATGGGGGAGGGATATAGACTTGCTATTCTTGCTAGCTAGTGTACATAGCTTTATTTCTGCATTCGTTTTCTGCAGTGTTGATTTTATTTTCAAAAAAAAAAGCCAAAAAGACGTAAAAAGGCAATCAAAATCCTGGGATGGACTGAAAACCCGAAAGGGCGGTTTAGGTAAAAAGCAGGTAGTCCGACTGGTATTAGACCAGGGCAAAATTGGACTAGAGTGATGCGAGCTTATGTGAGAACGTCTATTGGAAAATGAAATGAGTGCTTGGTGAAAACCCGAAAGGGCGCCTTGGCAAAATGAGTGAAAAAGAAGAAGAGTGATTTTAGGATTTCTCTTATCTTCCGGCGAGGCGTCATAAGAAGGGTGACATAGAAGGATTGTCGGGTAGGCCACTCATGGAGCGATAAGGAGATAGACGGGAGTTAGGTTAGATTGTTCTTGCATCACTTGTTTTGGTTGTCTTGGGCGTATTGTTGATGTGTTGTAGTTGTTGGAGTCACGTTTTCTTGTACTTCCTGAGTCCTTGGTATTGATTGAGAGGGTGAGCTTTTCTTTAGCTTACTCGGGACGAGTAAAGGTCTAAGTATGGGGGAATTTGATAGGTGTTATTTCATACACCTTTTCTAGCATCTATTAGCATGATTTGGAGGAGTTTTGGAGTTGTTTTAGTACTAAGTCTGCGATCCATATATTATGGAGAGAAGTGAAGAAATCCAAGGATTGGCAGCTTAGTTGGAGCTTAGAGATGGAGCTGCTGGAACATTTATGGAGAAGGCTACCAACACTTGGTAGTATTTGGAGAGCAGTTGGAGAAGAGAAGAAGATGAGAGTTGAAGTCTGGAGTTCACCGCCCCGCGTTAGCAGTGACACCCCGCGGTGATGACTCCCAGTGATGATGAAGCCCCACGTGAGAGGAGGCCACCGCCCAGCGGTGGAGAGCAGAAGCCCCGCGGTGGATCTTTACCGCCCCGCGGTGGACGTGTTTATTGCCTCGTGCCAGATTATATTTATTTCCTTTTATTTCTATTTCAGACTTTGTTATTTTATTTGTTTCCTTTTGGATTGGTTTTGTGATCTTGGGCTTTAGGTTAACTCTATTTAACCTAATGTTCCACAGCCTCCAATCCAGTCTGCGAACACTTAGACACATCTTGTTATCAAACTACTTTTGATCGTTATTTCATATTATAGTTTTTCATCCCCTTTGATGGAGAACTAACTTTCCTTTGTTCTGTTAGACGATTGAAGCAGTACTTTGATGTGTTTGTGAGATTTCTATTCCTTGTTCTTATCCTTATAATTGTTGGATTGATTCTCTTGCTTACCACGTCTACGATTTCTAGTTGTTCTTCTTAGCCTGATCACCTAGGTTGAATGCTTGTTATCAATTGCTAGGATTGCATATAGGGGTTCCTAGTGCATATCTAGTGGCAAATACATTTGTGCATATAGGGGTTCCGAGCGTATACTTGTGTGTGAGAATCAATTGCATGTTAAGTAGGGGAGTGAGTACTTGTACGTCTTTCTACTTGCATGTATCCTAAATCCTTGTGTGCATCGCTATTGCTGTGTTGGTGCTAAAGTACGCTGACAACTGTGAGAATCAGTTGTACTTTATCATTGGTATAGTGATAAGTCTATTGACAACTGTGAGAATCAATAGTACTTACGATTAAGGTGGGAACAACTATAAGGATAAATAATTGAACTTGGATTGAATAGATTTCAGGGATCAAACTCTATCTTTGTACTGTGGATTTCGCTCTAACAGGACTACTTCCCCTTATATTATTCTCTCGATTTTACTCAATCTGCATGCTTGTTTGCTTCGTTCTCTTGACTACAAAACCCCCAGTTGCTTGTTACTTGTCATTCACGATTGCATATTACATCATACCTTCTCTGTAGGATTCGACCCTTACTTGTCTGCTATACTTTGTTTAGTAGGTTTGTTAGGATAATTTATTTTGATAAGGCTAATCAACGACATTTGCTTGTGCATTCTTAGCCCCGTCAGCTAGCCCTTAGGGTAGAATCGATCCAAGCCCATTAGGGTTAGATCGAACCTCTCCCCTATAAATACTCTACTATGTTCTTGTTATTTTCTTACGTCTAATTAAAGTTCAAGGTCTAAAGTTGAGTTATTCTCTCCTTCCCTTGTTCGGACGTCACAAACCCTCTATCTTCGCATCCCCCTTCCTCCGCCGCCGACGCTACGGCACCGCTTGATCTTCAAGCAAAGTCTTTCTTCGCATCTTCCTTCACCCCACAGTCGACGCTACGACAACCCCAAAGACTTGTCCTTCAAGTTTTATACCCTCACCAAACCGCTTCCGCCTTCGTCGTCATCTTTCCACAGTTCGCTTCCACCGCTTCGCCACCACTAGAATCAACGTGTTCTTCTGATCGCGATCTTTCTCCAGAGTCTAGACGAGTTCAGGCGTGACTTCCCAACCAAGACGAGATCCACCAGGCTTGTCACGGAGACAAGGACACATCAAATAACTAGTCGATTTTTTGTGATATAGGTCGCGAAGACCAAATTTATTTAAGGATATCAACTTAAGGAAGATAAGGTATATACTTTTAGAAAAGTTTAGAGAAAGGTGAAAGAGAAATATGTGTAATCTCATGCTTAAGGTATAACGAGACTAGTGCGATGATTTTGGGAGACAATTAACCTAAGATAATTATGACTTTGAGGATGGTCACGAGTTAGTACAAGGATAGTACGTGGAAGTAGGATATGCGAGATAGTGATATGGTTGAGGAATCATATCGTTTTCCAGGAGCAAGTACATGGATGCAAGGATTAAGGACGTTAAGATCAGGTGGTGAGATTATGGTGATTCAGGTCTCTCTAGATTAGCGATGCTAGTTTCGGGGTCGAAACTATTTTAAGGGGGTAGTAATGTAATAATCCTCATGTTACCATAGGGGTAATATGATAGAATGTATGTCTGGTGAAAACAAGTTATAGAATTCTCTTAGGTGGTGAAGGGTCTAAATTATGATTAACCTTACGTTAACTGTAATTTGAACCAACTTATAAACTTTAACTTAGAAATGCCTGAACCAATCTACAAGTGTGAAATGGGTTAGGCATGGTTAAACTTATACAATTGAGTAATTTAGAATATCAGTCGAGTTTCGGGGTCGAAACTTCTTTTAAGGGGTAGTGATGTAATACCCCTCATTTTTAGTAAGGGTATTTGGGTAATTTTCCAACCCTCGTTGGGAAAGCAAGATGCGTTTGGCGAAGTTCAGGATTTCTGTAACTCGTTTAATCTTTGTAATAATTCTTTGAGCATCATAATATACATTCGATATTTTTTCGAGGGTTAAAATATTTGTTTTGGTACAAATATTAATTATTTCGAGATTTTATCACGTGTTCAATTGTTTTCCGGGCAAAAGGACGCGAATAGTCCTTTTCCGCGACCGTGGAAGATTTCCGCGACCGCGGAAGATTTCCGCGACCGCGGAAGATTTCCGCGACCGCAGAAAATGAAGCGTCGTCAGCCTCGCGAAACAGGCATTTTCCGCGACCGCGGAAAACGCTTTGCTCGTCGTCTTCAATGGCTCGCCGGTTGGATTGGATGTCGATTCGCCGGGGACTCGGAGCGATTCGTCTGGCCAGGCATTGGGGGTTGACGAGGGCTATAAAAGGAGGCCGGGATGGAGGTGTTTGACATCCAAAATCCAAGCCCTCTCCCTCTCTCTCGCTCGTGTTAGTCGTCGCCGGAGTTCTCGTGTCGTCGGAGCTTTCGCTGGTGGTCTTAATGCTCGAGTGGTGGTGCTTTGGAAGCGCAGTGGAGCAAGGAGTCGAAGCCCTCTCACCCGGAGCGTCGTCGTGTCGTCGCCGGTGAGAATTTGTCCGAGGAAGGTTGTCGGGTTCATGGCCGCGACCGCAGACGATGAACAGACGTCTGCGACCGCGGACGTCTGGACATCAAGAAGATTCTTGGAAGAAACGGGATTCTCTAGAAAAACACTCCAGATGTCCTTGAATGATGAATCTGCAATCAAGAACAAATCGGGAGGGCTGGATCTCCCCTAACGCCCATCCGACGCTCAAGTCAGTAAACTAGCTATGGAGACTCTCTCCCCAATTACTTAAATCAAAAGAACGTATTGGAAAAGATGATTAGGTTTAAATTAAAACCTTCCTTTTCTCAAGATGACTCATTGGGCTCATATATTCAATTACCCTCTTTAATAGCCCAATTAATAAGCTTATAGCAGTTTATGGAAACCTCAATTAAATATAATATTTCCCAATAGAGATTTTATTAAATATTAAAAGAAAATTCACAAATTATCCTCGTCATTTTTCTTCTTACCTTTATACTAATAGATGAATTATTGTATTAACCTCATTATCCTAGATGAAATTACATGTAACTTTTCATCCACTTTCACATTGTTTGTAGACTACTTTGTTACTATTTGCTACGACACTTTATTTATAAAAATTTGGATGCCGGCCTACACGTATCTATATGATGGTATTTTTTCATTTCATGTCTTGTGTTTCAACTTGAATCATGTATTTGTTTCGGTTTAAAAAATTATTTTCAAGAATATATTAGCTTCAATCTATATTTCATGAATTGCAATAATTTTTGAACTTCAAAATTCTATTTAACAAATCATAAAAAAGTTAACTGTACTTATATTTTTGAAGTAACTATATAACAATCATATATGAATCTTTAGTCCTATAAATATCCCTAATTTTGCTGAAATGGAAATGACTAAGATTGTTTACTTAATTGTTAGAGAAAATTGCGGGAAATCACCCGTTAAATGGCCGATTTTTAGGGAAACCACCCGTTATAGATAAAATTATTTTAAACCATCCATTATAACCATTCCGTTAGCGAGCAACCACCCAAAACCGAAAGTCGTTAGTTTTTCCGTCTCACTGTGTTAAATGACCATAATACCCCTGCTTTTTAAAAAAAATACGAAGGAAACCAGACTGGTATCCCCAAATTGCCCTTCAGTCACTTGGTGGAAAATTTTGGGGTTAGGTTTAGAAAAATTTTGGGGATGAATTTGGTGATGAATTGGCGAAATTGGGGAGTGATTTTGGAGAGTGATTGCTGCTAGAGAAATCCGAGTGTGTTCCATCATTTTCTTTGAGCGAAAGTGGGGACGAATTGGAACTTCGAGCAACATAGGAGGGATTGAGGAGCTGTGACAGAGGAAGGGTTTGAGGAGCTGCGACAGAGGAGGGATTCGACAATAATGAAGACTTCAAATTGGAACTTTGAGCGATACGAGGTCCCATCTTTTGCTTCTTCTGCTTAGTGGAGGGAGATTCCACGATAAGGGGCAATTTCAGTGTCACTGCTGTCTTCAAGGTAAGATTCCATTGCCCTTATTTTATGCTTTCTGGATGTGTATATATAATCCAAGTGGTGTTGTCACGATTGACTGTATTTGTTGTGTTGTCCATTTGTTACATGACATTGCCATGTGATTCACTATACATTGCTTTTTGGTGTTTTTAGGCATTTTTATTGAATTATGTGATGTTTACTGTATGTGATTTTAACTGCATATTCATTCCCTTTTTGAATTGATATGAATTCACAGATGTATGTGACAATCAGATTTTTGTATGATGAGAAATTTTACAAAGGTCTTGAAGACCATGTGTATTATAGGAAGAAATTTGTTTATTGCAAGCAATTTGTTGACCCTGATCTTATATCTAAGATCGAGCTAGAGTGCTTTATAAAATAGGGTGTGGCAGTCGTGAATTAACATGTGCTTGCTTGCTTTAAAATATTTATTGCCCTCGTTCTAAGGTCACGAACTTGCTCTTATGTAGGAGGAACTCATTTCATTTGACCACCAACAAATACCAACTCAAGGATCACAGGCACCATGCTCAACTATGGTGAACAATGATATTCCACCAACACAAGTGAATTCTGGATCCAGGAATGGTAGGAAGCTATACCTTATAAGGAGGCCACCACTGAGGACCACAATTACAACAAGGTCTCAACTAGCAAGTGCCATGAAAACAAGAACAAGATCTGCATTCAAGAGGAACCACGAGTGAAGGATGTAATTTGATAGTTGTTTCCTGTTTGTGACTTACCCTAAACAATGTGATGTAACTGAAGACCTTGAAAATGTGATGTAACTGATGTTAAGTAGTACTTTTGTACGACATGTTGCCTTTGGTTAATTGAAGCATGTTGTTTGTTATGCCCAGGTTGTTTGTATTTGCAGGTTGTTTGTGTCTTTGGTATAGTGTATGCAGGTTGTTTGTTATTGCAGGTTGTATGTTTCTCTGTATTGTAGGTTATAAACATGTGTATTCAGGCAGAACCTTGCCATTTTTTTGAGCATGTTATGCTCAGTGTCACTTGTTGTAACTTAGACATGTGCATATAACAACAAGCATCGAACACAGTCATAGAAAACCAAACAAGTGATCACTTGTTGCAACTGAAACATGTTCATTTTTTGGTCCTACAATCATAGAAAAGCATTAAACTTAGACAAAGCGATTGTTGCTAGACATTGTACACCCTAAACAGAAAATTCATCAAGAAAGCTAAACCAAAACTACCAACAACAAGCACTAAATCTATCCTAGACCTAGCAAGACATTTGTCAATCTGAGCTTCTTTTTTCTTTAATAACTCTTCAAGCATGCTGTTCTTTGCTTCCAGTTCCATTATTTGGTCCACCAATTTCTTGATGATACTTGTTGCATTGCTTTCGAATGGTGAATCGATCCAAGAAAAGTATTCACAGCCTTTTGGACCATCTGTTGTGTACAATGGACACCCAAAAAATCGTCTTTCATAGTTCTTTGATGTGTGGGCTGTATAAATCTTTGCTCTCATGTTACACTTGCAAATGGTACCACCAGTTCTTGCACTTGAATTGTATGTCTGTGATGACATTTTAAATCTGTTGAAACCTAGCAGACCCAACACAACATTTACAAGCATCAAAACTGAACCAGGGAACCATTGAACCAACAACTCTAATGCAAGCAACAACTATAAAATTGAACCAGTGAACCAATGTCTGTGATGACATTTTCAATCTGTCGAATTCACCTTAGTTCGAAACTGAATTAAATCTGACATTTACAAGCATCAAAATTGAACCAACAACTAAAATGCAAGCATCAAAAGTGAATTAAATGAAAGACAAATCAATTAAGGAAGGATAAGAATTCACCTTAGTTCGAAACCGACTGACATGGGATACACCAGCCAATTGTCACCACTTGCCCCAATTTCGAATTCAACAATTAGCTCGAAATGCTCTAAAATCGAACACAAACTTGTGAAGCCAAGCCTAACCCTCAAATCGAACGCAAACTTGTGAATGAGAGCCAATAATTTCTCCTCTCGATTTTAACCAGAGAAACCTTAGTTCGAAATCCCTAAAAATCGATTGAAGCCCCAATTGCTCTTCATCAGATGAACTTAAGCCAAGCATGGTTTCCTTCGTAATTTTTTTAAAAAAGCAGGGGTATATGGTCATTTAACACAGTGAGACGGAAATACTAATGACTTTCGGCTTTGGGTGGTTGCTCGCTAACGGAATGGTTATAATGGTGGTTTTAAATAATTTCGTCTATAATGGGTGGTTCCCCTAAAAGTCAACCCTTTAACAGATGGTTTCCCGCAATTTTCTCTAATTGTTAATTATAACTTTGTTAGATCATTTGGATTATCTCCACCATCTCTCCTTGATCTTCATATTGGACACATCTACGCATCCATCAGGTGTATATATTTGGACTATACGTTCCAAATTATTTCCATTTAGTGAGTCACTCTCCCTCCATTTAGGGCTGAGCATCGGTTCAAAACCGAACTGAAAAAAAAAAAAATTAAATTTCGGATTTGGGTGAACCGAACCGAATATACTCGGTTTGGTTCGGTTTTGATTTTTTTGGTTCGATTTTGAACTGATTTTTAATTTTAAATGGTGTATTGCGTACCGGTGTCACCCACAAGAAAAATTCCCTTATGTATATATAATTTACAATCCAAAATATATAAAGCTTACAAAATAAAAAATCAATATTTATAAATTAGATCTATACTCTATTTTAACCATTAATTAAATGTTAAAAGTTTTAAGCAAATTATGAGAAGGATTATTGGAAAATGGAGAGTTAAATGTTAAAAGATTTAAGCAAATTGTGAGAAGGATTAATTGGAAAATGGAGAGATGAAGTGTTACTCAGGACGAGATCGAGAGAGATGAAGTGAAGTGGGAGGCTGGCTAGATGCGGTGCACAAATCAAAAGAGAAATGGAGTAAAAATTAAGGATCTAATGTATTTGTATAAAATAATTCAAACCGAAAACCGAAATCTCAAATCTCAAAATATATAAACCAAAAACTGAACCTCGATTTGATTTCGGTTCGGTTTTTTCGGTTCGGTTTTTCGGTTCAGTTCAGTCCAAAATTTTGGTTTACCCGAACCGTGCTCAGCCTACTCCCACTCCATGTTGCTCGTGTCCAACATTTTATTGTTAAAAATTTACTTGGTTTCACTTATTCATTTATTTGACTTTCTTCTTAGTTCTAACTATAATTTTTTATATATTAATAATACATAGCATTCCATACATACATCTATATATCTATATACTATCACTAAAGCCATTAGTATCTCTTCTAGGTGTCAATCATCTAGTTTTGTCAAGTTATCAACTTAATTAACTCATTTACTTATTTTCCCTTTAATTTTTTTATAAATTAAAGTCCAATTGTCAACCTAAATTATCTATTGTCTTAGTCAACTTATAATTTAGGGTTTGTTCGGCCTGTCACCTAAATTATCTATTGCTAAATAGAGCTCACTCTATTTTTTTAAATAGAGTCCCCTCTATACATATATAAGGAATTTATTTCAAAATTACTACTCTACCACCCTCATTTTCTTCCTCACTTTCATTTCCCATCTCCCACCTCTCTTCCTTTCTTCCATTTCCCATCTCACAAGCCATAAAAATCAACCATTTCTTCCTCACTTAGCCACTAAATTGCCATCAATTTGGATGAAGGAGGTGCCACACTTAAAGAATCAACCAACCATCTCCAAGAAAATATAAGTTTATCAACTAATTTTGTAAATTCGTAGTTTTAAACAAGTTTTCAATATTGAATTTTGGGTATTATTGACCTAATTTGTCTTATAAATTCAAAGTTTTAAGTCTATAGATGAATAAAATATATAATGGATATGATTTAGATAGATTTCGGGTTGATTTCTTATTGCTAGTTGATTTCGGGTTGATTTCTTAAAACGAACGAACAACTGCGTCTTCTGAGGAAGAAGACGACATCCCACCGTCACGGATGAAACACGTTCATCCATGATGGAAAAAATCAGTTCCTCTGAGATGGATGAACGCGGTTCCTCCGTGAGTTGACCACGGAGTAACTGCATCCATTTGTGAGTTGACCACGGAGGAACGCAATTTGTCCATGGTCAATTCACGGACGGATGTATTTCCTCTGTGGTCAATTCACGGTCATAGAATAGGCGCTATAAAGAAATATAAGATGGGCGTTAAATAGCAACCATGTTTATTTATCATTCCATTCTTTGAAAAAAAGATGTTTGGTGACAAAAGTATTTATCAAAAATAAAATTGTATAAATTCCCAAAAGCTGCTATCTTCTCCAGTTTCATCTCCCGGTATCTCAGACCAGTTATACTCCCAGACACCATCTTCAATTTTTCTGGCGATTGCAGTACTTCGTCGGCCGGAGCAATTACTTTGCCGGCTGGAGCAATTACAAAATAATAACGAATCTGGACATATGGGCAACCTAGAGGACGAAGAGCCAGAGAGGAAGAGAGAGAAATTTGTTCATATAGGCCATAAATCTAGATAGTGGTGGTTGTTTTGGATGATTGTGGCAACAGATCTGATGTGTGAATGGTTCGAGCACACTGAACAACGGGGAGTAAGGAGAAAAGAAATGACAGGTTTTGGTCATAGAGAAAAATCATTCAAAGGGAGGGCAGGGGTGGGGGATTGTAAAGCGGTGGTGGATTGTAGGTTGTATGAGGGCAACAAAGGCAAAGGCGATGGAAGGTAGAAGGAGAAAGCATCCATGGTTACTTGGTGATGAAAGACAGATGGGTTGTTTGGCCTGATGAGGCTGAAATTTTGGATTTTTTTTCAAAAGTTAAATTGATTATTTTGCACAAAGTCCTAAGCCTTATAACATCTGTTTTCAAATAAAGCCATTATTAACAAAAATCCCTTTATAAAGTAATACGCCATACCCTTAATAATGCCTTTGGTGAAAATTATGGAAATGATATGTGTCAAATGATTAGAAGTCATATTGTAGGATGTACACGGGATAGTAATTCTTTATTTTTATACTAAAAAGGAAATCAAATGACCTCAAAGATATTAAAATAATAATATACAAAAATTTATATTGAAAAGGAAACCAAATCATATCATAGTTATTAAACATAATAAAAATAATAATAAGATGATAACATGTGGCACAACATAGGATGGATATGTGACAATAGTTGTTGTGGCGTAATATGGTGATGACATGTGGTCTTAATTCATGCTATTTTAGTATTATATAATATATTAGGAAATATATACGGAGTGTGATATTACTAAGACATTTTCTTCAGTAATTGATATTATTTTGATAAAATTCTAGATTATAAATATTATTTTATGACTATAATAGATACAAAGTACACTCGAATACTTTGATTCAAAAAATAATAGCTGAATACTTTTTTTATATAATCCACCATATATAATTTATAACGTCACTTTTTTAAATTACAAATCTTGATCCATGATAACATTGCCATATAATTACTAAAAGATGTTAAAAAGAAAATTAAAATAGACTTGAACTTTTTTAATTGTAAATATTAAATTGACCAAGTTTTAATACTATACCATTATATTTATTGGGTTACTTGATTTGAATGGTATCTTGGTATGATTTGATTAATATATTGTTATACTTATTTATCTAAATAGTCATAGATCATTCTAAATAATTTTCAAAATAATTTATTCTCTTTTCATGGATATACTATTATATATTGTTTATAATATGTTAATATAGTAGGGGAGGGTCGGGTGAGAATACTCACATGCGAGAAAAAAGTTAACTTGAGAATTCTATATACGCATTTGACTAGGAGGTGCAGTGTAATTCTCTTTTTTGGTCCATAAGAGCACAAGACATTACAACACGGAGGGAAGATTCGAACTCACGGAGGCTATCTTTTGTTTGCTTTTTAAAGTCAAAATGCACATATATGTAGTACAATTCAAATGCACATCTTATATGATTATTTAAAAGGCCATTTTTGTTTGTCGTATAAACTTAAAATGTGCATAGAGTATATCTCGGTTGAATCATATGTACATTTGGACAAGTCGTATGTGCATTATATTGTTAATTTTAAGACAAACATAAGTTATCGAGGGAAAAAAAATCTCGAATGTTATTTTGAATTTTTGAAGACAAACAAAAGTTGGATGAGAAAAAATAATTATCGATGAAGTTTGTCTCAAAAGGCACATATATATAATAAAAAAAATCAAATATACATATAAGTATTTTCAAGTTAACGATTATTTTCGAGGGAGGAGGTATTCCCACCAAAAGCATTCACTGCTACAGTATATATACATATATCATATGTCTTATATTTTGACCTTATTGATTTTTATTTTTATTTATGAAATTATAAAGTACTAACTAATTTTCTCAACCATAGTATAATGACAACGTTCTTAGTTAAGGTTCCTAACCAATAAAAAAAATCACAATAATATTCTAAGAAAAATGTCAAAATTATGTGACTTCTTTCGCATATAATTGTACGTTATGTTTAAATTAATAATCCTGTACATATTTGATTATAGTAATTTATATTTGGTATTTGCAATTAGTTTATGTAATATAATTGATATCAAACTTAAATTATTTTATTGTTATCAATTAATGATTTTATGTTTACTTGATAATAGAAAAAAATAACTTTAGATAAAAGTCCCTTAAATAACACAAACTGTCAACTCTAAGCATAAATAGTATGAAATTCAAAATTTTAAATTGATAGCCAAACTACTGCATATATATATCGAAAATAAAATGATTCACTTTTCTGATGATATTCTCATAAAAGTGATGGCATAAACGTTAGAAGACCAGATTGATCTCATGGCCAAAGTAAATATGTCGTGTTATAAAAATGTTAAAATACAATTCAATTTTCTTTTGCCATTTTATAAGCCTGATCATATATTTGAAATACATGTTATCACTTTCTTTGGAATTGTAACTGACTAATTTAATCAATCTGTATAAAACTATAATTTGGCAACTAACTTACAATTTATATATTTAGTATTGTGTTTAGTTAATAGTTAATAGTTTGTATTATTTAGAGTTACTTTTTTCTAATATCAATGAAAAGCGATAATTAGATTATACTTATAGGATCCGGTTCTGGTGAGAACCAAATTCTAGGAGAGAACTGAGAACGTACGTATCAGCAGCGTTTCCTTCCTCGCGCGCGTGTCTGTTCCCAGTTAACACGGATGTTCACTGTTTTGTTCGTATATGTTCATCGTAGTATACAACGATGTTCACCACTTTACACTAAAAAATATTGAATTTTCTAGTGTTTTTATTCTTTTTTTTTTTCCTTTCTAAACTCTCAAATCTTTATAAAAATAATTATTTAATGTTCACTGCATGTTTATATGACGCAATATTAGTAATCTTTAATATAAAATCAAGTTTAAAGTAAGTAAAATGTACTTTTTTCTTGTATGTATTTTGTGATGCACATGTAGGCATAGTTGTTCACATGTTTGTGTAAAACAAATGATGGACATCAAAAAAATATTCACAACCCCTCAGTGAGCACAAATGTTCGTTATTTTATTCGTAAATGTTCATCACAATATAGTGAGCATCTAGAATGAAAGTGGTGAAAAATTATGGACAAAGTGATGAACAAAAATTTGTTCACAACCCTTCAGTGAACATCTATGTTCACTGTTTTGCTCGTAGATGTTCATCACAGTATACTAGTATAAAACATCTGGATTAAAAGTGGTGAACATTTATGGATAAAGTGATGAATATCAAAAATATGTTCACAACGAGTGAAAGCGTTTTTCCAAAAAAAAAGCGCTTAATAAAAATTTGGGTAAAATTGGGGGAAAATACGGGTAAAATTCGACTGAAACAGTGAACATATTGTATGAAAGTGGTGAACATTTATGGAAAAAGTGATGAACATCGAAAATATGTGCACAACGAGTGAAAAATATTTTCCCCCCAAAACGCGTATAATACGGAAAAACTTCGGTCAAAATTGAGGGGAAATACGAGTAAAATTCGGCTAGAATATTGAACATCTTGTATGAAAGTGATGAACATTTATGAGAACAACGATGAACATCAAAAATATGTTCAAGGCGTTGTTCAATGACAGCGAACAAAAAAAGTGCCCAACAAAAAAATAAGCAAAATCACAAGTGTTCAAGGCTTGAAACATCAGTGTTCATGGTCCTGGATGCAAGTGTTCAAGGCGTTGAACATAATTAATCAATGCCAGCGAACAAAAAAAGTACTCAGCAAAAAAAAAAGCCAAAATCCGTATTATTCGCCAATAAAACGCGAATAATACGGCCGAAAAATTTGGCACGCCCGAATTATACGGCTTTTAATGAAAGTCTAATCTGGAGCGTTGATTACACTCCGATCCGACGACCTCCTTTTATTCTCATTTCTCTCCTATTTTACTATTCTCATTTGATGATTCTCCTATACTTATAAATAAATTAAATTTTAATAATAAAAAGACCCAAGACACCTGCTTATCAACTAGTATGTACTTAAACGCGAAAATGACCCGTTGAGGGTACATATCTACTCGTATCTAAAAAACGTGTAGTATAGACCAAAAAACAATATTATATTTTTTTTGAAGCAACAAATATTATTACCTTATTATTATAATAATAATAGAAAAGTTGAAATACATTATAAAGTTTATAACTCATTATTGAATATACATTTGAGGTTGTTTAAATCAACCAACAATTGGGGGACTAGTGACCACATTATTATCATCAACAAGAATGCGAATCCGATTACAGCAGAAATCGGATAAATTAAATTAAAAGGAATTATAATTAGTACTTGTATAGCACGGATAAATTAAATTAAAAGGAATTATATATTAAACAAATAAGATGGATTGTTAATTAATTAATAATTACGTACTCTTAGCACAGCAGGGACGACTAGAACAAGGAATGCTTTGGCACGATGGGAAAGGCAATAGAGGCCATCCTTGTCCTGCCATCGATCTCTTCTTTCACGTACTGTTTTCCAACAAAAGAATTCACTCTTACTGTACACTAATTTTGACTCATATATAAAGGGTTTCAATATCCATTATATATACATTCAGTATTCTCGATCTTGTATCTTTTTTATATGGAAATAAATACTTTTGTATTAAACAGCAGAACTTCTTGCATTTTTTTTTTCTGTCAAACATATTTTGTTTTGTTTTTCTCTGTATAGATACATGCATAAATACTATGTGTCATTATTTTTATACCATAATAAAGTTGTTAAATGAGGATTTTCCATATACTACTTTTATTCTTCTAGTCTGTTATAATAAAAAGAAAGAAAGAAGAAGACACACATATGTCATAGTTGACATACATGGTAAAAGTTAGCCTACACTAAAAATAATCTATTTTTCACATTCAGATAAACAAATTATGTAGTTTCTATTATTATTTATGCTTGTAAACACATACTAAGATGTTAAATTTATAATTATTTATAACCTTTTTTAAAATAAAAAGGGATAAACTTTTCAAAAAATCAAATTTATGACTAAATAATATTATTCCTAAACAAAAAATATATTATATCACAACCATTTACTTAGAATAACCTCTTATTTAAAAAAAATTATTACTAAATATAAAATATTTATTATGTGTCGTGGACACACACTAAAAAAATCATTTACATTAACTCTATTTATAGACTTGAGTATCAAAATATATAACGATACATATCGTCATTGTATGTTAATTGAAGACAAAATAATTTTATTGCATCATAGGGTTTTCAACTAAAGCAAGACTAGCTGAAAAGGAGTGGCACTCCCTCAAAGTTGTGTTCGATGTAATGCATAAACTGAAGATTCTAACCATATTTTATTCTAGTGTAGTCATACCATGAAAACAATAGAAAAAGTAAATAACCAAATATACAGAGTTATCAGATCCTTAAATATAGCTAATAAAAAACAATTGAAATAATGGAGGAAATACGAAATAAAATCGATCGATTGCAATTCGCAAAATTAGCGGTCTCTTGGTGGGAAATTTGGTTCTATAGAAACCAACATAGCTTTGGAAGAACAAATAATGATAATGACATGATAAAGGACGTGCCACTTTATAACAAAAACCAAATCCATTACTGGAAACAAACGAAAAACTGGAATCCAGATTGTCTAGCTGAACCTAAACAAATAAAGAACAATATTAACACTAAATAAACGACCAAAGAAGAAATGGAAAAAAACCACCAGATAATGTCATTAAAATTAACACTAATGGATCTACCAAGACTAATGGAGAATCTAGCTATGGATTCGTTTTTCTAAACAGTAAAGGAGAACCTATATTCCTATTTGGTGACAAATGTAGAATCTCAACCCCCTTGAGAACAGAAACCCTTGCAGTTAGGAATGCTTTGGTTAAAGCCTATGAACTAGGCCATAACAAAATTCAAATAGAATGTGACAACCTTGCTATTGTCAACGTCTTGAATAAGATCTGCCACTGTCCTTGGGATATTGAAATTTTAATTTCTGATATCCTTTGCTTTTACAACTTTTCTCTTTAGTGGAGATCTGTCATGTTTTTCGAGAAACAAACGTTGTGGCCGACTACATTGCAAAGATGGGCCAGCGGAGTTCCTTGGAAGATATTCAAGCCAATTTAGAGTTTTTAGTTCTCATCCGCAAAGATGTTATAGACTGAGAAACCGATTCTTCTGTAGTTTTCGGTCTAATTTTTACCTTAACAAAAAAAAGTATAAGGGTGAAAATTACGGACCATTAAATAGATGAACAAGGTTAGAGGAAAAAAATAATTTTTTTTATAACTAGTTACATGTACGCACAAGTCTATGGCATCTTTAATATCAAATATTTTTTAATAATTAGGTTTGTTGATATTTTAATATATTTGTGTACTTTGTAAAATTTATTCAATCGGGTTTACCGTAATTTACGATCGGTTTCTAAACAGTCAGATAATATATATATATATATATATATGAGATATTCTGTTATACTTTACTAATTACTATGTTTATTAATTTTAAATGAATTGAAAATCACTTTCTTAACTTTACAACAAAATTTGTATAATTCTATCTCATATCAAATTATTATATAGAAGTTGTTTAGACATCAAGTATTTAGATGTTATTTCAAGTGTTATTTAAAGAATCAGTGTACTTTTATCATGCTTTTAGATTATTTTATTCAATTTTTAATTCTCATTTATTTTTATGATTAGTTTGGTTGATCTTTTAGATATATTGGTATACTTGCATAAAATATGTATAGTTAATATATTATCATATCACAAAAAATGTATATTTTATCTCATATTTAATTACTACATATAAGTTAGTAAATTATTTTTATATTTAGGTATTATTTCAAGTATTATTCAAAAGTTATTTTAAAGAATCAATATATGTATTATTATATTGTTATGAATTATTTATATACATTCTCAACTCACATATATGTAATATGGGTTGAGATTCGGTGAGGATGGAAAGTGAGGAGAGGAATGAGGACGCATGAGAATTGTCGGATGGGAAACAAAAGGAGTGGCGTACAGATCGCTTTTCAAAAATTCACCAAAAAATCGGCACGGCCGAATTATTTGTGAAAAAGACGGATTCACGTGCACGTAAAATGCAGATTTGTGTGCAAGTCAAATACACTACGGTGTGCACGTGAAATTTATTTTTGTGTGCATGCATTAAACGCGTGCGTTCATATGGAATGAATAAAATGTGTGCACATGAAAACACGTCTGTGTGCATGCGAAGTATACTACCGTTTGCATGTGAAGTATACTATTGTGTGCATGTGAAAATGGCATGTTTGTTCATACAAAATGCACTATGTGCTATGTGTGCATGTGAAACAACGTAGGTGTGCATATGTTCACATGAAAATAACATATGTGTGCATGCGAAAATGACTCCAAGCGCATACGAAATACCATGTGTGTATACGTATGAAAACCAACGAAAATAACATATGTGTGCATACGGAAATGACCTGTGTGCACATGAAAACAACATGTGTGTGCATGCAAAATAACGTATGTGTGCATACGGACCAAAATGTGTGTGCACGCAGGACGCGTTTTTTCGTGAAATATTTGCCCGTGCCGAATTGTATCCAAATTTTTTTCTTGGCTGATTTGGGCGCTCTTTTCTTGATCCGACAGTCTTGGAGCGTCCTCACTCATCTCCTAAGCCCCCATCCTCACCTTATCTTTTCCCTATGTAATATATATACAAAATTATGTAAAATAGTTTATTATGAAGGAGTTGTTGACATTAGTTTAAGACATTGTCAAAAAACAACAAATATGTGCAGTTTATGATATTTGACATTGAATAAAAATATTAATGTATATATACAATAAAATTATAACAACTTATTATAAGTTGAAATTGCTTATTTACTTATGTTTATATTTGTATGTTCTTATTCATGAATTCTAATATAAGCTTTGAGCACTTACTAATAAAAAACTAAATTTACATTAGCACAATCCTAAAAATTAAATTATGAACAAAATCCTAAAAATTAAATTATGAAAAAAATCTAAATTTTAAATAGTCAATTATTTATCTTTAGATCATTTTATAAGAAATATTATATCTGAATATAACAAAAACAATTTATTGAATTTACATTTATTTGATCTCTTCATTTTTATTTTAAGGGATTTTAAAAGGCGCATTAGCAAGAATACCAGATTTTCAATAACAACTTGCAAAAAACTCATATTTTAAAAAGTATTGCAAAAGTACCAACTTTTTGTACTTTTTATGGTATTTTTGCTATAAATAGAGTATGAATTTAACTTTTCTTTTAAATGTAAAAGTCAAATAAAACATTAAAATTTCTGAAAAGAAAAGGTAAAAGAAAATCTTAATTCTACTAACATAACCCTAATTAATCCCAAATCTCACAATCTAGTCTCCCTCTTCCATCGACCTTTGCGACTCGTTCTCCGACCTCGCCGACTCATCCTCCTCCACTGACGCCGGCGACCCTTCCTCCTTGCCGACGCACGCACGCGACTCTTCCTCCTCGCTGACGCACGCACACGACTCTTCCTCGTCGGCGACTCTTCCTCCTCGCCGATGACTCTTCCTCCTCGCCGGCGAACCTCCATTGTCGCTCAGAACCAGAGGCTTCCACTCCGAGTCATCGTCCAAGTCCTCTTCTTCGAGCAACTCCGCCTACGCACCTCCATTGTCAGCTTCTTTTTTGTCTCCGACAACCTCGATAACAACTCGAGAAACCTCGACAAGGCCAACCCGAGCCACATCATAGACTGCTCTGCCCAGTTTGGGCCTGCCTTGGAACCGATTGTTGTAGTGGACGACATGAAGGAGCACATCTCTGAGCTGGAAAGGGAGTGCGTGAACATGAAGCAGGAGCTTCAGAAGTTTGTTAAGAGCAAGAGGAGCTGGAATCTGTTGTTCAGAGGAAGTTGAAGCCACCGAGCAAAGCAGCTATCATTGATGCTGAGCCACCTCATACTCTGCCTTTGTATTCAAAGCTCATGGATTTCACCCTGAATACTATCGAGTATCAATAAATTCCCCAAGTGTAAGTTTTTAATCTTACTGACCAATTAGATACATCACCACCAAGCCTTGTTCGACCTAAAAAAAACATATTTCAATTCATTAAATTCAAAATCTGACCACACCATCGTGTTTGTCATTCTCAAGTTACTTAAACCCGACTTTTGAATCATTTGAAATCATCTCCGAACGACATCGAATCACCTCCGAATCGGCCCGCGTTACTTGCCCTTCTGATTGTAAAACAACTTGCTAATTAATTAATTAGTATCTCTTGTATTGCCATTTGGAGTTTGATTAATAGAAATTACATAAATTACATCAAGTTACTTGCTAATTAATTAATTAGTTAGCTATATTGGATTAACTAAGTAGGAAGGGCAAAGTGGTAGTCAAGGCATCAAACAAGGTTCTATTGATAGTTACGAAACCAACCAATGTTCGTTAATATAACAGAGTAATGGCCTGACTACGTACAAATGTGACCTGATAAAGTGAATATTCATCAGACATTTTAAACTTTATTTTCTAAATTTTGTTACATAACAGAGAATTATGTACTTTATCAGGCCACATTTGTACAAAGTCATGCCACATTTATATGAAGCCAGGTCAATGCTCTGTTATATCAAAAAATTTCAAATGTCAGCCGGTTTTAAATTTCAGAGCAATATTCACTTTATCAGGTCACATTTGTACGTAGTCAGGTCATTACTCTGTTATATTAACGAACATTGGTTGGTTTCGTAACTATTAATAGAACCTTGTTTGATAGTGATTAGTCTCATTAAACAAGTACTAGCTCATTCAAATGCCTTGTTAAGGAAATGTGAAAATGACCCATGTTTCACAATCATGTCAATATTTATCTAGACACTAAAAGTCACATTTAACAAGTACTAACTCATTTAAAAACCATTTATGTACCAACATTACACCTATGAGTAGAATGACAACAATGACACTAACATATATAGTGAACAGTCATCTCTAGACAACTGAGGGTAAAAGATCAATAATTTTTTCTGCAATATATTCTTCTTGATTGTAGCAAGAGATCACAATCAATATAATAAAATCTACATGGAACCCATCAAGGATGCCTAAATCCAGAACCAACATTAATGATAAACATCTTGTTCAGGGTGTGCATTGAAATATATTTTCATCATGATAAATTACAAGAATTGAAGAGATAGCAACTTTCTTGCGGTTATCGACATATCTATACCACTCGGCCATGGTCTCAAGGAGTTTATTCACCTGAGAATTTAATCTGCTTTCCATCTCCAAACTGGTTGCTCAGCTACATTGTTTGGCAGTGTTCACTGATCAGTATTGTGCTTTGCAGGGGCTTGCTCTAACAAGGCCTTTAATCCTTGGTAAAGCTTACAAGGGATTATATCTCCTTGAGCAACTAGATGGATTAATCAAGCCTCAATTGTCTTTTACTGCAACCTCACATCTAGCAAATTCTACTTTGCAAAATTTTCTTTTACTACATAAAAGATTAGGCCATTTGTCATTTTCAAAGATGAAATCTCTTTGTAATATAGATATCAAGAAGGTTGATGTACCTCCTTGTGACATTTGTGCCAAAGCTAAACAAACTCGGTTGTCTTTTCCTAATAGCAATATTTCTTCTCTTGCTGCTTTTGACATGATACATGTTGATACATGGGGTCCTTTCAAGACAACTACTCATGATGGCTTCAAATACTTCCTAACTATTGTTGATGACTTCACTCGAGTCACTTGGGTTCATTTGCTCAAAGATAAAGGCAGTTCCTTTTCAGTTTTGCAGTCATTATTGCAATGATTGAAAATCAGTTTGATAAGTGTATCAAGGTTATTCGAACTGATAATGCTATGGAATTAGGAGGCAGTCACTTCTTTTCTCAATTTTTCCTTTCTAAAGGGATTATTCATCAAACATCATGTGTCTACACTCTGCAATAAAATGGTGTGGTGGAGCACAAGCACAAACACTTGTTAGAAGTGGCCAGGGCTCTCTTATTTCAAGGGCATGTTCCTCTCTCATACTAGGGTGACTCAGTTCTTACTGTTGTTTTTTTGATAAACAGATACCCTTCTTCAGTTCTTGCTAGCAAGTCACCTTATGAAGTTTTGTTTGGCAAACCTCCTTGTCTTGATCATTGGCGAACCTTTGGTTGTTTGGCTTTTTCTTCTACTATTAAGGCAGGCAAAGACAAGTTTATGCATCGGGCAACTCGATGTGCTTTTCTTGGCTATCCTACTACCAAGAAGGCTTATAAACTGCTCAACCTTGACAGCAAAGAAGTGTTCTAGTCCAGAGATGTTGTCTTCTATGAGAATGTGATGCCATTTCTCTTTCTCAGAGATGAATCTTCATCAATTTTTCCTGCAGATTCTCCTTTTTTTCTGGGACACTCCTCCAGCTGAAGTGATTGATCATTTTGTATTCATTCTTGAGGCTGATAATGATGTTGTGGCTCCTACTGAGATCATTCCTAGTCCACCTCCCATTCTCCGAAGATCAACAAGACAATCTGCTCCACCTTCTTATTTGCAAAATTTTGTTTGCACTAATGCACACTATAACAGTCTCCTTTCTTTTACAACTTCTCTCAATTCCATTAGTTTCACTGATCTATTTTCTTTTAGTCAGTGCATGACAACAAACGTGGAACCTTTGGTTGAGCCTTCTAGCTTTGAAGTTGCCAACACTTCTCGTGAATGGCAGGATGCTATGAGTAAAGAACTGGCAGCCCTTGATGCCAATCATACTTGGGACATTGTTCCTCTGCCTCCAGGAAAGAAGCCTATTAGTTCCAAATGGGTCTTCAAACTCAAATTTGGAGTTGATGGTTGTAATGCCCCCAGATCTTAACCCATTTGAAAAGGTATTACCGCCAGTGACCTCGGTTTTCCTCACCAAAGCCACCCGAGGCTTTACCGTTTAAATACAAACCATGAAACACTTATGATATAAAATCATCATAATATTCAATTAAAAACATGAGTCCTGGGATTACATCCCAATCCCGAATAGGACAAACACAGAGTTAAACAAAATACAGCGAAAGTCTTTATAAAATATTACAACAAGGGTCTTGATCACTATGATCATCTCCCAAGGATCTCAACCTGATTAAAATTATTAAAACATCCAAAAACAACCGTCATCTTCGTAGTCATTCTAGTCTCCTCGTATCTGTACTTTATCTGATGTGCCGAATCAAATGGATGACACCAGCCAACCATGCAGAGAACAATTACGGTTGGTTAGTCTAATGAAAGACTATGCAAGAGAACAAAGCAGAATGGTTCAAAGTAGTTGTATTAGGTTAGACTCATCGTTCCTCGAATAAAAACCGAGTACGATAGTCAACCACCATACTTCTACTGAAATAAAACAAGAGGTATGCACAAGAGAAGATTCTAGAAGACCGAGTCTTTACAACAATCAACCGAAAAGAAGACTCCAAGAGATTGAGTCTTTTAAGAAGTATGACAAATGTCTGGAACATTTAAAGAATCACACACGAGCGATTTAAAAGCTGACTAGATGTTTCGGTTCACGACCAACCTCACCGCATACAGCGAATCCATATTGGAAAGAGAACGTACTTTGATCAAAGTCGAGACGAGCTTTCCTAGCTGCACTATTACTTAGATGCACTACTCGCCGAAGGTTTATTAATTATGTGTGTCAAGAGCACTTATCTTAGTTAATTCCAAAACGCGCATCACGTTATAAGCTTTTAAATGTATATATCGCCAACGGAACCTATACATCTTGAGTATGCGTTTCGTCTAGAGTGACGCACCTCGGAGGGACTAAATCCCGAGATTTGTGACACCTAAAAGTGCACCATCCCTATACCCGAGTATAGAGGTAAGTCATGACCTTCCTAATGGTATTAGGTGGGGTCTAGCCACCTCTCTACCTGATTATCAAGAAACGACTGGACTTGGCAGGCCCCAGTAACGTTCCTAACTACTAGTGCTAACTAAACAGTTCAAACACAACAATAGTCCATAATAAATCCACATAAATGACCTCAAGGCTATCAACATAAATATATATTCATA
Organism: Rheum nobile; assembly: GCA_027886185.1. Classification (NCBI taxonomy): domain Eukaryota; kingdom Viridiplantae; phylum Streptophyta; class Magnoliopsida; order Caryophyllales; family Polygonaceae; genus Rheum; species Rheum nobile. The sequence continues at coordinate 566,548 of WOAB01000734.1, read as the reverse complement.
ATAGCGTTGTTCTAACAGATATACAACCTATTATAATATCATATTTTAGTTTCCAAAACAGTTTATCAAAACCGTTCCCAGACAAACACAATATTCATTCCAAATTAATTACTCAATTAAACAACTGATAATTAATGGAAACATGGAATGATGAGCAAGAGCGAACCGCCACTTGCCTTAGATTTGCAGAGCTTAAACGAAGCTTAACGACGATGAGTTTCCGGGCTCGAAATAGGGACAGATCTGGCAACACGGATTCCTTCGGATCGACCCATAAAGAAACCCTAAGTTAGATTCGACAACAACGAGTACGAACCTAAAGAATAACAAAAGAAATCAAAAGGAACGAAGCCCGATCGAAGGCCACAGAAGCCAAGGCCGAACAGACCAAGGTCTCTGGGCGGCGGTCGCCGCCTGCCTTACGGCGGGCGCCGTTGTTCATGGCGGTGGTCGCCGCTACGAACACCAGAAAAATCTTACGAGAAGCACAAAACTCACTGGCGACGATCGTTTTGCTTCCCCTTTGCCTTGCTTTGGATTCTTAGCTTCTAAGGGCTTCCAAAGCTTCACTTTGCAACTGGAATAACACCAAATGGAGCTCCGACGATTGATTGCGAGTTTTCCGGCGAAGAGCTTGATTTTCCGGCGAGATTAATGTGAGAGATCTGAGCTCGGATTGTGCATCAATTCAGCTCTCAATCCCTCCTTTAAATAGCCAAAACTCTAGGGGACAACCAAGGGCACGTGGAGGGCTAAGATTGGAGGTCGTCCGATTCGCCGACCACCACGGAGGTCAAGCCGGCGAGGCAGAGCTAGGCATGCAACCTAGGCAGAGGTCGCTGCCCATTTTGGCCTGGCGGCGGTCGCTGCTTTCCGGCGGCGGTCGCTGCTTTTCGGTGCCACTTGCCAACTTGGCGAGATGAGGATGACGATGTCAGTGTCTAGTGGCGGTGGTCGCCGCCAAGCCCACGGCGGTCGCCGCCAAGGCCATTCTTCGTTCGTTTTAACTTGGAACAATTTGGCCTTATCCCGGGATAAAAATAATCGTACACGAACGAGTATTTAGTTCCGAAATACGTCGAATGTATTTTATTTCACTAAGAAAAATATTACAGAGATTGAGAACATTATAGAATGTCTTTCTGTCTCCGAAATTAATTCGACGTACGAAATGGGTGTTTGGGACAAATCCCAAAATATCCTTACAAAAGTACGGGGTATCACATCACCTCCCCCTTAAAAGAAGTTTCGACCCCAAAACTTAGGTCACAAATAACTCGGGAAAACGTCTAAGCATATCCTCCTCAGTCTTCCAAGTTTCCCAAGTCTCCTCTTCGGTTCCTGACTTGGACTACAGAATCTATACCAACGGTACTACCTTATTGCATAGCTGCTTCTCACGACGTTCGAGAATACGCACAGGTATTTCCTTGTAAGTACGATTTGCCTGGATCTCGATGTCTTCATAACTCAGCACATGAGATTCATCTGGCACATACTTCCTCAACAAGGATACATGGAACACGTTGTGCACTGGATGTGCCGATGGCAGCAATGCCAAATGGTACGCTAGAGATCTCACCCTATCAAGGATCTCAAATGGTCCCACGTAGCGAGGGTTAAGCTTCCTACGCTTACTAAATCTGAATACACCTTTGGACGGCGATATTTTGACAAACACTTTATCACCAATCTTAAACTCAACATTCCTACGCTTCGGATCAGCGTAAGACTTTTGTCGATTCTGAGCTGTCAACATCATTTGTTTTATCAAAGCAATTTCCGAGGCAGTCCTTTCGACTAGTTCTGGTCCGAGCAGAATCTTGTCAGCATTCTCATCCCAACAAATCGGAGATCTGCACTTTCGACCGTACAAAGCCTCGTATGGAGCCATCTTGATAGTAGCATGCCAGCTATTGTTGTATGTGAACTCAATCAAACTCAGGCTGTCCTCCCAGCTAGTCGGACGATTGGGTACACAATCTCGCATATCCTATCTCCATATGCTATACTTGTACTAACTCGTGACCATCCTTAAAATCATGATCACCACAATAGACTCGCTATACGTTAATTATGAGGATACATATTCTCTTACGCTTACCTCTAAACTTCTCTCGAAGTATATACCCAAATCTCCTTAGGTTGGTATCCTTAACCAATATGGTGTTCTTAACTTATACTGCCAACATTGAACTTCCTATTCGATCCTGTATCCATTACAAAAAGAATCTCCAATGTAACCTTGCTTTTATTCCTTATTATTCCTAAAGACCTTAATATTCTTACATAGAAGAATACAACATCTTGCTACTAACCTCCTATAGACAATTCGGTCCTCGAATATATACTTAGAAATCAACAGTACTACAACTTAGTACCTCCACCTGTCACACAGACCTTACCTAAACGATTCACTTGTTACCTTAATCATATCCGGCCCTTATGCCAAATCTTTATTTCACAATCTGTAATACCACAATCTATGTCTGATTACCTCAACATGATTCACTAATCCATTCCATAGAATTATACTCTTGTCTCACCCGAACGTGTTATAAGATTACCTTAACCAACGTGGGTTACCTTTTTCCTCAGTCCACTTGATCTCATCCTCAACATCATCTCTATATATTATACCATGTAATCATTCTCACTATATCCATAAGATCCTGACCATTATTGTACCTTCAACAGGAGAACACGCATCTCCTTTCCAATTTCCTTATATACAAAATCCCAAAGTTCACATCTTAATTCCTTACAATCCAATTATCAACTCTTAGTAACCTCGAAACATTACTTCCTCAATTTCCTTAAAGGTACCTCTTACAATTTCATCCTTTATCTGGAAGTAAGTTTGACCTTATGTCATCTCTAACTTAAGATCCTTACAAGAATAATCATAACATTTATTCGTATGCTCTCCTAAACCAATCACATGAGATCTTACTCATATTTCCTCAAAGTATCTTATTGCTAAATGATTCATTACCAACCGAATCAATCACTTGTGTCTTAATCCTTCAATAGATGTACACAAGTAACATTGTTACCTTACTCCTTAAGCATACATAAACTTAATCTATGTACTAAATCCTTTAGTTTATCGGAATCATCAATGTGATCGATCCTTAAACTGTAATCCTTCCATTTAAATGGCCTCTTCCTAACACAGTAACTTCACAACCTGATCTTTCCAATAAGGGTTACACCATACGCCTTATGGATGTCCCATTCACATAAAGTCCAAATATCGAATCTTGTAAATTCCCAAGTGTCATAACTCTTTATTCCTTGAAAGGACAACTTCTCAACTTCAATCATTTGGCCCTACAGTTCACTGCCAACTCAGGCCTCTAGTTTCCTCGAAACAAGATTGCAATAATTCGATTAGCACAGTTGTGCCTAATCACTTTATTTCCTTAATCGTGACATCAAATTTCCATAATAGACATCAATCATTCTCTGTCTAATCCTTATATATCTTCTCTTAAGGAAGCCTCATAACGGACCTCAAAATGAAACTTCGAATAGATCTTCCAAAATAATACCTATGACTTTGCACACTTGGCTTTTCAAAAGCAAGCTTTAACCATAGGTCCTACATTGATCGTAATAGAGGAAACGAGTTCCCTATGAACTATCCTTCTTATACATTTCCCTTCTCAGCAATCTGTCCATATCAATGCCTACAGCATGACCTCACAACAAGGCATTCTGAACCTTATATAGTTCATCCCTATATACTTATATCAGAACAAATGTTCAGGATACCCGTATGAGATTTTAGCCCTTAGATCCCATAGGGCATTAACCACTCACATTTGTTCAAACACCCTAAAAAAAATTCTGGTAAAACTAAGCCTACGAGATAACACTCGCCAATACAGCTAAGGAAACGATTAAGTCATACTGATGTAACGTTACTCCAGAGATGAAGGAAGAATCTTATGAATGGATCTAGAATTAAGTAATAGAGTCGACCCTGGTATTAACCATGTAGGGAACGAACATCTATACTACATATGTTATCCCTCCTTTCCTTTTGGCAACTAGGGCTCTTATGCCCAGCCATCGCATTGATGAGCCTGTCGTTATCAGCGTCATTCCGACCCTTGAAATTGCATACACACTGGCCCCCAGATGACACCATCACAGTCCTTGAACTAAAATTGTTTACCGCCCCATGACTTGTCAGTCAATCCATATCGAGAATAATGTTGTATGGAGTCATGGCTATACAAATCAAATCTGCCTCAAACTTCTTACCCTGAATGGTAATCGAAAATTCTGACAGGTGCTTGGTTCTAACCAAATATTTACTATTAAGAATATTTACAACAAAGGGTTTACAAATTTGTTGCATACTGAACTTAACTTACTAACACAACTATCTGAAACGAAGGACTAGGTAACACCCAAATCCACAACATACAACAAAATAGGATGCAATTATAGAGTATTTTAAGCATTTGGAGCATCGGGTCCATACGCCTTACTCATATCGTAAGAGTGTTGACCCTAACCTCCAGAAGCCATTGGGGCTTTCCCCTTTGTTATGCGCAGTTTTCCACATCAAAGGACTAGGAGCTTCCACTGGACTGATCCTGGGTCGGTTGTTCTGATAAACAGGCCCCGGCCGTGACTCAGCTCCTTTCTGCCTTCCCTGATGACATAAATTCTTCATATGCCCTTCCTTTCCACAGGCAAAGCACTTCCTCTTCTCCTTCAGACATTCCTTACTCTTGTGCCCGTGAGCACCACAATTGTGACATTGGATCGGACTCTTGCCCTGACCCGAACATTGCGTAGACCTCTTATGAGTCATATTCGTCTTTGCTCGACCAGATTTGGCAAAATCAGACGGTGGCGCAGGACGTTTAAACCCACATGCCTGAGACTGATTTTGCACTTGCCTCTGGCTACTACGCTTCTTTATTGACTCTCATTTCCCATCGTAGATGTCAGGCCTCATAGAGCTTATGGCCTTCAGTGCTTGGCCATAGTTGCCTCTATTCCTGACAGTATCCTCATGAGGTACTTGGACAGCTGGCTCCTCAAATTTGGGAATTGCTGGAGGATTTGGCATAGCTTGTGCCTGAGGCGTGATTGATCGTATAATATCGATGAATGTTTGTATCGCCAACCCCCGGATTGCCTCTATTGTTGCGGCATCAAACACCACCGGAGTGTTGACCTGAGCTTGGTCATTGCCCATTGGATTGTTGTGAGAAATAAACTCGTGTTCCTCCATCGGGTTTGCAACATTCCTCATGTTCGGTCTGGGGTCATTGCTTGGCCCAGCACCAGCACGGATAGTGTTTCTCATGTTCACCATCTGTTTACCGATCAAATTCCAAGGATTTATCACATTAATATCATTCTGATATACCTAATGTAATAAAATCAACTTAGAATAGATCAAACTTGGAAATTTATATTGATGAACTCAAACTGAGTTACTAGGTTCTACAACCTCAAACTATAACGAGGGAACTGGGAATCAAGCCTAACTGGAGATGGCGAAACCACCTCGGCTTCTCCCGGGTTCCTTTGAAGAGAACAGAATGCACCCATACTCTACTGGCGACAAGAAGAGAGTTAGTCTTTCTAAATATAGAAGTGAACTTCCATATCAGACTTAAGAGAAAAGGCACAACTATGAACGGTTAAAAATTTTCATTTGAAAATTCAGAGCCTTCGAAAACATTTCTCAATTTCAAACGAGTGATCGGTTTATAAAAGTTGTGTTCCTGTAAAACATTTTGAAACCGACCCGTTTAAAAAAAATCGGCTCTGATACCACAACTGTAACGCCCCCAGATCTTAACCCATTTGGAAAGGTATTACCGCCAGTGACCTCGGTTTTCCTCACCAAAGCCACCCGAGGCTTTACCGTTTAAATACAAACCATGAAACACTTATGATATAAAATCATCATAATATTCAATTAAAAACATGAGTCCTGGGATTACATCCCAATCCCGAATAGGACAAACACAGAGTTAAACAAAATATAGTGAAAGTCTTTATAAAATATTACAACAAGGGTCTTGATCACTATGATCATCTCCTAAGGATCTCAACCTGATTAAAATTATTAAAACATCCAAAAACAACCGTCATCTTCGTAGCCATTCTAGTCTCCTCGTATCTGTACTTTATCTGATGTGCCGAATCAAACGGATGACACCAGCCAACCATGCAGAGAACAATTACGGTTGGTTAGTCTAATGAAAGACTATGCAAGGGAACAAAGTAGAATGGTTCGAAGTAGTTGTATTAGGTTAGACTCATCGTTCCTCGAATAAAAACCGAGTACGATAGTCAACAACCATACTTCTACTGAAATACAACAAGAGGTATGCACAAGAGAAGATTCTGGAAGACCGAGTCTTCACAGTAATCAACCGAAAAGAAGACTCCAAGAGATTGAGTCTTTTAAGAAGTATGACAAATGTCTGGAACATTTAAAGAATCACACACAAGCGATTTAAAAGCTGACTAGATGTTTCGGTTCATGACCAACCTCATCGCATACAACGAATCCAGATTGGAAAGAGAATGTACTCTGATCAAAGTCGAGACGAGCTTTCCTAGCTGCACTATTACTTAGCTGTACTACTCGCCGAAGGTTTATTAATTATGTGCATCAAGAGCACTTATCTTAGTTAATTCCAAAATGCGCATCACGTTATAAGCTTTTAAATGTATATATCGCCAACGGAACCTATACATCTTGAGTATGCGTTTCGTCTAGAGTGACGCACCTCGGAGGGACTAAATCCCAAGATTTGTGACACCTGAAAGTGCACCATCCCTATACCCGAGTATAGAGGTAAGTCATGACCTTCCTAATGGTATTAGGTGGGGTCTAGCCACCTCTCTACCTGATTATCAAGAAACGACTGGACCTGGCAGGGCCCCAGTAACGTTCCTAACTACTAGTGCTAACTAAACAGTTCAAACACAACAATAGTCCATAATAAATCCACATAAATGCCCTCAAGGCTATCAACATAAATATATATTCATAATAGCGTTGTTCTAACAGATATACAACATATTATAATATCATATTTTAGTTTCCAAAACAGTTTATCAAAACCGTTCCCAGACAAACACAATATTCATTCCAAATTAATTACTCAATTAAACAACTGATAATTAATGGAAACATGGAATGATGAGCAAGAGCGAACTGCCACTTGCCTTAGATTTGCAGAGCTTAAACGAAGCTTAACGACGACGAGTTTCCGGGCTCGAAATAGGGACAGATCTGGCAACATAGATTCCTTCGGATCAACCCATAAAGAAACCCTAAGTTAGATTCGACAACAACTAGTACGAACCTAAAGAATAACGAAAGAAATTGAAAGGAACGAAGCCCGATCGAAGGCCACATAAGCCAAGGCCGAACAGACCAAGGTCTCTGGGCGGCGGTCGCCACCTGCCTTACGGCAAGCGCCGCTGTTCGTGGCGGCGGTCGCCGCTACGAACACCAGAAAATCTTATGAGAAGCACAAAACTCACCGGCGACGATCGTTTTGCTTCCCCTTTGCCTTGCTTTGGATTCTTAGCTTCTAAGGGCTTCCAAAACTTCACTTTGCAACTGGAATAACACCAAATGGAGCTCCGACGATTGATTGCGAGTTTTCCGGCGAAGAGCTTGATTTTCCGGCGAGATTAATGTGAGAGATTTGAGCTCGGATTGTGCATCAATTCAGCTCCCAATCCCTCCTTTAAATAGCCAAAACTCCAGGGGACAACCAAGGGCATGTGGAGGGCTAAGATCGGAGGTCGTTCGATTCGCCGACCACCATGGAGGTCAAGCCGGCGAGGCAGAGCTAGGCTTGCAACCTAGGCAGCGGTCGCTGCCCATTTTGGCCTGGCGGCGGTCGCTGCTTTTCGGCGCCACTTGCCAACTTGGCGAGATGAGGATGACAATATCAGTGTCTAGTGGCGGCGGTCGCCGCCAAGCCCACGGCGGTCGCCACCAAGGTCATTCTTCGTCCGTTTTAACTTGGAACAATTTGGCCTTAGCCCGGGATAAAAATAATCGTACACGAACGAGTATTTAGTCCCGAAATACGTCGAATGTATTTTATTTCACTGATAAAAATATTACAGAGATTGAGAACATTACAGAATGTCTTTCTGTCTCCGAAATTAATTCGACGTACAAAACGGGTGTTTGGGGCAAATCCCAAAATACCCTTACAAAATTACGGGGTATCACAATGGTTCCTTGGAAAGACACAAAGCCAGACTTGTCATCAAAGGATGTACACAGAGAGAGGGTATTGACTACACAGAAACATTCTCTCTTGTTGTCAAAATGACAACAATCCGTAGTCTTATTGATGTTGTTGTCAAGAAGCAGTGGCCTTTATACCAGTTGGACGTCAACAACGCCTTTCTCCATGGTGACCTTCATGAAGAAGTGTTTATGAAGATCCCACAAGGTCTTCCTCATTCTCATGGTCATGCTTACATATTGAATAAGTCCCTTTATGGCCTTAAACAGGCATCCAGGCAATGGCATTCTAAACTTTCTGAAGCTCTTTATTCTTAGGGATTTGTTCAATCTCCCAATGATCATTCATTGTTCCATAAGAAAGGTGGCAATTCAGTTGTGTTCTTGGCAGTCTACGTGGATGATGTTCTGTTGACAGGCAATGATCAGCTGGCCATCAACTCCATCAAAGCCTTCCTTGATGATCAATTCAAAATCAAGGATTTAGGAGTCTTGAGCTATTTTCTGGGAGTTCAGTTTCTCCACTGCTCAAAGGGTGTTTTGCTTTCACAAAGGAATTTTATCTTGGATATGCTTTAGGATTTTGATTCTGCAGATTCTCTTACAGCTTCTAGTCCTCTTGATCCCTCTATTAAGTTGATAGCTTCCAAGGATGATCTTCTCTTGGATCCTACACCTTACAGGCGGCTTATGGGCAAGTAAAATTTCGCCACAACTTCTCGACCAGATATCTGTTTTGCAGTTCAACACTTCAGCCAGTTTATGCAGAGTCCAACTCATACTCACTTCAAGGATGCACTTCATACTTTGAGATTTCTCAAAGGCACCTTAAATTCTGGTTTGTTGCTTTCTAACACTCCAGATTACTCTCTGGAGGCGTATTGTGACTCAGATTGGGCATCATGTATCTGTACTCGTCATTCTGTGAGTGGGTATTTTGTTCTACTTGGCAATTCTCCTATTTCCTGGAAGTCCAAGAAGCAGACAACTATCTCACTTTCCAGTGCTGAGGCTGAATATAGATCTATTCGCCAGTTGACAACACAACTAGCTTGGTTAACTCGGTTGCTTAATGAACTTGAAGTTCTCGCCCTTGCACCTATGCCAGTCAGATGTGATAGTCAAGCAGCCATCCACATCGCTAAAAACCCTGTTTTTCACGAACGAACGAAGCACATTGAAATTAATTGTCATTTTGTTCGCTCTAAGCTTGCTCAAGGAGTGATCACCTTGTCTCATGTTCCTACTCATATGCAGCTTGCTGGTGTGTTTACTAAGCCACTTAGTGGTCCTTCTCATAGTTCTATCATGGCCAAATTAGGGTTATTTGTATCACCTCTAATTTGAGGGGGGTATTAAGAGTTAGTTAGATGGTTGTTAAGTGGTTATCTTGCTTCTTATATAAACAATGCTTATAACTAACATTCATTCAATCAATACAGGGTTTCTCTCTCTTTATCCTTCCCTCTTTCTGTTTTTCTCTTCATTCATTACACAAACAGGCATTTAATCCTCGTCGATCAAGAACTCCGTGAAAGTTAAGAGAAGTGTTCTCTCAAGCTTAGTGACAAAATATAGTGAAGCTCAACAATACATAAGTGAAGTGATAAAATAAAACTTAAAAGTGGTTCTTTGTAAATCTAAAATAAGATATTTGTTAAATTCTTGCCTTCCGAAATCATTACTCTACAATAACGATAAAGAACAACAATTTACCGCAAAGCTCAGGGAAAAAAATATGTCTCTGAAAGTGATAAAATTAGGGCTCTACTATTCGGCGCATAGGCATTTTTGCCTTTTGGCGCATAGGCCCGCGCGTAACGTGGGAAGAGGCTTCCCACATTACGCACGGAAGCTGACCCATTCAAGCCCCACACGTAACGTGTGATGGGACTCCACACGTTACGTGTGGGCTCTTGATGCGCCCCTAACTTCGAGGAGTGTCACAAGTGCCGAGTAGGCGAGGACCTTGTCTTGTATTGGGTCGCTGGGCGTCGTGCTTCGAAGGCTTGCTGTGGAATCCTTGGCCTTGATGTCTTGCACGAATGGCTTTTGGGGCAGCGGGTGAGCGCGTTGATGATGATACTTACGCGAGCGAGCGCGATGATTCTAACGCGATGATGATGATGAATGCGGAAGCGATGGGTTGAGCGAGGCGGGGAATGCTGTAGCGTCGGCTGCGGATGGGCTCGAGAGGACTCGAGGGGAGATAGGCTCGAAAGTGATCGAGAAAAGCCAAAGTGATGGCTAAAGGATATGATCGGTGGTGAGCCCGATCTAAGGGTTGTCGTAGCGTCGGCTGTGGGTGAAAGGGAAGAAGAAAGAGATAGTTCCGGTGACGCAAACCCTAAAGAGGAGGCGTTGGATCTCAACAACGTTTTAGGATTATTATTTGCGTAACTGGGTTACAAAGGCTGAGAGCGCCTTAAATAGACAATCGGCACTAGATGGGCCGAGAACCCGAATGGACTAGCCCACAATGCTTGTGGACACACGTCCAAAAATAGTAACTTGCTAAGAAAAGAATCTAGTAAAAGAAGAAAGTGCTAAAAATGTCTCAGATAACAAAAGAATGCGGTCTTCGAATAACAAAAGAACGCGCTGGACTTATCCTTGTATAGGCGGGTCTTGAAGAATGCGGTCTTCGATGGTGAGGAGAAGCATTAAGGCGGGCGCGATCTCTGGGGTGTCGTGGCTTGCGACAAGGCGAGTGACAAGCGACTGCGTGGCTTTGGAGATGGCCTTGGCGCGAGCCCTTGTGACATGCCCTTCACTGCGAATGGACATGGCCTCCTCCTCCTCGATGGCCGTCATCGTGGGTAGGGTCTCATCACCCTCCCCCACTTGGGGGTGAAGCGTCCCCGCTTCACTGTCGGCGAACTCCAGAGCCACGTAGGGAGATAGGTCAGCTACGTTGAATGTCGCGTGGACTCCATAATCTGGGGGTAGCTCCAACTCATATGCATTGGCGCCGATTGCTTTGACAGCCTTGAAGGGGCCATCTCCATGCGGCGACAACTTGCTCTTGCGGAGGTTGGGGAACCTCTCTTTGTGTAAGTGCAACCAAACCATGTCCCCCGGGGCATAGGTCGCATGGCGCCGTCCCTTGTTGTGCTGCGCCTCATATTGTGTTGTGCGGCGCTCCAATTGCTCATGTGTGCGGCGGTGTAGCTCTTGAATCTGGCTAGCGCGGTTTGCCGCGGTGACATTCTCTCCGTCGCGCAGCGGCCGGGGCAACATATCCATCGGCGTCAAGGGGTTTCTTCCATACACAACCTGAAATGGAGTGAGGCGTGTAGCACTGTGCCTGGACCTGTTGTAAGCAAACTCAACAAAAGGGATTAGATCCTCCCAACGCCTGGGATTGGCCTTGAGCATGGTGCGTAGGAGGGCTCCAAGGGTCCTATTGGTGACCTCAGTCTGGCCATCGGTCTGGGGGTGATAAGATGTGGAAAATAGAAGCTTTGTCCTAAGCTTCCCCCAAAGTGTCCTCCAAAAGTGCCCAACAAACTTGGAGTCTTTATCACTCACAATAGTCCTAGGCACTCCATGTAATCGAACCACAAACTCAAAGAAAAGCTCGGCTATCTCACTAGTACTATGTGTGGTCCTACAGGGTATAAAGTGGGCCATCTTGGAAAACCTATCCACAACCACAAATATAGAGTCACGGCCTTTCCTAGACTTAGGCAAACCCGTAATAAAATCCATGGACAAGTCCTCCCAAGGGCCATAAGGAATGGGTAAGGGTGTGTATAAACCTTGGGGACTCGATCTAGCCTTCCCCCTCTGACAACTCACACAACCCTCACAATATCTCCTAACCTGTCGAGCCATGTATGGCCAAAAGAAGTGCTCTCTCAATGCGGCCAAGGTCCTAGCAATCCCAAAGTGGCCTCGGCCATCATGTGCCTCTTGAATGAGGAGGTGCCTAATGGAAGAACTAGGGATGCACAACCTCCCTGCCTTGTACTGTAACACCCCCAAATCCAATTGAAAGTATTACCGCCGATGACCTCGGATTCCACATCACGAAGTCACCCCGGGCTTTTACAATTGATATAAAATCAAATCACGGCTATAACGCCATATATTACAACTTTAACAAAGTCAATGTATTGGAAATACAACCATTCCCAAATACAACAAAATACAAGATAACAAAGTTTACAGCGGAAGTCTTAACAAAATACAATATTACACAGCGGAAGTCTTAAACAAAATAGTTTATCAAAACATCGTTCATTCTTCTAGTCGCTTCTAGCCCTCTCGAATCCTTAATTTATCTGATGTGCCAAATCAAACGGATGACACCAGCCCACATGCGGAGAACAATTAACGTGGGTCAGTCTAATGAAAGACTGTGCAAGGGTACAAAGCAGATGGTTCAAAGTAGACGTACGAGGTCAGACTCATCGTCCCTCGAATAAAAGCTGAGTACGATAATCAACCAACATACTCTACTTGGAAAACAACAATAGGCATGAGAAAAGAGATTCTGGAGACCAAGTCTCACAGTAATCGAACACAAAAGAGACTCCAAAGAAATGAGCTTTAATGGAAATATGACAAATGTTGGGGAACTCAAGCAAACACACAAATAGCTTCGCATACAAGCGACTAAACTAAGACGAGTTTTTCCTAGTTGCACTAGAGCCTAGCTGCACTACTCACCAAAATATTAATTATGTGCACTTAAGGCACTATATCTTGTTTTAATTCCACAACAAACCACAACACATTATAAGCTTTTAATTATCCACAACACGATCAGAAGAGACGGGACCACATATAGAGTCCACGACCTTATCCACAACACAAGGTGTCGGGGACTTATAGTCTGCCCCTTCACCACTTGTTATAAAGAAACGACTGAGCCACAATCTAGAGCACATCGCCCCTACGAATACTCATGCTAACTATTAGTCTAACACACAAACACATCACACAATCCATCACGGCCCAACCTGCACAATATATATATTTATACTAGCGTCGGTTCTAGCAGAATATACAACCTAATAATAATATCAGATTTTAATTATATTACTTAAACAAACAGTTTCCAACATAATTCAGAATCATCCCAAATTATTTAACAACTAAACTATTGATAAATAATTGAAATATGGAATGATAAGCAAGAGCGAACCGACACTTGCCTTAGAAAAGACGAGTACTAAGACAACTCTTAAGAACGGGTCCTAAATCTTGAATCTGGAACGAAACCTGGATAAAATCCCATTGGAACGATCCAAAACGAGACCCTAAGTTAGATTCCATACACTTACATATGAATCTAAAAGAATATGAAAAGAAATCAAAGGATTGAAGCCTTGCTCAAAGCCAAAATCCAAGAACAACCTCACGGACAAGGCTCGCCGCGGGTGCGGTGAGACCCTGCCGCGGGGTGCGGTGGACAAGCAGTGAGCTTCAGCGAACAGCTCCCATGGCGGAAGAAAAATTACCCAACTCGTTTGAAGGCTTCGGATTTGATCTCAAAACACCTCAAAGCTTTACCTAACACTTGGGGCAACCTTCCCAACTCGCGTGGCCTCTCGAATCGAGATCGAACAGCCGCGAAAATGGCGATTTCAGTGGGCAAAAATAGAGAAAACAAAGAGCTTAGGGGAGGAAGAAGACGAAGGCGTTCCAATCGGTCTCGACCCCTTTTATAGCTCAATTCTGAGCTTCCTCAAAGGAAACACGGTGGGGCACAAGGGGACAAGGCTGAGGACAAGTGGACGAGCCACTTGACTGCCCAAAAACAGAGCTACAGTGACCGCCTCGCGAGGAAGATGACACGGCTCTGGAAATTGGTCTTTGTCGCGGGTGCGGTGGAGCTTGCCGCCTGGTGCGGTGAAGGCCAATTTCGTTAATTCTTATCCGAACTCGGTTTGGTTTAAATTTTTTAACTCCGGGTTAAATATATTCGTACATAAACGTCAAATTAACCCCAAATACACTTCAACTGTGTTTTATAATACTCGGAAAAATTTACAGAGTTCAAACCTCTTATAGAAAGTCCAAAACTCTTCAGAAATTAATCCGTCTAGTAATTCGGGAGTTAGAAAAATTCCAAAATATTCTTATAAATTGAGGGATATTACATGTACAAATACCCCTCATCCACAAAATAAGACTCAAACTCACGACTCTCGAGGCATCTCTCATAGATAGGCTTGAAGAAAGCATCACTCAAATACAAGTCTTTAATCAAAGAAAAGCCAAATACTTTAGTTTGTAAATGAGTGAGAAGAGAGTACCTATGTGAAAGAGCAGCTGCCACAACATTCTCCTTTCCCTTCTTGTGCACCACCACATAGGGAAATGTCTCCATAAACTCCACCCACCGAGCGTGGCGCCTGTTGAGTGTAGTTTGTCCTTTGAGGAAGCTCAGTGTCGCGTGATCTGAGTGAATCATGAACTCTCGCGGCCAAAGGTAGTGTTGCCACGTCTTGAGAACCCTAATCAACGCATACAATTCTTTATCATAAGTAGGGTAATTAAGAGTAGCACCTGTGAGCTTCTCACTGAAAAAAGCTATGGGTCTCTTCTCCTGGTGAAGGACGCCGCCAATGCCCACATCAGACGCGTCGCATTCAATCTCAAAGTGCTTGGAGAAATCTGGTAACTGGAGCAAGGGCGCTTGGCACAGCGCGGTCTTCAATGCTTCAAACGCGGTCTTATGCTTAGGGAGCCAAACCACGATGGTTCCCTTTCTTGTCAACTCGTGCAGCGGCGCGGCAATGGAGGAAAAACTGCATACAAAGCGGCGATAGAAGCCGGCCAACCCGAGGAATGATCGCACCATGGTGGCTGTGGTAGGGGTGGGCCACTCCTTGATCACGGTGACCTTCTCGGCGTCTACCCGTAGACCTTCCTTAGAGACAACAAAACCCAAAAAATTTGTTGACGCCGAGACAAAGCTGCACTTCTTGAGGTTCGCGTAGAGCTTCTCTTTGCGAAGTTTGGTGAACACCTTTCTAAGATGCTCCACATGATCCTGCAAGCTACGCGAAAACACAAGAATGTCATCAAAATAAACCACTACAAACGTACCTAGAAACTCCCTCAAGACGTGGTTCATGAGGCGCATGAAAGTGCTAGGCGCGTTGGTGAGGCCGAAGGGCATCACAAGCCACTCATATAGACCATACTTGGTCTTGAAAGCAGTCTTCCACTCGTCCCCGTCCTTCATCCTGATTTGATGATATCCACTGTGCAAGTCAATCTTGGAGAAGACACAAGCCCTATGGAGCTCGTCCAACATGTCATCTAAGAGGGGAATCGGGTGGCGATACTTCACCGTGATCTGGTTGATGGCGCGGCAGTCCACACACATCCTCTAGGAGCCATCATTCTTTGGCACCAAGATCACGGGCACAGCACAAGGGCTCAAACTCCTAGCAATCCCAAATATAGAGTCACGGCCTTTCCTAGACTTAGGCAAACCCGTAATAAAATCCATGGACAAGTCCTCCCGAGGGCCATAAGGAATGGGTAAGGGTGTGTATAAACCTTGGGGACTCGATCTAGCCTCCCCCTTTGACAACTCACACAACCCTCACAATATCTCCTAACTTGTCGAGCCATGTATGGCCAAAAGAAGTGCTCTCTCAATGCGGCCAAGGTCCTAGCAATCTCAAAGTGGCCTTGGCCATCATGTGCCTCTTGAATGAGCAGGTGCCTAATGGAAGAACTAGGGATGCACAACCTCCCTGCCTTGTACTGTAACACCCCCAAATCCAATTGAAAGTATTACCGTCGATGACCTCGGATTCCACATCACGAAGTCACCCTGGGCTTTTACAATTGATATAAAATCAAATCACGGCTATAACGCCATATATTACAACTTTAACAAAGTCAATGTATTGGAAATACAACCATTCCCAAATACAACAAAATACAAGATAACAAAGTTTACAGCGGAAGTCTTAACAAAATACAATATTACACAGTGGAAGTCTTAAACAAAACAGTTTATCAAAACATCGTTCATTCTTCTAGTCGCTTCTAGCCCTCTCGAATCCTTAATTTATCTGATGTGCCAAATCAAACGGATGACACCAGCCCACATGCGGAGAACAATTAACGTGGGTCAGTCTAATGAAAGACTGTGCAAGGGTACAAAGCAGATGGTTCAAAGTAGACGTACTAGGTCAGACTCATCGTCCCTCGAATAAAAGCCGAGTACGATAATCAACCAACATACTCTACTTGGAAAACAACAATAGGCATGAGAAAAGAGATTATGGAGACCAAGTCTCACAGTAATCGAACACAAAAGAGACTCCAAAGAAATGAGCTTTAATGGAAATATGACAAATGTTGGGGAACTCAAGCAAACACACAAATAGCTTCGCATACAAGCGACTAAACTAAGACGAGTTTTTCCTAGTTGCACTAGAGCCTAGCTGCACTACTCGCCAAAATATTAATTATGTGCACTTAAGGCACTATATCTTGTTTTAATTCCACAACAAACCACAACACATTATAAGCTTTTAATTATCCATAACACGATCAGAAGAGACGGGACCACATATAGAGTCCACGACCTTATCCACAACACAAGGTGTCGGGGACTTATAGCCTGCCCCTTCACCACTTGTTATAAGGAAACGACTGAGCCACAATCTAGAGCACGTCGCCCCTACGAATACTCGTGCTAACTATTTAGTCTAACACACAAACACATCACACAAGCCATCACGGCCCAACCTGCACAATATATATATTTATACTAGCGTCGGTTCTAGCAGAATATACAACCTAATAATAATATCATATTTTAATTATATTACTTAAACAAACAGTTCCCAACATAATTCAGAATCATCCCAAATTATTTAACAACTAAACTATTGATAAATAATTGAAATATGGAATGATAAGCAAGAGCGAACCGACACTTGCCTTAGAAAAGACGAGTACTAAGACAACTCTTAAGAACGGGTCCTGAATCTTGAATCTGGAACGAAACCTGGATAAAATCCCATTGGAACGATCCAAAACGAGACCCTAAGTTAGATTCCATACACTTACATATGAATCTAAAAGAATATGAAAAGAAATCAAAGGATTGAAGCCTTGCTCAAAGCCAAAATCCAAGAACAACCTCACGGACAAGGCTCGCCGCGGGTGCGGTGAGACCCTGCCGCGGGGTGCGGTGGACAAGCAGTGAGCTTCAGCGAACAGCTCCCATGGCGGAAGAAAAATTACCCAACTCGTTTGAAGGCTTCGGATTTGATCTCAAAACACCTCAAAGCTTTACTTAACACTTGGGGCAACCTTCCCAACTCGCGTGGCCTCTCGAATCGAGATCGAACAGCCGCGAAAATGGCGATTTCAGTGGGCAAAAACAGAGAAAACAAAGAGCTTAGGGGAGGAAGAAGACGAAGGCGTTCCAATCGGTCTCGTTCCCTTTTATAGCTCAATTCTGAGCTTCCTCAAAGGAAACACGGTGGGGCACAAGGGGACAAGGCTGAGGACAAGTGGACGAGCCACTTGACTGCCCAAAAACAGAGCTACAGTGACCGCCTCGCGAGGAAGACGACACGGCTCTGGAAATTGGTCTTTGTCGCGGGTACGGTGGAGCTTGCCGCCTGGTGCGGTGAAGGCCAATTTCGTTAATTCTTATCCGAACTCGGTTTGGTTTAAATTTCTTAACTCCGGATTAAATATATTCGTACATAAACGTCAAATTAACCCCAAATACACTTCAACTGTGTTTTATAATACTCGGAAAAATTTACAGAGTTCAAACCTCTTACAGAAAGTCCAAAACTCTTCAGAAATTAATCCGTCTAGTAATTCGGGAGTTAGAAAAATTCCAAAATATTCTTATAAATTGAGGGATATTACATGTACAAATACCCCTCATCCACAAAATAAGACTCAAACTCACGACTCTCGAGGCATCTCTCATAGATAGGCTTGAAGAAAGCATCACTCAAATACAAGTCTTTAATCAAAGAAAAGCCAAATACTTTAGTTTGTAAATGAGTGAGAAGAGAGTACCTACGTGAAAGAGCAGCTGCCACAACATTCTCCTTTTCCTTCTTGTGCACCACCACATAGAGAAATGTCTCCATAAACTCCACCCACCGAGCGTGGCGCCTGTTGAGTGTAGTTTGTCCTTTGAGGAAGCTCAGTGTCGCGTGATCCGAGTGAATCACGAACTCTCGCGGCCAAAGGTAGTGTTGCCACGTCTTGAGAACCCTAATCAACGCATACAATTCTTTATCATAAGTAGGGTAATTAAGAGTAGCACCTGTGAGCTTCTCACTGAAAAAAGCTATGGGTCTCTTCTCCTGGTGAAGGACGCCGCCAATGCCCACATCAGACGCGTCGCATTCAATCTCAAAGTGCTTGGAGAAATCTGGTAACTGGAGCAAGGGCGCTTGGCACAGCGCGGTCTTCAATGCTTCAAACGCGGTCTTATGCTTAGGGAGCCAAACCACGATGGTTCCCTTTCTTGTCAACTCGTGCAGCGGCGCGGCAATGGAGGAAAAACCGCATACAAAGCGGCGATAGAAGCCGGCCAACCCGAGGAATGATCGCACCATGGTGGCTGTGGTAGGGGTAGGGCACTCCTTGATCACGGTGACCTTCTCGGCGTCTACCCGTAGACCTTCCTTGGAGACAACAAAACCCAAAAATTTGTTGACGCCGAGACAAAGTTGCACTTCATGAGGTTCGCGTAGAGCTTCTCTTCGCGAAGTTTGGTGAACACCTTTCTAAGATGCTCCACATGATCCTGCAAGCTACGCAAAAACACAAGAATGTCATCAAAATAAACCACTACAAACGTACCTAGAAACTCCCTCAAGACATGGTTCATGAGGCGCATGAAAGTGCTAGGTGCGTTGGTGAGGCCGAAGGGCATCATAAGCCACTCATATAGACCATACTTGGTCTTGAAAGCAGTCTTCCACTCGTCCCCGTCCTTCATCCTGATTTGATGATATCCACTGCGTAAGTCAATCTTGGAGAAGACACAAGCGCCATGGAGCTCGTCCAACATGTCATCTAAGCGGGGAATCGGGTGGCGATACTTCACCGTGATCTGGTTGATGGCACGGCAGTCCACACACATCCTCTAGGAGCCATCCTTCTTTGGCACCAAGATCACGGGCACAGCACAAGGGCTCAAACTCTCGCGGACGTAACCCTTGTCAAGCAACTCCTGGACCTGGCGCTGAAGCTCCTTCGTTTCCTCTGGGCCAGCCTTGTACGCGGCCATGTTAGGCAAGGAAGCTCCAGGAACAAGGTCGATCTGGTGCTCTATCCCACGAACTGGAGGTAAACCCTGGGGCAACTCCGCGGGCATGATATCTGCGAACTCGAGCAACAACGCGTCAATCGGCGGCGGCAAGGGATTCTCTGCGGTGATGTCGACACTAGACGTGGGCACGAGGAAGAAACAAGGTATGGTCCCCTTCAGTGCCGGCGTCAGATCGCTGGGTCTCGCCAGAAGCAAACGCGGCTCGCAGCGGCCTTGCAACGTTGGTATCTGTGGCGATCGCGTGGACTTCGTCGCGGGAGGGTTCGCAGCGCCGGGTGGATGCAGAGGGCCAGTACGTGTAGCAGCAGTGGCCCTGGACTTCTTGGACCCAGTGCCCGTGCCAAAAGCAGAATCACCAGGATTTGGATCAACGCGCTGCGGTGGGCTTGTCGGTGGCGGCATAGCTTGTGTCGCGGCCGCCTCAATCGCCTTTTGTCTATCGCGTTCCACCTGGTCCTGCAAAATCTCGTGGGAAGACATAGGTAAGAGGGTCACGCGCTTCCCGTGATAGGTAAACATATAAGTGTTTAGATACCCGTCGTGAAGCACGCGACGATTGAATTGCCATGGGCGCCCAAGCAAGAGATGGGTGGCGTCCATAGCAATCACATCACACAAAATAGTATCACTATAAGCACCAATGGAAAAGGGAATGAGACACTGTCGTGAGACAGTGTTACCTGAACTGGAGCTTATCCATTGAAGGCCGTAGGGCTGTGGGTGTGGCATCGTCTCCAAGTTGAAGTGTTTAACGACTTTAGCATTTATAATGTTGCAGCAGCTCCCACCGTCTATAATGACACTCAAGGAGGCAGTTTTGACGAGGCACCTTGTGTGAAAAAGGTTCTCGCGTTGATCTCCTAGCGTTGCCTCCTTCACTGTGAGAATTCGCCTTGTGACAAGGCTCAATGGTGTCCCTGCATGGAGGCCAGCAGCCTCGCATGTATACGCGTCGTCTTCCTCCTCAACGCGTTCTTCCATAGTATCCAACGCGGTCTCTTCGTCGTCGTCCACTGTCTCGTAGCCAGTGGTGGCCGCGGAGAAAAGAACGCGTTTGGCGTTGGGGCAATACTTCATGTAGTGACCCCTGCCTCCACACTTATAGCATTCTTGCTGGGAGGGCCGCGCTGGGCCTGCAGAATTGGTCTTTGGCGCCGTCGTTGCTCGCGAGCTTGTGGTCGGCGCCGTGGTCTTTGCTTGGCGGCCTTGGATAGGCGCGGTCGAACCTGCGGTACTAGAACACCCATTAATGTAAGGAGAGGCACTAGAGTTAGAATTGTACCTTTGGTTGCCATAAGAAGAGTATGGCCCTTGACGCTTGCGAAGTTGTTGCTTGTGCAATTGCATGGCCGCGTGCGTCAAGTGATTGAGGTTGGTGATGGGAAGCACCTCAAGCTGGTCTCGGATGGCCACGTTGAGGCCACTCAAGAACTTGGTCCTCAATGTCGAAGGCGCCACAGAAATAGAGGCTTTGTGGTACATGTCTTCAAGGCGCGAGAAAAACTCCAAAGGGCTCTCTGTGCCTTGTTGTCTTGCCATGGCGATGTCGAGCCTCATTTTGTTCCTATAGTCGGTTGGCACGTATTTTTGTGTCATGATGAACTTCAACTGGTGCCACTCCGTAATAGGGAGAAATTGCCTTCGAACGCGGTCATCCACTAGTCGGTGCCACCAAGTGCGCGCTGCGCCTCTGAAGTTGATGGTGGCGGCGGCTACCCACTCGGCCATGGGAATTTGGCAGGACCTCAAAGTATACTCAATATCCTACAACCACTCAAGAAAAATAGCCGGATCATATTCACCATGAAAGAATTCGATCTTTACCTTAAATTTGTGGCAAAAAGTCCTTGGAGGCGCGGCTTGTGGGGCTTGCTGCGCGCGCGGCGGAGGCACGTCATATGGGAAATAGGCTTGGCCCTGGGCGGGGTAAGTTGGCTGGTACCCTAGCTGGCGCCTGCGTGCTTCATGTTGACCGCGATAGTCGGCTACCGGGGCCAACGGGGCGAGAAACTGGGCGCGTTGTTGGGCGTGTTGCTGGCGCGGTTGGCCCTGGGCAGGCGCGTGGTGGCGGTAGTCATAAGGCATTGGATGCCTCCCATAGCCATCGTCGCGCCCTTGGTTGGCCAAGTTTGCCTGCGCTGCGCCTTGTGGAAGCAACGGGGGTGGTATCCAACCTTCTGGGTGTTCTTGGAGCTCGACTGGATCACCTAGAGGGGGATGAAAGTTACCTGGGTTTATCATGTCAGAATCTTCCATCTCCTCGTCATCAAACTCATCAAAATCGTCGTGGAGGAGAGGCATAGAAGAGTAGTAACCCTCCGAGCCATAGCGCGGTGTTCTGGCACTCTGATGTCCCAAGAAATCCTCCACATGGAATGGGACTGGAGTAGGATTGGCATGTTGGTTGCCGCTTGCAGTGCCGCGCTTGCGCCTTTGATCGCGGCGCTTGCGGCTTGATTCTCGCGCGGCGGCCTCTTGTCTAGTAATGTTGTGCTCAGTGGCTCTCTGGCGGCGACGCGCTGATTTATCCGCGGCATACCTGTCATCAAAGACATATGGGTCAGAAAAATTACCTTGGTCGTCGCGAGCCTCATCGTCTCCTGGATAGTAGTCTTGTGGCGCGGCGTCGGCCGCGTGTTGTCCTTGTGGCGACGCGTGACCTTGGCGGCTTTCAATCACGGATTGAATGCGATTGAGCCGCGGTTGAGGTTGCGAAGTGGAGGGCATGATACCCTTGCCTTTATCGATGCGTTCCGTGCTTGGACCCACAACGGTAGGGTTTGGTGCTTGTTGTTGCACCATCTCTACTCGTGGCGTTGGGTTGGCGACATGGGCGCTTTCCAACTCGGCGACGCGGCGTCGCAGTTCTTCGATCTCCCTTTGCTTAGCCGAAAGCTCCAAGAGAGGATCTTGATTGATGGGGTCTTCTTGGTGTTGGAGGGGTTGGTTTGGAGGATTGTCAATGTTGACGTCTCCATTGTCGGAGCCTCTAGTGGGCGCGTTCATACTTCCTATCACAATGTGAGTCATCGAAGTAAGGGAGCACAAGAAACAAAACAACCAAAAGCAAGCAAGCACTTACGAACCACAAAGTTCACGAAAGGAGGGCAAGTCTTTAGCTGTGAGGGCGGCTCAAGTCAAGCGAGAGAAGAGAGACAAGCAAGCAAGAAATAAGCAAAACAACTTGTCAAATTTCTTAATCACGTACGCAATCAATCACTTGACATACAAGACCAAACCTTCTAGCATGAACCTAGACAATGGAGGGATGAAGAGATGAGCCTAGTCGATTAGGGAAGACGATTACCTTATTTTGGCTATGCGTCTTAGTTTTTTTTTTTTGAAAGTCGATGTCTTTTTTTTTTTTAATTTTGACTTTTGACTTTTTCAAATTTTGAATTTTGATATCCGAAATCTTTTGATTTGATTCGGATTTGGATAACAAATAAAAGAAAGAAATCGGATAAGTAACTTAATATTAGGAAAGAAATCACCACTAATTTCGATGATAGGAGAGAGTAGATATTGCAGATTTGGTGGTTAACGCAAGAGATAGGGCAAGATATGGCAAGTAGCAAATCACGTAAGCAATCAACAAATATGGCAAGTTTATCGCGGCAAATCTCATGCAAAGCCAAATCCCTAAAATCTCGCTAGGGTGTTGTTTGGAAAACCGGCAAGAGCTTATCTTGAGGAACCGATTAGGACTAGCTATTTTGTTTTGGTGAAGAAAAAAAAATTCAACAATGGCGGAAGCGATAATGGTGGTCAAGAAAAAATTTCGTGAACAAAGTAGCAAGAAGCGACTTACAAGACCTTTGGCTCTGATGCCAGTTGATGTGCCCCTAACTCCGAGGAGTGTCACAAGTGCTGAGTAGGAGAGGACCTTGTCTTGTATTGGGTCGCTGGGCGTCGTGCTTCGAAGGCTTGTCGTGGAATCTTTGGCTTCGGCCTTGATGTCTTGCACGAATGGCTTTCGGGGCAGCGGGTGAGCGCGTTGATGATGATACTTACGCGAGCGAGCGCGATGATTCTAACGCGATGATGATGAATGCGGAAGCGATGGGTTGAGCGAGGCGGGGAATGCCATAGCGTCGGCTGCGGATGGGCTCGAGAGGACTCGAGGGGAGATAGGCTCGAAAGTGATCGAGCAAAGCCAAAGTGATGGCTAAAGGATATGATCGGCGGTGAGCCCGATCTAAGGGTTGCCGTAGCATCGGCTGCGGGTGAAAGGGAAGAAGAAAGAGATAGTTCCAGTGACGCAAACCCTAAAGAAGAGGCGTTGGCTCTCAACAACGTTTTAGGATTATTATTTGCGTAACTGGGTTACAAAGGCTGAGAGCGCCTTAAATAGACAATCGGCACTAGATGGGCCGAGAACCCGAATGGACTAGCCCACAATGCAATTGTGGACACACGTCCAAAAATAGTAACTTGCTAAGAAAAGAATCTACTAAAAGAAGAAAGTGCTAAAAATGTCTCAGATAACAAAAGAACGCGGTCTTCGAATAACAAAAGAATGCGCTGGACTTATCCTTGTATAGGCGGGTCTTGAAGAACGCGGTCTTCAATGGTGAGGAGAAGCATTAAGGCGGGCGCGATCTCTGGGGTGCCGTGGCTTGCGACAAGGCGAGTGACAAGCTACTGCGTGGCTTTGGAGATGGCCTTGGCGCGAGCCCTTGTGACAAGCCCTTCACTGCGGACGGACATGGCCTCCTCCTCCTCATTGGCCGTCATCGTGGGTAGGGTCTCATCAGCTCTTCTCACACGTTACGTGTGGGCTCTTCTCACACGTTACGTGTGGGCTCTTCTCACACGTCTCTCTTCCGTCTTCTCGTTATGGATCAAGGAACTCCGCACGTTACGTTCAAGATCTTTGAAAGGTTAGTTAGTAGAAATTATTGTTTGATTTTAATTTATTAAATTTGATGTGTTTGGTTAGGAATTGTAGATCCATATTGTAGATCTACGATGTGGAGATGATTAGGATGATAGATCTATGTTTTGTAGAAGTTTTTGGGATTGTTTTTGATTTTTTGTTTAATTTTGAAGTTATTTTTTTGCATGAGGATTTGTGTTGATATTTTTTGTGGAAATATGGAAGTGGAAGTGATGATATCTCCTTCTCTTCAGCGCTTGGTCGCCCAGCTAATGCATGACCATACAAATTCTCTACTATGACATGATTGTGAGTTCCATGTTGTACAATGATCCTCCACGATCCCTTCGGCCCTTCTTTCAGCCTCAACATGAAGGGACACCCACACTTCTTCGACCTTGTGATGTCTCTCACTTGGTCAGCTTGTTTAGGCACGTTTTGTCCATGCCTATCACACGGTAACCAAGTCCCCCCAAGGGTCGAAGGGGTGGAAGGTTTATTCCTCCACTTTTTGATGCAGAAGTGTTTACACTTAGCCATCTCCCGCGCCCACAAAAATGCTTCTTCTCTAGAATCCCAGATTTGATCAGTTGTAAAGAACCTTGAATAATCAACATAGACGTAAACATCCTCCTCCGGTGGTACACTAAACTGAGGCTGTGTGTGTAGGGATGGAAAGCAAAACTGTGGGGTAGCATGAGATGAATATGCTTCTGGAGGAAACGGTTGAGGCGTGTTCCAATCCTACAGCTTTTGAGACATAAACATCCTCCTCTGTGTGGAACTGTTCTTCAATGTAACAGCGATTTCGCAGCCCTAAACCCTAAACAATGCTCAATCTTTGTTTCTAATCCCCTAAACAATAAAATGAGATCTTTAATATTAAACAACAAATATCATGTCTAGCTTGGTTAAACCCTAAATAACAAATCAATCTTTGTTTCTAATCCCCTAACCATCAAGCTAAAAACTTTAAAGAAGTTCAAAACAACAACAAAAAGAGAACTTTAGGGTTACATAATAGAAATTACCTCAGGAATCCGTGGAATATCTTCCCCATTGTTGCTCCAATACTCGTTGTTGTTCGGATTGTCCATTTTTTTACAAAGATTGAGAGTGCAAAACAAATGGATTATGAGTGTTTGAAATGAGGGTTTAGGCTCGAAATGGATCGTTAGCCGGGAAAGAAGATGGGTCATTATTACAGTTAGGTGGGGACAAGACGGTTAACTCAATACGTTTTGCCACAGACAGAACCACACGTTACGTGTGGGCCGAATTCACACGTAACGTGTGGGATAGCATGACACGTAACGTGTAAGCCGCTTCCACACGTTACGTGTGGTTCAAGGTTTAGGCGTATGAGACTTTTTGTTAGGGTTTGGGGTAGGGTTAGGGTTTGGGGTTTAGGATTTAGGGATATGGTATTGGGGTAGGGTTTAGGATAATGTGGTTTAGGTTTAGGGTTTAGGGTTAGGGTTAGAGTTAGGATTAGGATTAGGGTTAACTATTTATCTTTAATTAATAAGGGTGAATTGGATATTTTAGTTACCTTGTTTGTGAGATTGAAGAGAGTAACTTTTAATTAGGATTTAGGGTTTAGGGTGGTAAATGATTGTTGAGAAGTTATTAATGTTAGTGGTTGAGGTCATTATATACTAAAGTTGTATACAGCTGTATATTAGCTGTCAAACACATTGTTTTTCACTATATAAGAGGCATTAGGGTTGTTTGTTCTCTACAACAAGTCCAACACAAGCGACGCTTGAAGATTCAATTGTGGGTAAGCTTCTTCTTCTAGTTTCTTTCGATTTATTATCCCTAATTCTTTTTATTAATGGATTCATGATATTTGTAGGAAACCGAGATAGGCTATGCGAGTGTAATTTGAAAATCATTGTCCGTACTTGGGATTTGCAGTGGAACTACGGAAGGAGGTATTGGGGATGTCCGTACTTGGGACGCAACTAGGCGATGTCATTTATTTTGTGTTAGGGTTTCTAAGTTTATGAAGAAGGTGAAGAACATGTATTATTTACTTTATTTTGAGATAAATGTGGTTGTAGGAAACCAATGTAATGAACAATTCTATTCTGTCTTCTAAATTGATTATTTTGGGGTATTTTTTTTATTAATTTTAGATAAATAAATAAATACTAAAAATAAACAATAATATGATACAACATTCATACAAAACATTATAATATATATAAAATAATCAATAATTCAACATTGAACCACAAATAAATACTAAAAATATACAATAATATGACGTGTGATATGGCTTCACACGTTACGTGTGGAGCCATATCACACGTCATATTAATACACTACAGAACCACACGTAACGGCTGGTGTATACCCACACGTAACGTGTGATATGACTCCACACGTTACATGTGAGATACAACCACATATTATGTGTGGTAAGGCTCCACACGTTACGTGTGGAGCCTATGCGCTAAACGACAAAAATGTCTATGCTCCAAAAAATAATAGTATAATATTATTCAAAACTTCCCCAAATCGGGTAAAAAATTAGAGCCCACAAACCTTCACACCAGCAATTTTCCCTCTGAAATTCCATTGCTATCATCAGTCTTTGGAGTCGCATCCCATTTCGAGCAAACCCTCGTTTATTCAAACTAGCTAAACGAAAGATCTGATTCCTACAAATTCGGGCGAAAAGTTGCAATTTCTATATATTATCAGATCGTTTCTCCAAAGAGAGAGAGAGAGAGAGAGAGTGAGTGAGTGCTGTGTGATGATGGAATGGGGGTGTTGGTGTTGAAGTTGAGCACTGAGTGTTGGCTGAGTTACAGAGGCGTCGGAGATGGCGAGATTGGAGGTTGGGAGAGCCAAATGGTGTTCGTACAAGAGAACAACCCTCGTTATGTGCTCGATCAACATCGTTATCGCTCTCTACGTTCTTCGCTCCATCTATAGCTGTCTTTATCTCTACTCTGGTTCCTCCACTACGCATAGTAAGGGTGCCTTCGTATGCGATTGTTTGATTTTGTGTTTCTCTGCTTCTGTTTAGTCTGTTTAATGGCTCGTAGAATTAGGCTAAATGGCTAATGATGAACTACACCGTCTATTTGGACTGACTCGATTTGTTAGTTAGGGTTTTAGGGAAACCCTAATTGGCTATGGTCATGCTAGTCTGGGATTGACTTTGGAGTTTGTTTTGGAATCAGGTGTTAAGTACACCCTAGATCAGTTGAAGAAAATGGAAGAATCAATGAGAATTCGGAAGGCATCAGAACCTCTACAATTGGTCAAAGTGGTGAGACTGCTTCAAAATGTTGTAGTTGTGGTGCCACTTTGATGTAATTGATTTGATGCTGGAGCTTTCTGTGTTTGATACAGGTCAAAGAAATCGAACAGGAATTTGTTGCCCAAGAGAGTGGGATGAAATTGCCACAGCATGTTAAGCATATGATCAGGGATGAAATTCTGAAGAAATTGAGAAGCTTGCCTGTCAGTACCAATGCGAGTCTGCAAAGAGGTAGGTTTGGTTGATGCCATTTTGTCACATTTTTTGTCATAAGTTTTGGTGATTGTTCTGCATCGGTTCTTGCTGGAGTATTTCTTTAAATTTCATTTTTTAAGAATGTGTTATTACTAGTCTCGGTTACTCAGAAGTTCTTGCAACTGCAATTAGTCGTGTTTGTGGGGTTTATACTCTATACATGATATTGTTAAGACCTCCAAATCTCCAATACATACTCTCTGTATATCTCTATTCTAATTTTACCTCCAATCGTCATCAATAGGTGAGTAATCACAGTACTGCAGTCCCATATTCAAACCTTAATGCAGAATTTTTCCTTTATCATTTTGGTGTTTAAACTTGCAAGGAATGATCTGTGAGTAGTTGAGTTAAATCTCTTCTTGTGTATGAAGGTGAGATGTATGGCTCACTGAGCCCTTCCTTGTGCGCTTTTTAGAAATAGCATTACTGATCTTGTAGGTAGTGCTAGGTCAATGCACTATCAATATTCATGTATGCAGAAAGTCCGGAGAATAAAAAAACTGTTCAAAGACTATCAACATTTTGATTTAGGTTGATGTTTACAGAACATGCAGATGACCACTTGAGGTTGGGATTGATGTCTTTCTGCGTGTAAAACAATTCTGTTCATAAAAAAATCCGTTGGTTAAATTCGGGATTGATGATCACTTGAGGTTGGGATTGATTTCCTTAGGTTTATACAGTAATATGTTTCTTCTTTGACATCATATTGTATGTTTATTACCAGAAGAAAGTATGCAGGAAGTGGTGTACTGATCTGCTCTGTCACAATATTTCATTTTACTTCCATTTGTGTTTAGTATGTATAAAAAAACTTAGTAACAAACTTTCTGCTACCTAATGGTACAAAGCTGTCTGGTATATTGCTTGACTGATGAGATATTCTAATATATGTTATGGAGGTCCTTGGTGCTTGAGGCAAATGCTATTGAAATGCTTGATTTGCATATTGAAGACCTTGTACAATCCACTATTTTGGTGGAATATGTTATGTTGATAGCATTCTCATATTGTTCTGCTCTGTCCCTCCCTCACTGGAAATGACAGATGCTATTGAAAGCTGGAGAAGGGAAAAGCTGCAAGAAGCAAAATCATTGACTCTAGGGCAAAACAATATCACTTCAGTTATATCACGGGATGAAGCTGGTATATTTTCTTTTCCTCTCTGTGAAACTCACATATAGCTTTTGGGATTACTCTGTTAAATGTTTGCTCAAGCATAAAGCTGGAGTTTGTATTATTAAATCATTTCATTTGATGGGTTGCAGAGACATTACTGCAAGTGATGGAGTCAAAGTGGTCTAACCTTATGGAAGAAGTTGGCCTTTTTATACCAACTGAATTTCTCAACAAGGTGCATGATGATAAACCTGAGGGCGTTGATGAATCTGGTAATTCTCCTGTTACCTATTTGGTGCCTTTTTCCTGTTCACTATCATATATTTCCCCCAACATTTCTGCCTGAGTTTGCTCGTTTCTTCTTGGTGTAGAGGAAGATCCCTTACCGGGCAGGCCAGTCCCTTCTGAATGTAATGCTGAGCTTCATACAGACTATGGCGGTGCTGCAGTTAGATGGGGTCTTACCCATCACAAGGAAAGTGCAGCAGACTGTTGCCAGGCTTGCTTGGATCAGGCCAAGCATGCCAAACCAGGTGAAATGAAATGCAACATATGGGTTTATTGCCCATCTGAGACCGGTTGCTATTCACCAGATATCTATGAACATAAGAACCAGGAGTGCTGGTTGAAATACGTAAGTGATGATTTTCACGTATCACCTCAACTTGCCAGTTCCACTCTTAACTTTTCGATTTCCACCATGCAGGCTGAAAATCCCAAAGTGAGCTTCAAGGACAAGTACTCTGAAGCATATAGGAGCACACACCCAACAGCCCCATTGGTTGTTCCCTGGGTTTCTGGGGTTATAAGTGCATGACCTGTTTTATTCTGCTGAAGATGACAAGATTTGAATGATCCAAGCAGGAAATTTGTTTGGGAGTGACCATTTCTGGGAGCTGGAGAACTCCAGTGCCTTAGAAGACGGGACATTTTTTGTGCAACTAACATATGGTTGTTACCGTTGTGGATACTAAATATGGGCATTTGAGTACTAGTGTATGGAGCCGGATTATCTAATCTCTGTACTTGTAAGAGAAACGAGGTGAATGCTTTAGATATAGTGCGATCTGACTATGTTGGTGTGAATTACAAAGACATTTGTTATTACATATTCACTCATTACTGGATCTGAACGACATGCTTACATTTGAAATGACATGCTTACATTTGCAATTAACAAAATTCTGTTTTCTTTTAGAATGATGTTATGCCAGGGCTTGTTTGCAATCATCCAAATCAAAATAGCTTAATTATTACTATGTTCTCAAGCTAAGGCCATCCACAACCCAGAAACTCAAATTGAGTTTCTTATTTTATTTTTAAGTTTTTTTTCTTTGTTACATTAGCTTAAGAAATTATATCTTATTTCTCCTCATAATCCAGAAATTCATACAAAGTTTCTTTACTTGTCATGCTTGCATTATTTTATTACACCTATATACTATCAACTATTTATCAATTTATTAAATATTAAAATAATAACAAGTATATTTATTATTATTAATTACTTTTATTGTAATTAAAAATAAATCATTTTACTATTAATTATAAAAAAAAATCCCCCAAAACTCCATAAATACAACAACGTACAAGAACAAAAAAAACTAATACAAACTCTTTACTAAAAACGTACTAAAACATTCCAGGGGCCATCGTACAACAAAAAAAATTTAATTATACTTAATTATAATATATTTGGGTAATTGGAAAATAAAAAATATATTCAATATAAATTTATAAATCTACTATTAATTACTTTTCTTAATTATCAAAACTGAATCAAAAAAAATACAGTTAATATAAATCTACTATTAATTACTTTTCTTAATTATTTTTAAATTACTTTTAGATGTAAAAGCTTATTTTATTTGCTTTAGTTGTCAGAGAAATGAGTTTTTTGAAGAAGAAATGGCTCAAGAATCAATGAAGGTTTCTCCTGCCATTTTCTGACATTTTAATTACTTTTCTTTTATTTTTTAAGTTTAAGAAACTATGGTTATTTGGACTGTGAATGCCCTAAACAAGATTCAAACATCACCTGACCTGAATGATGGTTTCAAAACATGATTGCATATAAGATTATGTCAAATCTTAAGATATGCTAATGAGATTTTTTTGCTCTTTTTTTTAGTTGAGTTAGATAAATGACCATTTGATAAACTTTTTTTAAACTAATGGACCCTTAGCAAAAATAGACTCATCTCCCTCTCCCTAAACCCTACCCCCTAAACCCTACCCCTTAAACCTTAAACTCTAAACCCCAAAAAACAATATTTTAGAGAGAGAAAAAACAAAGAAGAGGGAGAAAAAAAAAAAATTAATAGGGGTAGAAAAGATACATAAAAATTAATAAGAGTCTCTTTTATTAATTAAAAACTCTTAAAGGTTCAATGATCCGGGATCCAAAAACCTACTTGTTGAGATGTTGTTTCTGTTCCAAATACAAGAGATCTAGTCCAACTGACGACACTGGACTTATGATGGCGAACAAAACCAAGATGGACAAGCGCAAGTGAGCAACAAATGCAAAATGGGCAATAGCTTGGACCAAACAATGATCCAGGGCATTTCCTTTCCTTGTATTTGTAGATTAAGTTGTCTATCTGCAAGTATTATCTTCATTGTTTAATGTTTTTTATTTTTGTTGAGTCTCGAAGTGGGTTTGTATTAGACCTGTTAATTGGATCGAACGGATCGAGTTCGGATCAAATCGGATTCGAATCGATAAAACTTTTCGGGTGGGACGGGTCAAACATGCCCTTATGATTATTATTATGATTTTTAACTTTAATAAAATAAGTTTAATAATGTAATTAATATTATATAATTGCTTAATAAAGTATATTATAATATTAATATAAATGAAATATAATAAAATATACAAAATAACGGGAACCCGCAAGCTCGGATTTGCAATCGGGTCGGGTTTGGGTTCGTGTCCTTCGGGTTCGTGTCCTTCTTGACCCAGTGATGTTTGAATCGGGTCGGTTCGTGTCCTTCTTGACCTAATAATGTTCGAGTCGGGTCGGGTTGGTTTTTTGACAGGCCTAGTTTGTATGTACTAAGCATCTATAGACAAGTTCTGAAATGAAGTTTTAGATTGTAAGATATGCCTTATTGTCTGGAGAAAAGATTTGGCTAGCAGATTTGACCCATGCATCAAGCATGCAATGATATGTTGCAGACATTAGACTTG
Source organism: Rheum nobile (assembly GCA_027886185.1). Lineage (NCBI taxonomy): Eukaryota > Viridiplantae > Streptophyta > Magnoliopsida > Caryophyllales > Polygonaceae > Rheum > Rheum nobile. The sequence goes on along the minus strand of WOAB01000734.1, from coordinate 534,266 downwards.
CGATGTAGTTAATTCACCAGATTTCACAAGCAATGCACTCAGAAATGCTGTTCCTCCGCACCTAGATCTGCTGCTAGGGCTGATACTGCTGTGAGACCATACAATGAGAATGTTCTTGTGGCAATACTTAATACACACTTTAGAACGTTCAGATTCAGAAGAAAAGCATTTTCTTCTAGTAATATGGCATAAAAGAAATGCATTTCCAAGTATATGGATGTCACTAAGCGCAGGACATAATCATGTCCCTGCAACTGCAAGCTTTTATCTTCACTCACAGCAAGATATGAATCCACCCCAACCCCTTGATACTGTGGGGAAGATAAGCTCAAGCACTTGTAAGATTAGTTCCTAATATTACACTAACCAGCCTGCTGAAGCATTCAATTTTTGTGCAACTTCAAGAGTTCAGCATTTTCGTAGAGCCGTTTAGGGGTTTCAGACATACAAAGCTTGGGAGTGAATATTGGTTTGTTTGATCATTAAACCTTCCTACAGTTCCACTTGCACAGATACCACAAGCCAACCAAAATTATATCAACTATAAGCTAAAGATCAAGGATGGAACATTCACCAGATGAAGAAAGCAAAACAAAAATGGCAGCACATCCAGATCAGATACGTGACACAAAACAGTATGGTAAATCCATTGGATCAAAACACCTTGCTTGTGATTGTAAACCATCAAACAAAGTGTATCATAATATATGGATGAAAGTATATTAGCTAGAATTGGAAAAGCAAATCCCTCAAAAAGCGAAAATTCGAAAAAGAAATCAGTATCTGGTTTCTCTAACTCTCTGTCTGCTCCCTCAACCTCCTGATTGTGCTTCTCACCGTCACCGCACTTGCAGTGCTGTTCATAACAGAGCAATACATAATATCAAAAACACTATCTCCGAGAAAATTGAGTAATCACAAGTTAACAAGAGAGGACAATCACAACAGGGATTTCGAATTACAAAGAAGAATCAAAGGAGATAAAATTGCATACTTCAAAGTGTAGGCGCCTCCTGCCTTCACCTTTCCGCAATCCTTGCAGCCCCAGATCCCCACGGACTTCCTCTTCACTGCATACTGCAAAACAAAACAGACGAAAAGAGGTCGAATTTTTGTCCCGTCGAAGAATCATCGCAATTTCATCTGAGATTAATAAGAGAAAAGTGTATCGCAGCTGCAAATCTCGCGGAGTATGGAATCGGGAAATTACCTTGCCACAGAACTCACAGAAGTACTTGCTGTGCTGGCTGACTTCCATCTTCTTCACGATCTTACGGAGACTGGCACCGTAACGGGTGCCATACTTTCCGACGATCCCAACCTTCTTCGTCCTCTTCGTCATCTTCTCTACCTCTCTCAGGAGACGCTAATGCAAATGCAATCACCAGTTGCCCAGGAGAAAAACCCTAGGATTTTGTTAGGGAGAAAACCCTAATTCGATCCCGTCAGTATATGGCCTCATATTGGCCCAGACCAATAACTCGAGGCCCATTATTAGGCCCAATAAGGGCTGTTATTCTGTTAATGGTCCTTATCACCTTATGTTCTTGTTTTGTTTTTGTTTTTTATGAGGAAAGAGTCCTTATGTTCTTGTTGCAAGTTCATACAGCTATGAAGTCTGTTGATCTGGTTTTAGTTGGATTTTTTATATAAAAAATAATAATATAGTCTTGTTAGACGGAAACGGGAAACGAAAACAAACAGAAACGGAAAACACTATCATGTAAGAATTTGACTAAAATTGAAAAAGTTAGTTTTAACTGCTCATTTGCTCATTTTACTGTCATCGTTATGTTAACCGCTACTGCTTAACATACCAAACAGCCAAACAGGTTGATCTTCCAATAAAAATGTTGAAGGGGCTATCATTCTTACCCTTGACCTAAACCTTCCATCTTTCTCCACTTTGTCTTGTTTCTGAATTGGAAAATACTTTTTACCCAACTTGCTTACAGCTACTATAGTCAAACGGCACTGTAACATATTAATTGTATATCCAAGATAACTTACAAATACAGAGTTATTTGTTAGGTACCATGTCTTAGTATTTACCTCTTAACTTTCGCTTTAAGTCCAAAATAAACGCTACATACTTGAATTGTTGTCACCAATGAAAATAACAGTCTCAAGAATTTAAAAGCTATCAACCCTTTTTTCAACTTCAATTCTTCTCTTTAGGGTTTTAAATTCTGTGTCTTTAACCCAAAGTATGAAAAATAATGGTTCTTGAATTAGCTATGAAGCCCTTGTCAAAAAAAGCAGTTTCCTTTTGCTATCAATCCAAGAGATAGGTTTATAAATATTAAGATTCAGTTTCATTTCTCCCTCAAAGCAATTGATCTTTTAAGCTTCAAAATGACCATATTTTACCATGAGCAGCCTCAAAATCCTTCTAAGATATGCAGACTCTTCTCATCCGTAGTGAAGGATGTGTTCTTTAACTGCCATACTTGTACAAGGAGCCTCTCGTTTACGTGTCGTGAAGAAGAAGAAGTAGAGACTCCATCCATATACTTCAATGATGAGCTAGAAGTAAAAAACTGCAGTGAAAACATTTCCTAAGTTCATAACTTCCCTTTTTTTTTTCCATATCCATATACTCTTGTTCTGTTGCAGGTTGTGTCGATAAGCAAAGCGCGTGCAATGGAGGCCAAACTCAGGCGAAAAAGCATACAATGGGATGAAAGCTTCTCCTCTGTCTTCTATCCTGTGACGCTAAGCGAACTGTTTGTCAAGACAGCAAAGCCACAGGAGAAGAAACAAGGCAAAGATGAGATAAAGCAAATAGAGGAATACAACAACAACAACAATAAACTCAGTGTAATCTTGCACAAGCAGAGTCTCTGGGGCCAAGATGTACGCACCCATACCCTGAACAACAATGAAGATAATAAAGAAGAGTTTTTATCTGCTGCAAGCCACTTCTCCTGTTGCTCATGTGCTGCCTCTGCTGCAAGTGAGTTTTTCTCTGTCAACACAAGCTTCTCCAACAGCTTGAGCTTCAAGGAGCTTGAGATGTTCCCGGAGCTTAAAAGGAGATCCATTTTTCATGAGTTTAGTCATTGTGAGGGCTGGCCTTTTGGGCTTTGCAAGAGGGCAATGCTTCTTCCTCCTCTGCCAAAATCGCCCTCTGACTCTTGGTCATGGTGCAAAGGCTCGAAAATTCGTCAAGACAAGTTGATGGCTTCAAAGATCTAAGTGAGAAGTTAATAGCTACTTATCAAATCAAGTATATATAGACAGTAAAAAAGGCAATGGGCACATCAAATGATCATTGTTGAAAAAAGGATAAATTGAGATGAGGATTATGTGCAAGAATAATACATCTCAAAAAAAATCTTGTTTTCAAATTATATGCAGTTCCAAATAAGATTCTTTATATAGACAATAGTTCATGCCCTCATTATCTTAACAGACAACGAATCGGATAAACTCAAATGCAGTAAGACATTCCACTGATATTGCAGGAAGTTGTTAAGCATTCATCCTCAGACCTCAAGCCATTGTGTTAATGTCAAAAGTTTTACATGACTAAATGTAATTTTTTCTACTAAATTTCTCTCTACAATGCATAATGATGTTGTAGCTTGGAATGACTCCATTACTCCAACCTTCCTGCGTTATCAGTAATCACATTTTCATGAAACCAAGATAAACCAAACAAAACCTGCATACTTTGGTAATGTTTTGAGTCACTTACAAACTTGAAGAAACCTTATTTTTAGCTTGACATTGGCTGTTCACAAGTCACTTCATCATACCTTCCGCCACTCGTAGTGTATTCCAAATGAGTCTCTAAGTCAGTGTGTCATGTAATCGTCATAGGCAGTATGCAGAAAAAGAGAAGTAGGAAATCTCTCAACACAACTTTAACAAGATTGAGAACTGCACAAAAGAGGCATTAAACAAAATTATCACAATTGTCTTATTCGCCTAATTATTGCCCACATGTTAGCAGGTTAATTGTACACAACCCAATTCGTCGTTGCATTTTTTTGGACCAAACAAAATTTGTTACTTTTTTAAAAAATTGAAAATTGTGTTCATCACAAAATACCAAAACACGTGAAAAGGAGATAAATGATATGAGTGTGAGGATCTCATCTCAGTCTAATCCTCTCACTCCCTCTTGTGTTCACAAAATCAATCCTGAATTCCAATGGATTCCGCCGCCGACGTCGAATTTGATTTCACCCCATTCTTCCGTACCTACAAAGACGGCCGTATAGAACGGCTCGAGCCCGACGAATTCGTCCCCCCATCCCCGGACCCCCAAAACGACGCCGTCTGTTCCAAAGACGTCCCCATCGACCCCGACACCGGCATCTCCGCGCGCCTCTTCATCCCCAGCAAACACCTCCTCGCCGCCAACGCCGCCCCCAAGAAACTCCCCCTCTTGATCTACATCCACGGCGGCGGATTCATCATCTGCACCCCCTTCAACCCCATGTACCACTCCTACCTAACCAAACAAGTCCTGGAGGCTGACGTCATCGCCGTGTCTATCCACTACAGGCGGGTCCCGGAGCACCCTCTCCCCACCGCGTACATGGACTGCTGGGCCGCGATCCACTGGGCCGCCTCCCACAGAACCGGGTCGGGTCCCGACCCGTGGCTGAACCGGTTCGCGGACTTCGGGCGGGTCTTCTTAGCCGGCGACAGCGCCGGGGCGAATATAGCCCATAACATGGCGATGGCGGCCGGGGATGAGGATTTGGGCCTGAGTATTGCGATTCGTGGGCTGATTTTGGTCCAGCCTTATTTTTGGGCCTCAAGCCCAATTGGAGGTGAGGCCCAACATAAGGATAGGGAGATGGTGGATAGGGTGTGGCCCATTGTGTGCCCCGGGTCTATGCCGGATCTGGGTCAGGATGACCCGCGGATAAACCCGATGGTGGAGGGGGGCCCGAGCTTGGTGGGGCTAGGGTGCTGGAGGGTGCTGGTGTGCGTGGCGGAGAAGGATGTTTTGAGGGATAGAGGGCGGCTTTACTTTGAGGCGTTGGGGAGAAGTGGGTGGATGGGAGTGGTGGAGATTCAGGAGACTGATGACGAAGATCACGTGTTTCATTTGAGGGATTTGGAGAGGGACAAATCTAAGGCGTTTGTTAAGTCTTTGGCTAAGTTTATTAACATTGATTTTCTTCCTCCTTGCATTTGATTTGATATTTGTAAGTGTTTGCTCAAATGAAACACGTATGTGATTGTGTGTATGTAATTTGTTTTTGAGGTGAATGTGTAATTCCATAATGTATGTTGTATTTATATTATGCAAGGGAATATATGTTCTATTTGCATTTCTTCTACAAAATAAAATGAAATGGAAGATAAACTATCACTGCTCCTGCAATCAATCAGTCATTTAGCAATTGTTTTACGGTTTTTATAGTATGTGCCTATGTGCACATGCTAATAAGTTATAATAATAATTGTCTTTAAAATATTTTCTAAAAGAAAATTGATAAATTCTTTATAAAAAATAATTAAACTAATGGTTGAAAAAATTATTGATAAAAATAGAGTTTTTAAGTGTGTCCATTAACACACTAAAAAAAATCATTGTTTTATGCAGTGAGTTTGCATAAATGTGTCATGTATGGGGTTTAGGGTGTTTAAGAGATTGTTATAAATACTCATCAATAGTGTAATGGAGGGGTATCGATGAATAATGAGAATTAATCCCTTTACTTCCTAATCTCTCCTATCCCCCTCTTACGTCTCTCTCTCTGTCTTTCCTCTTTCCCTGCATACTCCTATCTTCCTATGTTCATCTCCTTCCCCTCTGAATCTCTATCTTTCCCCTTTCCTTCTATCAAACTATCATATTCATATCAAGGACATGACAAATGATATCAGAGCCAATGGATTCTTGGCAATTTTTGATCCGTTTTTTTGTTCGAAATTTTGACCTAATTCGACCGATTCGATTTGGGAACCAGTCGTATTGAGCTGAGCGAGACCAAAACAAGGTAAGTATGGGTCAAGCGCTAAAAGAATTGTACGAGTTGGTGCAAGAACTTGTTTCAAAAAGACAAGCAGAAGTGCAACGCACTTTGTTTCTTAAGGTACACAATCAACACTATAGAATCTCAGATGAGGTATTAAATCGAGTGTTTTTCCCAATTGGAAATTTAGAGAGCATAGAAGTACTCGATCATGGCTCTCAGTTTCATTCAAGACTTCGTTTTCAAGATCGCGATTATGCTTTTAGAGCGTTCCAACTCTATGACGGGAGGTGTATCTACGATAATTGTTGTCAAATGGAGTTGTCTTTTGACGTTTTGCCCATCGGTAACTTGAGCAAGATGGAAGCTCCGATTGAAGATGGGACCGACCTGGATCCCATTGCATTGGTATCGGAAAAATCGAAATCTGATCGGTTGGAAGATTGTCTTGAAACAAAGGACAACCGTGATGAGCAATCGAGGGAAACCAGTAGGTTCGAACTGCAAAGTGAGCATGACGAGATCAAAGAGTCAATTAAAGAATATGTCTCAAGCGAAGCCATTAAGGTCAATAAGGAGACTTCGAGCTGCGATTTTGAGCAAGCCAACGAGACGGAGAAGTACATATCCACGCCAATCGATATTGAAGAAGACGTATTGACTCCATACAGACTCGATGCCTTAGAAATCCTTGATTTGCAAACGTTCCTGGTGAAAGAAGAGCTCGAATCTGTTACCTCTGAGTCGCAAGTTTCCTCAAGAGACTCAAGTCTAGTCGTACTCGCAGATGTCGTGGCAGGCACCAATGATTTGTCGACAAATCTACTGCAAGACTCAGGAGTATATTTGTGCGAGTTAGTGGAGAAACATGTACAAGAGTGTGAGTCGCTTGAACAGTTCGAAGATAAGCGACAAATTGATTTCCTGCGAGTGCAACAAATTTCAGCTCCATCGATCTTAAAGGTAATTCCAAAATTCTTATTAGAAATAGGTACTTGAAGGAATTGTGTCATTTAATCAAAGATGCAATTACTAATTATGAAGTGGGACCATTTATGGAGATATTTAATCCGGTGATTTTAGGTAATCATAGTGATTTGCTAGAAGCCAACTATGATTTATAGACTATATGTTATAAAGTATGTCATAAAGTCTATTGTTATTGTTACCGGGTCCTACGAGGTCACACCCTTAGAGTTTGGACTGGATCAGTTTATTGGGAGACATATTATATAAAGTATATGATATAAAGTTATATAGGATATAACTTGGGAGATAAGGTTTGTTAATAATACAGAGTTATTGTTAATAATAAAAGATATATTTATTTAGAAAATAATATATCTACTCATGGTAATATAAAAGGAGGGCTTTCTAGGAGAAACCCTAATCCTAAGATACAAACACGGCTGTCTCCCTTCTCCCTAGAGCTCTCCTTCGTCCGCCTTCGTTCCTCGCTCTAGCAACCGAGTCCTAGGTGATCCAGATCCAAGCTCGGGTGGACCAAATAGAGGAGTCACACGTGAGGTTCTATTCTCTCCATTCCAGCAGATTGAAACACGCATCAAATAGGTATTTAATTCTTCCTATCTATGATCTATTTGGTTTATGCATGAGATCCTTGTTTAGATGTTAGGAAAGACGTTTCCTGAAATTCCGCTTTACGCATCTAAAATCCCAACAGTGGTATCAGTTGCCTCTTGCATAAATTGATTAGATCAAATTTAAAGTCTTTAATTTTGATGCATGTTTATGATTATTTTGATTCAATTATATAGAGATTGATTGTATGGATTAATTTGCACGATTAAAACAAAAAAAATTGATTTTTGAAGGCTCAAATTCGTGTCTATTCACGTGGGTATAGTTGCTGAATTTTTTGAAATTTTCATGCTATTTTGCCCTAGAGTTGATTCTTTTGATTAGTTTATGCAAATTTGTTGTATAGATTATGAACGAACATGTAAAATCTGATTTTTCATGCTTAAATTATGAATAAAAAAGCCTGAATTTTATGAAAAATCATTACCATAAGTTTTCATACCATAGAGTTGTAAACGTTACAATTTTTAAGTGGGAGAAACACCGGAATTACACGGTGTAGATGGTTCGGGACCATCTTGGCGGCCAAAGGGCAAAACCGCGATCGCGGTCCAAAAACCGCGACCGCGGTTGCATTACTATGGCTACTGGGCAAAATTGTGACCGCGGTTGCGGCTGCTGGTGGCTATAGCAAAAAAAAAAACGCGACCGCGGTTTTGGATTTGCGATCGCGGTTGCGAGTCGCGGCTGATGGTTATTAGGGTTTTGTGTTTTTGGGGAAAATTTCTAATTGGATAGAAATTACCCTAAAAATATATTATTTAACAAAACAAGATAAGATATTTGATATCCTATCTTAATAAATTAGATTTATTTTATTCAATAAGATATTTGATATGTTATTTGGTAAATAAAGATTTAATTATTTTTAGATATTTTGATATCTTATTTGGTAAAATTTTGAGTTACCATATATAAATATTATCTTGGAATATTAGATTCATCATATTTTAGCAAATTAAGGATTAATATAAGATATTAATTCCATACACAATTTAATTGAATTAAAATGATAAGAAATCGGTTTCTACATTAAATAGTTAATATGATTAATTGTTTATGCTTTTATTTTGGATTAATAGCATGTTTCATTTAGATGAAATTTTATTTGTTATTATTGCATGTATATTTAATATTATGATATTATTGTATGCGGTGACTAGTATGGCCCGCATTAGGATAGATAATTACGATCTGCGTATCGTTATATTTTTCTTGTACACGATCTGCGTATCGTTATGTATTTTTGTAATTTAAATTTATGCAAGAGAGTTTATTCCAATTACATGTAAGACAAGAAGAAGAAGAAGATCCTAAGAAGACCAAATGATGGAGATCCATGGAGGGTACTAAGGATGAAGATCCAGGTGTAACAAGACCCATGGAGATTAGATCTTTCATTTTGGTTTTTAGGGGTCATACTAGGATCACATTTAATTACTGCATTACTTGAATGCTTTACTATTTCCCACTTTGCATGCTTGTTTGTTTGTTTATGCTATTTTGTTCACTAGTAAATAAACAACCATTGCATGCTTAAGTCCCATAACAGAATATTGAGATGATGCATTTCCATATCATAACCATAAGGCCCTTGGAATTCGTTGGATAGTTTTTGCCCTAGCGAGGTGTCCTTCCTTGACCTTGGGATAGTGCGGGTATGTCTAATAGGGGCATGCTGCCTTGGTATGGTTATACTCAACAAGAGACCAAAAGACTCAGTTTTGGATCTTGAGGCATAAGGACGAGTCTTACATAAGATGTGCCCATCAACCAAGAATTATAAGGTGTTATAATTAGTAACAGGTTTACTTACCTTGATTACATGAGACTTTGGGAAGTGCCTGAGTACGCTCGAGTTTCATCTAAGATAGGATCTTGTAATCATTTTACTCACAAGGGAAAATATAATTGAGTAGAATGGGCAAAAACTTACTATTTTATAGCTTGTCTAAATTTTAAGTTCTTGCATGTCAAGCATAACTTATCTGCATGTTTTATTCCGTTTTGTAGTTACTATGTCTTCTGAACACCTCAAATTACTCTCCGCTCAATTGTTGAGAAAAACAAGTTGAACGACACAAATTTCCTTGATTGGGAAAGAAATGTGAGAATCAGTCTCAGGTCTGATGGACAAGAGGATGTCCTAGAAACACCCATCCTAGAGCTGACTGCCACTTCATCTGATGAGGATAAGGGCAAGAAAGTTGACCTTTTGAAGGAAGTTCTAATGGTCAAGGAGAAAGGGTTTAAGAAATGGCCCCATAAGAAGCAACAGTACCAAGGGAAGGGCAAGCAAGTTGTCCAACCTAAGGGAAACACTTCAGATATTTACGTTACTGAAATCTTATCAACCAAGTCTCATTCTTGGGTATTAGATACCGGATGTGGTTCTCACATTATTTCGAATGTGCTGGGACTAAGAAATAGAAGACGGTTACAGAAGGGTGAGATAGATCTGCGCGTTGGAAATGGAGCAAGGGTTGATGCACTTGCCATTGGAGATTATAGTCTACCTCTACTTTATGGATTAGTTTTAGAACTTTATAATTGTTATTTTGTTCCTTCTATTACTAAGAATTTGATTTCAATTTCAGTTTTAAACCTTGAGGGTTATGATTTTGTCATTAAGGATTGTTTTTCCATTTATAAGAATGACATTTTCTATGCTCGAGCCCATATGAGTAGTAGTGGACTATACATACTGGATCTCAAATCTGAAATTTATAACGTTGATACAAAAAGGCAAAAGTCGAATGATATAAGTGAAGCCAATCTATGGCATTGTCGCTTGGGTCACATTAGCATCAAACGCATGAAGGAACTCCAAAATGTTGGTAGCCTAAAATCATTTGATTTAGAATCATTTGAAACATGTGAGTCATGTCTGATGGGCAAGATGACAATGTCACCTTTCACTGGAACAAGTGAGAGGACTTCTGAGCTCTCATACATACCGATGTGTGTGGACCTATGAGTATAGAAGCTAGGAGAGGCTATCGATACTGCATTACATTTACTGATGATTTTAGTAGATATGGGTATATCTACTTAATGAAGCATAAATCTGAGTCCTTTGAAAAGTTCAAAGAATTCCAGAATGAAGTTGAGACACAGACTGACAAGAAGATAAAGGCACTCCGATCAGATCGATGCGGCGAATATATGAGCCAAGAATTCGACCATCACTTGAGAAGTTGTGGCATTTTGACATAGATGACTCCACTAGGCACGCCACAGTTGAATGGCGTATCTGAGAGGAGAAATCGGACATTGTTAGACATGGTCCGCTCAATGATGAGCTTTGCTGATCTTCCTACATCCTTTTGGGGATATGCCCTCACCACTGCTGCATTCACACTAAACAGGACTCCGTCACGATCAGTTGACAAGACACCACATAAGATATGGTATGGAAAAGTTCCTAGCTTGTTATTTCTAAAGGTTTGGGGATGTGAGGCTTATGTAAAGCGTTTACTATCTGATAAGCTAGCACCCAAATCAGACAAATGCTTCTGTATAGGTTATCCCAAGGAAATAAGGGGATATTATTGTTTTGGGGCGAAAAGATCGGACGACCTAAATCGCCTTAGACGGGGTAACTAGTCGATCAGGTGATAGAAAACAATCCAAACCAAATAGATAATAGACAAGCAAAGAGCAAATGCAGAATAGCGAAATGATTTTATTAGATAATATATTGATCGGATTGAATCGAGATACAACTTATCGTAATAAGGCAGAGTGATCTTATTGGATTCGACCGGTAATTCTTAGGTTGCGACCGGTGGCAAATAAGCGGGGGTGATTGCTGGAGAGCTAGACAGGCAGTGAAAGTGTTGTTCTATTTTGTTTCTGAACGAGAATGCTTGAGTGTGTAACGTGCTTGTATCCGTCCCCCTCTTATCTTCCTCTTCGTCCATATATGGTAAGTTCTTCGTGCCTTTGACCGTTATATTTCGATCCCATCCTTATCTTCAATGCTGGGATTTAATTACGGAGATTATGTCACTAATTGCTGCTATTATGGTGTTGTGTAAATGTTGTGGCCGTTGATCAATCTTGACATTTAATGCTTGGCGGGATCTTCGCGATCTTGTCGGATGACGTTCGACTGGAGAATCCTCGTCGCCTTCTCTGGGTTTCTCTTCTGTTCTTCCGATCCGTCGTGGGCCTGGGCTTGTCTTGCTCGAACCACCTTCCCAGGGGACGTCAGGCCCAACAATTATTTCTACAATCCTGCTGAGAACAAAGTGTTTGTTGCTCGGGATAGTGTCTTTTTGGAAAATGATTTCTTTTCCAAGAAGCCAAGTGGGAGAAATGTTCAGCTTGATGAGATTCAAGTTGAGCAACAAACCCAACAACATGAGGACATAGACGATGTCATTGAGGAACTTGACTTTGGAGGCGTACCTTCTCAAAGGGAAACCGCCCAGATCCAAGATGCAATTCCTCAAGTTGATGAAGCACATGATGTGATACCCCGTATTTTTTTTGTAAGGTTATTTTGGGAATTATAGATTTTTCCCGAGTACCTGTTGTGTACGTCGAATTTAATTCAGGTAGCTTGAGACATTCTGTAATGTGCTCTATATCTGTAATATTTTTTTCAGTGAAATAATATACAGACAAGGTGCCTTAGATTTTAATTGTCGTTCGCGTACGATAATTTTTATCCCGGTTTAATGTCTTATCCGTTCAAAGCTGAACGGGCGGGAAAAAGGGGTCACGGCGACCGCCGTAAAGTCGCGGCGACCGCCGTCGTGAGACCCAAGCACGGCGACCGCCGTAAAGATACGGCGCCCGCCGTTCCAACACCCGAGGAGGCAGCTGATGTGTCATGCCGCGGCGACCACCGTAAATTACGGTGACCGCCGTAAGTGCCTTCATTGTTGCCCAGCAGTCGTTGCCCGTTGGTCGCCGACGTTGTTTCTGGCGAGCGCCGCAGTAGCTCTAGGCCCTCGTCTTCGAACTCCAGATGTATTGGCTATAAAAGGAGGTGCTGGGGGAGAGGTTTTGAGCCATCCAAGCACCAAACCTCTGCCAAATTCGCCTCTCGCCGGAGTTGTGCCTTCGCCGGAAATTTCGAAGCTTTCGTCGGTGTTGTTAGTGGTGTTTCCAGCAGCCTTTGTGAAGCCTTGTGGTTGCCTTGGAAGGTCAGAAACCAAGCCAGGCTGAAAGGGGTCGAAACACGCTTTGTTTTGGTGAGATTTCTCTTGTCTCTGTCGACCGTGTTCTTCACGGCGACCGCCGTGTTCTTCACGGCGACCGCCGCCAAGAACGGCGACCGCCGCCAGTGCCCAGAATGCCTTCGTGGCTTTGGCTTGGTCGGTTGTCGTCGTGGCGTCTTTCCTTTCGTGTTCTTTCGCCGTGTTTAGATTCGTACTGTTTATGTCGGATCTAACTTAGGGTTCCTTTTATGGGTCGACTCGAAGGTTGTTGTGCTGTCAGAACTATACCGTGTCGAGCCCGGAATCCAGTTGACGTCTTTAGACTATTCTGCGGAGTAAGGCAAGTGGTGGTTCGCTCTTGCTCATTCGTTCCATATTTACATTAATTATCAGTAGTTTATCTGAGTAAATAATTTGGAATGAATATTCTGTTTGTCTGGAAACGGTTTTGATAAACTGTTTTGAAAATCATAATAGGTTGTATATCTGTTAGAATAACGCTATTATCTGTGATCGCCTTTCGGGCCTTTATGTGGATTTATCCTGTAAATGTTGTGGTGCTGTAACTGTTTAGTTAGCACTGTTAAATAGGAACGTTACTCGAACTCTGTCCAGTCGTTTCTTTATAATCTGGTATCGGGATGACTCATCCCCATCTGGTACTATTCTATGATCATGATCGGTCTCTTACACATGTGTGTAGAGACAGGACACTTAGCTGGTGTCACAAACCTTTCGGTATACGTCACTCTCGACGAAACGTATACTAATATGTGTCGTCCCATTGGTGGGGTACACATGTAAAAGTCTATAACGTGTTGTGTGTTTTTGAAACATAAATCAGATAAGTGCTACCTTGACGCACATAATTAATACACCTTGGGCGAGTAGTGTAGCTAAGTTCAGTGCAGCTAGGAAAACTCGTCTTGACTTGAATGTAGTACGTTCTCTTTCCAATCTGGATTCGTTGTAGGCGATGAGGTTGGTCGTGAACCGAAGCATCTCAGTCAGTTTTAAATCATTGTTGTTTAATTCTGTAACTCTCCAGATTTGTCATACTTCCTTAAAGACTCATTTCAGTTGGAGTCTTCTTTCGAGTCGATTTCTGTGAAGATTCAGTCTTCCAGAATCTTCTCTTGTGCATACCTCTTGTTTATTCCAGTAGGAATATGATGGTTGACTACCGTTATCGGTTATTATCCGAGAAGCGATGAGTCTAACCTAATATGACTGCTTCGAACCAGTCTGCTTTATACCCTTGCTAGTCTATTCATTTAGACTAACCAACCAATTTTTTTCCCTTGCATGGTTGGCTGGTGTCATCCGTTCGATTCGGCACATCAGTTAAGAAGTAGCTCAGAAGATTAGAAGGACTATGGAGTCGGCGGTGGTTTTTGAATGTTTTAATTATTTCTTTAATCAGGTTATGATCCTTTGGACAATAACTCCGTTTGTAATGTACTTTCTTAGTCTTCCGCTGTGTTTGGTTTAAACTATGTTTTGACCTATTCGGGATTGGGTTGTAATCCCGTAACTCTTATTTCCTTGACAATGTTATGTTTTGGAATTTAATGCTTGATCATTGTGTATCAATCGCATTTCATAAATTGTATTTATATGGTAAAGCCTTGGGTGATCTCGGTAAGGAATACTGGGGTCACTGGCGGTAATACCTTTCCAAAAGGGTTAAGTTTTGGGGGTGTTACAGCACAATTGGTAACAAGTGGGCGTTAGGCCGCTTGTTAAAGCGTGAGGTCTCGTGTTCGAGACTCACGAACAACCTCCCATCCATGGGGATTTGGTTGGGGTACATGGGATGCGGCCCATGGATAGAGAAATGGTTGGCCCAATAAGGTCGGAGACCCTCTCATTCAAAGTGTACTTTTTATGTAACACCCGCCACTGTGGAGCTCCTGACCTACAGGCCCAGCCATTCCCTACAGCGCGTTGTCAACATGGGCATGCAGCCCTAACACCCAACCCTTCCCCCATAAATGGGTAGGTTGTTGCCGCGAGTCGAACCTCCGACCTTTGATACAAAGGCAATGCCTTACCACTTGTATCACCAATTGCGCTGCAGCACAATTGGTGATACAAGTGGTAAGACATTGCCTTTGTATCAAAGGTCGGAGGTTCGAATCCTCGCGGCAACAACCTACCCATTTATGGGGGAAGGGTTGGGTGTTAGGGCTGCATGCCCATGTTGACAACGCGCTGTAGGGAATGGCTGGGCATGTAGGTCAGGAGCTCCACAGTGGCGGGTGTTACACATGAGGTCCCACATACAGATGTGGTCAACCCAACAACTGAAGTTTCTCCTATTGTTGGACCACTTTGGAGATTAGACAAGCTAAGACAGTAGCCTAGACGTTATGAGGATTACGTCTTGACTACTAGCATTGACGTTATACTTTTAAAGAACGGCGAGCCTACGACCTATAAGCAAGCGATGGCGGACCCCGACTCCGAGAAATGGCTGGTAGCCATGAAATCCGAAATGGACTCCATGTCTGAGAATCAAGTCTGGGACTTGATAGATTTGCCTGATGGGGTAAAACCCATTGGATGCAAATGGGTCTTTAAGATCAAGACAAACAAGAATGGAAACATTTCCGTCTATAAGGCAAGACTAGTTGCCAAATGATTTAGACAGGTTCATGGTACTGACTATGATGAAACATTCGCACCGGTCGTTATGATCAGGTCCATTAGGATACTCTTAGCGATTGCCGCTTATCATGATTATGAGATTTGGCAAATGGATGTCAAGACCGCTTTTCTAAATGGATATTTAGAAAAGGATGTATACACGATGCAACCATAAGGTTTTGAGGATCCAGAGAACCCTAGGGGAATATGCAAGCTTAAGAAGTCCATCTATGGACTTAAGCAAGCATCCAGGAGTTGGAATCTTCGTTTTGATGAAGTGGTCAAAAAGTTTGACTTCATCAAATGTGAAGAAGAGCCTTGTGTCTACAAGAAGTTTAGTGGGAGCAAAGTGGCCTTCCTAGTTCTGTATGTGGATGACATACTACTCATTGGGAATGACATTCCTATGCTGGAGACAGCTAAGGAGTGGCTCAAGAAGTATTTCTCAATGAAGGACTTGGGAGAGACTGAGTACATACTAGGCATTAAGATCTATAGAGATAGATCTAAGAGACTTATTGGTCTGAGTCAGGGAACTTATGTAGATAAGGTCCTTGATAGATTCAATATGATGAACTCTAAGAAAGGGTTCCTGCCTATGCAGCATGGCTTACATCTCAGTAAGAGCCAATGTCCTAAGACACCTGGTGAAACTGAGAGGATGAGCAGGATTCCCTATGCCTCAGCCATATGATCCATCCTGTATGCAATGACTTGTACTCTCCCAGATGTTGCATTTGCTTTGAGTATCTGTAGCATATACCAATCAAACCCGGGTGATGCACATTGGTATGCAACCAAGAACATCATGAAGTACTTGAGAAGGACTAGGGATGATCTCTTGGTATTTGGAGGTGATGACGAGCTAGTCGTCAAGGGCTATACTGTGATACCCCGTAATTCTATAAGGATTATTTTGGGAATTTTTGGAATTTTCCCGAGCACCCGTTTAGTACGTCGGATTTAATTCAGAAAGTTGGAGGCATTCTGTAATGCGCTCTGTATCTGTAATATTTTTCTCAGTGAAATAAAATACAGACGACGTACTTTGGATGTTAATTATTCGTTCGTCTACGATAATTTTATCCCGGGTTAACATCGTTTTATCTAAGAGCAAAGGAAGCGGCCGAGCCAAGGGGCGGCGCCCGCCGTGAGATTGGCGGCGCCCGCCGTCGCAAGACCCAAGAACGGCGACCGTCGTGGGTATGGCAGCGCCCGCTGTCGCAAGGCTCGAGGCAGCCGCCGGTCGTCTTCTAGTTGGGCGCGAAGGCTAGAAAACGGCGCCCGCCGTAGTTATGACGGCGCCCGTCGTCGATGTTGTCCGGAGGTCCTTGCCCGAAGGTCGCCGGCGAACGTCTGACATCGCCGAACTAGCCCCGCCACGCCTCCAGTTAGGCCATCATTGTGCTCCCACGGTTTGTGGCTATAAAAGGAGAGGTCTGGGATCGGATTAAACACAGAATCAGAAGCTCCATCTCAGAATCTCTCTCTCGCCGGAGTTGTGCCCTTCGCCGGAATTTCTGAAGCCCTCGTCGGTGTCGTTTGGTGGTGTTTCCAACAGCCCTTTTGAATCCTCTTGGTTGCCTTTGGAGGTCAGAAACCAAGCAAGGCGGAAAGGGGTCGAAACGCGCTTTGTTTCGGTGATATTTCTCTCGTCTCTGTCGACCGCCGTGTTCTTCACGGCGACCGCCGTGATGAACTGCGGCGACCGCCGCCAAGAACGGCGACCGCCGCCAGTGCCCAGAATGCCTTCATGGCTTTGGCTTGGTTGGTTGTTGTCGTGGCGTCGTTTCTTTCGGGTTCTTTCGTCTTTTCATAGATTCGTACTAGTTTATGTCGGATCTAACTTAGGGTTTCCTTATGGGTCGACTCGAAGGTCGTTGTGCTGTCGGAGCTATACCTGTGTCGAGCCCGGAATCCCGTCGTCATTAGGCTTTTCTGCGGACTAAGGCAAGTGGCGGTTCGCTCTTGCTCATCGTTCCATATTTACATTAATTATCAGCTATTTATCTGAGTAATTAATTTGGAATGATTATCTGTGTTTGTCTGGAAAAGGTTTTATAAACTGTTTTGGAAAATCATATAATAGGTTGTATATCTGCTAGAACGACGCTATTATCTGTGATCGCCTTCCGGGCATTTATGTGGATTAATAGGAACGCTAATCCAGGTAAGGGTTAGTCGTTTCTTTATAACTTAATGTGCATAGGAACGTTAATCCAAGTAAGGATTAGTCGTTTCTTTATAATTTAATATTCGTGGGAACGCTAATCCAAGTAAGGATTTGTCATTTCTTTAAATCATAATATTCCTCGGGGTTATTGCCGAATAATTTAAGGGTCATGACCTATGCTTCTTATCCACATGTAAGGATCTGAAGTGTTTTAAGCGCCTTGCTAGCGCCAGTGGATGAGCTTAATTGCAGTCCTATGTTTTAAGCACTTAGCTAGTGCATTGGGGTGGACGTAACTGTCACCCTGTAAAATAAACTGTAAGCGCTGTGGCAGTGCAATCAGGGTGAACGTAAGATCACCCGGTGTCATCATAACTTCCGTGTTCTCGGAATAATCTTAAAAGCCTCAACACTGTGTGTGTGTTGTAATTTAATAAGATAAGTACAGTTAAGCACATAATTAAACTGTAAGCGCTGTATAGTGCAATCAGGGTGAGTGTAAGGTCACCCGGTGTAATTAACGCCGTTGTTACTCGGCATAATAATGTTAAGTCTCGCGTGTGTGTTGTGTGTGTTTTAATTTGGGTTGACGTAATTGTCACCCTGTGATTTAAGCCTTGTTGTCGCTCTTAATAACATTAACGTGTTTCAGTAATGTGTGTTTTGTAATTAAATAAGATATGTGCCCGAGTGCACATGATTAATAAACCTTGGGCGAGTAGTGCAGCTAAGTTATAGTGCAGCTAGGAAAACTCGTCTTGACTTTGATCATAGTACGTTCTCTTTCCAATCTGGATTCGTTGTAGGCGATGAGGTTGGTCGTGAACCGAAGCATCTCAGTCAACTTTTAAATCATTGTTGTATGATGCTGTAAACATTCCAGATTTGTCATAGTTCCTTAAAGACTCAATCTCTTGGAGTCTCTTTTCGAGTCGATTTCTGTGAAGATGAAGTCTTTTAGAATCTTCTCTCATGCATACCTCTTGTTGTTATTCCGTGAAAGTGCCGGGTTATGTATCGTCCCTTCGGTTATTATTCGAGGGACAATGATAGTAAACGGTTACGATCACTCGAACCACTCTGCTTTTTACCCTTGCTAGTCTATTCAAGTAGACTAACCCACGAACATTATTCTCCGCATGTGGGCTGGTGTCATCCGTTCGATTCAGCACATCAGATGGAGTGTAGATGAGAAGACTAGAAGGACTATGGAGTCGACGGTGGTTTTTCCGACGTTTTTAATAATTTCTTTTAATCAGGTTGAGATCCTTGGGCAGGTGATCATTACGATCACAACCCTTTTATAATATCTTTTAAAAGTCTTCCGCTGTATCTTGTTTAAAATTTCCGTTGTAATTTATTTAAACTCTGTGTTTGTCCTATTCGGGATTGGGATGTAATCCCGGGACTCGTGCTTTATATGAATAAAGTTATCATTTTGTATCTTTGTAATTCATGATTTGTATTTAAACGGTAAAGCCTTGGGTGATCTCGGTAAGGAACACTAGGGTCACTGGCGGTAATACCTTTCCAAAAGGGTTAAGTTTTGGGGGTGTTACAGTTGTGGTATCAGAGCCAAAGGTTGTTTTAAAACGGGTTTGGGATTTTATAAATCATTTATCCGTTTTTGAAAATGCTTTAAGAAGGGCTCTGAATTTTCAAAGTGAAAAGAGTTTGAAAACACCGTTCATAGTCATGTCTTCTATATGGTCTGATATAGTAAGTTTGCTTCTATATCTAGAAAGACTAATTCCTTCCCCGTTGCCCCGTATGATATGGGTGCATTCAATTCTCTTCAGAAGAACCGGGAGAAGCCAAGGTGGTTTCGCTATACCCAATAAGGCTTGAATTCCCAGTTCTCTCATTTTGAGTTAAGGTTGTAGAACCTAGTAACTCGGTTTGAGTTCATCAATAGAAATTACCAAGTTGATCTATTCTAAGTTGATTTTATTACAATAAGTATATCAGAAGATACTAATGTGATAAAATCCTTGAAATTTGATCGGTAAACAGATGGTGAACACAAGGAACGTTATTCGTGCTGGTGTTGGGCCGAGTAATTACCACAGACCAAATGCAAGGAATGTTGCAGACCCAACAGGAGAGCGTGAAGCTGCTTCTAACAATAACCAGGGAGGCAATGGCCAAGCTCAGGCCAACGCTCCGATGTTGTTCGATGCTGCAGCAGTGGAGGCAATTCGAGGAATTGTCATGCAGGCAATCACAGATGTTATGCGACCAGTTGCACCACAAGCAAAAGGTGGTCCAGTTCCTCAAGCTACTCCTGAAGTCGAGGAGTCAGTGGAGCAAGTACCTCAGATCAATGTTGTCAGAAACAGAGGAACTTACGGGCAAGCGTTAAAAGCCGTGAGTTCAATGAGGCCTGACAGCTATGACGGTACTGGAGAACCAGTCAGGGTGACATATTGGTTCTCACATATGGAGTGTTTGCTCCGGAACATTAATTGCACTAAGGCTGGGAAAGTGCACATCGTCTCTCTTCAACTCAAGGATGTGGCTAGCGAATGGTGGGAGAGCACCGGTCTGGCTGATCATCCCGAGCTGAATTGGAGCATGTTTAAAACCAAGATGACCGATCGTTTCTTTTCCCGAGCTATGAGGGAGGAGAAGCATAAGGAATTTCTGTACCCGCAGACTGATGGGTTAAAGGTGACTGAGCTCGCAGCTAAGTTCAATCACTTGATGTAGTATGCTGGACCTGAGGTGTCAACCGAGGAGTAGAAGATCTGGTACTTCCATGGATGGATGAATCCAGAGATCAAGCCTCTAATGATACGTCATGGCTGTACTACGTTAGAGCAATATGTGGATGCAGCCTACAAGACGGAATTCACATTGGAGGAGTCTGCCCTTAAGAGGGAGAAGCAAGTTAAGGGAAAGGGTGGGCAACAGGATCGCCAGGTTGGTTCATTCAAACGACCGGCATCGCCTACCAAGTTTGAAAGGTCTGGTCGTGCTAAGACCGAGACAAATCAGTCTGACTCTGCCAGAGTCTCAGGTTGGAGCAGCGGAGCAATTCATTGCCACAATTGTGGTGAAGTGGGGCATAAAAGTTTTGTTTGCCAAAAGGACAAGAGGATGTGTCATAATTGTGGAAGGGAAGGCCACATAAGAACATACTGCAGACTGAAGGGTCAAGGACCAATGCAGTCTTATCAGGCGTCAAATGTTGGAGGTGGACAGAACCCAAAGCCAGTGGTATCCACTCCGGAGCAGTCTATGGCTCGTAATAAAGGCAAAGCGCCTATGGGGTCTTCAGGCCAAGGGCAACGACTCTTCATAATGAGTCAAGCCAACAGAGAAGAACCCTGGTCCATTAAGTTGTATTTGTGTTAAGACTTTCTTTAAGATTAAGGAGTAACGACGTGTGTCGGTAATCTCCGTGGTATTAAGATCTGCCTGATCGACTTTTTGTCAATTAATGTAATGCTTAATGTTAATGAAGTGTTTCCATGTTTTGGAAAATTTCAGAATGCGTTATCAGTACGAATTAGTTGTTCATACGAAACCTCGTAAGTGTCGAGAACAACTTATGCCAAGTAAGGATAAAGACTGTCGGACTTATGGTGGTGAAGTTTTGTGGACAACTTAGATGTTCGTTCCCTATGTGGTTAATCCCAGGGTTGACTCTGTTGTTTAAATCTAAATCCACTCCTAAGATTCTTCTTCATACATAGAGTATGTCATCTATAAGATCGGATGCAGCTCTTTGAGGAAGATTAAGTGGTGAAGCGGTCATGTTGAGAGAAAAGGTTGCAGTTAAGGATATGTTGATGATCCCGATGTATTAAAGATTCAATAAGGAGAATTGTCTATATACATCTAAGGAGTACTGTGGTAAGCGTTATCTCATACGCTGAGTTCTTCCGAGATTTCTTAAGGAAAGGGAATGAACTTGTAGAATTTTGTTCGGAGAGATCAGGAGCTATCTCTCATGCGTGAGTTTGTGCCGTGAGCATTAAGACGGATGAATCATTTTCAGAATGATATCCTAAGGAATTAAGAATAATATCTCGTGTGATCCATTTCAAGGATGAAGTGATTAAGGATGTAGGATCCAGGTGGTAAGATTGGTGTTGAGGTAGTATCCTCATTGGCTTAATGCAAGTTTCGGGGTCGAAACTTATTTTAAGGGGGAGGTGATGTGATACCCCGTAATTCTGTAAGGATTATTTTGGGAATTTTGGGAATTTTCCCGAGCACCCGTTTGGTACGTCGGATTTAATTCAGAAAGTTGGAGGCATTCTGTAATGCGCTCTGTATCTGTAATATTTTTCTCAGTGAAATAAAATACAGACGACGTACTTTGGATGTTAATTATTCGTTCGCGTACGATAATTTTATCCCGGGTTAACATCGTTTCATCTAAGAGCAAAGGAAGCGGCCGAGCCAAGGGGCGGCGCCCGCCGTGAGATTGGCGGCGCCCGCCGTCGCAAGACCCAAGAACGGCGACCGCCGTGGGTATGGCGGCGCCCGCCGTCACAAGGCTCGAGGCAGCCGTTGGTCGTCTTCTAGCTGGGCGCGAAGGCTAGAAAACGGCGCCCGCCGTAGTTATGACGGTGCCCGCCGTAGTTATGACGGTGCCCGCCGTAGTTATGACGGCGCCCGCCGTCGATGTTGTCTGGAGGTCCTTGCCCGAAGGTCGCCGGCGAACGTCTGACGTCGCCGAACTAGCCCCGCCACGCCTCCAGTTAGGCCATCATTCTGCTCCCTCGGTTTGTGGCTATAAAAGGAGAGGCATGGGATCGGATTAAACACAGAATCAGAAGCTCTATCTCAGAATCTCTCTCTCACCGGAGTTGTGCCCTTTCGCCGGAATTTCTGAAGCCCTCGTCGGTGTCGTTTGGTGGTGTTTCCAGCAGCCCTTTTGAAGCCTCTTGGTTGCCTTTGGAGGTCAGAAACCAAGCAAGCCGGAAAGGGGTCGAAACGCGCTTTGTTTCGGTGAGATTTCTCTTGTCTCTGTCGACCGCTGTGTTCTTCACGGCGACCGCCGTGATGAACTGCGGCGACCGCCGCCAAGAACCGCGACCGCCGCCAGTGCCCAGAATGCCTTCGTGGCTTTGGCTTGGTTGGTTGTTGTCGTGGCGTCGTTTCTTTCGGGTTCTTTCGTCTTTTCATAGATTCGTACTAGTTTATGTCGGATCTAACTTAGGGTTTCCTTATGGGTCGACTCGAAGGTCGTTGTGTTGTTGGAGCTATACCTGTGTCGAGCCCGGAATCCCGTCGTCGTTAGGCTTTTCTGCGGACTAAGGCAAGTGGCGGTTCGCTCTTGCTCATCGTTCCATATTTACATTAATTATCAGCTGTTTATCTGAGTAATTAATTTGGAATGATTATCTGTGTTTGTCTGGAAAATGTTTTATAAACTGTTTTGGAAAATCATATAATAGGTTGTATATCTGCTAGAACGACGCTATTATCTGTGATCGCCTTCCAGGCATTTATGTGGATTAATAGGAACGCTAATCCAGGTAAGGGTTAGTCGTTTCTTTATAACTTAATGTGCGTAGAAACGTTAATCCAAGTAAGGATTAGTCGTTTCTTTATAATTTAATATTCGTGGGAACGCTAATCCAAGTAAGGATTTGTCGTTTCTTTAAATCATAATATTCCTCGGGGTTATTGCCGAATAATTTAAGGGTCATGACCTATGCTTCTTATCCACATGTAAGGATCTGAAGTGTTTTAAGCGCCTTGCTAGCGCCAGTGGATGAGCTTAATTGCAGTCCTGTGTTTTAAGCACTTAGCTAGTGCATTGGGGTGGACGTAACTGTCACCCTGTAAAATAAACTGTAAGCGCTGTGGCAGTGCAATCAGGGTGAACGTAAGATCACTCGGTGTCATCATAACTTCCGTGTTCTCGGAATAATCTTAAAAGCCTCAACACTGTGTGTGTGTTGTAATTTAATTAGATAAGTGCAGTTAAGCACATAATTAAACTGTAAGCGCTGTATAGTGCAATCAGGGTGAACGTAAGGTCACCCGGTGTAATTAACGCCGTTGTTACTCGGCATAATAATGTTAAGTCCCGCGTGTGTGTTGTGTGTGTTTTAATTTGGGTTGACGTAATTGTCACCCTGTGATTTAAGCCTTGTTGTCGCTCTTAATAACATTAACGTGTTTCAGTAATGTGTGTTTTGTAATTAAATAAGATATGTTCCCGAGTGCACATGATTAATAAACCTTGGGCGAGTAGTGCAGCTAAGTTATAGTGCAGCTAAGAAAACTCGTCTTGACTTTGATCATAGTACGTTCTCTTTCCAATCTGGATTCGCTGTAGGCGATGAGGTTGGTCGTGAACCGAAGCATCTCAGTCAACTTTTAAATCATTGTTGTATGATGCTGTAAACATTCCAGATTTGTCATAGTTTCTTAAAGACTCAATCTCTTGGAGTCTCTTTTCGAGTCGATTTCTATGAAGATGAAGTCTTTCAGAATCTTCTCTCATGCATACCTCTTGTTGTTATTCCGTGAAAGTGTCGGGTTATGTATCGTCCCTTCGGTTATTATTCGAGGGACAATGATAGTAAACGGTTACGATCACTCGAACCACTCTGCTTTTTACCCTTGCTAGTCTATTCAAGTAGACTAACCCACGAACATTGTTCTCCGCATGTGGGCTGGTGTCATCCGTTCGATTCGGCACATCAGATGGAGTGTAGATGAGAAGACTAGAAGGACTATGGAGTCGACAGTGGTTTTTCCGACGTTTTTAATAATTTCTTTTAATCAGGTTGAGATCCTTGGGCAGGTGATCATTACGATCACAACCCTTTTGTAATATCTTTTAAAAGTCTTCCGCTATACCTTGTTTAAAATTTCCGTTGTAATTTATTTAAACTCTGTGTTTGTCCTATTCGGGATTGGGATGTAATCTCGGGACTCGTGCTTTATATGAATAAAGTTATCATTTTGTATCTTTGTAATTCATGATTTGTATTTAAACGGTAAAGCCTTGGGTGATCTCGGTAAGGAACACTGGGGTCACTGGCGGTAATACCTTTCCAAAAGGGTTAAGTTTTGGGGGTGTTATATATACTGATGCAAGTTTCTAGACAGAGAGAGATGATTTTGAATCTCAGTCTAGATACGTCTTCATTATGAATGGAGGAGTCGTCGACTGTAAGAGCTCGAAGCAAGGGACATGTTCTACGGAAGTACCACATGATCAGACACTATGTTGATAGAGGAGATGTGAGGATGTGCAAGGTGCACACAGACGACAATATTACAGATCCTTTGACCAAGCCCGTGTCTAGGCCCAAGCATGACAGTCACACTCGGGCCAAGGGACTCAAACACATTAGAGAGTTCTTTTGAGACATTGTTTGTTTTATGATAAACCTTGTTTATTGTTATTACAGACACTTATGCTTGACTTATATATATGATTTTCATATTATTATTTAATCATTGCTTGGGATTAGATAAAGTATCCAAATAATTTAATAATTATCAATTGGGCTCATCAAAACTGTTTTGGTGAATGAAACCCCATTAAGTAAACTGAAATTATAAAATTGTTAGAAGTCCATGGTCTAAGTTGTTAACTTGGATACAAATGACTTAATCAAAAGACCATATTGTGACATTTATTGATAACACCGGGTTTCATGTGTTATAGGGACATAGAGATGTCTAATCGATTACATAGATGTGTATACCGATACATATCAGACAGACCGATCTTAGGACTCTTCGGGACTTTACCGCGGAGTTCTAGGATTATTCATGATTAGTGAATTCCTTAGACATGAGTATGATATAGTTATCATTTGACTGTTGGTATGTCTTTGACGCTGTCAAACGCTGACCGTAACAAGCAGTTATAAAGGCAGTGATTGAGATTGCCAAAAGTTGAGTGGGAGCCGTAGTCTTACAAGATTGAATATGTCCTCATATTCCGTGTATACCACGATACATTTGGAAATGATTGGTGTCTCGACCACTTGAAGAGAGAACTGTGAAAAACGCATGGATGTGCTCGAATGGATTATTAGTAATCATATGTAATGACAGTTTGACCTCAAGAGTTCAAGAAACGTATTTGGCGGTAAAGATGAGTTTCATCATATAGTTAGATAAGACACTTTGTGACAAAGGAATTTTAACATTGCACACTTGTTTTAAGGACAAGTGGGAGATTGAAGGAATTGTGTCATTTAATCAAAGGTGCAATTACTAATTATGAAGTGGGACCATTTATGGAGATATTTAATCCGGTGATTTTAGGTAGTCATAGTGCTTTGCTAGAAGCCAACTATGATTTATAGACTATATATTATAAAGTATGTCATAAAGTCTATTGCTAATGTTATCAGGTCCTACAAGGTCACACCCTTAGAGTTTGGACTGAATTAGTTTATTGGGAGACATATTATATAAAGTATATGATATAAAGTTATATAAGATATAACTTGGGAGATAAGGTTTGTTAATAATAAAGAGTTATTGTTAATAATAAAAGATATATTTATTTAGAAAATAATATATCTACTCATGGTTGTAATATCCCTCATTTTGTAAGGAAAAATTTGAATTTTCTTATGCCCATATTACAAGTCAGATTAAATTCAGAGAAGTACGGACATTCTATGAGATGTTTGATCTCTGTAATATTTTTCTGAGTAATATAAAATACAGTTAATGTATTTTTTGGGTTAAAAGGTCGTTCGTGTACGAATATATTTAACCCGGGGTTAAAAATATCTAACCACTTGGTAAATAAGACAAACCGGACAAAAGGGGGCAAAAATGGCCTTGACCGCACCCCGCGGTCAAGTGGCCGCACCCGCGGCGAAGGCCAAATTTGGAGGCGGTCACGAAGTCGGCCACCGCACTCCACCGCACCCTGCCGCACCCCGCGTCCATCGTCAGCTCTGACGTCATCGCGATAAGTCACAGGCCGTAGCTCGCCTTAGTTGTCCTCCTAGCTGACTAATTGGTCGGGTCACCTCCTCCTTGACGTCATTGGTTGGTAAGCTCCATGCTTGGGGTATAAAAGAAGGAGGAGAAGCCATGGACGAGCTCCATCTTCTTCCTCTGAAAATTTTTCTGAAATCTCCATTGTTGTCAAGCTTGTGAGCTTCGTATGAGAAGAGATCGAACCCCTTTGAGTGTTTAAAAAGGTGATCCTAAGTGTTTATCAAAGGCCTAAGGTGTTGGGAAATCAACCAAGAACGAATCAAAGTCGAAACGAATTGATTTGGGTGAGTTTTCTTCCCGAAAAAGCTATCGAAGCCCCGCCTCTGTCTCCTGACCGCACCCCGCGGTGAGGGCCGACCGCACCCGCGGCAAGCCGGGTTCGTGTTGTGTCTCTCGGGTGTTGTGGTCTTGGGCAAGGCTTGATTCCTTTGGTTCTTTCCTTATTCTTTTAGATTCATATATGTAGATATTGAATCTAACTTAGGGTCTTGTTATGGGTCGTTCCAGAAGGATTTAATATCCAAGACCTGTCCCAGTTCAGACCCGGAAACTGTTATCTTTAAGCTCGTTAAGCTTTCGTCAAATCTAAGGCAAGTGGCGGTTCGCTCTTGCTTATCATTCCATACTTCCATTAATTATCAATGGTTTGATTGTTAATTAATTTGGAATGATTTACTGTTTTGTTGGGAACAGTTTTGATAAATGATATGGATTAAAATATGATATTATAATAGGTTATATATCTATTAGAGCAACGCTATTATATATATATATATTATGATAATTGTCGGGAGGGCAAGGATGTGAAGAGAATATGATATTATAATAGGTTGTATATCTGTTAGAACAACGCTATTATGAATATCTATATTATTATGATGATGGCCCAGAGGGCTTTGATATGATTATTACTGTGTTGAACTGTTTAGTTAGCACGAGTATTCGTAGGAGCGATGGACTATTCGAGGTCCAGTCGTTTCTTAATAATGATTAATGGTGCAAAGGGTGATAAACCCAAAAACCATTTGGTGGGTCATGACCGATCTCTATACTCGGGTATAGAGATGGTGGCACTTAACTGATGCTACAAATCTTGGGATACGTCCCTTTAGGAGTATGTACTTCATGGCCAAACATATGTCCTATATGTCCCTCATGGCGAAACATATATTTAAAAGCCTATAACGCGATGCGCGTTTTGGAATTAAATAAGATAAGGGCCGTCATAGCACATGATTAATAAACCTCAGACGAGTAGTGCAGCTAGGGAATAGTGCAGCTAGGAAAGCTCGTCTTGACTTTGATCAGAGTACCGTTCTCTTTCCAATCTGGATTCGCATTAAGCGGTGAGGTTGGTCGTGAACCAAAACATCAAGTCATTTTTGAACGCTTGTATGATTAATTAATGTTCCCCAACATTTCTCATACTTTCGATAAGACTCAATTCATTGGAGTCTTCTTTTGGGTTGATTGCTGTAAGACTTGGTCTTCCAGAAACGTCTCTTGATCATGCCTCTTCATATGTTTCAGTAGAGTATGGTGGTTGACTATCGTTATCGGTTTTGATTCGAGGAGCGATGAGTCTAACCTAATACGACTACTTTGAACCACTCTGCTTTGTACCCTTGCATAGTCTTTCATTAGACTAACCAACCGTAATTGTTCTCTGCATGGTTGGCTGGTGTCATCCGTTCGATTCGGCACATCAGATAAGAATTCGAGAAACAAAGGCTAGAACGACTATAAAAGCAAACGGTGTTTTAATGGATTTATCAGGTTGCGATCCTTGGCGGGTGATCATTACGATCAAGACCCTTGTATTTATACTTTGCAAAGACTTCCGCTGATTACTCTGTTTTGTCCTATGGGGATTGAGATGTAATCCCCAAACATATGTTTTAACCAAAGAATTTGGTGTTTACATCATGATTATTGTTTATGATGTGTATTTAAACTGGTAAAGCCTGGGGTGGCTTCAGTGTGGAAACCGAGGTCACTGGCGGTAATACCTTTCCAAATGGGTTACGATTTGGGGGTGTTACAGATATGGTATCAGAGCCAAAAGTTTTAAAGCGAATTTGGGATTTCATGAACCATTTACTCGTTTTTGAAAATGTTTTCAAGGGCTCTGAATTTTCAAAAAGAAATTGTTAATCACCGTTTATAGTCGTGCCTTCTTCTTTAGTCTGATATGGAAGCAAACTTCTATATCTAGAAAGACGAACTCTCTTCTCGTCGCCCGTAGATATGGGTGTATTCTGTTCTCTTTAGAGGGACTCGGGAAAAAGCCGATGTGGTTTCACCATCTCCAGTTAGGCTTGATTTTCCAGTTCCCTTGTCATGATTTGAGGTTGTAGAACCTAGTAACTCGGTTTGAAGTTCATCAATGAAATTACCAAGTTTGATCTATTCTAAGTTGATTTGATTACATTAAGTATATTGGAAGATATTAATGTATGAAATCCTTGGAATTTGATCGGTAAATGGATGGTGAACACAAGAATCAATTCTCGTTCTGGTGCTGGGCCGAGCAACAACCCCAGACCTAACGAGAGAAATGTTGGAAATCCAGAGGATGTGCATGAGTCTGCGTCCAATGTTAATCTCGGAGGCAACGGCCCAACTCAGGCCAACGCTCCAATGGTATTTGATACTACTGCAGTTGAAGCAATTCGAGGAATTGTTATGCAGGCAATGACTGATATGCTACACCAGAATGTGCCTCAGGCACAAGGTGTGCCGGTATCCTCAGCAACTCCGGGAGTTGAAGAACAAGAAACCCATGTACCTCTGCATCAGGAGAACGTGGTCATGAACATGAATGATTATAGCCGAGCACTGAAGGCCATAAATTCTATGAGGCCTGATAGTTTTGATGGGAAGGGTGAACCAGTTGAAGTAACTCATTGGTTTTCCCATATGGAGCGGTTGTTCCGCAGTGTGGAGTGTATTGAGACTGAGAAGGTGCACATAGCTTCTCTTCAACTGAAGGGAGATGCTAGTGAGTGGTGGGAAAACATTGGTCTTGCTGATAGCCCTGATTTGAATTGGGCAATGTTCAAGACCAAGATGACTGACCGATTATTCTCTCGGGCAATGAGGGAGGAAAAGCGCAAGGAATTTCTTTACCCTAAGACTAAAGGGTTAAAGGTGAATGAGCTGACAACCAACTTCAATCACTTGTTGCGGTACGCTAGATCGGAAGTATCCAGTGAAGAACAAAAAATCTGGCATTTCCACGAGTGGATGAGCCCAAAGATTAAGCCAATGATGTTGAGCCACAATTGCTCTACCTTGGAGCAATATGTGGATGCGGCTTACAAGTTGGAGGTGACTCTGGATGAGTCGACCAAGAGAAAGAATCGCCAGAGGTCAACGCAAAATCAGCCTCAGGCGAGCGGATTCAAACGTCTTGCGCCACCGTCTAACTTTGCTAAATCCAGCAAGGCGAAAACGGGTGGGACTCAAGGAGAGTCGACACAGCAATCGGGTCAGGGCAAGAGTCTGATCCTGTGTTACAATTGTGGTGCTACTGGGCACAAGAGTACTGCGTGTCCAAAGGAAAGAAAGACATGCTTTGGTTGTGGGAATGAAGGGCATTTACAGAAGTTCTGTTGGCAGGGAAAGCAAAAAGGAGCAGAGTCACAACAGGGGTCTGTTAATCAGAGTAACCGACCCAGGTTTAAACCAACAGCGGCTCCTAGTCCTTCGGTACAGACAACTGCCCAAAACAAGGGGAAAGCCCCAGCTGCTTTTGGAGGTCAGGATCAACGCCTGTACGAGATGCGTGAGGCTGATGGACCTAACGCTCCAATTGCTCAAGGTACTTTATACCTTCATTCTACTTCAGTATGCATACTGTTTGATTCAGGTGCTACCCATTCCTTTATTTCAGAGAGTTGTGTTAATAAGTTAGGATTAGTCTGCAACGAGGTCTGTGAGCCTTTCGTTGTGAATCTTCCTAATAGTGAACGCTTAGTGGGGACTAAGTGTCTGTCCAAATTTCCGATTACCATTCAGGGTAAGAAATTCGAGGCAGATTTGATCTGTATTGTCATGGCTCTATACGACATTATTCTCGGTATGGATTGGCTGACACGTCATGGGGCGGTAATCGACTTTAGTGCAAGAACTGTGACGGTGTCATCTGGGAACCAGAACGTGTGCAAATTTAAGGGTCAGAATGATGCTGATAACGGCAGGCTTATCAATGCGATGGCTGCATTTAAGCTACTTCGACAGGGTTGTGTCAGGTACCTTTGCTATCTGGATTCGCCCATGAAAGATGAACCAACAATTCTTGATATTCCTGTGATTCGTGAATTTCCTGATGTTTTTCCGGAAGAGATTCCTGGATTACCCCCGCATCGTGTTGTGGAATTTTCTATTGATCTTGAATCGGGTACTGTGTCGATCTCGAAGGCACCGTATCGGATGGCTCCTGCTGAAATGCAGGAATTGAAGAAGCAACTGGAGGATCTTCTCGACAAGGGTTATATAAGGCCGAGTACATTGCCTTGGGGTGCTCCGGTCTTGTTTGTCAAGAAGAAAGATGGATCGTTCCGACTTTGTATCGACTATCGAGAGTTGAACAAAGTCACGATCAAGAATAAGTATCCTTTGCCAAGGATTGATGATCTGTTAGATCAGTTGCAGAGAGCTAAAGTCTTTTCCAAGATCGATCTGAGGTCTGGTTATCATCAACTCAGAATTCGTGAGGAATATATTCTGAGGACTGCATCCCGGACAAGGTATGGTCACTACGAGTTCGTAGTTATGCCATTCGGACTTACCAATGCTCCAACGGTCTTTATGGACCTGATGAATCGATGCTTTCACCAGTACTTGGATAAGTTCATGGTGGTTTTCATCGATGATATTTTGATTTAATCTCCGAATGAGGAAGTTCACGAGGAGCATCTTCGGATTGTTTTGTCAAACCTTAGACAAAATGAGATGTATGCTAAGTTGTCTAAGTGCGATTTCTGGATCAAGGAAGTGGCTTTCTTGGGCCATGTGATCAATGAAAATGGGGTAATGGTTGATCCCCAGAAGATTGAAGCAGTAACTAATTGGAAACGGCCTCAGAGTGTAAAGGAGGTGTGCAGTTTCCTTGGACTTGTTGATATTACAGACGGTTTGTAGAGGGATTTTCTAAGATCGCTCTACCTATGACCGGTCTGCTTCGCAAGGTCCACAAGAAGTTTGTCTGGAATGACAAGTGCAAGGCCAGTTTTCAGAAATTGAAGCAATGTCTGACCTCCGCACCAGTGCTAACGCTACCAGACGGAACTGATGATTATGCGGTCTATAGTGATGCTTCGAAAAGTGGTTTAGGATGCGTGTTGATGCAAAGAGGCAAGGTTATTGCTTACGTGTCAAGGCAGCTGGAAACCTATGAAGAAAACTATCTGACGCATGATCTGGAGTTAGCGGCGGTAGTGTTTGCCCTGAAGATTTGGAGACATTATCTCTATGGTGTGAGATGCCAAGTCTTCACCGATCACAAGAGTCTCAAGTATGTGTTCACTCAGAAGGAGTTGAATATGAGACAACGTCGTTGGTTAGAGCTACTCAAGGACTATGATATCGAATTACTGTATCATCCGGGCAAGGCTAATGTAGTAGCCGATGCATTGAGCTGGAAGACGTCGCATGAGACCATAGTGGCTTTACTCGTTGCTCAAACCAAGCTGAACCAAGAGTCATGCGAGATTGAAATCTTGTACGATCAAAGTCAAGGATACCTGAGTATGCTTGAAATCCAAGCTACACTTCTTGATCAGATCAGAGAGAAACAGGTTGATGACGTGATCTTGGTGAAGCTGTGTGATGAAGTGATGAATGGAAAGGCCCTCGGTTTTGTAATCCAGGAGGATGGATCACTTTGGTTTCAAAACCGAATTTGTGTGCCTGACGTTGAGGGTCTTCGTCCATTGGTGATGAGAGAAGCCCATTCGTCAGCCTACTCTGTACATCCAGGCTCTAGTAAAATGTACAAGGACCTCGGAATGAAGTTCTGGTGGCCCAATATGAAGTGGGATGTGGCAAAATTCATGGCGAAATGCTTGACTTGTCAGAAGGTCAAGATAGAGCACCGCATACCAAGTGGTGAATTGCTACCTCTTCCAGTTCCAGAATGGAAATGGGAAGATATCGCAATGGATTTCGTCACAGGATTACCCAAGGCTAAGAGTCAGAAAGATGCTATTTGGGTTATCATTGACAGGCTCACGAAGAGTGCTCACTTCGTGGCTATCAAGTCAACGTGGGGAACCCAAAGGTTAGCAGAAGTGTTTTTACACGAGGTTATCCGTTTGCATGGTACTCCAAAGACCATTGTATCGGATCGTGATGGCAGATTCATGTCAAAGTTCTGGAAGGAACTCCACAAGGCCATGGGAACTAAATTGAGATTCAGCACTGCGTTTCATCCTCAAACGGATGGACAGTCTGAGAGGACTATCCAGACTCTGGAGGATATGTTGAGAGCATGTGTACTCGATCGTCCGACTAGTTGGGAGAACAGCCTGAGTCTAATCGAATTCACATATAACAATAGCTGGCATGCTACTATCAAGATGGCTCCATTCGAAGCTTTGTATGGTCGCAGATGCAGATCTCCGATTTGTTGGGATGAGAACGCCGACAAGATTCTTCTCGGACCAGAATTGGTCGAGAGAACTGCTTCGGATGTTGCCTTAATAAGACAAAGGATGCTGACAGCTCAAAGTCGACAAAAATCTTACGCTGATCCGAAGGGTAGAAATGTTGAATTTGAGGTTGGTGACAAGGTCTTTGTCAAAGTCTCGCCATTTAAAGGCGTGTTCAGATTTGGTAAGCGTGGGAAGCTCAACCCTCACTACGTGGGACCATTTGAAATTCTTGACATAGTGGGATCTCTAGTGTACCGTTTGGCATTGCCGCTATCGGTACATCCAGTGCATAATGTGTTCCACGTATCCTTGCTGAGGGAATACGTGCATGATGAGTCTCATGTGCTGAGCTATGAAGACATTGAGATTCAAGCAAATGGTACTTATAAAGAGATACCTGTGCGTATTCTCGAGCGCCGTGAGAAGCACTTGCGCAACAAGATAGTACCGTTGGTACGAATTCTGTGGTCCAAGTCAGGAACCGAAGAAGTTACCTGGGAGACTGAGGAGGATATGCTTAGACGCTTTCCCGAGTTGTTTTCGGCCTAAGTTTCGGGGTCGAAACTTCTTTTAAGGGGGAGGTAATGTAATATCCCTCATTTTGTAAGGAACATTTTGAATTTTCTTATGCACATATTACAAGTCAGATTAAATTCAGAGAAGTACGGACATTCTATGAGATGTTTGATCTCTGTAATATTTTTCTGAGTAATATAAAATACAGTTAATGTATTTTTGGGTTAAAAGGTCGTTCGTGTACGAATATATTTAACCCGGGGTTAAAAATATCTAACCACTTGGTAAATAAGACAAACCGGACAAAAGGGGGCAAAAAGGGCCTTGACCGCACCCCGCGGTCAAGTGGCCGCACCCGCGGCGAAGGCCAAATTTGGAGGCGGTCATGAAGTCGGCCACCGCACTCCACCGTACCCTGCCGCACCCCGCGGCCATCGTCAGCTCCGACGTCATCGCGATAAGTTGCAGGCCGTAGCTCGCCTTAGTTGGCCTCCTAGCTGACTAACTGGTCGGGCCACCTCCTCCTTGACGTCATTGGTTGGTAAGCTCCGTGCTTGGGGTATAAAAGAAGGAGGAGAAGCCATGGACGAGCTCCATCTTCTTCCTCTGAAAAATTTTCTGAAATCTCCATTGTTGTCAAGCTTGTGAGCTTCGTATGAGAAGAGATCGAATCCCTTTGAGTGTTTACAAAGGTGATCCTAAGTGTTTATCAAAGGCCTAAGGTGTTGGGAAATCAACCAAGAACGAATCAAAGTCGAAACGAATTGATTTGGGTGAGTTTTCTTCCTGAAAAAGCTGTCGAAGCCCCGCCTCTGTCTCCTGACCGCACCCCGCGGTGAGGGCCGACCGCACCCGCGGCAAGACGGGTTCGTGTTGTGTCTCTCGGGTGTTGTGGTCTTGGGCAAGGCTTGATTCCTTTGGTTCTTTCCTTATTCTTTTAGATTCATATATGTAGATATTGAATCTAACTTAGGGTCTTGTTATGGGTCGTTCCAGAAGGATTTAATATCCAAGACCTGTCCCAATTCAGACCCGAAAACTGTTATCTTTAAGCTCGTTAAGCTTTCGTCAAATCTAAGGCAAGTGGTGATTCGCTCTTGCTTATCATTCCATACTTCCATTAATTATCAATGGTTTGATTGTTAATTAATTTGGAATGATTTACTGTTTTGTTGGGAACAATTTTGATAAATGATATGGATTAAAATATGATATTATAATAGGTTATATATCTATTAGAGCAACGCTATTATATATATATATATATTATGATAATTGCCGGGAGGGCAAGGATGTGAAGAGAATATGATATTATAATAGGTTGTATATCTGTTAGAACAACGCTATTATGAATATCTATATTATTATGATGATGGCCCGGAGGGCTTTGATATGATTATTACTGTGTTAAACTGTTTAGTTAGCACGAGTATTCGTAGGAGCGATGGACTATTCGAGGTCCAGTCGTTTCTTAATAATGATTAATGGTGCAAAGGATGATAAACCCAAAAACCATTTGGTGGGTCATGACCGATCTCTATACTCGGGTATAGAGATGGTGACACTTAACTAATGCTACAAATCTTGGGATACGTCCCTTTAGGAGTATGTCCCTCATGGCGAAACATATGTCCTATATGTCCCTCATGGTGAAACATATATTTAAAAGCCTATAACGCGATGCGCGTTTTGGAATTAAATAAGATAAGTGCCGTCGTAGCACATGATTAATAAACCTCAGACGAGTAGTATAGCTAGGGAATAGTGCAGCTAGGAAAGCTCGTCTTGACTTTGATCAGAGTACCGTTCTCTTTCCAATCTGGATTCGCATTAAGCGGTGAGGTTGGTCGTGAACCGAAATATCAAGTCATTTTTTAACGCTTGTATGATTAATTAATGTTCCCCAACATTTCTCATACTTTCGATAAGACTCAATTCATTGGAGTCTTCTTTTGGGTTGATTGTTGTAAGACTTGGTCTTCCAGAAACTTCTCTTGATCATGCCTCTTCATATGTTTCAATACAGTATGGTGGTTGACTATCGTTATCGGTTTTGATTCGAGGAGCGATGAGTCCAACCTAATACGACTACTTCGAACCACTTTGCTTTGTACCCTTACATAGTCTTTCATTAGACTAACCAACCGTAATTGTTCTCTTAATGGTTGGCTGGTGTCATCCGTTCGATTCGGCACATCAGATAAGAATCCGAGAAACAAAGGCTAGAATGACTATAAAAGCAAACAGTGTTTTAATGGATTTATCAGGTTGCGATCCTTGGCGGGTGATCATTACGATCAAGACCCTTGTATTTATACTTTGCAAAGACTTCCGCTGATTACTCTATTTTGTCCTATGGGGATTGAGATGTAATCCTCAGACATATGTTTTAACCAAAGATTTTGGTGTTTACATCATGATTATTGTTTATGATGTGTATTTAAACCGGTAAAGTCTGAGATGACTTCGGTGTGGAAACCGAGGTCACTGGCGGTAATACCTTTCCAAATGGGTTACGATTTGGGGGTGTTACAATGGTAATATAAAAGGAGGGCTTTCTAGGAGAAATCCTAATCCTAAGATACAAACACGACTGCCTCCCTTCTCCCTGGAGCTCTCATTCGTTCGCCTTCGTTCCTCGCTCTAGCAATCGAGTCCTAGGTGATCCAGATCCAAGCTCGGGTGGTTTAAATAGAGGAGTCACACGTGAGGCTCTATTCTCTTCATTCCAGCAGATTGAAACACGCATCAAATATGTATTTAATTATTCCTATCTATTATCTATTTGGTTTATGCATGAAATCCTTGGTTATATGTTAGGAAAGACGTTTCTTGAAATTCCGCTTTACGCATCTATAATCCCTACAGTACTTGCCAAATTGAGTATGAGGAATTGATTGCTAATGATATTAAAGCATTTGGAATTGGATGGGTTTCTGCTAAGAGGTGTTCAATTGAGATTTTGGGTATTCATCATGCACAACAACTGTTTGATAAAATTCCTAATAGAGGAGTTCCCTTATTTTATTTTATTTTTGATTCAGTAACAATTCGAAGAATACAGCTTCGAGAGGCCATAAACTGGAAACCACACAAACCGGCAAGACAACAACATCAAGGAGAAACAAGAACAACGAATGCCGCGTCGTCGGAAGGAAAGTCATTCTCTACGAAGCCGGAACTACAACTCAATTCATCGTCAAGGCAAGCCCCATCCGTCAAAGAAAGTCTCACAACAGAAGGGAAAAAAAAGGAAGTCCGGAGGAGCTTCTCGCTCGGGAGGAGTGGCCGGAGCTACACAGAAAAAGGCGGATGGAGCTTCTCGCTCGGGGGAGTGGCCGTAACTCTCGGTTTGGGGGTGGCCACCGAAGCTTGCTCGGAGACCCACTCTCTCGGGGATCCAGATCTGGATATTTCTCTGCCGGGATCCACACCAACCGGGACCTCACCGGCTCCTCGTTCCCTCCGCCGAGCACGCAGAGAAAGAGATGAAGGCGCCGGGAGAGGGCTGTTGTTGGGCGGGAGGGGGAGCCCCGAAGCTCCGGTTGTGTGCTGGTGGAGGAGGTGGCCGGAGTCGAAGCGGCGGCGGCTCTTCTGGGTTGCCATGATAGCGGCGGCGGTGATGTTATGCTCGGTGCGGAGCAAGGCTCGGTCGGAGCGGCGGCAAGAAGCGGAGCGGGCTCGGCGGAGGAAGGGGGTCAGCAACATAGCCCAGCCCCAAAGCTAGGGTCGGCTGCTCCCCAAAGAGAGCGTTTCTCAGTTTAGAGGAGTTCCCTTATTGAATGCATTCGTTGATGAGAATTTCACTCTGGTCAGTGATATGGAGTTAATTGCAATTTCCTTGCCTTATGATAAAGGTAAATCAGAGCATATGCTTGGTAATGAAAATGGGTTGAAATTCAGAGTAGATGGTACGACGATTTTCGATCCGGGTATGCAAAGCCAAGAAGGAATCCATGTAGAGGGTGTCCTCAGCAAAACAAGTTGGGGAATTGAGACTTCAGTTATATTGATTTTTTATCTAGGCGGACTTGATATGTTGCTGCATATTATGGTTGAAAGTAAAGATGGAATTTTGTTTGATGTTGTTTGAATCAAAGAGGTATTGTTAAAGGGGATTTCCATGTGGTCATTGAGCATTTTGTTGTTGTTGTTGTCTTGTTCCATTTGCGGTCTATGAAGGGTTAAATGTTGATGCAAGGTTCATCCATCTAGTTGCTGACATTTGTTTTTTGTTGCTGCTCAATGTGTTGATAATGTTACTGAAACTTTGCTGCCATAAAGCTATTGTCAAGGTATGCTAGTGGGCAGAGAAGGATTTTGGGCAAAAAGCTATTGGAAGAGAATTTATTGTTGACAACTTGGAAAAGAATTGGCTCATGTGTCTTGTGTGCAGTAGTGGGGCTATATATATGATTCAACTTTGGGCTCATATGGGAAGTTGCTGATGTTTTCCTGGGCCAGATACTCACTGAAAAGTCAACGAGTTCCTTCTTAATGTTTTACTGCATAATTCTTGCTTAAGTGTTACAAGCCTATAGCACTTGCTTAAAATTGGCTGCTACAAGTCAAGTAATTCCTATCAAGTGTAGAAGAGAGGGTTGAGTTTGGATTGCTGAGGTGGCTTCAATGCTTCATCAAACTTGCCTATTGCAGAAGCTATTTTTTTTTCAAGCAGTTATTGAATGATTTAGTTGCTTTGCTGAATGTAGTTTCTAACATTTTTATTACTCTTGTAATAAAGTTTTGAGGACAAAACTTTTATAAGGAGTGAGTAATGTCATATATGAGGTTTATGATGTTTAAGAGATTGTTATAAATATCCATCAATAGTGTAATGGAGGGATATCGATGAATAATGAGAATTAATCCCTTTACTTCCTAATCTCTCATATCCCCCTCTTACGTCTCTCTCTTTGTCTTTCCTCTTAATCTCTATCTTTTCTTTTTCCTTCTATCAAACTATCCTATTCATGTCAAGGACACGACAAAATGCAACAATAAACCTGTGCCCATTTTAACTCGTAAGGAGCATGGTGCTTACCTTGATTGGATTGCAATCTAAACTGAATTAGTCAACACATTATGAAAAGAAAAGCATCAAATCACATGGAGATATGTCCAATAACTAGAGAGATATGAGTTGCCATGCTATTTTTTTTTGGTGCAAAAGATATGACCTGTTTTTAATGGTACAAGTAATGGTATGGATCCCATTTAATAATCCCAAGTTGTGATTACTAAACCACCGTTGAAAATAGGAAACACAATATCAAAAGATTGGCATTTTGCCTCAAGTTTTTGCA
Organism: Rheum nobile; assembly: GCA_027886185.1. NCBI lineage: Eukaryota > Viridiplantae > Streptophyta > Magnoliopsida > Caryophyllales > Polygonaceae > Rheum > Rheum nobile. The sequence continues at coordinate 495,305 of WOAB01000734.1, read as the reverse complement.
TTTAAATTACGGATACCAAATCAATGGCAGATTTTAATGTGTAACGCTTACTGCTTACAACGAAGACTTTTAGAGTTGTATAATCATTCAGAAACTATCAAATGACAAACACTAGAATAAGACCTTTTATTTAATAAATAATAAAACTCAATCTTCACATCTTTTATATAATACATTTATGATTTATTTGGTGAGAGTATTTATAAAAAAATATATATATATATTTTTTAGTAATTTTTTTTTAAAATTTAAATAATATTGAAAAGTATGTAAAAAGAAAAAAATGTATTTTTTTATAAATAAAAATATTATAAATATTAGCACAAACAGGGCGAAGGTTAAATTGTTCCGCCCCTCATTTCTTATCTTCCCAAAACACCTTCAAAATTACATCAAATCACAAACCTCCATCAATCGATTTCTTTCCTTCCCTCACATGGATTCGAACATTCCAGAAGTTTCCCACGACATCTTCCCCTACCTCCGTCAATACAAAGACGGAACCATCGAGAGGCTCGTCGGCACTGAGTTCGTCGAGCCCGGACTCGACCCGAAAACAGGGGTCACATCCAGAGACGCCGTGATCGTACCGGAAACTGGCCTCTCCGCCAGAATCTACCTCCCCGCCATCGCCAATTCCGACAAAAAACTCCCTCTGGTCGTCTACCTTCACGGCGGCGCTTTCCTCATAGCCTCTCCCGGCGAACCCAAATACCACACCTTCTGCAACCTCCTCGCGGCCGCCGCCAACGCCGTCGTGGTCTCCGTCGACTACCGGAAAGCTCCCGAGCACCCGCTCCCCGCCGCCTTCGACGACACCTGGGACGCAATCCGGTGGGTCGCTGCCCACGGTGGTGAAACGTTGGTCAACGAAACAAACGTTGACTTTGGGAGGGTGTTTTTAGTAGGGGATAGCGCAGGCGCCAGCTTGGCACATGCAACGGGTTGTCGGATCCGGGTTGAGAATCCGGGTCATGGGTTTGATTTAAAGGGTATTGCTCATATCCATCCGTACTTCTGGGGGAAGGAGCCTATCGGGTCGGAAGGATCTGACCCGAGGAGGCCCATGGTGGACACGTGGTGGGAGTACGTGTGCCCGTCTGACAAGGGATCCGATGACCCGTTGATCAACCCGTTTGGAGATGGGGCGCCCCGGATCGATGAGCTGGCGTGTGAGCGGGTCCTAGTGTGTGTTGCGGAGAAGGATATTTTCAGCGATCGAGGAAGAGTTTATTACGAGCGTTTGGTTGAGATGAAGTGGAAAGGTAAAGCGGAGTTTTATGAGACCAAAGGGGAAGATCATGTTTTCCATATCTTCGATCCTGATTGCTCAAACGCACTTGATTTGCTTAATCGCATGGTTGAATTCATTGGCAATGAGTGATCGAGAAGTTAGTGTTCTTGAATTCCATTCGTCATTCTAAAATAATGTGGCTTGTTATGTTATACAATGTAAACGTGATTCGTTGTAAACAAGTTGGACTTTCCAAGTACAATAAATTTAACTGCTTTGATGGGGGTGTCATTTTTCCATTACTATAACATGATAGTTTCTAAGTTTTTTTCAAGTGAAAATGACTTATGAGAACCGACTTTTAGTTTTTATGAAATCTATATACATATATACTAAAGGAGACATAAATCTTACGTGTCGGCACCACGTTCAATTCGCCTACACATCACTCATCCAACCATCATCCGCCACATCATCCATTCTTTAAAATAATATTATAATAATAAATTTGATTTTACGGTTATCAAGATAAAAAAAAAGTAAGACATCATATCAAGATAATAAAAAAATAAGATATAATATCAAGATAAGATTAAAAAAAAGTAAGATAAAAAATAAGATATAATATCAAGATAAAAAAAAGTAAGATGTTTAATAAAATTTGGACTACATATATTTTACGGTTATCAAAAAATTCCATTAGAATCATATCTTCACATTTTTATGTTTATCAAAAACTAAATATTTTATAATATCAAGATAAAAGAAGTGAGATATATGGACCTGTTCGGTAAGTGGTAGCTGAAGTGAGTTGAAAGAAGCTGAAGCTGAAGTAGTAGTTAAAGCTGAAGTGAAATTTGGGGTGTTCCGTGTTCGGTAAGCAAAATTTAAGGGGGTTAAAGTAGTAAAATTGGGGTGTAAAATTACTAAAAGGAGTATGATATATTTGTGAGTGATTGCACGTGCCAATCACGTGAGCATGAACACACGCCCCTCACGTGTTCATTTTAGGGTCCAAATTGAAGAGAAGCAGCTGGTTGATTCCACTTCGACCCCGACATTCTTAGGGTTCTTGCGGCTTCTCTTTCCTTTCTCCTCCATGGCTTCCAATGTAGGTTCCTCTGCTTCTTCTCATCATCTCCTTCTCCCCTGCTCCTCTTCTCCAACTATCGATCTGCGTTGATGCCCTCTAAAATTGGGGTGTTTGGATACTTGTCGGCAAACCATTCTCTCAGTAAGGATACCTATTAGCTTTGTTAGCATACCTTGCCGGTTTGGATTTGTGTAGCTTGCAACTTTGTTAATTTGGGGCAATCTTTGATACAACTTGCAGCTTTGTTAATTTGCTTCAATCTTGGATACAACTTGCAGCTTACAACTTTGTTAACAGTTAATTTGGCAAATGCTTCTTGCTTTTAACAGTAGAAGTGATCAGTTGCCTCTTGTGAGATTCAAGTTGTAATTGAATTACAAGCATGTATGAGTTGCCTCTTGTTAGATTCAAGTTGTAATTTAATTACAAGCATGTATGAGTTGCCTCTTGTTAGATTCAAGTTGTAATTGAATTACAAGCATGTATGAGTTGCCTCTTGTTAGTTTTTCTTGCAGTGAAGCTGTAAGAGAAATATGACGGATGCTATTGTTATGATATATGTTTCTCATGAATTGTAATTTTCTTTCGAACCCTTGGTGAATAGTCTGTTTACTTGGTTTCTGGGAGTAGCTCCACCTTTTTACGGTGGTTGATTTTGATGTTTTCAAAACTGAAGCAACACGTATGAGTTACGATCCTTGTCTAAAACCGCCACACTTGCACTTTGATTAATTGGCCTTTTAGACTTGGATCATTAACCACAATCAGACAATTAACAAATTAAGGCAACTTACATGGCCAAACACCCCTGTTTCTTTATGTATTTTTTCCCTTGGGAAGATCATTAACCACAATCAGACAATTAACAAATTAAGGCAGCTTACATATCCAAACACCCCTGTTTCATTTGCTTCATAAAATAAATGTTTGGAGGACTTATAATCAGTAGATGTTATTCATGTAAGCTCGTTGTTATTATAATGCATATGATTATTTTTTTCACAAGACTTCCTTTTCTCATGTAGTGGCAATGTTATTGAATGCAACCTTGCTTATTCGAAATTTCCATCTGATTAGTTTTTCACAAGACTCCAGGTATCAAATTCTAGTGCATATGATGAAATAATTAATTTGTAGATGAAAATAAAAGCTTATACATTCCTAATACGTATCCGTATATATGTCTTTGATATTAGGGCGTCAAGGTTGCTTAACAGTGGTTGGCTGCTTAATCCGAAAGGTATATCCACAAACCTTAATTATTATTTACTGCATTGTGAGGAAGTTTATATTTGTTGTTTGAATTAGAAAAGGTCCCCATTTGAAAAAGTAGATGGCGGAAAAAGTTAAGGGAAAGGGAAAGGACAAAGGCATCGCGTGGACTGAATCTCTGGCTATTACATTACTAAAGGTCTGCAAAGAGTATCAAAGGGGCCACGACTATGCCCAAACATTTGATTGGCCTGAAATTAATGACGAATTTGAGAAGAAAAAATGGGGATAAAGCTTGCGAAAAATTGTGCAAAAAACAAATTCGATCATATGAAAAAACGATGGAGGTCATGGTGCGAGTCGTGTGACCTATGGTACAAGGTGACGGGTGCTGGGTGGGATTCAAAGACTGGAATGGTCACCCTAGATGATGAATGGTGGGAAAGACAGAAGAAGGTATTGATTATTTTTCCTATCAAAATAATGTCTTATGAGTTGTTGTTTGTTATTGTTTGTTGTTGTTGTTGAGGCTAGTTGTTGCATGTTGTTGTTCAGTTATACAATGTTTTTTTATTTATTTATTGAAGGTGCTGTATTGGACAATGTTAAGTAATACAACTTTGAGTAACACTTTAATTTGTTGTTCAGTTAGACATGTACGTAGCTATGTTGTTGTTCATAATGCCATAGTATTAGTACCCATGTTGTTGTTCAGTTAGACATGTACGTAGCTATTGAGTAACATAGGAAAGATTGTGCTACCTCAAGTCCAAAAAAAGAAGAAAAGAAATGAACTTTGAATCTTCATAACACTCTAAATTGTGTCATCTTGATTTCCCTTCGTCTATGTTATTCGTTAATTTATTTTTGTATTTCAACTTGGTGTTAGGATCCATTTGTACAACGACCAAAGACATGATATATATATTTTTGTATTCACCTGGTCTATGTTATTCGTATGTAGCTATTTATTTTGTATTTCCTTGGTGTTAGGATCCAACTTGGTGTTAGACATGTACGCAACTATTTATTTTTGTATTCCCTTGGTCTATGTTATTCGTTAACTTTGAATCTTCAGTTTTTTGATCTCTCATAAATTATTTTGTACATAGAAAAAGATGACAGATACAGCCAATTCAGAAAGAAAGGAGTCATGCCAGAGTTAAGTGATTTGTGGGACGACGTCTACAACCAAATTGTTGCAATTGGAAAGCACGTCGTTTCACCGAGTATGGACCCCAATTCAGTTCCTATTAGCATTGGTGATGATGATGGCGATGAAAGGGATTCAACAAGTAAGGATTCTCTTGAACGCAAAATGGACAATGATCGCGACGAAGACGAACAAAGTCTTTAGGAAATTATTTCTAGGGTTATTCTGGAGCTATCGTTTGAACAATGTATACACAACACATTAACTACTCCTACTCCTTCTAAACAATCTGTTGGGGCATCACAATCGAAGGGGAAGAGCACAAGGATAACAACATCATCCCAAGCAGTTAGTACCAAGCATAGGAGAAAGCAAGCACCAACAACTATTGCATTCAACGAACACATGGCTTTGGTGGGGGAAACTAGTAAGAAGATGTTATCATTGATGGAAGGTGATCTTGGTAGTATAGCTGATGCACAAGAAGCCAAAAAGTTTGAATACACATATATTCTTGTTGTGCTCGAACGAATGGTACATGCTAAGTTGTTGGAAGAAGAGTCTAAGATCTGGTGCTTTGCAGTTAGTCAGCTTGCGTTAGAACACAGACGTGAGGTGTTTATGTCTCTGCCAAAAGATTTCAACAGGATGAAGTGGCTCCAGTACGAGTACGATCTGGCGTACAACCTATATCAACCGTAGAGATTTGTATTTCAACTTCGCATTTGTATCATTATTGTTTGCAGAATGATAAGAACTTATGTTGTGTTTTACTCGTTTGGCAAGTTGGATTTAAGGGTTTATGTAGTTTGAAGAGATGTGACATTAATGTGTAAAAACTTATGGTGTGAGCTACAATTTAATGGCTTTATATGTGGGTGTGCTTGTATGTATGATTTCATTTAGTATTTATGCAGTTCAACATGTTCTAATAGTGTTGTTTATATATCGGAAATGAAGGTTGCTGTAATGGATCATTCTCGGTCTCTAGCTGCTAGACGAAAGAGAAGACATGAGAAAAGGAAGAAGTGGATCCCCAAATGCCAGATGTGGTTGGCCTCATGTGCACATATGTCGACGGCATATCATCAGAGGTGTATCCATAAGGTACCTTGTTTTGATTCAGAATTGACAGGGTATTTATGGATGCGACAGATTCTAGACTCTGAATCAGATGTCAGATGTATGATTGCATTTCGGATGGAGAGACATGTACTATAAAATCTGTGCGACGAGTTAGAGTCCAACTACGGGCTTAAAGCTTCACGCAATATGACGGTTTTAGAGAAGGTTAGAATTTTCCTACACACGATTGCATTAGGGAGCTCCAACAGAGCTACATGTGAGCGGTTCCAACGATCAGGATACACGATCAGTCGTGTGATTCACCAGGTACTAGATGCATTGGTTGGGAGGAAAACCAGGGTTCAATGGGCCTGTACGTAAACTTGTACAACCCCGTGACAAAAATTTCACAAACATTCCAAACAAAGTTTTAAGCGAGGACAGATATAGCCTTTTTTAAGGTACTAGTTTTTATTGATTATGTTTTATCTTATAAGCATATATGTGGCTTCCAAGTTAACCGTTGTTACTAAAATAGGGTGCTATTGGATGCATTGATGGGGTGCACATGGAATGTTCAATTCCCGAGGAAGATCAATTTCGATATCGAGGTCATAAGGGATTCACGTCGTTGAACGTAATGGCGGTGTGCGACTTCGATATGTATTTCACATTCATTTTCGTTGGTTGGGAAGGAAGTGCCCATGACACTAGGATGCTAGACCACGCTCTAAACACTCCGCAGATGAACTTTCCCCGTCCCCCGAAAGGTAATCTCTCACATTGTAACACCCCTAAATTTCAATCCGTTTGGAAAGGTATTACCGCCAGTGACCTCGGTTTCCACACCGAAGCCACCCCATGCTTTACCGGTTTAAACACAATTTATAAACAACGGTTAAGATATAAACATCAAAACCTTTAATTAAAACATATGTCTGGGGATTACATCCCAATCCCCATAGGACAAAATAGAGTATTTAGCGGAAGTCTTTATAAGTATAAATACAGGGGTCTTGATCATAAAGATCACCCGCCAAGGATCGTAGCCCGATAAACCATTAAAATACCGTTTACTTGTATAGTCGTTCTAGCCTCCCTTCCTCGGATGCTTATTTGATGTGCTGAATCGAACGGATAACACCAGCCAACCATGCAGAGAACAATTTCGGTTGGTTAGTCTAATGAAAGACTACGCAAGGGTACAAAGCAGAGTGGTTCGAAGTAGTCGTATTAGGTTAGACTCATCATTTCTCAAATTAAAACCGATGACGATAGTCAACCACCATACTCCTACTGGAATATATCAAGCAGCATGATCAAGAGAAGATTCTGGAAGACCGAGTCTTACAGCAATCAATCCCAAAGAAGACTCCAACGAATTGAGTCTTATCGGAAATATGACAAATGTTGGAGAACATTAATTAATCATACAAGCGTTCAAAAATGACTTGATGTTGCGGTTCACGACCAACCTCACCGCTTAATGCGAATCCAGATTGGAAAGAGAACGGTACTCTGATCAAAGTCAAGACGAGCTTTCCTAGCTGTACTATTCCCTAGCTGCACTACTCGTCTGAGGTTTATTAATCATGTGCGCTCGGGCACTTATCTTATTTAATTACAAAACGCACACCACGTTATAGGCTTTTAATTATATGCCCGCCGATAGCGGGACATACTTCTGATAGGGACGAATCCCAAGTTTGTAGCACCAGCTTCGTGCCACCATCTCCATACCAAGTACAGAGAAAGGTCATGACCCACCAAATGGTCTCTGAGTTTAGAACTCTTAGCACCATTTTCATTATCAAGATGTGACTAGACCTCAATTAGTCCATCTCTCCTACGAATACTCGTGCTAACTAAACAGTTCAACACAGTAATAATTATATCAAAGCCCTCAGGCCAAAAATATATATTTATAATAGCGTTGTTCTAACAGATATACAACCTATTATAATATCATATTCCTTTTATATCATTTAGTAAATCTGTCTCCAACAATTCAATAAATCATTACAAATTAATTAACAATTAAGCAATTGATAATCAATGGAAATATGGAATGATAAGCAAGAGCGAACCGCCACTTGCCTTAGATTAGTCGAAAGCTTTACAAGCTTAGAGACAACGGTTCCTGAGTTTGAAACTGGGACAGATCCTGGATATTAAATCCCTCTGGAACGCCCCATAACGAGACCTTAAGTTAGATTCAATATCTACATATATGAATCTAAAAGAATACAAAAGGAATCGAAGGAACCAAGCCTCGCTCGCAACCAAACACCCAAGAACACACACACGAACCCAGCCTGCCGCGCGTGCGGTCGGCTCTCACCGTGGGGTGCGGTGGGGTGCGGTGGTGCCTTGCCGCGGGTGCGGCGAGATGACAGAGGCGAGAGCCTTCGACAGATTTTCGATGGAAGACTCACCCAAATCGATCCGATCGAATTCCATTTGTTGTGGCTTTGATCTCCCAACACTTTAGACCTTTGAATACCTCTTAGGAGCACCTTGTGAACACTCAAAGAGATCCGATCACTTCCCAAACAAAGCTCAAAAGCTTGGCTTCAATGGAGATTTTCAGAGGAGAGGAGGTGAAGTTGCAGCTGTGTTAGAGCTCTCCTCCTCGACTTCCTCCCTCCTTTTATAAGCCAAACAAGTAGCTTACCATCAGATGATAACAAGGACGAGGTGGCCAGACAACTTGGAGTAGGCTAGGTGACTCGCCAAGCCTACTTCTGCAGCTGCACAAGTTGCACTGCAACTTGTCGAGTGACAGCGGCTCACCGTGGGGTGCGGTGGCGTGGCCGCGGGGTGCGGTGGCCGACTTGATACCGCCACTGGCATTGGCCTTCGCCGCGGGTGCGGCAGGGTGCGGTCAAGGCCAAATTTACCCATTTTTGCCCGTTTTGTCTTTCTTACCGAATGGTTAACTTTTCTTAACCCCGTGTTAATTATATTCGTACACGAACGGCCTTTTAACCCAAAAATACCTTAACTGTATTTTATATTGCTCAGATAAATATTACAGAGATTAAACATTACACAGAATGTTCATCTTTCCCTGAAATAAATCTGACTCGCAATATGGGTTTAAGAAAATTCAAAATTTACCCGTACAAAATGTGGGATATTACATTACCTCCCCCTTAAAAGAAGTTTCGACCCCGAAACTTAGGTCGTAAATATCTCGGGAAAGCGTCTACGCATATCCTCTTCAGTCTCCCAGGTAACTTCTTCGGTTCTTGACTTGGACCACAGAATTCGTACCAACGGTACGATCTTGTTGCGTAAGTGCTTCTCACGGCGCTCGAGAATACGCATAGGTATTTCTTCATAAGTACCATTTGCTTGAATCTCAATGTCTTCATAGCTTAACACATGAGACTCATCTGGTACGTACTTTCTCAACAAGGATACGTGGAACACATTATGCACTGGATGCGCCGATGGCGGCAATGCCAAACGGTACGCAAGAGATCCCACTCTATCGAGGATTTCAAATGGTCCCACGTAGCGAGGGTTAAGCTTCCCACGCTTACCAAATCTGAACACGCCTTTGGATGGCGAGACTCTAACAAAGACCTTATCGCCAACTTTAAATTCAACATTCCTACGTCTTGGATCGGCGTAAGACTTCTGTCGACTTTGAGCGGTTAACATTCTTTGTCTGATCAAAGCAATATCTGAAGCAGTTCTCTCGACCAACTCTGGTCCGAGTAAAATCTTGTCGGCATTCTCATCCCAACAAATTGGCGATCTACACTTCCGACCATACAAAACTTCAAATGGAGCTATCTTGATAGTAGCGTGCCAGCTATTGTTGTACGTGAACTCGATTAGACTTAAGTTGTCCTCCCAGCTAGTCGGATGGTCAAGTACACATGCTCTCAACATATCTTCCAGGGTCTGGATAGTCCTCTCAGACTGTCCATCCGTTTGAGGATGAAATGCAGTGCTGAACCTTAGCTCGGTTCCCATGGCCTTGTGGAGTTCCTTCCAGAATCTCGATGTAAAACGGCCATCACGATCCGATACAATGGTCTTAGGAATACCATGTAAGCGGACAATGTCGTGCAAAAACACTTCAGCTAGTCTTTGGACTCCCCAGGTTGACTTAATAGCCACAAAGTGAGCACTCTTCGTGAGCCTGTCAATGATAACCCAAATAGCATCTTTCTGACTCCTAGTCTTGGGTAATCATGTGACGAAATCCATTGCGATATCTTTCCATTTCCATTCTGGAACTGGAAGAGGTAGCAATTCACCACCTGGTCTGCGGTGCTCTATCTTGACCTTCTGACAAGTCAAGCATTTCGCCACGAATTCTGCCACATCCCACTTCATGTTGGGCCACTAGAACTTAATTCTGAGGTCCTTGTACATTTTACTAGAGCCTGGATGTACAGAGTAGGCTGATGAGTGGGCTTCCCTCATCACCAATTGGCGGAGACCATCAACGTCAGGCACACAAACTCGGTTATGAAACCAGAGTGATCCGTCCTCCTGAATCACAAAACCGGAAGCTTTCCCGTTCAACGCTTCACAGCTCAACTTTACCAAAACTATATCATCAATTTGTTTTTCTCGAATCTGATCAAGTAGTGTAGCCTGAATTTCCAACATACTCAGGTATCCTCTACGTTGATCATACAAGAGTTCAGCTTCACACACCATTTGATTCAGTTTGGCTTGAGTAGTGAGGAGAGTTACTACTGTCTCGTGCGGTGTCTTCCGGCTCAGTGCATCGGTTACTACATTAGCCTTGCCCGGATGATACAACAATTCAAGATCATAATCTTTGAGCAGCTCTAACCAGCGTCGTTGCCTCATGTTTAACTCTTTCTGAGTGAATACGTACTTGAGACTCTTGTGATCGGTGAAAACTTGGCATTTCACACCATAGAGATAATGCCTCCAAATCTTCAACGCGAACACTACCGCCTCTAGTTCCAGATCATGCGTCGGATAGTTTTCTTCATAGGTTTTTAGTTGCCTTGATGCATAAGCAATCACCTTGCCTTTCTGCATCAACACGCATCCTAAACCATTCTTAGAAGCATCACTATAGACTACATATCCATCATTTCCTTCTGGTAGTGTTAACACTGGTGCCGAGGTCAATCGTCGTTTCAATTCTTGAAAACTGGCCTCGCACTTGTCAGTCCAGACAAACTTCTTATGGACCTTGCGGAGTAAACCGGTCATAGGTAGAGCGATCTTGGAAAATCCCTCTACAAATCGTCTATAATATCCGATAAGTCCAAGGAAACTGCGTACCTTTTTCACATTCTGAGGCCGCTTCCAGTTGGCTACCGCCTCAATCTTCTGGGGATCAACCATTACCCCATTCTCGTTGATCACATGGCCTAAGAAAGCCACTTCCTTGATCCAAAAATCGCACTTAGACAATTTAGCGTACAACTCATTTTGTCTAAGGATCGACAACACAATCTGAAGGTGTTCCTCGTGAACTTCCTCGTTTGGGGAATAAATCAAAATATCATCAATGAAAACCACCACGAACTTATCCAAGTACTGGTGAAAACATCGATTCATTAAGTCCATAAAGACCGCTGGAGCATTGGTAAGTCCAAATGGCATAACTACGAACTCATAGTGGCCATACCTTGTCCGGAATACAGTCCTCGGAATATCTTCCTCACGAATTCTGAGTTGATGATAACCAGACCTCAGATCGATCTTGGAAAAGACATTAGCTCCCTGCAACTGATCTAACAGATCATCAATCCTTGGCAAAGGATACTTATTCTTGATCGTGACTTTGTTCAACTCACGATAGTCGATACAAAGTCGAAACGATCCATCCTTCTTCTTGACAAACAAGACCGGAGCACCCCAAGGTGATGCACTTGGTCTTATATAGCCTTTGTCGAGAAGATCCTCTAACTGCTTTTTCAATTCCTGCATCTCAGCAGGTGCCATTCTATACGGTGCCTTAGAAATCGGAGCAGTACTTGGTTCAAGATCAATTGAAAACTCTACAATACGATGCGGGGGTAATCCAGGAATCTCTTCTGGAAAGACATCCGGAAATTCCCGAATCACAGGAATATCAAGAACTGATGGTTCATCTTTCATGGGCTCATCCAGATAGCAAAGGTACCCGACAAAACCCTGACGAAGTAGCTTAAACGCAGCCATTGCGTTTATAAGCCTACCATTATCAGCGTCATTCCGACCTTTGAACTTGCACACACTCTGGCCTCCAGATGACACCATCACTATTCTCGAACTAAAATCGATCACTGCCCCATGGCGTGTCAGCCAATCCATACCGAGGATAATGTCGTAGGGATCCATGGCAATACATATCAAATCTGCCTCGAATTTCTTACCCTGAATGGTAATCAGAAACTCGGACAGACACTTAGTTCCTACTAAGCGTTCATTATTAGGAAGATTCACAACGAAAGGCTCATAAACTTCGTTGCAAACTAAACCTAACTTACTAACACAATTCTCTGAAATGAAGGAATGGGTAGCACCTGAATCGAACAATATGCATACAGGAGTAGAGTGAAGGTAGATGATACCTTGAGCAATCGGTGCATTAGGTCCATCAGTCTCACGCATCTCATACAGGCACTGACCGTGACCTCCTGAAGTTGCTGGGGCTTTTCCTATGTTCTGGGCAGTTGTCTGCATCGAAGGACTAGGAGTCGTTGCGGGTTTGAACCTAGGTCGGTTACTTTGCCTAACAGACCCCTGATGCGACTCTGCTCCTTTCTGCTTTCCCTGCCAACAGAACTTCTGCACATGCCCCTCAGTCCCACAGCCAAAACACGTCTTCTTCTCCTGTGGACATGCGATGCTTTTGTGCCCAGCGTCACCACAGTTATAACATTGAATCGAACTCTTGCCCTGAACCGATTGTTGTGTCAACCCGCCTTGCATTCTACCCGTTTTCGCCTTGCTGGATTTAGCAAAGTTGGACGGTGGCGCAGGATGTTTGAATCCGCTTGCCTGAGGTTGATTCGGTGTCGACCTCTAACTATTCTTCCTCTTGGTCGATTCTTCTAGAGTTGCCTCTAGCTTATAAGCTGCATCCACATATTGTTCCAGAGTAGAGCAATTGTGGCTTAACATCATTGGCTTAATCTTTGGGTTCATCCACTCATGGAAATGCCAAATCTTCTGTTCTTCAGTGGATACATCCGAACCGGCGTATGGCAACAAGTGATTAAACTTAATTGCCAATTCAGCCACCTTCAACCCTTCAGTCTTAGGGTAAAGAAACTCCTTGCGCTTTTCCTCTCTCATTGCCCGAGAGAAGAATCAGTCGATCATCTTAGTCTTAAACATTGCCCAACTCAAATCAGGGCTATCTGCAAGACCGGTGTTTTCCCACCACTCACTAGCATCTCCTTTTAATTACAGAGAATCTATGTGCACCTTCTCGACTTCCATGCACTTCACACTGCGGAATAACCGCTCCATGTGGGAAAACCAATGTACCACCTCAACTGGTTCACCTTTCCCGTTGAAGCTGTCGGGTCTCATAGAATTTATGGCCTTCAGTGCTCGGCCATAATCATTCTTACTTCTGACTACAGTCCCCTGATGCCGGGGTACATGAGTCTCTTGTTCCTCAACTTCCGGGGCTGCTGAGGATGCCGGCACATCCTGTGCCTGAGACACACTCGGGTGTAAGACATCAGTCATTGCTTGCATGAAGATTTCCCGAATTTCAGCAACGGCTGCCTCGTCAAATATCCTCGGAGCATTGCTCCTGGGATCATGTTGAGAATTGGACTCACGTACATTCTCAGGAGTTCCAACGCTCCTCTCATTGTGTCTGGGATGGTTACCAGCATCAGAACGAGTGTTGTTCATTGTGTTCACTATCTGTTTACCGATCAAATTCCAAGGATTTCATACATTAATATTTCTCCCAAAATACTTAATGTAATAAAAAAATCAACTCAGAATAGATCAACTTGGTACTTATATAGATGAACTTGAACTATTTTACAAACTGCACATTAGCCGATCTCCCGAACGTCATGTCAAAATTGCTCGGAGATTATGGTATTTCACAAAGTATATGCCTCAATACTAGAATATTTACACGGTACATGCTAAAATACTAAGGAAAGGAAATTACTGCTACAGGCAACGTCGGTCCTTATCACGGTGTTCCGAAATGTTTCCTATACGGTAGACTTCCCATGCAAGGCTTCTTCGGACGGGGTTCTCCATCGGATTCTGACGATGGACTACGCACCCTGCTTGTTCCTGGAACACATGATTCTGGTGTCCCTGGCCTTATTTCAATCATGGTGAAGTATGGATCTTCCACGTTTGGCTCTCCTAGCCCAGCCCCTCTGTGAGCACTGGCGATCATTTTATCCATCTGGTATTGCTGTTTAGAAGAGATCATCTCGCTTTGGCGAAGGATCTCTTGTAGTTCAGATCCCGTCATCCCTCTCCTTTGAGTAGGGACAGTCTGAGATTCTCTACCATTTCTTTCAATACCGTACTCGATATAAAGTATTTCCCAGTCAGCATCAGACATGAGTGCGTACTCTGGCACTGGTGGCAACTCTTGCACAGGTGGTAACTCTGAACTGGGGTGAATAAATTGCATTCCCGGTTCCTGACTATCCACCAGCAAGTGCCTCAAGTCATCGGACTCCTGATTCTGCCTGTTGAGTTCCATCTCGGTATCCTCCTCGGAATCATCCTCGATGGGGTCCTCTTCCTCGTTTTCCTCCTTGCTCCCTTCAGGAATCATTTCTATCTGGTAATCGTCATTATAGTACCCTCTCGCGTACCTAGACGATTCATCTTCATGCATTGCTTCCCCCCTTGGTGTCCCAACTGGTGCTACCACATGAACTACAGCATTCCTTGACACCAGGACTACCGACTCAGGAAGCACATGCTTGATCTCCTCAGGTGGGCTGCTTGGTCCTCCAACCTCGAAGCATCCCTGGGGTATTGGGAAGTTGAGCCTTCCTGGAGATGGTGAATCCATCTCGGCATCTACCGAGTTCCTCTTATGAGAAGGACACGCACCCATATCCTACAGGATAACGAGGAAGGAATTAGTCTTTCTAGACATAGAAGCAAACTTACTACATCAGACTATAGATGGAAGACATGACTATGAACGGTGTTTTTATTTTCAACTTCTTTTCATTTTGAAAATTCAGAGCCCTTTTGAAAATACTTTTCAATTGAAACGAGTAATTGGTTTTCAAATACCCAACCCGTTCTAAAACTTAGGCTCTGATACCAAATCTGTAATACCCCCAAATTTCAATCCGTTTGGAAAGGTATTACCGCCAGTGACCTCGGTTTCCACACCGAAGCCACCCCAGGCTTTACCGGTTTAAACACAATTTATAAACAACGGTTAAGATATAAACATCAAAACCTTTAATTAAAACATATGTCTAGGGATTACATCCCAATCCCCATAGGACAAAACAGAGTATTTAGCGGAAGTCTTTATAAACATAAATACAAGGGTCTTGATCATAAAGATCACCCGCCAAGGATCGTAGCCTAATAAACCATTAAAATACCGTTGACTTGTATAGTCGTTCTAGCCTCCCTTCCTCGGATGCTTATCTGATGTGCCAAATCGAACGGATGACACCAGCCAACCATGCAGAGAACAATTTTGGTTGGTTAGTCTAATGAAAGACTACGCAAGGGTACAAAGCAGAGTGGTTCGAAGTAGTCGTATTAGGTTAGACTCATCATTTCTCGAATTAAAACCGATGACGATAGTCAACCACCATACTCCTACTGGAATATATCAAGCAGCATGATCAAGAGAAGATTCTGGAAGACCGAGTCTTACAGCAATCAATCACAAAGAAGACTCCAACGAATTGAGTCTTATCGGAAATATGACAAATGTTGGGGAACATTAATTAATCATACAAGCGTTCAAAAACGACTTGATGTTTCGGTTCACGACCAACCTCACCACTTAATGCGAATCCAGATTGGAAAGAGAACGGTACTCTGATCAAAGTCAAGACGAGCTTTCCTAGCTGCACTATTCCCTAGCTGCACTACTCGTCTGAGGTTTATTAATCATGTGTGCTCGGGCACTTATCTTATTTAATTACAAAACGCACACCACGTTATAGGCTTTTAATTATATGCCCGCCGACAGCGGGACATACTTCTGATAGGGACGAATCCCAAGTTTGTAGCACCAGCTTCGTGCCACCATCTCCATACCAAGTACAGAGAAATGTTATGACCCACCAAATGGTCTCTGAGTTTAGAACTCTTAGCACCATTTTCATTATCAAGAAACGACTGGACCTCAATTAGTCCATCACTCCTACGAATACTCGTGCTAACTAAACAGTTCAACACAGTAATAATTATATCAAAGCCCTCAGGCCAAAAATATATATTTATAATAACGTTGTTCTAACAGATATACAACCTATTATAATATCATATTCCTTTTATATCATTTAGTAACACTGTCCAACAATTCAATAAATCATTCCAAATTAATTAACAATTAAGCAATTGATAATCAATGGAAATATGGAATGATAAGCAAGAGCGAACCGCCACTTGCCTTAGATTAGTCGAAAGCTTTACAAGCTTAGAGACAACGGTTCCTGAGTCTGAAACTGGGACAGATCCTGGATATTAAATCCCTCTGGAATGCCCCATAATGAGACCTTAAGTTAGATTCAATATCTACATATATGAATCTAAAAGAATACAAAAGGAATCGAAGGAACCAAGCCTCGCTCGCAACCAAACACCCAAGAACACACACACGAATCCAGCCTGCCGCGGGTGCGGTCGGCTCTCACCGCGGGGTGCGGTGGTGCCTTGCCGCGGGTGCGGCGAGATGACAGAGGCGAGAGCCTTCGACAGATTTTCGATGGAAGACTCACCCAAATCGATCCGATCGAATTCGATTTGTTGTGGCTTTGATCTCCCAACACTTTAGACCTTTGAATACCTCTTAGGAGCACCTTGTGAACACTCAAAGAGATCCGATTACTTCCCAAACAAAGCTCAAAAGCTTGGCTTCAATGGAGATTTTCAGAGGAGAGGAGGTGAAGTTGCAACTGTGTTAGAGCTCTCCTCCTCGACTTCCTCCCTCCTTTTATAAGCCAAACAAGTAGCTTACCATCAGATGATAACAAGGATGAGGTGGCCAAACAACTTGGAGTAGGCTAGGTGACTCGCCAAGCCTAGTTATGCAGCTGCACAAGTTGCACTACAACTTGTCGAGTGACAGCGGCTCACCGCGGGGTGCGGTGGCGTGGCCGCGGTGGCCGACTTGATACCGCCACTGGCATTGGCCTTCGCCGCGGGTGCGGCAGGGTGCGGTCAAGGCCAAATTTACCCCTTTTTGCCCGTTTTATCTTTCTTACCGAATGGTTAAATTTTCTAATTATATTCGTACACGAACGACCTTTTAACCCAAAAATACCTTAACTGTATTTTATATTGCTCAGATAAATATTACAGAGATTAAACATTACACAGAATGTTCATCTTTCCCTGAAATAAATCTGACTCGCAATATGTGTTTAAGAAAATTCAAAATTTACCCGTACAAAATGTGGGATATTACACACATGAATTCATTCATTAGGTAATAGTCACAATCTTATTAATGCATGTGATGCTCCTTGGTCTTGTTTAAATTGCACAAACGTCCAAAGAGAAGTAGGGCGAGATTTATCTCCTATTAGTGCTTTTCTACATCCTTACTTGCAAGAAAACTCAATGGAATCAAATTGCACAAATGTCCAACAATAACCAAAATCAGTTGCATTGAGAATTGATGACACACACGGCCCATCCAGGCTATCATTCATGCACTTCTTAGAAGTCACAGCATGTTCAAAGACACATCTTTATAAGAATGAATTAATACTTACATTTGTTATACTTATTTTTTTGTAGGTAGATATTATTTAGTTGACAAGGAATACCCTGACAGACTCGGATACATAGTGCCCTACTCTAAAGTGAAATACCATCAATCCCAATTCTAGAGAGCGGCCCCGAAAAACATTCGTGAAGGATTCAACCGAGTGCATTATTCGCTGAGGATGACAATAGAACGATGCTTCAGGGTTCTTAAGAAGAGATGGAAGATCTTAAAAAGCATGCCAACCTACTCAGTTGATACGCTAAATGACATAATTATGGCTTGTTTTGCGTTGCATAATTACATTCTTGAGCACAAGCATAGCGATGCAATCATTGATGATGACGAGGAAGAGGAATGTCAGAGATTTGGACCCGAAGATGAAGGCGAAGATAACAATCCCAAAGGCATGGGTACCGTCCGAGATGCCATAGCAAGACAGATATGGGACAACAAAAGGAGATATTTGGGAACAATGTAATTCTACGTAGCCTGTTAAACTTATTTTTTGGAAAGATTGATGCCAACCCTTGCATTTACTTGTGATTTGCTCGAGTGAAAAAAACAGCATCAGTTTTTTATGTTATTTGATCTCTACTTACTTCTAAAACCGCAGAACCATACTCTGTCATTCTGTCTAGCTACTATATGGATTGAATGTATGGCTTCAATTTTATTTGATCTATAGTTACTTCTTGTTCCAATGCTAATCTCTTGCTTCCGTTTCTCACTTTAAATGTTTCAATTTCAAACTCACAATTCACAAACAAGGTTGCTTTAGAGAAACTGTAGGATTAAAATCTAAACAGTGAGCTCCTCGTACTTTGGTTAGCGATTCAGCATGACCTTCTACATCCTGTTTGTCATGAGACTCATGACTAGCTGGTCAGTCATTGCACTGTGGTATTGTGTTGCCGAACTACTCAGATTTCTAGTGCCTCTTCTGTTGGTTCATGGACACTGGAATTACCAAAGAATGGATACGCTCTTTACAGCTTACACGTTGACCAATTCTCGTATTCTTATAGGTATGTCGTTTTTACGAATTACAAAGGAACCGGGTCGTTCTGGTTGTGTCTACTCGCAGCTCCAATCGTTCTGGCTTTGTCTACTCGCACAAACCTCAGGTTGCTAGAAATTGCCATGTACACACCATAGGCAACACTAGTTGACAGTATGGCCACATTTTGATAAATTCTATATAACCCCTAAAGCACAGACCTCATGTTGTTTGTTTGTTTGTTTGTTTGAATAACACACAGAACTGATGCTAATAAAATTTTGATTTTGTAGCTTTTATGTGGGTCGATCCTATGATTGCCTAATCACTCTGCAGAGGATCAAAATTCTGCAAATGAAGCCCATTTATGAAGGGAGAGGGATCCGAACTAAGAATTCATACCATCTTTTTGATAAATTCTGTATAACCCCTAAAAGACTAAAAGTGGGAGCCATTAGACATATACAATAAGAATCATATCTAAGTTCATAGAGCAACATTATTTTTCACTTAGCATTTAGTTCGATACTCAACATAATTATACATAATAAGGATCATAACATATGGTTCAATTGAAAAACCACAATTACAAGTAATGGCGATTTGCAATGCATTTATTAACACAATGACACCATTGTGCTTCAGTGTTCACTAAAGCAAACTAGATACACAACACATGTAAACTTAAAAACGCGTCCTCATAGCGTACGAAAACAACGACAAAGCATTTCACATTTATTCATCACTTCAGGAAGGGATCCTTATGGGAAGAATAGTCGAGCACACAGAAACTTGATGGTCGGATTCAACGGCTTGTTACGAAACTGAGTGAAACTTTCCTCCACCTATATAAAATGTATTCGAAAAACCGTATAAGCACAAATTCTAATTTTTTCTTGAACACAACAATAATATTAATCTCGAATGCATTAACTCACCATAGATTTGTTCTCCCACCAATTGTCATCCCCATACACAGCACCAGTTATGGGGTCGCATTGAACATCACTCAACCGTTCAAGAGACTTCCATACCTGCCATTTCTTTTTCAAGAAGTTAAACTGGTTCCTCAACATACTACTAGTAGCCTCTCTGCCAGTAGTACAACGAAACTTATCTTTTATGATACCCCATTCGAGAGGCACGGTTGTCCCATGTTCAACCTGATATTGTATGCACACCTCGAGAAAAGCTTGTTTGTCCTCATTATTTCAAGTCCAAGACATCTTCAATGCTCCTTTTGGCAACCATAGAGCCAATATTTAATACAAACTAGAAAAGAGTTAACCACACATGTAAACATATTTATCATTCAATAGATATGTAAAGACCCTAACCTTTTCCCTTCTTCTGCTTGTGTAGTTGTCTTCCCTTAAAGAAGAAGTAGTTGTCTTCCCTTAAAGAAGAATTGTGTATTGCTTTGTGTTTGATGGAAGACAAAGGTCGGATAGGCTATATATAATACCCTAAAAAGTAAAGGACTTTTTAGTAATTTAAAAAATGCAATAAATGGGTAAATAGTTGACGTACTCATGTCCACTATTCACATTTCGTAGGAAAATAGAATTGTGATAATACAATCTTATAATAACTAAGGCAAAATAGCCATATCAAGATAATGCAAATACATATGGTGATAATATTGTCTTACATAACAAACATTAGTCTTTTTTACAGTACAATTGTCATCCAACTAGCCGAGCTTAAAATACATAGCGTCAAACCAAAATAGCCACATAACTCGACACGATAGATACCCTAATTACAGTACAAAATGATCAAAAGTGTAACCATATTAATCAGTTACATATGGCCTAACGGAAGATAACAAACATTATAATAACTAAGGCAAGGAGAACGGTAACCACCCAACCGTAATATAACCTCCCCTTTGAAACATCTAGAAGACAAATGTTTGCAGTGAGGAGGTTGTCACGGTCTAAATCCAAGTGGATGTTTGAAGTGGCTAGTGCAGACACTTGCTCAACCAATTGTTGGTTCATATTGTCCAAGTAACCAATATTCCCAAGTTCTTGTTGAACTTCACGGGTAAGATCTTCAATTTTGTCTATGCCCCAGCTGACATCATTTTCAAGCTCCACGACATGCTGACGCAGCCCCCTAGCAGCCTCTTGCATCAGCCGTACACGCGGAGAGGTTTCGACCCCATTAATGAGGTCATCAAACCTTGAAGTGTCAAATTCCTATGAATGAAATTAATTATTAGATAGGCTGTATATAAAAAAAATTAATCATACCAATACAGATCCACTAATTTTACAGCTTTTATCCTCATCAATCACATGCCACCACATGTCAATAGTAAAATCACATGCCAATAGATCCAGTATACCACAACATACCCTATATACTAATTGTACATATGCAACCACATGCCAATAGTAACATCTTCTTACTAATTGTACATATAGCTTTTACAACTCTTATCACAACAGACCTTGTATACCAAAACAAATCCAGTATACCACACATCGAAATCAACAAGTAAGTGATCACATCGAAAATGTAAATCACATGCCAATAGTAAAATGCACAAAATATCTTTATCCTCATCAATCACATGCCACACATAAAATCAGAACAGTACACCAAAAATAACCTTGTACAATCAGAAGAATGCACAAAATAACCCAAAAACAGATAAACATTTCAATAAAAAAAGGAATTAACTATCAGTAACCTAATGTGGCATGACATAAACCAGAAATTAGAGGAATATTTTGAACTCTTCATGGGTCCTATACAATTGCCCGAAAACAGATAAACAATTCAACAAAATGCAACTTGGTGACAATACAATTCTAAGTTTTAGTCAGACAATTCATTACCTCCCACAAGGGGTCAGTGGGTGGGCTATCCGAGCTGTAGTCGGATAACCATTCTCTTACATCGCTTGGCAACGGTACATATTCTTCGGGATACACACCGCTCTCTCCATCACTAGAGGACGATGACATTGTTAGGAAGTCGTATTACCTATAATTACAGTTGCAAAAAATCAGCTTAAAGAAAGTATATACTAATTCAACATGATGCATATACTAGCAATTAAGTAAATGGTAGTCTCCTAAAATCAAGAGGGTTGTTGTACTGCAAAATGATGAAATCCAAGCAAACTTGTGAGGCAATCATGAAGTTAATCCATGCAAATATTTCCTCTGAATTCCTTGCTCTCAATCAACTACTCACTACTCAGAATAGTCGAATTGGTTATTTATTAAATGAGCATCATCATGACAAAGTTGTTACTGTATATCTGAGGAGATTCACATGAGTAATCAACTCACTACAGGTGTGGGATACTGGCGGTCAAATAAATTTACAAGGGTAAAAAATGTTTTTCACCCTATCCAAAAGTTTTTCACCCTCTAGTGAAAACCTATTGACCATAAGCAAGTCGTGTACAAATAAAATTAATGTCGACATGTGCATTTGTTTGAGAAGGGGCCAACAACAAAAGAAACAAATAAAGATTACAGTTCAAATGATTGTAAGTTCGTTTGATATCACAAAACTAGCTAAACATGATGTCCCAACTTATTATCCTGCCATAGGTAAGTATTAACTGCTACCAAAACTAATAAAAATTAATCAGGAAAGCATTATTAGCAAAACTAATCATGGAAATAAACCATGTAAATTGGTGAAGTCATTATGCAGAATTGCAGATAGTATCTGGTAGACAACATCAAATTATACAAGATGGGTAGTATTGGTATTAACAATGGAAATTGGGGAAGTCGGGACAAAGATTCAGAAGCCAAAAAGTATGAAGAAGAGATTGATTGTGATTTGAAATGGAGCTTTGCTCTTCTTAGGTAACACTTCTTCAATCTTGGATTCATTTATCAAGCACAAACATTCAAAACTAAATAATGTTGTTATTCTATTTCTTTATGAGTAGGAATTTAAAGAACATATGTAAAAGAAAAGAAAAGGATCAAAATTTGTTTAATTTCTTCTTGAATTCATGTTGCATTGTTGTCAAACTTATATTCATTTAAAAGTTTGCAAACAATCAGTTTCACTCAATGGATTCAATAGAAACGAAAAGAAGGTCATTTATAGACAATCAATTAGGTGGGTGGAGGGAAGCAAGGACTCCTTCCATTCTATCTCTCTAATAACACCATTGTCCAAGCAAAAATGTCTGCAAGGTTCCAAGTAGGAGAAATGAATCTATATTTCTCCACTTTTCCTTTGTTAAACTCCCTTTTACATTATCAAATAACCCAAAAGTGTTCTACCTTTTCACATCAAGGAAATACATGAAAACAATACACTTGCCTTTGTTAAAAAAAATTGTCTGCATGATTCCAAGCAGGAGAAATGATGTTTGATGAATGTTAAAAGAAATCTCTACATGGCAAAAACTTTATAAGATAAAGCAAATTGTCAATTAACTTGCAATCTTAAAAGTGGAAATCCTTCTTAGAATTCTTGGTCTCCAAAAGGCCAGACAGTATCATTTCATGAAACAAGGATTAAGATGAAAAAACACAAAACCAAAATATCAGGATATTCATATGAAAAACACAAAACCATTTGGGAAGGTAAAGACCAAACATACATTAATCTGAATGCCAACTTTAGCCAAAGAAAAACTTTACAATTCAACTGAAAACTACAGAGCACAGAGAACAAAGAAGGATGAATTTACAATGTCTACATCTTCACATACATTCTGCTTTTGTAGTGTTTGATTATAGATGGCAAACTACAGAGCACAAAGAAGGATGAATTCATATACTCAAGCATAAAACTGTTGAGAAGCTTGTCATGTGTGACATTGATGAGGTTATTTGACATTTTAGTTTGAGCTATACACGATAATTTACACAATTTACAACCTAGGTTATTCACAATTCATATAAATGGGGGGTTTAGGGTTAATAAATATGAATTTAGGGTTACTAAAAAGAGACAAATTTTGGAGGATTTCAATTGTTAGGAAAGATCTATGCACCAAATTCAAATTGACAAACAAAACCAGTAAAAATTAGGGTTCTTTAGAAGTCTATCGTAAAATTAGGGTTCTTCAAAACTAGTTGAAATTAGGAAAGATCTGTGGAAGCAAAAAAATTAGGGTTACACACTCAAATTAGGGTTCTTCATATAGAAATCCGGAGTACCTGAGTTAAGATAGATACTAGTTTTCAATGGTTCTTATCAAATCCAGAGTAAAGATAGATAAAAAAAAACCCTAAAGACTACAAAATTGGTGCCTGAACCATCAAAACAACGGAGAAGATAGACGAGTACGAACTACTTGGGTTATTCACGAAGACTGGTAAAATTCAGTAAATTACCTAGGTTATTCACGAAGCCAACAGACCCACAACGATGTCGGTTCTTCAGAGGAGACGACGAGGGCTGATACCGGAGAAACAAATGAGTCACACAGAGGAGCAAAAATGGATTAGGGGCAATTGAGAAGATAGTCGAGTATGAACCTGGCTTCTTCGCAAAACGTCTGATGAAGGGCAACTTCTCGCAAAACCCAACTGGCTTCTCCTCTCAAAATTAAATCCAAGGACAATTTTCAGTAATCTTGCAAGCTTCAACCACCGAATAATGCTTCCCATCACCCCTCCCCCCAGCATTACCCAAAAACCCCAGTTTCATCTTCCTTACTGCTTCAACTAGTTGAAGTAATTTTGTGACAGATTGATGCCGAACACGCACGAACACAAATGAAGCTAGATGAAGTTGGAGCTTCATCTAGCTTCAACCCGCATTTCAACCGTGCCGAACGGGCCCATAATATCAAGGTAAGAAAGTAAGATATTTAATAAAATTTGGCCTACACATATTTTACAGTTATCAAAAAACCCATTATATACATATCTTCACATTTTGTATGTTTCATATAAGGTTGTCTAAAACTAGAAAATTTACGGGCAATATTTAGTAAAGATACATATGTTATTTTATAATATTATTTAATTAGTATTAAGCATTAAAAGTATTTAATTAAAAAGATTAAGTTACATCTCTTATTCTTTATTATCCAAACTCATTAGATATATTTTATAGTTTATATGATAAGATTAAATTTGATAACCTTCATTACCAATTCATAAGTTTAAATTTAGGAAACGTATCAACTTGATAACGTTAGCAATATGATTTTGTATAGATTAAAAGTTTTGTGGCCGGCTATGTTGATTTCTTTTTAAATCCATTAAAAACTATTTGTTTAACCCCTATATATAAACTTACATTCTATCAATCTATACTCTTATCTATTTATTTATATCTATATATCATTATTATTATTATTGTTATAATTAATATTATTAATATTTTATTATTATCTATACTAAAGGAGACACCTAAATCCTACGTATCGCACGACGTTCAATTCGCCTACGTGTCATCACCACTTTCAATTCACTTACGTGTCGGCCAATAAGATGTGACACATCATCCACCATGTCATCCACCCTTTAAAAAGAATTACGATAGTGGGTTCGGTTTAATTATATGTTAACTTTGTTAGTTAAATAAATTCAATTTAAAATTCAAGCATGAAATATGAATTAAAAAAATTATTTAGTTGTTAATTATTTAGCATGATATATTTAGTAATATATCATTGAGATATATATGGATTTGCTACATATATATGAAGATGGGAGAAGCTGAAGGTTAAGTTATTTTGATTCTGATTGAACATATTAATAAATAAATTTACTAAAATTTAACATGCCATATATTATTTTGATATTGCTACGAAATAAATTAAACTACCTAGATGGATGGATTCCAATAGTATTTAGTTAATAGTTGAAGATATTGCATAAGATTTATATTTAACATCTAATTAAATTCTAATAACCTATTATCATGCCATCTTTTATTTTGTTGATAATAAAAATTTGATTTTATATAAAAGAATATTTTAATATTTTCGCATGAAAAAAATCCTTATTCAGTTTTTTCCTAAGATACTAAAATACTTCGTATGATTTATATTTAACATCTAACTTTGGCTTGAACAACTATGGTGAATTTTTGTAGTTATTGTTGTCTTTCCTATTAGTATGACATTTTTATGAATACTCATGTATATAAAATAAATTATTTAGTTCAACAAAATATATTTAACTTTGTGAATTTTATTATCTTATTATTATAAACATTTAATAAATTAAATCTCGTGCTTGACACGGATACTATACTAATAGTGAAACGAAACCAATCCATATAAAGGAGATATTTATAGAAGTAACTCTTATAAAAAAATCAATCTACTTTGAGCTTTCATGCTTTATCTCGTTGATAAGTTTGGTTAACATTTTTTTTTTTTAATAAGTAAGAATTAGACCGGAAACCACAAAAAACCTGATTTCTCAGTCTATAGTATCCTTTCGGATGAGAATTATAAATTCTGAACTAGTTCGAATGTCTTCCAAAGAACGAAGTTGGACCTCCTTAGCGATGAAGTCGGTCACCCCATATTGTTCCTATCGAAGTAACCTTCTTATTTTAAGAAAAACCATATTGTTCCTATCTTATCTATAAAAAGTGTTTATCAATATTTCATCGAAGCAAACCTTAACTAATGTATGAATTTTTCAAACTGGTGTATTGGGAATTTGGGGTTATTTGTAGCGATTTGGGCTGTTGGGCCATCAATTGGGCTACAGAGTAAATGACGAGCAGCCCACTCCACTATGATAACTGAAGCTCTACCTTCGGGTTTTATCTCATCCCTTGGCAAAATCACAAAAATGGCGGTCCTGCAGTGGTATTTTCCGCCATTGATAGAAGCGTTGAACGTGAAGAAGCCTTTGCCTCACCAAATTCATTTCAAATTTCGGAACCCTAGTCTCTCAATTGTTCAGAAACCGGAAACAATTTTTGGAATCGGCGGGGTGAATGTTCTGTCCAACCGGTGCCGTTGTCAAACTGTAGCGCCGACCTTCTATCCTCAAACCTCGGATGATGAGTATTACGAAGACGACGACGATGACGAAGAAGATGAAATGGATGATCCTCCTCCGACAACGCCGTCGTCTAACGGCCGAACACCGCCGCTTATCAAGAAGAGGAAGAGGTACCGAAAAGCGTATCCCGGAGAAAGCAAGGGGATTACCGAAGAATTGAGGTTTGTCGCCATGAAACTCCGCAACACAAAATCCACGAGCTCCTTGAGCGACGACGATGGCTCGAATTCGGATTCTGCGCCGTCTTCTGAAGAGAAAGACAGTGAGGATGAGGATGGATATGGATCCAAGGGGAATGATTCGGCTTCCGAATCTGTACCAGATACATGGCAGCCCAGTATGGATGGTTTCGCCAAACACTTGGTGGATTGCAAGCTTGTGTTCGAAACACTTGAGCGCATTGTTGAAGAATCAGACGACGTGGCTTGTGAGTTAGTCTTGTTAATCTTTCCATTTCAGTATTCTCATTCAAATGTTGTTACTACCGAATCAGAATTTGGTAATCAAGCGTTTCCAATTGCGTTTTCCGATTGGAGCATCCCGAAATGAGTTTTTGTTTATTTTGGAACCACTTAGATGCTTACTTTAGGAAGACTGGGCTTGAGCGATCTGAAGGCCTTGCTATGGATATTGAGTGGCTTAGAGAAAGAGAGGTAGAAATTCCTGAGCCTAGTAACTCAGGAGTTTCTTATGCAAAGTATTTGGAGGAACTTTCTAAGGATAGTGCTCCATCGTTCCTCACTCACTTCTACAATGTCCACTTCTCACATGTAGCTGGCGGTCAAGTTATACTTAAACAGGTATTTCTGGACTGCTAAGCTTTGTTTGCTTACATTATTCTGCTTCTGCTTTTTGGTTGTTCATGGTGTCTGATTGATTTGATTGTGATCTGGTCGCTGGATCTTGGGCTGAATTTGATAAATTTAATGCAGTTTTGCATTATCTGATCAATATAGGAAGTTGCTTCTAATTGACTGCTCCAATTGTAAATGGTGGTGTATATGTAATGTATGTCATTGAGACATGATAATCTTGCTCTTTGAGGCTGAAGGAATCCTTTCACTGGCAGGTTGATTAATTCTGGAATCAAGATTTGGTGAGACTTGTTACAGGAAAATAGGGTACAGATTAGAAATTTGTAATGGTAGAGGGATGCTGATCTCCAAATCTCTTCCCCCCTAAAAGAAAACTTCTACACACCACACAAATCCTACTGTGGTAATGAATTGAAAATACTGATGTGACCAATCAATTGAGTTATTGTTGCTCTTGATTTTTAGGTATCTGAAAAGCTTCTGGATGGAAGGGAATTGGAGTTTTGTAGATGGGATGGAGATGTGCAAGAGCTGCTCAAGGATGTTAGGGATAAGCTCAACAGGCTGGGCGAGGTAGATGCACAATACTTATAATGACTATTTCAGCTTTTATTTAGCTTTCGTTCGCCCCTTGCCATTCTTGATTTGATGCTAAAACAGTAGAAAGTAATTGCATGCCATTCTTGATTTGATGCTAAAACAGTAGAAAGTAATTGCATTCCCCGAAAACCATAAATTTTGCAGCATTGGTCAAGAAGTGACAAAAACAAGTGCTTAAGTGAAGCATCAAAGTCATTCAAGTATATGGGCGAAATTGTGCGGCTGATTATATTATAGGCAAGGTACAACTATTTTAAGTTCTAACCTATATCCTAACACATCAATGCTGTAGTAGCCTACCATGAACATTGAATTTAAGTTCAAACATGATCAGTTGAACTTGAATTTCAATTTATTCTTCTTTGCTTTGTTTTGTAAGGGGAGAGAAGTGGCTACACCCACTGCAATTGGATTTGGGAACATGCCAATCAAACTGTTTTGTGAGATGATCTATTGGCCAAGTAGCCATCAGCCTGTGTCATGCGTGAAATGTGGCTCGCACAGCTTGATGCTGAATCAGAGTGTTGATTTTTTACCTGAAAATCTTGAGGGCACCACAAGAAGCGGAATTTAAGCTGAATCCTTCATCCATTTTGACTCCATCAACATTCATGGTTGTAACTTTTTTTTATTAGGAAACAATGTCGGGTAAATTGAGATTCATGGTTGTAAGTTTGTAACTTTGAAATGTTTACCGTCCATTCTAGATCTTTTTCTGCAATCTTTCTAAGAATATAATCACAATCATGCATTTATTGTTCTCAAATTAAGATGTACTTGCATTTTTAACCTGCTTTTCATAATCTGTGTAATCCCGATCCATCTTCAAATGTTGACTGATGGCTTTTTACGATTCATGGGCATGGTTAATAGACAATTATAGATGGTAGACTATTCCCTACTGAAATATCAAGAGCTAATAAGCTAATAATCAATTGGAAAATTGAAATAGTAAAGACTTGGCCCATGAAGGGAGATTCATACACCAGCTATATTGATCACTCGCTTGTGAAAGTTGTATAATTGAAAGAAGTCTTTGAAAGAAAAAACAGTGAGCATGGGAAAAAATGACATAATGATATCGGTGGCTGTATTCACCCAACAGCTCATACAAGGTGTTTACTTTTTAGACTTTGCGGAACTTAATTTATGTTGAACGTACACCTTTGCCCCTAAAAAAAATGATCCTTACGATGACCCTCTAAGTTTTTAAAAATCCCTAAATCCTACACCCTAAATTCTAAAAAAACACTTCCATTCCTCTTTGGATCATATATATAGTAATAAGGGGTCATATTTGTAACTTTAGAAAAAATAAGCCTAAATTTGCTATTTTTTCCATTAAGAAACCCTTAGCGTTCAATTTTCTCAAAAAAAATATAACAGTTTTTGTTTGGGCCTTGGTCACTCTGTCGTGTACAAGCCCAGTTATTGCCGGCCCATGTCCAGGCCCAGGAGTATCATTGAAAAAAAGAAAAAGGAAAAGAAAACTTAACCATACTGTGTTCAAAGTTCAAACGTTCAAATCTAGGGTTTGCAAGTTGCAACTACCACAATCTCCGCAAATCCAAGAGGAGAAAGAGATGAGAACATATCGGTGCAGGGTGCACGTGACGTGATGGTACTGGACGCTGGAAACTTTACATAATCAAATTTATTTCAAAATTCATTTTAATATCTTATCATTTATCACCATGCACATCCTATCTCAATTATAAATTTTATCACATTTTATGGCTAAAAATCCCTAAATTCTTAATCTCTATAAACACTTCATACTCTATGTATCAAACTTGAATATATACTTATAATAATTAATCATGCCAATAAAAAAATACTTTTTATTTCTAAACTAAAATAACTATACAAACATGATACATGTACTAAATTACTAATGTTAGTAATCTGAACCCCTAGTACTAGTAGTCATCTGAATCTCAGCCACCTCACAATCAACGGTCAAGATTAAATATCTGGGAATTGCATCCAACGGCTCTAACGCAACCGCGTTAAATCGAGTACCCAGATATAAAATCATGTTTACGAGTTTATCTCTTCTCTCTTTCGCCTGTCGCCTCCGCTCTTTACAGATCCGGAAAACCTCTTTCTTCTTCTTCTTCTTCTTCTTCTTCCCCGATACATACAATTCCATAAGCGGCAACTCAGAGAGAATAATTGCAATACAAGAAAAATAAAATCAGCAAGTTTGATTTCATTTTCAATAATAAAACCAAAGGATGCAAACGACGACGAGTTCGAATTCCTCTGATCAGCCGCCGCCGCAGCAATCAAAGCCGGCGAGCGTGAAGCAGAACCAGACACCGTTGTCGGCGGCGGCGCAGCCGCATTGGATGCCGATGCAGTACCCGCCGCCGGCGATGGTAATGCAGCACCAGATGATGCCCCAGCACTACCCTGCCCCGCCGCCTCATTACATGGCGGCGGCGTATCATCCCCACCCTTTTATGCAGCCTCCGCCGCCGCCTTCTCCGCTCCACCACCACAACCACCACCGGAACAACTATAATAACAGTAACGGCGATGGATCCGCCGGTGAGAATAAGACCCTATGGGTTGGAGACTTGCATCATTGGATGGATGAGCAGTATCTTCACAGTTGTTTCGCTTCCTCTTACGAAGTATTGAATCCGTTTCTTCCTATTAAATCTTTGTTTTGTTGTTCTTTATTTTTTTATATGCTTTGTTAGTAATGGGAATTTTAGATTCATTAGATCGGTCACATCTTGATTTGTATTGCTGGTTTTGTTCAATTCTTTTACTAAGTTGCCTAAAGATTCAGTCTTTGTGGATTACAGAGTTGTGAATTTGTGATTTGAATTTGATGAAATTGTTAATTAGGATTGTGTGTAATTATTAGTCATTATAACTTGGATTTTTGTTGATTAGTTATTTAATTTCTCATTCTTAGCTAAGCAACAATATGATAGCATGCTTACAAAGATTGGATTTGGAACCAATCTTGTTTGTTTGTTATCTGGTTTCACATAATTGCTATATGATATTGGTTGCCGTTAGATTTACTTTCTATGGGTTTCCTTTCGCGATTGCAATATGCCGTTATAAGGTAACGGGTTTTCTAACTTAGGTTAAGCATCTTATTGTGGAAATATTTGTTAGATTAAGTAATTTAGGGATTTTAAAGTTTGTAAAAACAATTTAAGCATTTATCTCTAGGGTAACCGTTTCCAAAAACGAGAAATCTTAACCTATACCCTAAGCATACCTTAGAAAGACCGTACTTTGGAGGGACTATCCGAAAATATGTCTTTGTCATAGTTCAGTTATAGTAGCCTGTTTATGCTACCCCAAACTTTCCATTTTGTGTAATTAGAAGTAAAAGTATCATTGTGAAGATGTGTTCTCTCTTTTTATTCTATAGTGTTTTAATTCCAATTTGGACCATTGAAAACGCATGTGCATAAATCACATTATGTCACATTGTCAGTGAGTTGGAATAGAAACTAAGGATGACAGTTTCTTTAGGTTAGTTTCTTCTTACTTCCCTGCATTCAATATAAGTTACATGAGTATTATATGATTTACATAGCTCCTAGTTGAGTAGTTGATATGGTATAATGAAAATTACAACCATCTTAATCATGTTATTTTGCTTCAATTGTTTGTTTGTTTCATGAATATAAATCCCAATTTCTGTATGAAGTTACAAAGAAACATTGCTCTACTTCTGCAAGTCACAATCTATTTGTTTACCGAGCAGATTACAAATATCAAGGTGATCCGCAACAAGCAGACTGGTTTCTCGGAGGGATACGGATTCGTTGAATTGAACTCACATGCCACGGCTGAGAAGGCTCTCCAGGCTTATGCTGGTGCAGTGATGCCTAATACCGATCAGCCCTTCAGACTGAACTGGGCATCGTTCAGCACTGGGGATAAACGTGCTGCTGACAGCGGCTCTGATCACTCAATTTTCGTTGGAGATTTGGCTGCAGATGTGACTGATAGTTTGTTGCTTGAGACGTTCTCTAGCAAGTACCCGTCTGTTAAGGCTGCCAAGGTTGTGATTGATGTCAACACCGGGAGATCAAAGGGCTATGGCTTTGTCAGGTTTGGAGATGACGGTGAGAGGACTCAGGCAATGACTGAGATGAACGGCGTTTACTGCTCTTCTAGACCTATGCGAACGGGTGCAGCTACTCCCAGAAAATCCATGGGGTATCAACAAGGTAAAGTTTTCGTTATCCATATAAGCACATGAATAATGTCATCTTATCAAGAATGATATAATGGAGTTGCCTTTATATCACAATTTCTAGAACTGTGATTGTGTGTTGTTGTGTACAGATTTCTCTGTTCAGTGTATATGAAGAAAAGTTGGAAATTGGCTTCGTCTTCGGTTCAACAATTAGTCTTTTTGTTTCCCATATATGTGACCAACTTCTCTTTAATGCTGCCTCATTGTTGAGATTGAATATTAGACAATTGTCTTATTGACCCCTGCACCCACTACCCTCAAAGAAAAGGAGAAAAAAATTATAGTGTGCGCTCATGGACACATGTTAAGAAGTTAAGTTTGAAAATTATTTATAAACTATTCCCTAAAATAGAAATGGTAAACCCTTTCTAAAAAAAGTTAAATTAGTGGTAAAAAAGATTATTGCTAAACATAGAAAAGTTATTGTGGACACACGCTAGAAAAAACCATAAACTAAATGTACAATTTCCTTCTAAGGTGATTTGATTTTTCTAGGTGGATATGCAAATGGCGGTTATGCACAAGGCTCGCAATCGGATGGAGATTCTACTAACACAACCGTGAGTTATTCAAACTTTTTCCTGCACTCCTTCAATTTCCCCAAACTTCATAGTTGTGGAATTATAAATTTGATTTATCCTATAACATTGTGACTGTAGATATTTGTTGGTGGGCTTGATAAAGAAGCCTCTGAAGATGATCTTAGGCAGCCTTTCTCTCAATATGGAGAAATAGTCTCGGTGAAGATTCCAGCTAATAAAAACTGTGGATTCGTACACTTCGCCAACAGGTAATTCTCCACCTTGATCTTTTCAAACCAATTGAACAACACTCTGATTCATTAATTGACTTAAATTGTATTGCAGAAGCGACGCTGAAGAGGCTTTACAGAAGCTGAATGGAACCGTGGTTGGCAAGCAGACCGTGCGTCTCTCATGGGGCCGTAACCCGTCTAATAAGCAGGTAATTATTATTAATTTCGCAAAGATAAGTGCTAGTGCTCACTCTTTTGGCTTAATCTGGTGAGAAATAACATCCCACATCGAAAATTTTGAAATAAATGGCCTAGTATATAAGCTTAGTGAACTACTCCTAATATTGTCAATTGGTTTTTGGATGAAACTTCACTGGCTTATACGCGCATGCGCGCACGGATTTTCCTTTATCGGCTCACCGGACTTTATCATTGGGTGATTAATCATATGAGAATTTGGCTTGTTGCAGATGAGAAATGAATATGGAAACCAGTGGAACGGGGCGTACTATGGTGGGCCCGTGTACGACTACTACGCTCTGCCTCACCCTCACGACCCGAGCATGTACGCAGCTGCGTATGGGGCGTACCCGATGTTCGGCAACCAACAACAAGTGAGTTGAACAACACACACTTCTATGAACACCCAACCAAATGAGAAAAAAACATCATATGACTGATCAAAAACATCCTGTGTGTGTCTCTGTGTGGTGTTAGTCTAGAGAGATCTGATGGGAAACCCCTCCACTTATGCAAACTATTCGGAACTGAATTTTGACTTGCATCAGGAGGTGGTACTTTGTTGGATGGTGTTTTTGGTATTAGACTTGATTATTAATTTTAAGACAATCTCATATGAGGAAGTTATTTCCTTGTTCCATATGTATCTTTCTTTTTTCTCTTAGAAGAGTGGTCATCCAATTAGCTTCACCCTAGGTTTAGGTTTAGTACCGGTGTTCATGGACACATACTAGAATGACGTATTTAATTAGGCATGGGTAAAAATCGAAAAACTTGATTATACTAATCAAGTATGTTTTCACAGTTGGTTATAGTTTTATTTTTTAATGACAAAAAAAAGGTATCCTTATATAGTGTTTTTAAAGGGAGTGAGAATAGGAGAAACGTTTGTTGTAGTCAGGAAATTTGCAACTTTGTTGTGCTCCCTGTAAGAGTGATGAACTTGAATCTCATTGAAATAATGCAAAAACATTTTAATTTCATGAATAATGGGAAACACTTTTCATAGAATTTTTCAAATTTCTCTAATTGCGTTTATAACTGTTAAACAGTTGATCATAGTTGAACGTTGGTCTATTCATTTTCACTGTTTCACACTACCATGCATATACGATTTGTTATTATTAAAATATTAAGCAATTGATGATATAAATGAATTGGCTAGGCACCACAGAATACTTGTAAACATGAGTACAAGCTGTGTTGGTGAATTTTAACATTAGGCATTAGGTTGAATGAAACGTTTGTAGTATTGTTAAAAATAAAAATAAAAATAAAATAAAAATGAGGTGCAGTTACCGGAGAGGATACGGTGGGGTGTTACATCTGGCATTAGTATGTTGCCAGGCTGCAGCTGTGATGTAACAGCGAGGAAGAGATTTACGGATTTACAGTTTGAGAGTTACCACATCTGGTAGATTTTGTTGTCCGTACTAATCCACAATTAGGGTCATATGTTAAAGCCTGGTCCACGTGATGCCACGTGGAGACTTTTTGTCGACGTTGTCTCTGGTCCCCACCTTTCCTCAGTTCAGGGGTTATCTAACAAATTCTGTGCCGGTTGAGGACATTACTAAATACTAATCAATGGAATTTGCATATTGTAATTATTCAATTGATATTTGAGATCACTTCTTTTTAAAGTCTTCGTGTTTGGATTTTTATCAAAAATATATGTACGAAAGATTGAGGTATAACACAGAACTGTCATATTATGATTTTTGTTAATATCTAGAAGAGAAAACAAATACAGAAGCTTGGTGGAATATTTGATATGGAATTAAATGATTTGCGATCAATTAAGCAACCTCAAGCACAAAAATCATTGACGACATTAGTACTACAAAAATGAAAGTGCACAAAACAACTTCAATGAGATTGGGATCAATCAATTGAGGAACCCACTTTGGGCCTTGTGGATCAGCCCAATATCTCAGCTATTGTGATTTCATGGGCTAATTTTCTATATTTTTTTGGATCAGCCCCCAAAAATTAGTACGTCGTACGTACTAGGTTGTTTTCTTGAATCAGGACAGTTTCAAGTCGCCCTAAATCTTGTTTTTAAATCAAAATTATGGTCACTTAATGTCATGCTTAATGAGAAGACTTTACGTTCAATTTTCGTCAAAGCAATCCATTAAAAGTGGAAGTGCACAAAACAACTTTATTTAGATTTGCATGTCATTCAATGAGTCATGATAATCATACTTGTCAAATACTTACATAGTATTTTCATGAAAATTTTCACTTAGCCTAACATTAGACATATAGAACCCGACCATTTGCAATAACTTTTAATAGTATTACATAATGGGATAACCTGGAAATAAAGTGCCTAAGTGGTCACCCCAATTGGTCATTAAGAGAACACAATTAGAGATTAGGAGAATGGGAAATCTTAAGAAAGGTGGGCAACATCGACCCATTAATATCATAGTAGGGTCCAAATCCAACCAAAAGACAGACATTTAACAGTTGTAGAGATGCAAGTTGAATTGACCCTTCACCAGCAAATCCATGGTCTCTTGGGCTATTGGGCGCTTCTCTATACTATACATATATATATATCTATATCTATAAAAGATATTCTAATGGGTTAAAACTTTTTTTTTTTTTTAGAAAGGAGAAGATATATTAAGGAGAAATATTAAGTACATTTGCCAATCGAGATGGCAGTTGGGATATGTGATTAAACAAAACAAAAGAACAAACTGGTAATGATAAGCCAAATTGAGCAGCAGAGTGGACTTGAGTGTTTCGATTCCGGGGCAAGTAGTGGAATGTGCAGTGATTGAATCCAACCGCCATTTGCAGGATGATCTTGATGAGCAGTCCAGCCTTCGTCCTGGGGAGGGGTAGAGTTGAACAAGCATTGACGACTCCCAAGCAGTCAGACCAAACTTGAACGGAGAACACTCCAAACTGAAGAGCACAACCAAGAGCCCACTGAATGGCTTCTGCCTCCAATGCAGCAATACATGTACTAGGTTTTAACCGTTTACTCCCTAGAACATGTATTGATCCATCAGAGTCAAAGAGGATGAAGCCAATGACAGCACTACCATCAGAAGACAAGCTAGCATCACAACAAAGACGAAAAAACCTGGAAGCAAGGAACTATGAACAACAGAGCAAGGAAAAGAAGACAGTCCAGAAGAGTAGACATTGTCAGCAGCAGAAGCAAAAGCAAAATTCATGTCAGCAAAGAGTGACAACTGAGAAGCATTCCGAACAAATCCATCAAAGACTCTTGCATTCCTATTACTCCACAGACCCCATATTGAAACACACCAAAATTGAAGAAGATCTTGCGAGAGAATGGTGTGCACTGAGCACCACCAATCCCAAAGGGAGTCTGGTCGAAGAGTCATGATATCATGGAAGATAGGAAATTGATTCCAATACTGTGAAGCAAAAGAGCAGTTTTTAAAGACATGAAGTTCTGTTTCCACTTTGGAAGGGCATAGTGGGCAGATTACAGTGTGCACTAATCTCCTCTTCTTAAGAGTTGAAAGACAAGGTAAGAAACCTTTAAGTGATCTCCAAAGGAGATTTTTAGCACGAGGGATAACCTTCAGTTTCCAAACCTTTTGCCATTGAGAGGAGTCAGGAGTGAGAGAGGCTGAGTTGGAACTGCTAGCAGTATGAAGATCCGAGAGGATGACTGTGTAGGCTGACTTAACAGTGAAACTGCCATCTGCAGTATAATGCCACTGAATAATGTCTTCTGATTCAGGAGATAATGGTTGTATGCTTTCCAAGAACTGGAGATCATAGGGGAGTAGAACATTCCGAAGAACAGACCACTTCCAGTCACGAATACTCCAATCATAGAAGTCAACAACTTTGCTAATCTGACCATCAGAAGGACAAGGAGTGATTAGGGAAAAGGTAGTTGGTTGAGGAAGCCAGGAATCACTCCAAAACTTAATGGTGCAGCCATTTCCAAGCTCCCAAAGAAGTCCTCTTTTGAGAACCCAAATGGATTGAAATAAGCTTCGCCAGATGAAGCTTGGGTGGTGGCCCAGAGAGGAGTGGAGAACATCAGTTGAGCAAAAGTACATGGCTTTGAGCAATCTTGCAGCAATGGAATCTGGGCACATGATAAGACACCACACTTGTTTAGCAAGTAATGCATCATTGAATGCAGTAAGGTTCCGAAATCCCATCCCACCATCATCTTTAGGAGTGAACATGCTGCTCCATTTAGACCAGTGAATTTTCCTTTGCTGAAGAGAGCCCCACCAAAAATTTGCAATGATTTGTTCAAGCTCTTGACAAACTGATGAAGGCAACTTATAACAACTCATAATATAAGAAGGAATAGATTGTAGAACTGCCTTGATGTGAACTTCTTTCCCAGCTTGAGAGAGAGACGAACTCTTCCACCCCTTTGCTTTCTTTCTCACACGATCAATGACTTGCTGAAAGAGGATCTTCTTGGATCTACCAATAACTGTGGGAAGTCCCAAATACTTGTCATGACATTCTGACTCACGAAAGCCAAGCATTTGTAGCAGAATGTCTTTGTTTTCCCCGCTCAAATTGGCACTGAAGGTAACTTGAGACTTTGCACAATTAACAAATTGACCAGATCCTTCACCAAATATCCTCAGCAGATCACAAATATGCTTGCATTCACTGACATTAGCTCGAGCAAAGAGGATGTAATCATCAGCAAAAAGGAGATGCGAGACATGAGGAGCAGTGTGAGCTATTTTTATACCATGTAGGAGACCTCGAGATTGATAAGCAAAGAGGAGGCCTGAGAGACCTTCCATGACAAGGAGAAAGAGAAAGGATGATAGTGGATCACCTTATCGAAGGCCTCTTTGTGGATAAATTGTTGGTGAAGGGACTCCATTGACAAGAGCAGAATAGGAAACTGTATTAATACACAACATGATAAGGGATATCCAACTTTCATGGAAGCCCATGCGAAGCATGATCTGTTGCAAATAAATCCATTCAACTCTATCAAAAGCTTTTGCCATATCAACCTTTATAGCCATAAACCCCCTTCTTCCAGTTTTCTTATGTTTTAAGTAGTGAAAGAGCTCCCCAGCAGCTATAGCATTGTTAGAGATTGATCTTCCTGAGAGAAAAGCACTCTGATATTTGAAGACTGAATTCTGAAGAAGAGGCTTAAGTCTATTAGCAATACATTTGGAGGCAACCTTGTATATGACATTGCAAAGGCTAATAGGTCTGATGTCAGTCATAAGGGAGGGATTGGTTACCTTAGGAACCAAGGTAATGTATATGTGATTGAACCTAGGGGGCATACTTCTGTGATTCAGGAACTGCAAAACTGAATCTGTGACTTCTTGTCCAACACTACTCCAGTGATTCCGGAAGAACAGGACATGAAGATCATCAGGTCCTGGAGACTTTGTCGAGTGCATCGATTTTATGACAGTGAGAACCTCAGTTGCAGAGAAAGGAGCAAGCAAGGATGCATTATCAGAAGCAGAAATGGTAATAGGGATCCCCGAGAGGAGATCATTTGGAATGCTTGCTAACTATGAGGAATAGAGCTCTTGAAAATAGGAGATAACAACAGCTTGTATAGACTCATGATCAGTAGCAAAAGACCCATCTGATTTGCATAACTGTTTGATGTGATTTCGCTTTTTCCTGCCAGTGGCCTTAGCATGAAAAAAACTTGAATTTATGTCACCCAAGCTAAGCTCATTTGCACGTGACCTCTGGTACCACATAGTTTCAAGCAGCTCAAGAAGGTGCTCCTCAGTTTGTCGTAATTCATGCAGCAAAGAAGACGCAACCTCTGTTAAGGGACAAGATAGAAGAGTAGAAATCTGATCTCTCAGCGCCCTTAGTTTTACTGAAATATTGCCAAACTCATCTCTGTTCCACCTAAGTAAAGCACTTGCAGTAAGCTTAAGCTGTGTAGATATGGAGTGACCTGATGTGGGAGGTGACCAAACTGAATTTATCACATCAAAGTAGCCTGGAGCAGCATACCACATAGCCTCATAGCGGAAAGGTTTCCTTCTGGAAGAGTTTGGAGAAGTGGAGTGTTTGAGCACCAAGGAGATTGGTGAATGATCAGAATGCCAATATCCCAAGTTGGATACCATTGCGAGTGGGAATCTCTGATGCCAAGTGGGAGAGGCAAAGCCTCTGTCCAACTTTTCCTGGATGCAATCAGAGCCTTGTCGACCATTTGTCCAAGTAAACTGACCTCCCTGGAAGCTGATTTCACGAAGGTTGCAAGAGTCAAGGAGATCACTGAAAGCAGTAATGGATGCAGTTGCAATAAGAGAGCCTCCAAATTTATCAGCGGCTTGAAGAATTTGATTAAAATCTCCAATACAGACCCAGGCGGCAGAGCCAGCAAGAGAGCTATCCAAGAAGAGATGCTGAATTAGCTCCCAAGATAAGTATTTCTTATGCATTTCTGGACAACCATAGAAGAAGGTACATCTCCAATCAAAGGAACTAGCAGGGGTAAGAAAGTGAACATCAATGTGATGGAGGGAGTAAGAGTGAACAACAATATATCTGACATTCCTGCGCTCTCTTATTTTGGACGATGTTAGGGAGCAAGTTATCCCCGGTTGATTTGTTAAGTAACCTCCGCTTTTATAAAATTTTGAAGAGTGCCAACTATTCTTTGACAAAAAAAAAGCACCATTAAATTTAAAAGAAAAATATTTTATTTAACGAAAGGTTTTTTTTTGATACAAGGCAAACATTAGGGCCCACCTAAACAGATGGCTGTCCTAAATCATCCGAATGGATGATTTTTATAAGTTGAGTTCCAAAAGAATGAAAAGTAGAGTTCAATTGCAGGAACTCATATCTGTCACCAGTAATGGCAGGAGTATGGTCGTTAGTGGGGCACAGAAAGCGTCGAAATTGTTGGAGTGCATATGGCGGAATAGGATGTGTGGCTATGAAGTCAGTTGTCCGGTTAACTTCACAAAAATAGTGAAACACCTGCAAAGAGGAAAAGGAAGATAGAAGAGCCAAAATGTCCATAATAATGGAATGGATTTCCCAAGGAATTTTCCATGTGCGTCGGATGGAATTAATGACCAACAAATTATCTCATTCGATAATTAGTTGTGTAATATTATGCCTAGCAGCGTACTGGATACCAAATAAAGCTGCTAGAGCTTCAGTACGGAGTATAGAAGTTGAAGGAATTTGTTCCCGGTAGAAAAAAAGAGTCTTTGCATTGTGGTCTCGGAGAATGTATCCAATGTGTGACGTATTGTCGAATTTCTTCGAGCCGTCAAAATTTAGTTTGATCCATATTTTTGGTGGTTTCTTCCAGATGCGATTTGTAGTTAGTGTACAGTTTCGTCTGATGGTTACAGATTTTACAGAGGCATTAGATAATGTCCAATCTCGATAAAAGGTCCATAAATTTAACGGAAGGTTTGTTTGATTCTAAATACACCGCAAAAAAACCATTATTGAATGTTGAAATGAAAGAATTGTTTGTTGACAAGGATTCGCAGTATCCAAATATAAGTGGAGATGTGCTTTTGTACGTAAATAAACAGTATATATACCCCACCAGAGATTGCTTTGAGATAAATCAATCCCAATTTCATTTCCAACCTCTCATCATACATCTGTGAAAGTGTACAACTCTTACCTTTTTCTGCTTTTCTCCATTTCATTTCCAGCTTTTTCCTATCGTCCTTGCTCCTCTTATCATTCCTACTTTGTTACCTCAATTTTACCAGTCTACACAGTCCATGTATGTCTTTTGTAAAAGCCAAATCAATGTGTTTTATCTCCCTTGATTTTTTTTTTCAAGTATAGTTTTTGATCTATTTATCATAATGGGTAAGTGCATGTAACTGTTATACATTATGTGCATGTACTTTCGGATACATTAATATATGAATTGTAGTACGTGCAGATATAATTAAGACCAACACATATATATGTTATTGCTCGAGGATATATATGTGTAACTATATATTTATGAATGTTGTCGCCGGGGACGTTGATGTTTTATTAATTCAAGGAAATTATGATATAAGAACATTTTGATGAAGGGGCCCGTAGCATTATATTGCTTGGCATTTTACCACCTAAAAATCAATGCTAATATTATTGCCTTGTTATTGATTTCTGGTTAACTTTATAATAATTTCAACGAATAAAAGTATAAAAGTTCAATGAACCAATTAATAAACGGAGGACATGTCAGTTTGAGCATAAGTCGCTCATAAAGTTCAGTGAGATTTTCTCGTAAAATCAATTAATAATAATAACAATAGTCCACTAATCTTATATATTAATCATATTTAACTCTCAAATTCAGATGTGTATTAATAGATTATCGATCTTCAGAATAAAGTATTACTATTATCGATCTTTTCCCAAAATTCACAAGTGACCAGCACAACTTTTACCACCTATACAAATATTTAGTTGACATTATCGTTTGTTTACGAAACCTTAAATGTTTTGCTGCTCTAAATTTTTGTAACGTGGGCCCCAGCTTGGATTGATCCAACTATATGTATATATATGGCATGCACCTTAGTTGCACAAATGTATATAAAAGCCAACTTAACTTCGATGGGTCACAAGGACATATATATCGAAGATTCTTTCCAAATTTTGTTAATTAAGTTGATCAGGGAAATATGTGGTCCCGCCTCATCGTAAAAGCAACTGTTAAGCCCAATATTTTGACGGTAAAAACTAAAAATGTAGTAAAGTTATAATTAAACATATACGGTGTAGTGCATGTGTTGCGTGTTGCCTCCTCACGGGTCATGACACCTACATGGAATTGCGTTTGTAGCTGTTTAAAATTAGAAAAGTAGGTAATTTTTGTCGTAAATCCCAAAGATATGGTTCTGCTACTCGATCACTAAGTGCTCGTTTGATTGGTAGGTAAATTTTTATGAAGTGATATTAAATATAAATTTGGGTTTTCGTGCGAAATGCGAAACGATCTCGGCCGTACATTTTTTTTTTTGGGTCAACAATTTTTTTTTTTTTTTTTTTGTTTTCATCCCCCGATCATTCTGGAATAGCCTATATAGAAGGTTCACAAATAAGCACTAAGTATTCATTTATTTGTACATTTACGTTCACAAATAAGCACTGAATGTTCAAAGGCATGTGTTGGAACATGATCATGTTATATGTGAACTTTTACG
Source organism: Rheum nobile (assembly GCA_027886185.1). Lineage (NCBI taxonomy): Eukaryota > Viridiplantae > Streptophyta > Magnoliopsida > Caryophyllales > Polygonaceae > Rheum > Rheum nobile. Next base: position 452,866 of record WOAB01000734.1, on the reverse strand, counting down.
GCACATAAAATGAACATGTAGTACTTATATGTGAACGTCAATAATTGTCGATTCCAGAACGATCAGAGACAATAAAAAAATTGTTGACCGAAAAAAAAAAATTCGCCGTATTTACGGTTATACCACTACGTCACTATTCACTCCCCCCCTCTTTTTAACAGTACCGTCCCTTGAATATTACCCCCCACATAATGAACATTACCGCCCAGATAATGAACATGCAGTGTCAATTTATGAACGCGAATGAACGCGACCGTTTCACGATAAGCATATTTCGCACCCGAAATTGACTCATTAAATATATGTGTTTGGTTGGATTTTTGTTTTTAGAAATTTCAGATATTCTAATTTCTGAGATTTTCAATTACTACAAATTAAAATACAAGAAGTGCAATCACCTAGGTAAGAGTAAGTAAGATTTTCTTCCTCATAATTTTCATGATTTAGATTTTAACCAAACAGAATATACCAATTCCAATGAATTCAAATTCCCAGATTTTGTTTTCACATGAAATAATTTTCTAAGAATAACACTTTGTGAGAATTCTCAACTTTTCTGAGAGAAAGACAAAGAGGAATCTATATGAACTCCATAGGAGAGATCGAGAGAAAACAAGAGAAGAGGAATATCAGAAATCTGTTTCATTCATTCACACACAAAGAGAATTACAGAGGAGAGTGAGTTTGCTTTTATAACAAACTAGAGAGGCTTAGCTAAGCAATGACGTCAGCTAGTAACTAACTAGCTGACTCTCCCATATCCCCCCCTCAAGTTAGAATTGGTGGGGAATCAACCAATCCCAACTTGAAGGACATAAACTTATTTTGTATTTCACCTAAGGGTTTGGTCAAAATATCAGCTAATTGAAGCTTGGATTTGATGTAGGAAGTCCTAAGAAACCGTTCAGTGACTTTCTCCCTAACATAGTGACAATTTATGTTTAAGTGCTTAGTCCGTTCATGGTATACAGGGTTGGCTACAATGTGTTGAGCAACTTTATTGTCATGATACAAAGCAATAGGTAAGGGAACATGAACATGAAGATCCTTGAGAAGAGCATGAATCCAGACCACTTCACTTGATGTGGATGACATGCTACGATATTCTGATTCAGCTGAAGACTTAGATATTGTCTTTTATTTCTTTGTCTTTCAGGAAATCAGAGAGTCACCTAAGAAAATACAATAGGCACTCAAGGATCTAGCAGAGAACTTGCAAGCACCCCAGTCTACATCACTGAAACTGTTGAGAACAGGTGAAGTCGTAGCAGGATAAAACTGTTGGAACTCATTATTTGAATGTGGCGCCGGGAACTTTTTCGGGCACAATTCCGGTGGGCTCCGACCATTGTCAACACCGAAAAGTGGAAGCATTGGCTTCCTCTACGCGAGCACATTCTCGTAGTGTACTCATACGACAAAAATGATTTCCGTTTGAATGAGAAATGGAGGCCCAAAGTCGCTTGCATGAAGTGCAAGACTTGGGAAAAATGTTGGGAACAAAGTGCATCCCACATTGAAAGTTTGGAGGTAGAAATATCACCATATATAGAGGAGAAATGGACTCAAGGTTGTGGCCTTGGGTCATTACCCATTTTCAATGGGGAGAGGACCTAGCTCATCAAGCCCACACGCGTGCCAAGCCGAGCCGTGCCGGGCTCGGGCTCGGGCTCGGGCCGGGTTAGATCGGATCGGGCTTGGGCTGGCCAGCCAACGCCCTATCTTTTTGGATCTGTAACGTCTGAATTTGTAACGTACTCCTCTCCTCCACTTCCGAAGCTCCTTAAAAGGAGTTGTCAGCTTCTCATTCGAAAAGAACAGAACACACAACAGTCTTCCTCCCTATTCTCTGTTTTTCCCAAAAAATTTCGAGTCTGAGAGTACTACACAGAGTTGGTTCGTAGCCTTCTGGGTTTTGGTTGCGCAAATCAGAAGTCGTCTTGCAGTTGTATCCTGGGATTCGGAACGTCGAAGAACCGTCGCAATACGGGACGTTTTCAGAATTAAGGAGAGAGATCCATATCTCGACTCTGCATCCGTTCGAAGTTCGGTATAAATTTCGTTCATTCGATTGTAATTTATGTGCGTTTTCTCCATTACAGTTTAATTCCGTTCGTGTTTCAAATTGCGTTCCTACAGTCTTAATTCTGAAAAGCGCTTAAAGTGCTTATCGCACTAACAAAATTGTGTTTCTGAGCGTAGAGGTTTTTTCTTTTCTGACGATCTATTGCAGGGATTTAATTTTTTCAGAAATTCTTCCGGTTTCAAGTTGAATTTCTGTGCATGTTTTTTCTTCCCTGTCTTCGGTTCTGTACGTTATTTCTGTATAGGCAATTTATTCCCGAATTATATTAGTATTTGTATCTGCGCGTACTAACTCGTTTCTGCACAAGAATTTTTCGATTCTGCACAAAAAATTCTGTCCGAATTCTTAGTTTCTGAATCTGTTTTTGCATCTCTAACCGGTTCTGTTCAGGGAATTTTTTTTTCGGAAAAATTTCAATTTTGTTCCTGCGCGTTCTAATCTGTTTCTGTGCAGGAAATCTTCCGAAAAAATAAATTTCGAATTATTTATTTTCTGTTTCTGCGATTACTAACGTGTTTTGCAGGAAAAATCGCATCGGGATTGTGTTCGAATTAATTTTCGAAATCTGATTTGGCCATTTCGAATTCGTTTCGAATTCGTTTCTGAATACTATTTCGGTTTTGCAATTTAATTCCGTATTAAAATTGCATTCGTAAAATTCCGTACTGATTTTCGATTTGCGCTTCTGTGAACAGATTCTAATTCATGGTTGATATGACTGAGAAATCTGTCGCTGAGGTTGCTGGGGCCGAAAATGGAAACTCGACTGAGTCGACGCCCCAAATTCAGTTTGGGAGTGGTCTGCCAGCGGTGAATCTGCCAACATGGAATGTGCAAGAAGTGAATCTGCAAGATGCAAACCTGTCAACAGCTAATCTGCAAGTTGCAATGGTCGGAACTTCTGAGGTTCGTCAGACTGTCCACCCAGCTGCTCTTCAGACTGTTGTACCGACAGTCCATATGCCTGGCGCTGTGAACGCTGGCTTGATGCCGGAAAAGTTCGATGGAACTGGCTTCAAGACATGGCAGCAGAAAATGTTCTTCTTCCTGACCACGTTGAAGCTTGAGAAGTATCTGACTGAGGACAAGCCTGTGTTGTCGCCTCATAATACAGATGCATACCTGCTATCCAGCGTTGAGGCCTGGACTCACGCAGACTTTCTGTACAAAGGTTGGGTTCAAAGCCGCATGATAGATCCACTGTACAATGTGTACAGCAAGATCAAGACCTCCAAGGAGCTCTGGACTGCTTTGGAGAAGAAGTACAAGTCTGAGGATGCAGGCTCGAAAAAGTTCGCAGTGGCGAAATTTCTGGACTTCAAGATGGTGGACAATAAGCCCATCATGAAACAGGTCGAAGAGCTGCAGCTCCTTACGCATGAGATCATGGCTGAAGGGATGTCTATCTGCGAGACGTTCCAGGTGGCTGCATTCATTGAGAAGCTCCCTCCAGGCTGGAAGGAGTTCAAGAGCTACCTCAAGCACAAGCGAAAGGCGATGACTGTGGAAGACTTGATAGTCAGGCTGCGGATTGAGTCAACAAACCGCAAAGCAGATGGAGTTCAGCCTGTTGAGCAGAAGGCTAATTTGGCTGAACACAAGGACAAGGACAAAGGCAAGAAGCGGAAGTTTCAGCCACAAAGCTCCAACAACTTCAAGAAGCAACTAGCTAAGAAGTTCAGTGGGAAGTGCCACAAGTGTGGCAAAATGGGTCACAAGGCTGACGAGTGTCGTAGCAAGGCTGATCCGCGCAAGGACAAGGGGAAATCCCAAGCCAACATGACTGAAGGCAGGCTCTCGGATGCAGATCTGTGTTCTGTAGTGTCTGAAGTCAACATGGTTGGAAGCAACCCAAGGGAATGGTGGTACGATACAGGTGCTACCAGACATATCTGCTCTGACAAGGGATGCTTCACCACCTATCAGCAGAGCAAGAGCGACGAGCATCTGTTTATGGGGAACTCGTCCACATCCAAGGTGGAAGGTTACGGGAAAGTGGTGTTGAAGCTGACTTCAGGAAAGGAGCTGACTCTCACCAACGTCATGCATGTGCCTGACATAAGGAAGAATCTGATCTCCGGTACTCTGTTGAGCAAGAACGGATTCGCGACCAACTTCGTGTTTGACAAGTTGGTTCTCTCAAAGAATGGGGTATTTTTGGGCAAGGGTTATGTAAAGGATGGACTAGTCAAAATGAATATAATGACAGTCATCCCAAAAACTATTGTAACTGATGTTTCAATGAATAAGACTAATCCTATTGCTTATGTTGTTGAGTCTTTTAATATTTGGCATGAACGGTTAGGGCATGTGAATAACAAGTCTATTCAAAGACTAATGAACATGAACCTGATTCCAAAATGCAAATCAAGTAAAGACAAATGTGAAGTGTGCGTACAGGCCAAACTCACAAAAACGCCATCCCCACATGTTGAGAGAACAACCGAACCTCTAGGTTTAATACACACAGATTTGTGTGATTTAAAATATGTACAAACTAGAGGCGGTAAAAAGTATTTCGTAACCTTTATTGATGATTGCACAAAATACTGTTATGTATACTTGCTAAGAAGCAAGGATGAGGCCTTGTAAAAGTTTAAGGAATACAAGTTGGAAGTGGAAAATCAACTCAGTAAATCCATAAAAGTAATCCGAAGTGATAGAGGAGGCGAGTATGATGAACCATTTAACGCGTTCTGTAGAGAACACGGGATTATTCATCAAACAACTGCTCCCTACTCACCAGAATCTAACGGAGTTGCGGAACGAAAAAACCGAACTCTAAAAGAGATGATGAATGCAATGTTGCAGGAATCTGGGTTACCCCAGAACATGTGGGGGGAAGCACTGCTTATCACCAATTATATCCTCAACAAGATACCGCATAAAGTTACCGGCAAGACGCCATACGAACTTTGGAAATGTAACGTACCTCGTACAAATACCTCAAAGTGTGGGGGTGCCTAGCAAAAGTGGCAGTACCACCTCCTAAGAAGGTCACAATTGGACCTAAAACCGTTGATTGTATTTTCATAGGATATGCACATAACAGTAGTGCTTATCGGTTTCTGGTACATAAATCTGATATACCAGATATACATGTAAATACAATAATGGAATCAAGGAATGCGTCCTTCTTTGAAAACGTGTTTCCGTTCAAGGATAAAGAACATCCGAAACGAACTCATGAACAAAGTGAAGTAGGCACTTCTATAAATGAAACAGAAGATGAACCTAGACAAAGCAAAAGAGCTCGAAAAGAAACAGAACCTGAACCTAGACGAAGCAAAAGAGCTCGAAAGGAAAGAACCTTTGGGCATGAGTTCATCACAGCCTTTCTTTTGGAGAATGAGCCTAGAACTTTCAAAGAAGCCATGTCTACACCTGATGCACCTTCATGGAAGGAAGCAGTTAAAAGCGAAATCGACTCCATTATGCTGAATCATACATGGGAGTTAGTTGATTTGCCACAAGGGTGTAAAGCACTTGGGTGCAAATGGATTTTCAAAACCAAATTGAAAACTGATGGCTCTGTAGATAAGCACAAGGCGAGGCTTGTGGTGCAAGGATTCCGGCAAAAAGAGGGCTTGGATTTCTTTGACAAATGGATGTGAAAACTGCCTTTCTAAATGGAGAATTAGAAGATGAGATATATATGAAACAACCTGAGGGTTATGTTGTTCCTGGACAGGAACACAAGGTGTGCAGACTTGTCAAGTCTCTATATGGACTCAAACAAGCTCCAAAGCAGTGGCATGAAAAATTTGACAATGTCATGATGTCAAATGGATTCAGCATCAATGAATGTGACAAATGTATCTACTTCAAAGACACTCCAAATGGTTACATTTTGTTGTGTTTGTACGTAGATGACATGCTCATTATTGGAAGCAATAAAGACATGATCAACCGAACTAAGAACATGCTTAGTGGGAAGTTTGACATGAAAGACTTGGGACCAGCAGATGTCATACTAGGGATCAAAATCACTAGACATTCTGAAGGAATTATCCTGTCTCAAGCTCATTATGCTGAAAAAGTACTTGAGAGATTCAAGAACTACTCAAGCGGGACTGCAAAGAGTCCCGTGGATCCTCATCTCCACTTGACCAAGAACTCGGGGGATGTAGTGTCACAATTGGAGTATGCACGTGTGATTGGAAGTCTCATGTACTTGACCAATTGCACAAGACCTGACTTGGCGCACTCAGTCAATGTACTAAGTCGCTACACAAGTAATCCAGGACACAAACACTGGAAAGGGATAACTAGAGTATTAAACTACTTGCGTTATACTCAAAGTTATGGGCTGCACTATGGTAGATACCCAACAGTTCTGGAAGAATACAGTGATGCAAATTGGATATCAGATTCCAGAAACTCAAAGTCCACAAGTGGATATGTGTTTACACTTGGTGGTGCAGCAGTATCATGGAAATCTTCCAAACAAACACTATTGGCCAGATCCACTATGGAATCTGAGTTCATTGATTTAGACAAAGCAGCAGAGGAAGCTGAATGGCTTCGGAACTTGTTGGAAGATATCCCAATGTGGGACAAACCAGTGCCAGCAGTAGGTGTACACTGTGATAGTCAATCGGCTATAGCTCGGGCACTGAGTTGTTTGTACAATGGTAAGTCACGTCATATAAGAAGACGATATAAAACCATTAGACAACTACTCTCGCATGGTATAATCTCAATAGATTATATCAAGTCGACTGACAACCTAGCGGATCCGTTTACTAAAGGTTTGTCACGAGATCAAGTTGTTAAATCATCAAGAGGAATGGGTTTAAAGCCTATGACTAAATAGGATGCTTGATGGCGAACCCTACCTACTTGACTGGAGATCCCAAGAAGTAGGTTCAAAGGGAAAACTAAATCAAGCTGAATCAAGATGAGCACTGGGAGACATAAGTCTCCCCCCAGTTCCTAGGATGATGAACAGTGCTACCTGTATGAGTTAAGGTTAAGCTTGGCTTTTAATGATTCCATAGCTTTGAAATAAAAGTGGGGTATGACAGGATACTCTTTATGGCAATCACCTTATGAGTGTGAAATGGGGCCGTTTCTAGGAGAGTTAAGAGAGGCTGAACTCTCCAAGTTCACTCATGAATAACCAGGGATGTTCAAGGCCAAAATGAACACAACAAGAGAACCTAGTTCTGTGAGAAGATGACACTGTGTGATAGTTATTGTCTCGGTTTACATCAAAGCCCGGGTGGTTCAAGACATTGTAATATCCCTCAATTTTTAGTAAGGATATTTGGGTAATTTTCCCAACCTTCGTTCAAATTAATTATTTCGCTTTCAGTGGAGTTCGGATTTTCCGTAACATCCATGATCTCCGAAATAATTTCTTGAATGGTATAAAATACATTCAATGTATTTTCGGGACTTAGAATATTTGTTTGGAGACAAACATATAATTTCCGGGATTTAAAACCCATACCAAAAGCCAATTCCCTTAAACTTTGCCACGAATTCCCCCGCATGTGCTTGTCTTGCCACGATACTCCCTCCGTGTAATTGTTGTCGGGGCACTTGTCAATGCATTGGCTGGAGGAGCTGATGAGTAACCCTTCCAAACGTCTCCTCCCCTGGGCTATTTAAGGATCTCGATGGGAGCAGCCATCAACCCACAACTCTCTCCCGTCTCTCTCTCCCTCTCGGTTTTCTTCTCGCCGGAATCCATGGAGTTCGCCGGCGTTCCTGGGTTCGTTGGAGTGTTGCCAGAGGAGCCCAGGAGGTGTGCTTGCTGCGGTGGTTGAAGGCAGCCCTCGTCCGAGCCATCACCGTCGTCGCCGGTCTTGCTCAAGTTCGTCAGAGCTGCTGCTGTCTTTCCCGGCGTCTTAAAATAGTTAAGTTAGAAATTGTTTAAAGAGATGTGTTAAATTATTCTTGTAAGAATTTTAACTTAGAGATGGCGTAAGGCCAGTCTTACTTTAAGATAAATAATGGAATTGTGTAAAGTACCATTAAGGGAATTAAGAAAGTTAAGGAATCTTGAAGGTTCAAGTTATAAAGTGATTAAAGGAATACGTTAAGTCATTACCGAAAGGATCCCAAGTTGGAATTTGGTATAAGGGCCAAAACCGATAATAATGAGTAATGGAATTGTGGGAGATATATTTAAGGAATTAAGGAAGTTATGATTTGAGGTTACTAAGATTTAATATCTGAGTTGTAAGAAGTTAATGTATAAGCCTTGGGTTTGTCTATAAGGAGATTGGAGGATAAATGTGTGTTCTCCTATTAAAGGTGTAGTAATATCGTAATGATGGTTGTGGAAGACCATTATTCTAAGGTAGACATAATCTTGTGGAGGTAGTAAGAGTTATTACCTGGTATGTTATATGAAGATAAGGTTGTATAATGATGTTATGATTAAGAATATTAAGTTCAGGTAGTAAGATTGGTAGAGAGACCATTTCCTCGTTAGTAATGCAAGTTTCGGGGTCGAAACTTTTCTTAAGGGGGTAGTAATGTAATATCCCTCAATTTTTAGTAAGGATATTTGGGTAATTTTCCCAACCTTCGTTCAAATTAATTATTTCGCTTTCAGTGGAGTTCGGATTTTCCGTAACATCCATGATCTCCGAAATAATTTCTTGAATGGTATAAAATACATTCAATGTATTTTCGGGACTTAGAATATTTGTTTGGAGACAAACATATAATTTCCGGGGTTTAAAACCCATACCAAAAGCCAATTCCCTTAAACTTTGCCACGAATTCCCCCGCATGTGCTTGTCTTGCCACGATACTCCCTCCGTGTAATTGTTGTCGGGGCACTTGTCAATGCATTGGCCGGAGGAGCTGATGAGTAACCCTTCCAAACGTCTCCTCCCCTGGGCTATTTAAGGATCTCGATGGGAGCAGCCATCAACCCACAACTCTCTCCCGTCTCTCTCTCCCTCTCGATTTTCTTCTCGCCGGAATCCATGGAGTTCGCCGGCGTTCCTGGGTTCGTTGGAGTGTTGCCAGAGGAGCCCAGGAGGTGTGCTTGCTGCGGTGGTTGAAGGCAGCCCTCGTCCGAGCCATCACCGTCGTCGCCGGTCTTGCTCAAGTTCGCCGGAGCTGCTGCTGTCTTTCCCGGCGTCGTGGGCTGCTGCTGAACCACGAGCCGCTGCTGTCCGTTGCCGGTCGACGGCGACGAAGCGTCGAGAAGCCTCGACGAAGCCCCGCGTGGTTGTTGTCGTTGTTGTGTTGTTGCGTTGCGCCGTTGTGCTGTTATTAATATTTGAGGAAGAAGAAGCAGTGGGGCCCTCTCCTTGTTTAATTCTTGTTGGGCCGTAAAAGCCCAAAACCCTTCCAGTCCAAATTTAACCCAAAATTATTCGAGCGGTATAATTTTGATCCCCTTTCGTCCGTATTTTTCTTTAGGAAAATTTAATAAATATTTTTACGATTTATAATCATAAAAATTTATTAAATTTAATTCCTTAAGTTCGTCCAAGCAAATTAATTGATAGTTAATTAATTTGTTAGTTAGAACGTGATTCGCTGGATCGCGTGTGGACTCGTAATCCGTTAGAGCTATCTGAAGCTTAGGCCATATCCTTGGAAATGATATCATCAGTAGTCGTCTCGTCTAGATTCATCGCCGAATCTACTCCAGGCAAGTGGCGGTTCGCTCTTGCTCATCATTCCATATTTCCATTGATTATCAATTGTTTAATTGTTAATTGATTTGGAATGAATATTGTTTTCGTCTGGAACAGTTTTGATAACTGTATGTGGATATAAAAGAAGATATTATAATAGGTTGTATATCTGTTAGAACAACACTATTATATATATATATAGATTGGTATATCTATGATGATGGCCATGATGGCTTTGTTGTGAATTATTACTGTGTTGAACTATTTAGTTAGCACGAGTATTCGTAGGAGCGGTAGTCCTTGAGAGGGCTATGCGTTTCTTGATAACCCGGTGGGAAGGATGGAAGGATCCAACCCCGTTTGCAGGTCATGACCAGTCACTCTACCTCGGTGGTAAGGGGTGAGGGCACAACAGCTGGTGCTCATATCGGGATTCCGATCCCCTGTAGCATATGTCGCTCGGTGCAACATATGTATGCATGCCTTGCTAGGCATGTGTGTAAAGATCCCCTGTAGCATATGTTGCTCGGTGCAACATATGTATGCATGCCTTGCTAGGCATGTGTGTAAAAGCTTATAACTTGGTTGAGAGTTTTATGACTAAAGAAGATAAGTGCCTTGTGTGCACATAATTAATATGCTCTTTGGTGACCTTTAAACTTATGTGTGGAAAAGGGTTCCAGATACTTGTCATGCTTGGTGGTAAAGACTCGATCTTTTGGAGTCTTTCTTGTTGAACTTTCCCATAAGACTCAATTCAGTTGGAGTCTTCTCTTGTTCATGCCTCTTGTTGTATTCCGATGGAAGTATGGTGGTTGACTATCGTTATCGGTTATTATTCGAGAAACGATGAGTCTAACCTAATACGACTACCTAGAACCACTATGTTTGAGCCCTTGCATAGTCTTTCATTAGACTAACCAACCGTAATTATTCTCTGCATGGTTGGCTGGTGTCATCCGTTCGATTCGGCACATCAGATGAGTCGAGGACCCATGAAGGCTAGATCGACTATGAACATGAACGGTATTTGAAAATGTTTTAATCAGGCTACGATCTTTGGGCGTTGACTACTGAAGTCAATACTCTTGTAAATTATTTTAAGTCTTCCGCTGTATTGTAATAACTCTGTATTTTGTCGCATTTGGAATTGTGTTGAAATTCCGCGACTATGTTTTAAATGAAAGTTATGGTAATTTTGTATCATAATTGTTCTTTATGAATTGTGTTTCAATGGTAAAGCCTGGGGTGGCTTCGGTGTGGAAACCGAGGTCACTGGCGGTAATATCTTTCCAAATGAGTTAAAATTTGGGGGTGTTACAGACATCATGTTCACTACCTGGTCGAGTAAATCCGATAGCTACTCACTATGGATGGTTCAAGGCTGAAACATGCTACTAGCCCAGATGTAGTGATTTTTCGACTGTACTCTCAAAAGTCTTTCTGTTTTTAACCATTGTTTAGAATCATTTCTATTCATGTGGGGGATTGTTGGAACTCATTATTTGAATGTGGCGCCGGACACTTTTCCGGGCACAATTCTGGTGGGCTCCGGCCATTGTCAATACCGGAAAGTGGAAGCATTGACTTCCTCTACGCGAGCACATTCTCGTAGTGTACTCATACGACAAAAACGATTTCCGTTTGAATGAGAAATGGAGGCCCAAAGTCGCTTGCATGAAGTGCAAGACTTGGGGAAAATGTTGGGAACAAAGTGCATCTCACATTGGAAGTTTGGAGGTAGAAATACCACCATATATAGAGGAGAAATGGACTCAAGGTTGTGGCCTTGGGTCATTACCCATTTTCAATGGGGAGAGGACCTAGCTCATCAAGCCCATACGCGCGCTGAGCCGAGCCGAGCCGTGCCGGGCTCGGGCCGGGTTGGATCGGATCGGGCTTGGGCTGGCCAGCCAACGCCCTATCTTTTTGGGCCGATCCAGAAAGCCCATTAGTGGGCTTTGACCCAGCTTACAGATTCGTAACATCCAGATCAGGATCTGCAACGTTCAAATCAAGATCTATAACGTCCTCCATTGATGATAGAAGATGTGTAACGTTCACATGCGGATCTGTAACGTCCGAATTTATAACGTACTCCTCTCCTCCACTTCCGAAGCTCCTTAAAAGGAGTTCTCAGCTTCTCATTCGAAAAGAACAGAACACACAACAGTCTTCCTCCCTCTTCTCTGTTTTCCCGAAAAATTTCGAGTGTGAGAGTACTACACAGAGTTGGTTCGTAGCCTTCTGGGTTTTGGTTGCGTAAATCAGAAGTCGTCTTGCAGTTGTATCCTGGGATTCGGAACGTCTAAGAACCGTCGCAATACGGGACGTTTTCAGAATTAAGGAGAGAGATCCATATATCGACTCTGCATCCGTTCGAAGTTCGGTATAAATTTCGTTCATTCGATTGTAATTTATGTGCGTTTTCTCCATTGCAGTTTAATTCCGTTCGTGTTTCAAATTGCATTCCTACAAAAACAAACCCCAGTTGAGTATAGTCTTCAAGTATTTCACAACATGCATAGCTGTCTGCAAATGAGGCTCCCTAGGAGAACTCAGAAACTGACTCAGATGTTGCACAACATAAGATAAATCTGGACGAGTGATGTTCAAATACAAGAGACGACCAACTAATCTTCTGTAAACCTCAGGATCTGATAAGATGATACCTTCATCTTTGGAAAGATTCAGACCGCTTAGTAGTGGAAAAGAAGTTTCTTTGCAACTCAACATATCAGTATCTTTCAGTATATCCAGAATGTATTTTCGTTGATTAATAACAGTGCCTTTCTCTGATCTAGCAACTTCAATTCCAAGAAAAAATCTGATCAAACCCAAGTCCTTGATAGTGAATGTTGAATGTAATCCTGCCTTGGTTGTCATGATAAACTCAATATCATTTCCAGTAAAAAGTAAATCGTCCACATACACCAAAGCAATGGCTATGAGATCCCCAGATTTTCTCACAAACAATGAATAATCTTGCTTTGATTGAACATATCCCATCTTAACCAAGTAAGCAGTTAGTTCAATGTTCCATTGTCTAGAGGCATGCTTTAATCCATAGAGAGATCGAATTAGTTTACATACCTGTCCAGGTTGAGCCTTGAGTAACTTGCAGGTGGTGTCATATACACTTCCTCCTCCAAATAGCCATGGAGGAAGGCATTATTGATATCCAGTTGAAAGATATCCCAATTCTGAAGAGTAGCCAAGGCAATAAGAGTTCTGACTGTAGCTAACTTGGCCACTGGTGAAAATGTATACTTATAGTCCTTGCCTTTAACTTGAATACCCTTTAGCAACGAGGCGCGTCTTATACCTCTCAACACTGCCATCTGGACGAAATTTCACTTTATAAACCCACTTAGAGCCTACTGACTTCTGTCCAGGGGGAAGAGTTGTTAGTTCCCAAGTGTTGTTGGTCTCTAATGCCTTTAATTCTGCATTCATAGCCTCTTCCCAACATAACTGCCCTTTAGCTTGAGCATAGGAGTGTGGTTCAGCCACTGAACATGCATTATAAAATGAAGCAATGTAATCTTCAGTGAAATAAGAGAATTCAACCAATTTAGAGGTTTGAAAGGAAGAAGAGGTAGATGGTTGAGATGGACAAAAATAATCTTGCAGTCTAGAAGAAGGAAGTCGAGTCCTGTTAGATCTCCTTGGTTGAACAACTTCAGGAATAAATGTAGGAGAATGTAACATCCCCCATTTCTGGGCCGACCCTTTACAGGGCTGTAACCCATACACCACAACCCTTCCTTGGTGGCTCCACCTATAACAGACAGCCATTGCCAAGAGGTTGTTGGTGAGTCTCGAACACGAGACCTCACCCTTTAACAAGCAGCCAAAGCATCACTTGTCACCAATCAGCACAATTGGTGACAAGTGATGCTTCGGCTGCTTGTTAAAGGGTGAGGTCTCGTGTTCGAGACTCATCAACAATCTCTTGGCAATGGCTGCCTGTTATAGGTGGAGCCACCAAGGAAGGGTTGAGGTGTATGGGCTACAGCCCTGTAAAGGGTCGGCCCAGAAATGGAGGATGTTACAAAAAAGTACACTTTTATGTTGGATAGGGGCCTCCGAGCGCATTGGCCCAGCCATTTCTATCCCCCATGGGCCGCAGCCCATGTACCCCAACCCATCCCCCAAACTGGGTAGGTTGTTCGCAAGGCTCGAACTCGAGACCTCCCGCTTTAACAAGTGGCTTAACGCCCACTTGTTACCAATTGCGCTGCGTAATATCCCTCATTTTTGTAGGGGTATTTTGGAAATTTTCCAACTCCCGTACTTCAAGTCAAATCAAATTCAGAGAAATTCGGACATTTTGTAATATTGTTTGATCTTTGTAATATTTTTCTGAGTAGTATAAAATACAGTTGACGCATTTTCGGGGTCGATTATTCGTTCGGGTACGAATATATGTAACCCGAGATTTTAAATCCATGCTCATACTAGCTAAAGCTAGTAATAGAGCTAAATATGGGATAAGGTCTCAAAACAGACAAGGTAAGCGAGTTGTTTCCCTTGAACGAGCTGTTGGAGCAAAGCCTCCAACGAGCTGTTGGAGCAAAGCCTCCAACGAGCTCTTCAGCGAGCTCTTCTTCAACGAGCTCTTCTTTAGGTCATCATCATTGACGTCAGCAGGATGAGATTTCTGAACTCCATTGTGGCTCGCCGGTGTCAAGCCTAGGCCGCCTGAAACCCCCCTAGCCGTCCCATCTGTCCCTTGCAAGTTGAGCTCATTTCCCTTGCAAGTGGAGGCTTGCTTGGCCTATATAAGGGGGAGAAATCAGAGAAGAGAATGCTCATCTGAAGCTCTCATCATCTTCCTCTAAAATTCCCTTGAGTGGTAAGGGTGCTCTCAAGTAATATTTTAAGAACACAAGGTGTGGGAGATCGAACCATAACCGAATCGAAGGCAAACAAATCGAAAGTGGTAAGTTTCCCCCGTTGTCGCTGAAGATCCTCTGCCTCTGAGATCCCACCGCACCCGCGGTGAGCTGGGTTCTTGGGTGTGTGGTCTTGGGCGAGGCTTGGCTTCCTTCGATTCCTTTCGTATTCTTTTAGATTCGTATATGTGGATATCGAATCTAACTTAGGATCTCGTTATGGGTCGTTTCATAGGGATCTGGTATTCGAGATCTGTCCCTGCTTCTGACCCAAGAACTCGTTGTCCCTAAGCTTTGTTCAAGCTCGACTAATCTAAGGCAAGTGGCGGTTCGCTCTTGCTTAATCATTCCATGTTTCCATTAATTATCAACTGTTTAATTGTTAATTAGTTTGGGATGGTTTACTATTTTCGTTGGGAACAGTTTTGATAACTGTTTGTGATTTTAAAAGATATTATAATAGGTTGTATATCTGCTAGAACAACGCTATTATATATATATATTTATATGTGATTAATTACAAATATTATGATAGGTTGTATATCGTTAGAACAATGCTATTTTATCTGTTATTGGTCGCGATGGCTTTGATGTGATTATTACTGTGCTTTAACTGTTTAGTTAGCACGAGTATCCTTAACATTAAAATGGATTATTACTGTGTTAAACTGTTTAGTTAGCACGAGTATTCGTAGGAACGCTACTGTGTATCTCATTGCGAGTGCTAGTCATTTCTTGATAACCTGGTGGTTAGGATTTAGTTCCTACCATCCTTCTCTGGTCTTGACCATACCCTTACTCAGGGTTTGTGCACACAGCTGGTGCCGCTTTCAGGGATTTAGTTCCCGACTCCGTTATTTGGGATTTAGTTCCTGAGGGATTTAGTTCCCGATTCGACTTTAGGGATTTAGTTCCCGAGTCAACTCCGCCTTAGGGATTTAGTTCCCGACGGTATCCCTTTATCCCGTGTGGATGAGATTTTAAAAGCTTATAACGTGATGATCGTTTTGGAAT
This sequence comes from Rheum nobile, assembly GCA_027886185.1. Taxonomy (NCBI): domain Eukaryota; kingdom Viridiplantae; phylum Streptophyta; class Magnoliopsida; order Caryophyllales; family Polygonaceae; genus Rheum; species Rheum nobile. The sequence continues at coordinate 437,258 of WOAB01000734.1, read as the reverse complement.
TTAATAAGATAAGTGCCGTTGTTGTACATGATTAATATACCCTTTGGGCGAGTAGTGCAGCTAGGCTATAGTGCAGCTAGAAAAGCTCATCTTGATTTTTAAAACGCTTGTGTGTAATTATAATGTTCTCCAACATTTGTCATGTTTCCGATAAGGCTCATTTCATTGGAGTCTTCTTTTGGGATTGATTGCTGTGAGACTTGGTCTCCAGAATCTTCTCTTGATCATGTCTTTTTATGTATTCTAGTAGAAGTATGGTGGTTGACTATCGTTATCGGTTTTGATTCGAGAAACGATGAGTCTAACCTAATACGACTACTTCGAACCACTCTGCTTTGTACCCTTGCATAGTCTTTCATTAGACTAACCAACCGTAATTGTTCTCTGTATGGTTGGCTGGTGTCATCCGTTCGATTCGGCACATCAGATAAGTTGCCATCCTGTGAAGGCTAAAGCGACTATGGACGCAAACGATGTTTTTGATAAGTTTATTCAGGTTGAGATCCTTGGCGGGTGATCATTGCGATCAAGACCCTTTTGTTGGTTATTTAAAGATTTCCAATGTGTTAAATATATCTTGTATTAAGTCTTCCGCTGTATTTTGGTTGTCTTTCGGATTATGGATGTAATGCTGAGACACTGATTTTTAAATTAAAGTTATGATATTTTGTATCATAATTGTTGTTTGATGATTTATATCAACTGGTACAGCCTTGGGTGACATCGGACAGAACGTTTGAGGTCACTGGCGGTAATGCCTTCAAGGTTATATATTTGGGGGTGTTACAGAGAAGATTCTTCAACTACAGGTGAAGGCTGCATGGAGAACTCAGGATTAACAGCCATAGGTGATGTGGCAGCTGGTGGCAAAGAAATTGAGACAATGTCATTAGCAGGATTAACAAGAGGCAAGGTATGAGATACTGCAGGTGAAATAGGTGTGGATGAGTCCTTGAAAGGGAACTCAGATTCTCTGAACACCACATCCCTGGAGACAAAAAAATGATGAATGTCTAAATCATACAATCTATAGCCCTTTTGACTAGCTGGAAAACCAACAAACACACATTTCTTTGACTGAGCAGCAAATTTATCTTTCCTCACAATAACTGGCTTAGCAAAGCAAAGACAACCAAGAACCCTCAAGTCATCATAGCAAGCAGGTTGCTTAAAAAATTCTTCATAAGGAATTTTCCAGTCAAGAACTGCACTAGGCAATAAGTTGATCACATGAACTGCTGCCAACACACATTCACCCCAGAACTTGATAGGTAAATGAGCATGAATTTTCATGGCTCTTGCAGTTTCAATAATATGCCTATGTTTCCTTTCAACTCTCCCATTCTGTTGAAGATTCCCAGGTATGCTTCTTTGATGAATAATACCATTTGCTGCAAATAATTATCTACATCTGTGTTGGACGAATTCAGTACCATTATCACTTCTTATGATCTTAATAGAAGTAGCAAACTGTGTTCTGACATAGGCAATAAAAGACTGTATAACATCTGGTACTTGAAACTTGTGTTTAACCATGTAAACCTAAGTAAATCTGGTACAATCATCTAAGACTGTAAGAAAGTATGATGCACCTATAGTAGTAGGTGTCTTGTAGGGGCCCCATAGATCAAAATGAACCAGATCAAAAGCAGAAGAAGCCTTGGATTCATTTCTAGAAAAATGATCTTTACAATGTTTAGCAAGAACACAATCTTCACAAAACAATTTTGAATTAGCATCAATGACAGGTACTGATAAATGCTTCAACTTGCCATGTGAACAATGGCCTAATCTCTCATGTAATAGCCTAAGAGAAATCTTGTCATGAGACAAAGACACTGAACCTACATTATTACATGAATCAACATTCTTATTAGCAGCTACATGAATCTTCCCTTGATCTAGTTGTGCATCAGTATGAGCAACATATAGTCCTCCAGTCCTTAATCCTTCAAGCACAATCTGTTTAGTGGTAGGGTCCTGAAATAGAATTCTATCAGCCACTACATGTCCATGAAGACTATGATCATCAACCAATCTTGTAACAGGCAACAGGTTATGCTGAAAACTGGGAACTAATAGGACATTGCCAATAACTAACAATGAACTAATTCTCACTGAACCAACAATATCCACATGCTTAATAGTTCCATCAGGCAGAGCAACTCTAATAGGTTTCAACAACCTCTTTCTTGACACAAAAAGACTCTCATCAAATATCATATGATCAGTAGCACCTGTATCAAATATCCACTTTCCATAATTCGAACAAGAAGAGACATATAAAACAATAGAATCAACCAAAGTACCTGCAAAATTTGCAAATAAAGTGCCTTCTTTTCCTTGGAAAAGTTTAACCATCTCCTGACAGACTGCATTCACCAGAGCATTATCAACAACAGATCCTCGATTCTCATTGAGCTCCAGAGGATTATCTTGCTCAGTGTCTACTGCATTAGCCCTTCTATCAGTGCCCTTGAATTTCCAGTTTGGAGGATAGCCATTAAGCTTGTAACACTGATCTTTGAGGTGCCCTTTCATGTGACAGAAATCACACTTCTTGTCATTTCTTCCACCACGCATGTAGTCACCTCTACCATCCCTAGGTTGGAAGAACCTCTGAAGTTGTTGCTGCTCCTTTCCAGAGAAGCTATTCACTGAAAGAGCTTCTCCTTCTTGGCGAGATCCCAAGGTTCCACTCACAATCTTTTGTCTCTCAGTCTGCTGAACCAAATAGAATGCCTTGTTCATTGAGGGTGTAGGATCTAGAGCCAAGATATTACTCCTGATTCCATCGAATTCCTCTCCCAATCCCATTAAGAATTGGAGAACTTTGTTCCTGGAATCCAGCTCTTGCAATTTTTTCATGATTTGACAATTGCATTTGTCTAAAGCACCACATTCACAATGCGGAGAATACTCCAAACAACTGATCTCATCCCAGATCCCTTTCAAACGACAGTAATAATCTCCCACAGTTTGAGTACCTTGCTGCATAGATCCCAATGTCCTCTTCAATTGATACAACATTGGACCATTTGTTTGTCCAAAACGTTCTAACAATTCATCCCATAGATGCTTAGCAGATTCAACCTTCATAAAAGTTCCAGAAATACTACTATTCATCGAATTTACTAACCAACATCTTACCATATAATCGGCTTTGATCCATCGATCATAATCGTCCGATCCAAGTGCTGGCTTCAAACACGTACCATCCACGAACCCTATCTTGGATTTTGTCCCCAATGCCATCTTGACATTGTAACTCCAATTCAGAAAATTCATCCCATTCAGATGCGTCGCCACCAATTGCGCGCTAGGGTGATCCGAATTCGAAAGAGCTAGAGGATCATTCGAAGCAATTCCTCCTCCAAGACCTTAATCCCTCCATCAAGAACCTTCAGCGGAAGTCACAAGAACCAAACAAAGAAATCAACGAAGTTGAATTCAAACGAACAAATCTCAGACGAGTTGAGATTGCTCTAATACCATGTGAGAATTCTCAACTTATCTGAGAGAAAGACAAAGAGGAATCCAGATGAACTCCATAGGAGAGATCGAGAAAAAACAAGAGAAGAGGAATATCAGAAATCTGTTTCATTCATTCACACATAGAGAGAATTACATATGAGAATGAGTTTGCTTTTATAACAAACTAGAGAGGCTTAGCTAAGCAATGACGTCAGCTAGTAACTAATTAGTTGACTCTCCCATACACTTCCCCTATTCAATCAAACGAGCACGAAATTGAAAATGGAATATATTAGCTGATGGCGCTCTTAGCTCATCAACGGATACATGCCCCACTTGCTATCTAAGTTGATTGCACAACATAATACATGTGTTTAAAAACACTCGTCATTTTAGTATGATAATTATTAAAAAATATAATTATTAAATTAAAATAATATAAATAATTTTTAAATTTTATAAATAGTAATTTTTCACCTCATTTATAATCAATAAGTAAAGAAAATTTGCATAAAAATATTAATATATATAATTTTCAGTAATATACATCGTAACTCACCAATAAAACATTACCTAAAATTCTAAAATGGTATAATTTCCAAAAAAAACTAAAATGACATCAATTACCGAACGAGGGAGTAATAGGCTAAGAGCATCCGCAATGCACATACTTAAAGTTTCTTTCCCAAAAATTAAATGAAAGAAAATTAAAATAAATTTCAGTTTTTTTCAGATTGAATTTCTTTATTTAGAGAGTTAATCTCTAATACAAGAAACTAGCACAATAATTAATGGAACTTTTTCCTAAAATTTATGACACAATCCTTTTATTTATATATTATATCTTTTTTAATTTTGAAAGAAAAAACTCATTGTTTCTGTATTGTTGATGGCCTGATGTATTATTTTTTTATTAATCAAAATGGAAAAATATTTGTCCCCCAAATTCAAGATTTTTTTGTTTTATCTCCACATCATACACGAGTTATTAACTGGAAGCAAGATGAACTATTAATCGATTACTAGCTAGGTACTCCATCAAATTGGGGTACGGTTTTCTCGGTTTAAGTGGCTATATATTTACATACTATAAATTAAAGGAGTTCTTTTCGAATGATAAATCATAAGAGACGGAGAATATATATATATTTTCCTTAAATAAAGGAGAAGGCATTAATTTTATTTGTTGTGTTGTGTGTATAAAATATAGATCGCCATGGTAGATCATCATTAAACAATGTAGCAGACACAAAGTGAAGGAGCCCAAAAAGGCAAAAAGGGTTAATGCATAAATAATTAACTAATAATCTAACATTTTTAAAATTAAAAGAAAAAGTGCAAAATTAGTGCTGCTGTAAAATTCATCATGCTCATGCATGCATGCCATTTCATTTTTGGGGAATGTCACGTGGCCTGTGGTGGCACTCCATTTTCTTCCAACAAATTATAATTGTTAGCGCAATACAATTATATATATGTGGTTGCAATATGCCAATATGTTATCATTTTGCTTGATATAGAATGGCAAAATTAAAATGCGTTGCTTTTCTTCCCTTCATTTTTTTAGTATTGTTAAGTGATCGATACTTTATGTATTAGAAATTAGAATAGTAGGGGATCGACTCGAGTGCATGTGACATTGAACAGCTTTTGCGTATATACAACGCTCAATCATTAATCTCCCTCATTTGTGTTTAGGGTTATTAAGTTAAAGTATTATAAAAATTTTTTGTTTTTAAACCTACAATTTAATAATTACTAACTTTATTTTTTAACTAATAAATTAAGAAAATTTATGTAAAAATATTACTCCGTAATATATATAATTTTCAATAACATATCCTCGTAATTGACCAATAAATTATTACATGACAAACATTTCTTAACAAAAATAGACAATTACAAAACACATATTTTTCAATGAAGGTACTAGAATAAAAAATATCCACATCAAAAAGAAAAAGAAAGAGACTTTGGTTTAAACAAAGAGTTATGTGGATAAAAAGCATCCTAGGCTGAATTAGACAGTCAATATGCTTACAAGTTATATAAGCACGCACAAACAGCACATGTTCGCTTTATGACATTATTAAAACCTGAACTCTTCTTCATTACATTAATCGCTAATTTAATATGCACATTCGATAAGAGTTTAAACAAACGAAAAAGAAAAAAGAAACACTCAATTAGTCTAAAACGCTGCGTTTTGCAGAGCGGCATGCCCCACGTTCACCCATCATGACGCGGTGAGGCGTGGTGATGTTACACGTTAGCAGAAAGAACGAAAGTAAGCTAAAATACGCCGGGCGTGGACTCAACTCTCAGCCAGCCCTCCGCCAACTAATTTACTTACCACTCCCTCCACTTCCGACGTAGCAGCACTCGCAAAACGATAAATCTGAGAGAAAAAAACAGAGAAACTCTCTTTCAATGGTGGCTTTCAACAGCTGAACTACTAATTGCTAACAGCTAGGAGAGCTATTATTGAATTGAATTTCCCATCTACAACAGTAATTCAATCATCGAGCAGTGATACGGCCTTTCAATTCCGATCAAGCTTCTGTCTTTATCCGGAATTCAATCCCAATTTTCTCGCTCTGGATTACAATTATGCACACCCGAAGGTATTTCTTTCTCTTTCTCCATCGAATTCTTGATGTGAATGTTTCCTATTTTTGTCTGCTTAGTTTGAATTGCCCGTCGATGCAGCTGAATAAGTTTCACGACGATGAACAATAGAAGAAGAACAACAACGCTTCATCCTATTAAATCTCAAATGAAGCACGAAAAAGTAAATTTCTCACTCCGAATCCAGTTTCCAAAATGAAATTGTAATTTCAGCGCGATTTTATCTGTGCTTAGATAAAGTTAAAGTTTTTATTTATAGTTTCTTACAAATTCGTGTAGAATCGAATTCTTTTCTTGAGAAGCTCGAATTTTAGATGTTAAATTGATGCTCACTGATTTTTCACATTTTGTGTACATTATAGGAGAAAATGGAGGTGGTGCAGAGGAATAAGATAATGGATTTGGATAATAAGCCAATCACTACAAAACGAGTCTCCTATAGAGAGAGGAAATTAGCTTTGCAGCAGGATGTATAGCTCTAAATGTCTTAGAATTGATCTTTTGATTACTCGATTTCGTCGTTTTAATGGTGTTTTTAATTTTTGGGTTTTTAGGTTGATAAGCTGAAGAAGAAGCTGAGGCATGAGGAGAATGTACATAGAGCTCTTGAACGTGCTTTCACTAGGCCGCTCGGAACGCTTCCTCGTCTTCCGCCTTATCTTCCTTCTTATGTTAGTATTCTTAATTGTGGACTGATGATAAATCAAAACATAATCTTAATTTTATCCAAGCTTGTACTGCATGATTGATGATGAATTAAGATTTGATTTGTCTAGCAATGTACTATGTTTTTTCCCTTGATTGTGGCACTTTTAGGTTGTTTTAATTGCTAGTTTCTCGATTGAGTGAATACCGAAGATTTAAGATAAGAAGGATATAGTTCTCTTATAATGTGATTGCATCATCTATGAGTATTGATTTTGAAATTACATTCTGTAGACATTGGAGCTTTTAGCTGAAGTGGCGGTGTTGGAAGAGGAGGTTGTTAGGCTTGAAGAACAGATTGTGCTCTTCAGAAAAGACTTGTATCAAGAAGCTGTTTACATCTCATCTTCCAAGAGTAATGTTGACAGTTTGATTGACTTTTACGAGTCTAATCCGAGCAAACGGATGGATAAAGAACGGGAAATTAGCGTTTCTCAAGTGGAAGGAGGATATACAACATCTGCAGTGGGTATGAAGAACAAACAGCCAAAATCCAAAGCCCAACTAATTCAATCTCCAGTAGGGAAGCGTTTCGGTACTCAAAAGTCACAGGTTTGTCTAATTTTTAGGGGCAATAAACTTGTACTTGGAATGGTTTTCCACAGTTTCTGACTTTGGAATGTTTAGGTAGAATGCAGAACCAACCAACCGGAATTTGCAGACGTTACTATTCTACCTCAAGTTGACAGGAATTTGGGAGACAACTCTCCAAACGCCGTTTCTGAGAGTATCATCAAATGCTTGATGACCATTTTGTTTAGAATGAGAAGAACAAAGAGTAAAAGTATAGCAGAACAACTGCCTTCCTTGTACTCTTCTCGTGCTTCGGAAAATAAAGAGGTTCTGGATCCTTATAATATTTGCTCAGAATTGAGAAGAGATATCGGTCCATACAAAAGCCTAAGCTCGGTTGATGTCAGCTCAATCAATTCTAGCCAAACGGCGAGCTCTTTGTTTCTCCTACGTAGGCTCAAGTAAGTTATATGTTTTCCTACATTGTAAATTTGTTATAGGAAAATTCAATATTTTGTAAATTTCCAATTAATGATTATGTTGTCGTCTTCTCAGGATTCGCCTTGAAAAACTTGCTTCTGTCAAGCTCGAAGGCCTTACTCATCAGGAGAAGCTCGCATTTTGGATCAATGTCTACAATTCATGCATGATGAATGTATGACCTCCATTAGTTACCACATTTGATGTTTTATAGTAATGATTATATTGTGCATATCTTTGTAGTTAGTATAAAAGAAGCTTTGACATGGCGGTAAACTTTGTTGCAGGCTTTCGTTGAACAAGGCATTCCCGAGAGCCCTGAGACCGTTGTTGCACTGATGCAGAAGGCTAAGGTCAATGTTGGCGGACAACAGCTAAACGCAATTACTATCGAACATTTCATCCTACGTCTACCTTACCATTCGAAATACGTAAGTGGTGCTTGATTTCCTCTAGTGACGATTGATGAATTTTCGTACTTTATGTCACTAATTTTGTTGACTTCTCCTCAATAGACATTCTCCAAGGGAGCAAGAAACGATGAGCAGACTGCACGAAGCATGTTCGGTTTGGAGTTGTCAGAGCCATTGGTTACATTTGCACTGTCCTGTGGGAGCTGGTCCTCTCCTGCAGTAAGAAGAAATTGAAGTTCTTTTTAATCACTATCTTCATTGAATAAAACATGCAATTCGCAATTTTGATGCTAAAGTTTGGTGTCTTGACTGTTTGCAGGTCAGGGTTTATACAGCATCTCAAGTTGAAAATGAACTTGAAGTGGCAAAGAGGGAGTATCTACACGCATCCGTGGGAATTTCAAGAACACGAAAACTTATGATACCGAAAGTAATGGATTGGTATCTCCTTGACTTTGCAAAGGACTTGGAATCTTTACTAGATTGGATTTGTCTTCAGTTGCCTATTGAGCTTAGGAAGGAAGCTATTAAGTGTCTTGAGAGAGGTAAAGATGAATCTCTTTCGCAACGTGTTCAGGTTATGCCTTACGATTTCAGTTTCAGATACCTACTCCTTAACACAAACAAATAAAGTTTTCACCTTAATTGTTCTTTTAGTGAGGTTAGTTTTGATGTATTGAGGGTGTGTTAATAGCTTTAGTGCTTATACTAAAAAAATGTAAATGTAAATTCGTTTTCACTATCAGGTCCCAAAAAGAGGACATGTTTCATCATAGTGAACAATGTCAAGCAATTGCTCTCTGTGCAGCAAAGATATTTGAGTATATGCAAGTGATTGATGACAAAAATGTTTTGTTATTTTAGCTTTTGTAAGATGATAGGCTTGAAAAGGACAACCTTATCTAATATCCTTGGTATAAATTTGACTTTTGTCTAGTTTTTTTTTTAATTCTTAGCTGAAATGATGGTGCCAAACTGTATTATTGGTTATGAAATTGAAGAGTTGATTGTGCCACATGAAGGGAAATTTGTTGTGATTTGTGAACAATACTTTTGGAAATTAGCTAGTGCTTAGGTGGAATTCTTTGCTAGCCAACTTAATTATGGTTGCTGTGCAATTAATGATTTTGTTATCAGCTGGATCGAGCTGTCTACTGTTGACTAAAAGTTACAGATATTACGAGCTTCCATATTTTTATGCTCAATTTTTTTTTACAGACTAATGAAATTTAAAGTTGTTAGGTGATGGTTTTCGCGTTTTTAAGCAAGTTAAGGGAAACGTGTCTCTACAAGACTTTGACTGTCTAAAGAACGCGATATATAGTCTGGCTGTGGCATGAATTGATGAAACACTGGTGCTGGAGCTACATACGGCACACCAGCCCAAGGTGGAGGTGGGTACCCTTGGACTGGAGGTGGATGATAGTGGGGCCACCAAACCTCTGGGCGTGGTGAGGGAGACCAGCCATGGACAGGATCTTCCACTTTAAACTCTGACCAGTCGAACTCATCAAGGCTAGACATCGTTTTTTATCGCGTTCACCAAGATAGTCAAGTCGCCCTAGTGTGAGGGCAAGTCCCACGGACGGCGCCAGTGATGGTTCCCGCATTTTTAATCAAGTTATCGCGTTCTTTAGGTAGTCAAAGTCTTGTAGAGACACATTTCCCTTAACTTGCTTAAAAACGCGGGTGCCATCAATTGGATGGCTAGTGTACTACAAGTAGTACTGTTGGTGATGTCTATAAAACAGACCTATTAAGATGAACCCATTAATAAAAGAGTATGGACCATGTTATCTTTTTCTTATGAAGGATTCAAGAACATGTATAAATGTTTGGACTAGTGGTGACAAAAAAGGAGTTGCTACTTTATATTATACAACAAACGTCAGGTGGTCCTGGTTTAGCCATTAAAGCTAGTGGTTGATTTCTTAGAGAAATCCTTATCGTTTTATCTTTTCCAAGTCATTGCTGTGATGGGTATTCAATCCTCCATATGACCTGATAACCCAGAATCAATGAACTCATATACTCTCGAAATTCTCTACATTAAATGTGGGTCCAACATTCTGTGTCCAAATTCTTGGTTCTGGACCAAATGATATACAAGGCCCAGCCCAAATTCTTGTTAGCTTTCATTAGTCAGGCCCATACCATTCTTGGTGTGTGGAATTTGTCTGTAAAAAAAACCCTTGTTCAGGTCAAATGACCCTTTAAGTAAAGTAAAATTAGATAAATGTCTTCCAATAAACTTTTTTTAAATTCATAACCCATGGTGATGTCATCATTATGTAGTAATGACATCACCATAAGTCAAACAACCAACATATTTGACCATTGACCAGTCAACGATGATAAACTTTTTTTCTGCCATTTTTTTATGACATCATCATCATTTTGATGACAGTTAGTCAATTAGTGTCATCAAAACACAAAATGTCATCAAAATAAAAATTATCATCAAAGTGTCATTGCAACTAGTTAATGTAAGAAAATGTCATGAGGATCTTCATCTGCTACAACGGATACAATCTCTCTCAGATCAAAGCTCATACATCCTTCTTTGCCTGCTTCCTTTGCGTGTCCCGAGCAACGACATCTCCAATCTCAACTATCCATCCATTGCAGTCCACCAGGACGTGGCTTCGACACCCGTACTTGTCACTAGGAGGCCAACGCGGTGTATGCAGTCAGCGTGACCGCCCTAGAACAACTGCTTGTGAGTTGTGAAGGTCGAACCCGTGAGGCTAGTGTTCTCTGCCACCACTGGCAAGTTGAGTTTTCAGGTCACCTTTTCGTCCACGAAACCGTTCGAGGAAGCGATTAGGTATATTACATGGTCCAATGGGAAGTACAGAGTGAGAAGCTCGTTTGTGATTACTAGCACATGATGACAAGAAAAGATGAGTCCCCATCTATTGTGGGGTTACGCAATGGTAACATGAGGGCACGCCATGGAAGTTTCGTATATTATGACAAACCGAGGCGACATCATCCCTGGGGGTGTGGGCTTATTTCCCCGCCAGATCGACTGCAACAATCTTGTCTTTGGGTGCTGCTATCAGGCTCTATCAACCCCCAAAAAACATGGCCGATCAACCGCGCACGCCGATTTTTTTCGCATCGCACTCTCCTCTGGGCGGCACGTAGAGCCGCCCAGAAAACTCTTCCAAAAAACCGGTTTGTACCTGGGCGGCATTAGGTGCAGCCCATGCAAACCGATTTTTTTATAACCCGATTTGGACCTGGGCGGCACATATTGCCGCCCAGTGTTTTTGGTTTTGTAGAACCCGGTTTTGAAATTTAATTTATTTATTTTAAAAATTAAAAAATGATTTGCTGGAAACCGGGTTAAAATTCGGTGGCACTGAAAGCCGCCGAGTCTAAACCCAAAATTCTGGGCGGCAAAACATGCCGCCCAATGGCGAATTTGAAATTGAAACTTGGGCGGCAACTATTGCCGCCCATGTGCAAACCGCCCAAAAATTGAAACTTCAGCGTTATTAAATGCCGCCCAGGGTCGTCTTCTCCGAGAGCGATTTGCAGAGTTCGAGAGCGAAAATGGATCCCGGCGGCGATTATTCGGTTGACGACATATGGGAGTTCTTGGCGGAGGAAGAACTGAGGGACCATCAGATGGCGGCGGCGGGAGTTCTTGGCGGAGACGGCGGCGATGTACTAGAATCGACGGCAGATTCGACGGTGGCGGCGGCGGCCAATCTCTGTTTCACGGGGGGCAGCGACGAGGCGGCGGAGGAGGCGGCGGAAGCGAGGCTGGGGGAGAGGGGTGGCGACGCGGCGGAGGAAGCGAGGCTGGCGGAGGAAGGAGGCGAAGCGAGGCTGGGCGAGGCCGAGGAGGGAGGCGAGGTTGGGCTGCACTACGTGCCGCCCACTATGGGGGAATCTGGGCTGCACGTGGTGCCGCCCAGGACCGAGGGCGAGGAGGGCGATATCGGGGCTTTTTTGGGCAAGGAGGGCGACATCGCGGCGGAGAATGCCTTCGACGTCGCGTGCGCGGTTGCTCAGCAGACTATGTTAGACTTGGGTGAAATTCCCGTTCGCCAAAAGCGAAAATATGAACGGAGGCCAACTGAAAAGATATGATGTTTTTTAAATTTGTAATCGTTAAATCTAATTTATTTAATTAAATTGTTACTACACTTGTAGATTTATATACTTGGATTTTAGATTATTTAATCATTATCTTATAAAAAATAGTATAGGTAATAGGCTCAATTATACCGTTAAATAATATTAAATATATCATTATAATGAAAATTTTAATATATTGATTTTGTTTGTAAGAAAACAATATTTGGGCATATGTAAATATGTTATAGTGGGTAAAATGAATATAGTTATATTTGTAAATTTGGTTTTTATTGTATTTAATCATTATAAAAAATAGTATAGGTAATAAGCTCAATTATACTGTAATATTAAATATGTCATTGTAATGCAAATTTTAGTATATTGATTTTGTTTGTAAGAAAACAATTTTCTATATTTTTTATGGAAAAATAGGAAGTTTTGGGTAAGATCGCACGGTCCGATCGAGATAGTCGCCCTACTACTGCATCTGCTCGCAAGAGGAGGGTTGGCGGTGTATCGCAGGGCCATATTGAGGCCGATAGTGAGGGCACTAGTAAGGACAATGTTGGTCCCGTCCGCTCAGATGAGGACGTGATTATGGAGGACCCACCTCAGCAGTCACATCAGGAGGACCCATATCTTGATGACTCACCTCAGCAGCGGCTACCTCTGGAGGAGTCACATGAGCAGCATGCCCCATCTCCACATCATGAGGCATCTCAGCAGGCCCCGTCTCAGCCTGAGCCAGCCACACAGGCCCTATCTCCGATTGAGCCACATCAGGAGACTCAGTATGGCCCATCTCCATCTCAGCATGCCCCATCTCCACATCATGAGCCATCTCAGTAGGCCCCGTCTCAGCCTGAGCCGGCCACACAGGCCATATCTTCGATTGAGCCACATCAAGAGACTCAGTATGGCCCATCTCCATCTCAGCATGCCCCATCTCCACATCATGAGCCATCTCAGCAGGCCCCATCTCAGTCTGAGCCAGCCATACATGCCCCATCTCCGCATGAGCCAGCTGAGCAGCTTCCTTCTTTGTTGAGGAACTTTGATACGCACATTGCAGAGCTGATATGGAGGAAGGTGTCGTTGGACCCACCCGAGGACGTTGTTAGGAGTTTGAGGGTCCAGACACGCCCTACGCAGTTTGCATTTTGGAGGGATCGTATTCCTAGAGGGGTCCCTGTGGAGGGGTCCTGGTTTTGGATTGCGCAGCAGACGGGGTTGACCGGTTTAGATCCTTAGCATCCATCCCTTCCCATCGGATCTGCTTCCAGAAAATATCAACCTCTTCAGGCACTAACGGATAACCCGTCTCCACGTAGACCTTAATTGTGTGTGGGCAAGGCAGCCCTAGTGTGGACCTCCACCAAAAATCATCACATTTGTTCCCAATTTTTCCCTCCTTTGCTAACACAGCTTGGGCATACAACATTCTCAGGCATTTTTCAGAGACTTTTCAAGGATGCGCTTGAAGAACACCTTAACCCACTCAGGGCCATTCACTATCTCCATGGGAAAGGCAGTGCAGTTCTTGGTCATCTCAAATCGGATCTTCCGATGCTAATCAACAAACATGTTGTCGATGTGCTGCACAATTGTGTCGAACCCTCCGACGGATGTCTCAATCATGTCCTTAAGCATAGAATGCTGACCCTCAACCCTGACAATAATATATTCGTATACAATTAACTAAATAAATTTTATAACCCAATTTGATTGCAAATGTTTGTATGAAAGTTACTTGTTTGATGTTCTTGTAGCAAAATGGAGAACATCATCACACCATGCCGTAACCAGCTTCTTCTTATGCTCATTAAACCAAGTTTGCTCCACATATCTCACCAAGCCTTCACTCCATATCTCCTTAAAGTGAGCAAGCCGCTCTCTGTACTCCCCCTTTGTGTGAGACCTCATCACCCGACGAACACTTCCCGAGAATTTCTTCTCGTCAATCTTCATCGTCTTAGCATATGCCTTCACATTACGGTCTACATGGACCTGACACAAGTGATGACGAACCTTTGGAAACACCAGTTTGGCAGCCTTGATCAGTCCTAGCTCTCGATCAGACATGATGTATACGGGATTTTTCTCCCCGTACAACCACTTCAATCGTCTCAACGCCCATGCATAGTGGTTTGTCGTCTCCCTTTCCATGAACACAAGAGCAATGCAATATGTGTAGTTGGTGCAAGTAAACCCAACAATCTGGAATAGAGGCATACCGTACCTATAAATGCAACACAAAAAATACTTTAAACACGCAGAAAATACCATTATCTACACATAATACATAAAAGAGTAAGGTTTACCTGTTGGTTTTGTATGTCGAATCCATGATGACGATATTAGGGAACATGCACAACAAATGTCGAGTGTCTGGATGAGAAATAAACAAGCACGCCAAAACCTCCTTCCCATCTTCGCTCGTCTTAGTAGCAGTGTCCAACAAATAGCCTTTCTCATTCAAATATCTCAATGACCATTGTGTCACATTCAGATTGCCCAGGGATTTCAACCTCTCCTTAGCCCTAACAGTGTACACTTGCTTCCTCGAAATCGTTGAACCCGTATATTCATTCCTAAGCTGTGTAGAAATAACCTTGGGTCTTGCACCCGCCGCAGTATCAATCATCACTTTCCTACGCTGCTCCTTCGTAAGTCAGGAAGCATATGCATGGACGATCAAGGTGCTCGAAAGCATATGATTATGGGATCCACTAACAACCGATATGGTCCACCCAGGATCTCTAATAGCATTTCCTTCCCTAAAAGTACCATGCAGCAAAAAGGGACAACCCTTCTTTTTTGACCTAGTTTTATTCACTCGTATCGGGCTGACCTTTTTACCATCGACTAACACCTTCTTCTTGCCGGACCTAGGTAACCCGGATCTCTCACAATGAAATATAATCTTTTTAGGCTTTGATGATTTAGTAGTGATCACCATAAAAAGACTAAAACATACCCTTTGCACCCAATCTCTCAATCCTTCCTTACTAGGAAATATCTCAGTAGTAGTAAAATGGGATGAGAAGTCGATTGCTACAAATTCATCATCACTAGAATCACCCTATTTATATACAAAAAATATTACATTAGAGACTAATTAATAAATAAATTTCTACAAACTAATATCAAAAAATTAAACATATTTCAAAACAGTTCAAAGACTAAGTACATTTAAGATCTAATTATTTTATACAATAAAAATTACAATATTACATACCTTGAAGTACTCGGGAGAAATTGGCGCCTGCAAATCACCCTCATCATCTACAGATGTGTGCACGCTCGAAGACGACTCCGACAACCCCCTCCATCCAGAATCGCTTGACGACGACATTTTTTATGAAAAGGAGTTTCAAGATTTTGATACAATACAATACCGGCCTCCCCAATATATATTGCCGGCTACACCTGTCCTGGGCGGCCCTATGTGCAGCCCACATTTACCGTTGGGAGTGAACTGGGCGGCACGTAGTGCCGTCCAGGACTCTCTTTTTAAAGTAAACTGGGTGGCACGTCTTGCCGCCCATGAACCCTTTCCCCCCAAAAAACCCGGTTCACTGAATCAGTTTCTTGGGCGGCACTTGTTGCCGCCCACAACCCCGGTTTCAGTGAATCGGTTTTTTAAAACACATTTTAATTTATGTTTAAAAATAAACCCAAAACTGAGCCCATCATGGGCGGCAATTCGTGCCGCCCAAGGAACTCGGGTTTTCTGGGCGGCAATGAGTGCCGCCCATAGGGGAGTGCGAGGCGAAAAAAAAAGGCGTGCGCGGTTTTTCGTCGAAAAACATAACAAACTAATCTACATTTAATTTGTAGATCTCGATTAGATTGTTTGCACATACCTTCAGAATGTTCTTGGTACTTCTTGAGGGACCTCTCGATGAGAATATACTCACGATTAGTGCTGGCTTTTGATTTATGACAGTTCTCGAAGGAGGAATGGTTTCGACGGGTTCCTAAATCACAACATACAAGCAAACCATATACACATATATATAGAGCTAAAGGCAAATGAAAAAGCAGGGGATGTTTATTGATCACCTTGTGGAGTTGATGTAGGTGAGTATGGCATCTCCATCCTTGAAGGGATAAAACAATCTTAGGAAAAGATTCTAAGCAGTAATCCCAGAAATCAATGGGGTCATATATCTGAACCATTTCAACCCCTCCCTTGCTTTGTACTTCTTCTCTTTTTCTCAATATCTTTTATCTCATTTTTCAAGCTCTCATTCTTCTTTTTTTTAATCTCTCACCATGAATCCAAACCAAACTGACTATACAAATGACTTTGAAGATTTATCCTCTGAGTATGCCCCTCTAATAATCCCCCACTCCTCTAATTTTCATATGATTCGAGTATCACATTCCTCTCATTTTCATTTTAATAAGCATAATATAACAAAATATGTGAAATAAAATATTTTTAATAAATTTATATTTTTTATAATTTAATATAAAGGATATATTGATAATTTGATATAAATAAAATGGTATAATTGTAATTTAATATACTCCAATAAGCCCCCATTAGGGATGGCAATGGGGCAGGGAATCCCTATTACCCGCGGGGAATCCCCGCCACGGGGATGGTGACGGGGATTTTATACGGGGACGGGGGCGGGGTTGGGGATAGGGGTTCCCGCCCCGCCCCCGTCTCCGTCGGAAGGACTGGAGGAGCTAAATCCACTATCCACCATTGCTTAATTTGGACTAGAATTTCAACTTTGCTACTAGTATTACTTGTTGGTTTTTTAAATGATTATTTACGTACTGAATGAGTACTTGACATTAAACTATCTTTTCTATGCTTGTATTTGGTTGGATATATTGTTAGTTAGCTGGTCTATACCATATTCTTGGTTACCTATGCTTACGTTTTGTGATTTGTGAATGAACAATTTTCTAATTAGGACTATATTACGCATGGGAAAAATTAGCGGGAATGGAAAATCCCCGTTGGGGAATTTAAATGGGGAAAATTAATGGGGATATGGATTCTCCGATGGGGACGGGGACGAAGCGGAGATGAGGACGGAGAAAAATTTAAACAAAAAACGGGGATGGGGACGGTGAATGCAATTCTAAATGGGGATGAGGATGAAAAGGGTATTTCCCGTCCCAAACTTGCCCCGTTGCCATTCTTAACCCCCACTAAATTTAAAAAAATGAGTGAGACTTATGGGAAAGGTTCGTGACAAAAAGCCTCCAATAATCCCCGATGCTCTTATGCTTTTTTTAAAGCTACAAGAGTGTTTTTGGTAATTCGTTCGAAAAGGCTTCTTCCAACCTCCTCCTTTCTCCAGAAACGAAATCCATATTCCTCTCCAAATATAGAGAAACAGAGATGCTGTGAAGATTTCCTTGATTGATTTACAGAAGATTTACAAGGTATTAAATAAGAAAGTAATCACGTAACTGAAGCAGCAAAATAGGTGGCACTAACTATACATGATTAGCCACTAAATAATAAATCAGGAACTAATCTTTGACTTATTCTTCCTAGTCTAACGTCTAGTTTGTTACCCCCGGCAAGCTCAAGCGAGGGACGAACTTGGAGCTTGGAACGTAGCTGAGATATGCGATCTTTGCTTAGAGGCTTGGTGAAGATATCTGCTAACTGATCCACAGAGGAAACATGACTGATACGAAGATCCCCAGCTTCGACTTGCTCACGGACAAAGTGAAAATCCAGTTTGATGTGCTTCGATCTTGTACTAATGACTGGATTTTTGGACATGAATTGTGCACCCACATTATCACATAGCAGAATGGGCGGATCTGGAAGATGAACTTGAAGATCTCGAAGCAGTTGTTTAATCCAGAGAAGCTCAGCGGAGGTATATGCGAGTGCACGGTATTCAGCCTCGGTGCTTGATCGGGCTACAACCCTCTGCTTTCGGGATGTCCAACTGATCAGATTATTGCCATGGAATACAACAAATCCATATTGAGAACGGCTGTCATCTGAGTATGAGATCCAACCCGCATCAGAATACGCAAGAAGAGATGTAGCTTTGGTGGGGAGAAAGTGAAGATGATGAGTTATGGTGCCCTTGAGATAGCGCAAAATCCGCTTTACAGCCTGCCAATGTGAAGTTGTGGGAGCATGCATATATTGGCAAACTCGATTAACAGAATAAGCGATGTCGGGGCGGGTGATTGTTGCATATTGAAGAGATCCAACAATCTGTCGGTATAGCTTAGGATCAGAGAACGCCTCACCTGCTAATTGGAGTCTGGAAGAATGGTCTGCTGGTGTCAAAATAGGTTTGGCATCCTGCATTTTGCAACGAGACAGAACATCAGATATGTACCCCTCCTGAGACAATGTGATGCCATCTGTAGATTTCCGAATTGTGATGCCAAGGAAGAAATTCAGTCCGCCTAGATCCTTGAGAGCAAAGACCTGATGTAGTTCTTGGATGAATTGCTGAACAAGAGAGGGATTGTTGCCCGTGACGACTAAATCATCAACATATACAAGAACATAGATGGTGGCCACAATGGTGCAACTGACAAACAAAGAAGTATCAGACTGACAAGCTCTAAACCCTCTGGAGACAAGATGATTCTTGAGTTTGGTAAACCAGGCCCTAGGCGCTTGCTTAAGCCCATATATGGCTTTGTGTAACCGGAAAACATGGTTGGGCTGAGAAGGGTCCTCGAAACCACGCGGTTGGGCCATATAAACAACTTCCGACAAGTCACCGTTGAGAAAAGCGTTGTTGATATCTAATTGACGAACAAACCAACCGTGAGAGAGGGGAATGGAGAGCACCAAACGTATTGTTGTAGGCTTAATGACGGGGCTGAATGTCTCGAAGAAGTCAAGTCCGGCCTCTTGACTAAATCATTGTGCCACCAGGCGAGCTTTGTAGCGCTCGATCGACCCGTCGGAGTGTCTTTTAATCCTGAAAATCCACTTAGAGCCCACAACATTAGCATTACAAGGTGGAATAACAAGTGACCAAGTTCTATTTCTCATTAATGCATCAAATTCCGCTTTCATCGCGGTTTGCCAACGAGGATTACTAAGGGCTTGAGAAACTGTTCGAGGTTCTTTTTGTGTGTCAGAAGAGACGAATAATAAGAGAGCTTTAGGCTTGAGAGAATTGGTGGAGGCCCGAGTAACCATGGAGTGTTGGTTATTGTCTACAGGGCGGTAATGGCGGGGAAAGGACTATTTGGCGTGAGAGCTCACAGTTGGTTGTTGATATTGTGGATTAGGAGAGGGAGGTAGAGGTGGTGGGTTATTCTGTGGAGTCGTAGGCATGGTGTGTGATGATGGAGTGGGCAGGGGAATAGAGGGGAGTGGAGTCGTAGGCATGGTGTGAGGTGATGGAGTCGTAGGCACGAAATGTGCATGACCAAGAAGAGTTGTGTTGACAGGTTCCGAGGCAGCACTGGATGATGGCGGGTCCAGGCGACGTTGATCACTAGCATAGGGAAACACCTCTTCATTAAAAACAACAAATCGAGAGACGTACAACCTGGCTGTAGGTTTGTGATAACAGAGATACCCCTTATGAGATGAACTATACCCAAGAAAGGTGCAGGGCAAGGATCGAAAGTCCATTTTTGTTGAGGTATATGGGCGAAGAAAAGGATAGCATAGACAACCGAATGTCTTGAGAAATGTGTAGTCAGGATTTTTGTGGTAAAGGATGGTGTATGGGGATTTGTAGTCGAGGGTTGGTGTGATGGTTCGATTATGTAAGTAAGTGGCAGTTTTGAAGGCATGCTCCCAAAATTCTTTTGGTAGAGAGGAGTGGGCTAAGAGTGCTAAACCTTTTTCAACGATGATACAATTCCGTCGTTCAACGGCACCGTTTTGTTCGGGTGTATATGGACATGAAATTCGATGTTCTATCCCATATGATTTTAGAAAAGTGGATACATTTCGATACTCACCCCCCCAATCGGTTTGAAGGATTTTAATTTCGCATTGGAATTGTGTTTTGATCATAGAACGAAATTGGAGAAATGTGGATAACACCTGTGATTTGTGAGAAAGAAAATATATCCAAACGAATTTAGAACAATCATCAATAAATAGAACAAAATAACGATGTCCATTAATTGAAAACAAGGGCGACGGCCCCCAAACATCAGAATACACCAAATCAAAAGGTTTAGCAGAAGAAAGATGAGAATGTGTAAGAGGCAATCTGTGGCTTTTGCCTAACTGACACGACTCACACAAAGGGGGAGGTTTATTTGAATTTAAGGGAAGCTGAAAATTGGAGACAAGGCGCTTTAAGAGATGCTCATGGGGGTGTACAAGTCTTTTGTGCCAGCCAGATAAAGAGGTTCGAACACCTGTCAACGCCATCGACTGGTTATTTGGAGGTGCGGAAATGTTGTAGAGACCATGATCAACTCGCCCTTGGAGGATTACTGTGCCCTGAAAATCCTTAACACAACAAAAATGAGGCCAGAACTCCATGTATACATTGTTATCCTTGGTTAATTTGGATACAGATAGCAAATTTTTGGTTAAGGCAGGAACAACAAGGACAGTTGGCAGACGTAGATTAGGCAAAGAATGAGATGCAATAGGAGATATAGATAATTGATTACCGTTACCAACTTGAAGCTTGTCGTCACCATTATAGGCATCTGAGATCGTCAATTTGCTCACATCAGGGGAGGCATGATCAGTCGCTCCGGAGTCGAAATACCACGAGGGATCCAAGGCGGATGGACTGTTGAAGCTTGCAGTGTTTGCCTGCCGAGTCTGAGCACGAGGATTGGGACGGCGAGATGGATAATCAGTTTGATTACCCCTTTGCCAACAGTCAATAGCTTCATGTCCTTGACGGCCACAGAGCTGACATTGAGGACGACCTCTTCGCTGATCACCAGGGCGTGAACCAAAGGATGTAGAATCCTGATTCATGTTCTGTTATTCAGAAGGGCCTTGAGTATTTGGAGCATTATGGTTGAACTGGCGAGCAGCTGTGTTGGCGGAAGGAGGCAACGAGGGAGTGGGAAGAACAGCAGCTGCCTGACGAGCAGTCTCGTGC
This sequence comes from Rheum nobile, assembly GCA_027886185.1. Lineage (NCBI taxonomy): Eukaryota > Viridiplantae > Streptophyta > Magnoliopsida > Caryophyllales > Polygonaceae > Rheum > Rheum nobile. Next base: position 415,903 of record WOAB01000734.1, on the reverse strand, counting down.
TCCAAGCGAGCTTCCTCCTGAAGCAAGAGGCTAACAAGATCATCGACTGAAGAATTGTCGGAGTTGATCATGAAAGCTGAGACGAATGGACCATAGGAAGAGTCCAAGCCTGCAAGAATGTGGCTGATTAGGTCTTCATCTGAGATTGGATGAAGATTCTTAGCAAGAGAATCAGCAATGGCACGCTTCTTCTCGATGTACTCGATCATAGACAGGGCCCTTTTGAAAGGGACTGAATCTGGGTCTTCATTGCCATGCGACGGGCTCGAGTCTGCGCCTGAAAGGAACGGTCAAGCACAAGCCACGCAGTGCGAGATGAGGTGCAGCGATCGACTATGGAAAGAGCTCGCTCGGAGAGAGTCGACTTAATCCAAAGCAAGACAAAACGATCCCGCTTTTTCCAAGTGAGAAACTCCGGATTTTGATCGGAGGACACAGCACCATCTGGAGAGATGACACATTCAGATGGAGGATTTGGACTTAAGACGAAGGAGTCGAGATCAAAAGTCTCAAGGGCTGAGATGATTGTGGTACGTCAAAGTGAATGATTCTCACGATCTAATTTGATGCTAATGGAAGGAATCTGGAAATTTAGTTGGGAAGGGGCCATAGTAGCAGCAGATAGGAGATGTTGAGTTGTGGAATGATTGAGTGCCATGGCAGAAGAAGAAGAAAAAATTGTGTTTCAGTGCTCCGATACCATATAGAGAAACAGAGATGCTGTGAAGATTTCCTTGATTGATTTACAGAAGATTTACAAGATATTAAATAAGAAAGTAATCACGTAACTGAAGCAGTAAAATAGGTGGCACTAACTATACATGATTAGCCACTAAACAATAAATCAGGAACTAATCTTTGACTTATTCTTCCTAGTCTAACGTCTAGTTTGTTACCAAACCTTCTCTGCGCATGCCTGATCTCGTTCCCATCTCTCCTCTCCTCCTCCTTCCTTAGCAATTAACGATGTGAAGCTGGTAAATCTTCGGTGAGCGGTGAGGATAACTACAATTCCATGGCGGCCACTCTACTCTCCTACCACTTTACTCCCATCCGTCATGGAGATTCACCGATCCGGTTCCCTTTTTTCTCCAAACCGTGTCAGTTTCTCCTGCTGGACCTCACCACGATCGTCGCCTAGAAGCTTATTCTCCCCACTGCGTGCTCTCCTCGCCGATTCCGCCACTATGTTTCGAGATGCTGGAGCGACCGTAGCGGTGATAGCCGGCGCCTACGCCCTCGTCTCGGCGTTCGACAGTCTCACTCAATCCAACTTAATCCAACAGGTTAATGGCTCTTCTTTCTTACTGTATAATATTTTTGTCGATTTATGATGAATTTTACACAAATTGATTATCAGTCTGTTCCTTAACACCGATTTTCTGTTAGCCCTAATTTTGGTGGAGTGAGATTTGCTTACGCTTGCTGTCTTGATTGAATCCCCTTGTTTTTATGCAATATTAATATAGTTTCCGGTTTCTCAAAATGCACAGAAATTAGGGAGAAAAAAAGAGTACATATTGCATTAATTGCACCGAACCAATAGAATTATAGAATGAAAATGTACAAGAGTACTTATACAGCTGTAACAATTCCACAATTTTTTCCCAAATTATTCAACATCATTTATTGATAGCCAATAGGATTACAACATTAAAAACACATGGATTGTGCCTTAAACCTAGAGGTGTTCAGCGATTCTGTTGAACCGTTGAACCGGCGATTCTGGAACCGTTCAAAATCGCCTGGAATCGGAACCAAAACCGGTCGGAATCGTCTGAGGCCAATTCTGGTTCCGATTCATGATTTCTTAGAACCGGCAGTAACCGCTGGTTCCAAACCGATTGAACCGCCCACTTTCGACAAATTGATTTTCACTTACTTGTAAAAGCTCAACTTTATAGCCTAATTTTAAATTATTAAGGCCCAAATTTTAACTAGTATTAGGCCTATATACAAATGTGTTTCTAGTAGCCCAAATGAACTACCAAGGAATCCTTGGCTCATGAAAATGACGTAGCCTTTTGCTGCCCCCCTCTCTCTTCCATAACTTCATATGTCCCATTCCCGTAGTTTAAACATCAATACGAACATAAGGCTACAAAAGTAGGCTAGCCACCGAACGGCTAGTGTTGGAACTTCCAACTTTGGAAGTCTATCCCATTTATATAAAATAAAGCCGTTGGCTTTTATAAGCCAATGGGCATTTTTTGATTTTTTAACAAAATTTTATATATATTAAATCTACACATTTTATCCTATAAATATCCCATCTTATTTTCATTTCTCTTCACACCAATCTCATTCTCCATAGAGGACTTGAACTTAATATTAAGTTCAAGCCCTCTATTTTTCCATTTTTTTCTTGTAATTTTGTATTAAGATATATGTTTATTGTATTTGTTACTTTAAGAATTTATTGTATAATAAATTTTTTAAAAGTTTATATTTATTAAAGACAAATGCTTATTAAATTCGGCTTTTTTTTTAAGAAACATTATTTTCCCCGGTTTGGAACCGTAACCGGTTTGAAATCGGGTCAAAACCGCCCGAAATCGGAACCGGATGGAACCGGACTTGGCCGATTTCGGTTTCGATTCCAAATATTTTGGAATCGGCGGTTCTGGAACCGTGAACATCTCTGATGTGACCCTGCCTCCCATGACGGACCAAGACGAGGAAGAAGCCATGAGCCATCGCTCAGAGGGCCCAGTAACAAGGTCTAGGTCCAAAGCGATCGCCTCCACCGTCGCGTCACTTGTCGCATGCGTCGTCGCTGGCCAAGGAAGCTCAGACGCCAACACAAGACTCGTCGTCCTCGCAACCATCGGCATCAGAACAACGCGTTCTTCTCAGTCAGCATCGCGTGCACACACCCGTGAGTCGATCGACCCTTCGTCGTCATCTATCGCGATGTTTGACTGCATGCCTTCACCGCGTTAGGAATTTAACGCGCTCTTTTGATACACTTTCTATATTTAGGATTTCCTGCGTGTTTTAGATAGTTTCCTTTTATAGTCTTTCTATCTTTTAGGGTTTGTGCCTTTGCATGCTTGCATGGGCTAGCCCACGAGGCTCGACTCGGCCCATCCGACGTCTCGCCTCTAGTATTTATACCCAACTTTGTTATTGTTATTTCCTTACGTTCAATTTAATTCAAGGTTTCAAGTCGAGTGTTTATCCTCCTTCCCTTGATCGGACATCAAAACCCTCTATCTTCGCATCCCCATTCCCTCCACCGCCGACGCTACGGAAAACGCTTGAACCTTCAAGCCAGTCTTCCTTCGCATATCCCTTCAACCGCAGTCGGCGCTACGACACCCACAGTCGACGCTATGACACCCGCAGTCGACGCTACGACACCAACGACTTGTCTCTTCAAGTCATATATCCCTCATCAAATCGCTTCCGCCAACGCTATCCTTTCTCCCCAACAACCGCGTTCACCACCGCACCACCACCGTGTTCACCACCACATTCATCATCGCGTTCATCAACGCGTTTGCCATCTTCTTCACTATTGTGACGTTCAACGTGACTTCTCACCCAAGACTAGATCCAAAGGTGCCACCTTTTGACAATTGGCTTGTCATCGGAGGCAAGAACACATCAACTGGTATCAGAGCCCAACAGTCTTATAAGTCACGAACTCAAGTTTGCATTTTTTTCACAATCTCTCTTGACCCCCATCGTTTGCTTTCATAAAGATCTCGCGAGAAAAGAAAAGAAAAGAAGAGAAAAACCAGAATTTCCATTTTTGCAACACCTTCGGTTTCTACAAGATCCTATCTTGGCCAAAAAAAAATTCCTTGTTCCCTAAGTTTTGGTGTGTTAGGTAGTTTGTTATCTTGCATGCTAGAATATTTTGTTTCCTTATTTCACGCGTGGATAGAGTTTCCTTGTTTGCTAGAGTTTACTTTTTAGTTAAGTTAACCGAATTTCCTTATAAGATATCATATCAAATCTTATCTTCTCTCTCCTATCTCTAAGATCACACTTGTGATATTCTTGTTACTTAGACCGACTTTATTTTTTGTTTCCTTTTGCAAATCCGAAAAGATCAAAAGATAAGATCTCGGATATTTTTTCAAAAAAAAAATATCGAAAAGATATTATTCAAAAAAAAAAACGTTCCAAAGTTAGGGAAAGCCAAAATAAGGCAACCCTAACCCACTCTCGGTCTAAGCTCATCTTCTCAACCTCTCCACCGTCTAGGTCAAGCTTCCTAGAAGGTACTTTCTTGCCTATTAGGTTGCTTTGTTTACGTTTGTTTTAGGGTTTCAATTTGTTCTTGTTTGTTTGATTGCAACTTGCTTGATACACCATCTCTTGTGCAAGCCAAGCCGCCCTCACGGCAAGCTCAAACTAGCCCTACCTATGTGAACTTTGTGACTTGACTAGTGATTTGCTTGGTTGTTGTTCTTCGTTGTCTTTTGGTTCGTTTTTACTCCCATGTCTGGCCATATTGTTAAACCAACCTGGAGTCGACAACAACAACCCACCTCAACCACCGTTGGATTTACCCCAAGACCAACCACTGGTTGACCCCCCACAACAGGACCCTCTCATCGCGTTGTCCGAGGAGCAAAGGGAGATCCAAGACCTTAGACAAGATAACGCAGCTTTGAGAGCCCACCAACGCGATGCACAACTCGTGCCCAACCCAACTCCCCTGAGTACAATGGACGCGCCGACTCAACCACGAGCCACCGACGCAGGTCCATCAAAGACAAGAGTCGACAAAGGCAAAGGAATCATGCGTTCGACATCTCATCATCAACCACAACTCAATCGTATGCAGAGTGTCATCGAGAGTCGCCAAGGCTTCGTTTCCCATGCGGACCGCTACGTGCCCAGAGCCACAACCGCTGGCTTCGACAACGGCTCCGATTACAATCGCGACGCCGAGGACACTCAAGGTGAGTATTCTGAACCATACAACTTTGATGATCGCTATGCCTCTAGGAGAACCCAGAGACGCATACCGGACTCAGCGCCACGCGAAGGCCACCCTCGTCGAGCCAGCCGACGCAACGCCAAGGAGACCCAATCGCCGACCAAGTGGGCATACACGACGCGATGAGACCAACTTGAGGACACCAACTACCCAGCCACAGAGCCATGATGTACGCGACCACCTTCGACACCAGAGTGCTCGAACGCCGCGTTACGGATCTGATGGCTACACGTCGATCACACCCAATGTCCACGATGACTTCGACGAGTATGACGACGAAGAGATCGAGGACTCGGGTATGATCAACCCTAATTTTTTTCACCCCCTATTGGAGATCCACTAGAATTGCAGGATCGCCCTTCGGATTGGATACCTCCACCGCGTCTCCAGCCACAAGGCGAACGCGTTCGTGACATTGGCGGCGAGCGCCGCGATGTTATGCAAAGAGACATTCAACGCGACAACTACGATGCCCAGCCGCGAAGACGTCAATGCGATGACGCATACGTGCCCAGGGATGAGTACGTCCGCAAAGATCGCCAAGACCGCGATAGATGCCAGGTTTGACGTGATAGACCACATGGAGTGCGCGCCTTTGAGAACCATCTCTACGACGCCGCGCCAAACAACGCGTTCAACCAAGAACCTGCCCAGACTCGATTCCAACGACACCAAGTCAAGGTAAAAGTTGAGCATTTTTATGGTGAATACAACCCCTCTGTTTTTCTTGAATGGGTGCAGGCTACGGAGTACACACTTCGATATTGTCGAGTGCCTCCTGAGGAGCATGTCGACGCCGCGACACTTAATTTCCGAGGAGCCGCGAGAGTGTGGTGGCATCGCTTCGAGGATGACTGCGTCCGACGCCAAAGGACACGGGTCACTTAGTGGCACCAACTCGTGTACGTGATGACAAAGAAATATGTGCCTCCAGACTATAGGAATCAAATGCGAATGGAGATAGTCATGGCTCGCCAAGGGTCGATGTCTCCACTCGAGTTCTTTTCCAAGCTTGAAGACATGTATTACAAAGCCAACATCTCCGTTGTACCATCGACTTTGAGAACGAAATTCTTGAGTGGCTTGAACACCAACATCCGTGATCAACTCGAGATTTTGCCAATCAAAGACTTGAACACCCTCACTCACACGGCGATGCAAATTCATGCACAACTCACTCGCCGAAAGTCCTACACTTGGCAAAGTGGCCAAACAAGGTATGCTTCTAACCCTAGTGGTTTGTCTTCTACTAACCCTCGCCCTAGTGCCTCTCTCACAGCCACGTCTAGCCAAGCAACCAAGGCGAAGCCTTCGACGCCGAGCACCGCGCCGCGCCAGACCGCGCCCAGACAACCCCCAGTGGGCACAGATCGCGCGCGTGACCTCGAATGCTACAAGTGTGGTGGACGAGGCCACTACAAGAAAGATTGCCCCAATGCTCGCAAGGTGTTGTTCTCCGCCGCCGTCGCCGGCTATGAGTCCTGTGATGACGAGGAGGCCACACTTGACGCGATCGATGAAGGCAACGCAGAAGAGGACGAAGACGCTTATGACTGCGAACCCGCTTCTCTACACACGGGCACACCATTGAGCTTGGTGACGCGTCGTCTCCTCACAGTCAAGGAAGTAAGCCTACGCGACCAAAGGGAGAATTTGTTCCACACAAGAGCTCTCGTCCAGACGGCTTCCTTGAGTGTCATTGTTGATGGAGGATCATGTGCTAACATTGTCAATGAGAAGGTCGTGACACACTTCAAGTTGCCCACGACGCCTCATCCCCAACCTTATGCCCTCCAATGGATATCATCTAGTCCAGGTAACACAGTATCTCGCTAATGCTTAATTTCATTTTCCATAGGCCAATACTATGATTCAGTTTTATATGATGTCATTGCAATGGACGTCACCCATATTTTGCTTGGGCGCCCATGGCAATTTGACAGGCGCGTGCTCCACGATGGCTATTTGAACACACACTTATGTGTTCAATTACCACGGGAAGCGCATCACCTTGCATCCAATGTTTCCCCATGAGATCTTGCAAGACCAGGTAGAGCGTGATCGCCAGAAGGCCATTGAGGCCGCCGCCAAGAGGCCAAACGAGTCCCTAGACGCACTCTCAAGGCAACCTTGCTCCGAATCGGGCAACACTTCGTCTCCATCAGGCACTGACAAGAAGAAGAAGATCGACACAGGTGGGACACACAGAGATCGCGACCTTGCTCGCCGCGTTCAACGACGTCTTCCCAGAAGAGTTGTCACCAGGATTACCTCCACTGAGAGGCATTGAGCACCAGATTGACCTTGTACCAGGTGCTTCCTTGCCCAATCGCGCTGTGTATAGAGCTGGCCCGGAAGAGACCAAGGAGCTATAGCGCTAGGTGCAAGAGTTGTTGGATCGCGGCTATGTGAGAGAATCTTTTTCCCCTTGCGCTGTGCCTGTGATTCTTGTGCCCAAGAAGGATGGCACATGGAGAAATATGTGACTTGCAAATCAATATCTAGCTCATTTTGCTATAGTTTTAGCTGTAAGTATCTATCTTCAATGATGTTATATATTCATGTTACATTGTGTCTATTAACTTTATGATTATTGTATCAGTAGTATTCCTTTCTATATAATCAGTGTGGATACATAAGAACATGACATTGTTTTCACTGTATTTAAAGATTCTACCCTATAATGTAATAAATTCTTATTTTCAAATAGAATATACTTTTATATATATAAAACAAAGTTAATGAAACATATTAATATACACGTTTTGGTAATTAGATAAAAAAAATATTTTATAAATTTGAAATTAATTATAGTAATCGTCCCAAATTCAAGGAAACCACATGAGGAAGCATAGTAATCGTCCCAAACTAATTATAGTAATTGTCCCAAATTAATTATAGTAATTGTCCCAAATTATAGTGTTACAGATACATCATAATATCAAGAACTAAAGTAAATGTAATTACAATATAATATATTAATAACTGATATCCTAAATAAGTTATTCTAACAGCCCGACAATCGATTCGGGAGGTTGTCGAACGCATAGAATGAATCTGAACTCATTGAATAGTGGAGATAGCAAACTGATGCTAAGTTGGGACGTGGAGGACCCGAACCGATCCTAGAGCAACTTTATCTTGGACAAAGTGTATGTCAATCACTATATGTTTGGTCCGTTGATGTTGGACTGGGTTGGAAGAGAGATATACGACACTGACATTGTCACGAAAGACAATATCTGTTGTTGTGAATATAGGTGTGTGGATCTCAGTAAGCAGACTTTGTAACCAACAGGAATCAGCAATTGCATTGGCAACATCCTTGTACACAGCTTTTGCACTAGAGCGGGTGATTGTATGTTGACGCTTAGACAATCAGGAGACCAAGTTATCTCTAAGAAACAGGCAAAAACCAGATGTAGATCGTCGTGAATCAGTGTTGCATGCACTAAGATGTAGACCAAGGCTCACACTGCCCTGGATTCTGGATATTCCCGAGTATCTGTTTCATAGCCTGGAAGTGGCCCTCACGGGGATCATGCAGGCACAGACATCATTGATGTACAACATAGTTGAGATCATGTCTGGTGAAAGTCAGATATTGCAGCACACCTGTAATAGAACGGTACTCTGTGGGATTTGGCAGAGGCGGCCCAACATTAGTGCTCAATTCCGTACAATGGTCAACAAGAGTACGGCTCGGATTGCAATGCAGCATACCAACCTTCTGCATGATTTCATGGGCATACTTTTCTTGACTTAAGTGGAGTCTAGATTCGATTCTAGTAACAGAAATAGCTTAGTTATGACCATACTTGTTGTAGTATAATATTTGCAACTTCTCGCTCATAGCTTATTTTATAATTATGCATGTCTTGCTGCTTTCATGAAAAAATATTTTTGTTTTGTGGAGCTTGATAGAACATTCTATGTGTTATTACTTGACTTTGCTTATATACAAGCGTTTACATCATCGAGCCTTTATAAGATCTGATCAAGAAAATATCAAGGATTTACAAGAGAAAGGAAACAGATTGCTACTACACCCTTGATTCAAATCTCAACGGTCATTGGTGTATGTCAACTAACACACCAATACAAGGATTGCCAAGCTAAAATATTTATTACGCTTGTTAATACTAGAACACAACAACAATACAGTCACTACTAGCCTTGCCGAAAAAGATTGTAACAAAGCACATGCACATTCATCTATATTTCCTTCCTCGCTTTCCAAAATTCCTTCTATTTTTTTTTTTGATCAGGTAAAAATTAGACTGGAAATCATAAAAGAGTCGGTTTCTCAGTCTATAGCATCCTTACGGATGAGAATTACAAATTCTAGATTAACTCGAATATCTTCCAAGGAACTCTGCTGGACCTTCTTTGCGATGAAGTCGGCCACCACGTTTGTTTATCGGAAGACATGAAAAATCTGCACTGAGGAGAAAAGTTGTAAAACACACAGGATATCGGAAATTAACATTTCAATATCCCATGGACAGTGCCAGATTTGATTCAGAACATTCACAATGGTAAGGTTATCGCATTCAAGTTGAATGTCGGTAATGCCTAATTCATAGGCCTTGACCAATGCATTTCTTACTACAAGTGTTTCTGTTTTTAAAGGGGTTGAGATACTACATTTATCCCCAAAGAGAAAAATTGGTTTACCCGTGTTGTTCCTGAAAATGTAGCCAAAGCTAGATTCTCCATTAGTTTTGGTGGATCCATCTGTATTGATTTTAATAATATTATCAGGTGATTTTTTCCATTTCTTTGTTGGTCGTCTAACAATGTTCGTTCTATGAGTTTTTTGTTTGTCTTCTGCTAAACAGTCAGGGTTCCAGTTCTTCGTCTTATTCCAGTTCTCAATTTGTTTCTTAATATAGATTGGTACATCCTTTATGGAATCGACATCATCGTTTGTTCTTCTAAAGCTTTGTTGGTTTCTATAAAACCAAATGCCCCACCAAGAGACCATTAATTCTATGAATTGTGATCTATCAGTTTTTTGTCGAATTTCATCAATGATCTCACTAATTCTTTTGTTTCCTATGTTTAGGGATGTGATTATGCCAAAAGTGTCATGATTCAAATTTTCGATTGTTCTTAAGGTATGCTTGCATTGGAAGAGGAGGTGGTTCAAATATTCCAACAGAGCATTGCAGCGTATACAACCCGGGGGGGTTGTAACGCCTTTTTCTGCTAATCTAACTTTAGTTGGGATTCCGTTTTTCATTATTTTCCAGACAAAGTTTTTAACTTTGGGATACGTGTCCATTTTCCAGATCCAAGAAGAATCATAGGCAGTATAACTTTTATTTTTGTTGATTAGTTCCATAGCAGAGTTAGTAGAAAACCAGCCGTTTTTGCTCGTTTTCCAGTACATTCTATCATGGATCTCATTTAAAGGTATTGGGATCGAGGTTGCTTTTTTGGTTAAATCATTTGGTAAGTATTGTTCAAGTAAGGCCTTATTCCAGGTTTTATTTGGCAGCATAAAATCAGCTATCAATGCATCCTTATTCAGGATTGACTGTGGGTTTATGTTATCACATAAGGGGGTGTTCAGAGCCCAGTTGTTCGTACAAAATTTGATAGTTTTTTCATTACCAACTTGCCAAATTAGTCCAGATTTGAACTCAGGCATAAGTTCAATCATTTTGGACCATTGACAGGAGCAACTTCCTTTTTTCTCGTAGTGAAGTATATGTTGTGTTTTCAGATATTTATCCATAATAACTCTAACCCAGAAGTTGTTTGGTTCGGCTAGAATTTTCCATAGTAATTTGAATTGAAGAGCTTTGTTCATGTCTTTAGCTTTTCTCAAGCCAAGACCTCCTTGATGAGTTGGTTTACAATTTTTTTCCCAGCCTATAAGAGGTTTATAGGAGTTGTCCTTGTTCCAAAAAAAATGATTTGTTTAGCTTATCAAGTTCATTGTGTGTGTGTAGGTAACATGAAACTTTGCATAAGATAATTGGGTCTTGAAGCTAGGTTGGTTTTTATAAGTGTTGTTCTTTCTGCTTGGGAAAGGGAATTTGCTTTCCATTTAGATAATTGTTGTTGGGTGCTAACTAAAAGGTCAGCAAAGGTGTTCGAGTTAACTCTACCATTGATGATAGGGCAACCCAGGTATTTTTCGAGAGATATCATATTTGTGATTGTGAGAATGCCTTGTATAGCTAATTTCTTTTGGTTGATGACCTTTTTTGTAACTTGAAAGGCCGATTTATGGAAATTTACCTTTTGTTCTGAGATCTTGCAGTAGTCATCAATGATAACTTTGATTTCTTTACAGTTTTCCTGTTTAGCTTTTGAGAATATCACAATGTCATCCGCAAAGGCCAGAAACGGGATTCGTGTTCCTTGTTGATTGAATTGAAATCCCAAGGGATTTCGAAGTCGATCTGAAGCTTTTTAGAGTTTTCTAGCAAGGATTTCAGATCCTAAAATAAACAGGAAGGGCGAGAGGGGGTCTCCCTGTCGAAGTCCTCTTGAAGGTTTGAATATTTATGTGGGTCCATTGTACCGAGAAAGATACCGTTGTAATGCATTCTTTTATCCAGTTGATAAATTTTTTATGGAATCCATACTTTTCCACTATTTTTATAATGAAACCCCATTCGATTCTATCATAAGCTTTTTCCATGTCTAGTTTTAAGGCAATAAATCCTTCATTTCCTTTTTTCGATTTAAAAGAGTGGAAGATTTCATGTGCAATTAAGTTATTATCTTGAATGGCTCTGTTAGCAACAAAGGCACCCTGAAGGGGGTGTATTAAATTTTCCATAGTTCCTTTGAGTCTAGTTGTTATAATCTTCGAGATGATCTTATAAATGGTAGAGTACAGACTTATGGGTCTGTAGTGATTTGTAGAGTTAGGATTGTCACATTTTGGGATTAAGTATATGAATGTGTGATTTATTTGTTTAAGCAGTTTCCCAAGAAAGGAAAAAGCTTTTAACTGCTTGGGTCACAGAGGGGCCTACAATGTCCCAATATTTTTGATAAAATTATGCAGTCATGCCATCCGGCCCCGGAGATTTATCCGAGCCAATGTTAAAGACCGCCTTTTTAATTTCTTCGTTAGATACATTTTTTATTAATTCCAGATTATCCTCTGAAGAGATTTCAGGTTGGATTAATTCAAGGTTTTCCTGGAACAGTCTCTGGTTTATGTCCTCACTTCTGAATATTTTGATGAAATCATTTCTAATTTCATTTCTGATGTTTTCTTCCCCAATGATGCTTGTGCCTTCTTGTGTTTTGATTTCTTTTATAATTTTTCTGTTTCTTTTTCCACTTGCTATTTTATGAAAATAACTAGCATTCGTGTCATTATATTTGATGTGTTTCACCTTAGCTCTTTGGTTCCAGTAAATTTTCTGGAAACACAGAAGTTTTTCCTTTTTTTTTTCTATGATTCTAGTTTGTTTTTTAATGAGGTCATTTATAGGGTGATTACAGATCTCAGTTTGGATTTCAGAAAGTTGTTTTTCTATAGTTTGTAATTGTGTGAAGACATTTCCGAAAGTACTTTTGTTCCAGATCTTAGCATGTTTTTTGAGTAGTTTTGTTTTGGATACCAGATTGTACAATCTAGATCCATGGTAGTTAGTTCTCCATGCTTGTTTTACCACGTTTCTAAAATCCTTTCTAGTCATCCAAATTTTTTCAAATTTAAACGGCTGATTTTTAAAAGGCACAGCTGAATCTAGCTCGATGGAGATTGGGCAATGGTCTGAGCTGGAAAAAGCATGAAGCTTAGTACAGATATCAGGATACCATTGAAGGATCTGGTGGTGGATAAGAACCCTATCCAGTTTTTCATGGATGTTTTCTATTTCTGTGTTGTTCTTTCGCCAAGTATAGGAATTTCCCTGGAAAGGAGTATCCAAGAGTTCGCATTCATTTTTAAAATGACGGAGTCTAGCAAATTTTGATATTGGCGGTATAATCCCGCCTAATTTTTCAGAAGGGTTTTGAATTTCGTTCAGATCTCCCATAATAATACATGGAAGAGAACAATTTTTAATGTAGGAGAAAAATTCATTCCAGAACACATTTTTTGCAGATTCATTTGGAAGGGCGTAAGTAAGGATTAGCATAAGTTTTTTGTTTGTGAGTAAGTTTGTATACTTAATACTAATAAATCTTGTGTCAATTTGTTCAATTTCAAGGATTTCGTTTGTAAGTTGGTAGGTCTTCCACATTACGCAAATGCCTCCTGCAACACAGTAGAATTGATCAAATCCTGTGTTTTCCAACCTTTTTCATTTGGTTCTTTGTTTGTTCTTGTTTCAAAAAGTACAAGAAGTTGTATTCGTTCGATTTTGCAGAAAGACTCAACATTCATCCAAAAGGTTTTCTTTCCGATTCCGCGACAATTCCAGGTTGTGATCTTCATAAAAACCTATATGTGTTGTTTCCCCATATAGTAAGACAGTTAAGGGGCTTATTGTCGTTTTTGTTTGTTATTTTTTCCGTAGGCATGAGAGATTTAAAAGCCATAAGAATTTTTTTCTCCCTAGAGAGGATATGTTTTCGATTGTTCTTGATTGAGGATTCCCATTGGTGTAAGGCTTCATAGGCATTTTTTGTTTTGCTTTTGAGTTTACCGACTTGGCTCCTGTTTACCTGTTCATAATTTAATTGCTCATAGTCCTGGAGAGTTCAAGATTTTCATAGATGAGGGGCTGCATAGAATACAAAGTAAGCATCCATAGAATGGTCACTTTTGATTCATACAAAGTATAAAGAGTGTGTAAGCAACATGACGGGTTCAGAGAAAAATTGTTCGTGGAGTTAAAGCTCCATAAAGTTTTGTTCATGGGTTTTGTTTTCATTTTTGGTATTATTTCTCTTTGGTTCCTTGGATCCTTGTTCTGATTTTGATCTCCATTGTTGATGGCCCTGAAAAGCCTTGCGATCCAATCCATAAAATCCTGCAGGAGAAACACACAAACCAAACACACCAAAGTCAAGTGTTCAAAGATCAAATTTTCAAGGCAAGGATTACTTGCCTGGCCTAGAAGGGACTTGTTTCTGTGTTGAGTAATCGAGTGATCAGTTATGGTTTTCTCCTCGCATTTAGCGGTAAGAATGTCATAAGTTTCAAAAGGGTTCAAATCATCATAGTTCACTTCAAGGTCACAATCATAGAGAATGAGATGACCAATCTTGAAAAAAATTATACCATTATCCAAAGAAAATGGGACATGTAAAAAGAGAGTTTGTTCAGGCAGTAATGAGTCCACACACAAATTTTTCCTAGGGGCAGAGCACCACATAAGAGAGATTTCAGCAAACTCATAGCAGTAGTTCCCCCCAATCAAGAAAAGGTTCACAAGAACAAAGAGTAAAAAGGTTTAGTTCAAAGTTCACCTGACCCTTACCCTTAAAAGCATCAGGGTTCATCATGTTCATATTATTATAGTTATCAAAGGGATCGTTTTTAGCGGTCTCCTCGACCAGAGTAAGGAGTTTATCCTTAATGTCCGAAGGGGTCAAAGTCACAAGGTTCACAAAGTACGTTCCAGAGCAAAAATACTTCATCAAGGTATTAATCCCCTTAGCCAAAAGAGAAGAACCAAGAGAAAAACTATGACTATGGATCCAAATCAGCAAAGTATGATCACATATAATAAGCAAGTAATGAGGTTTCAGTTTAGGGGTAAGCATAACAAGATCAGAAGCTTGTAAGTAATTAAACCAATTAACACTTACAAGCCAACAAGGTTCATACACAAACAAATTTTCAACGAAAGGTTCAGAATGGGTTAAGTTAGACAGATAATACCTTGGTTCGCAAGGGAGGGGAAGGACGGCAACGGAGACGCCCTTCCAGGCAGATCTGTTGTAGTTCCCGGCAATAAAGCACCACCGAAGAGCACCAACCGAAGTCACGCGACAAAAAGCGCTCCAACCGTGTTTCCAAACCCATGAGAGGAGGGAGATCCAAATCCATGTCCAGTAGCTCTTCAGATCGTCCAGTCGACATGTATGAGCCCGGCCTCGACGAAACGATGGTCTGATTTTCGGGGTCCAGAATCTCCCACGAGCAAAGAGGTGGAGATGGTGATTGCGGCAGATCCAGAGCATCTCCACAGAAGCAAGGGTCAGTTGATCGAAATCAACCCAAAACTAGCAGATCACACGGCGGGGGAGGTAATACATCCAGAGGGGTATAAGGGGGGAGGTCGAATAAGGAAGAAGATGGTTCCAGTAGTACCAACGCATAGTCGTTCGAACGAGGTTCGCCTCATTATCCGCCTCCAAAACATAGAGTTTAAGGAGAGCAGTGAGATTTGATGCTTGGAAGATGAGATTTGCATGATGAACAAGGGGAATAAGATGAAGAAGGTTCAGGAAGAGGAAGATCACGAGTTCTTGGAGCGGCGGCCGCTCATTGTTCAGGGTTTGGGGAGGCGGGATATGGGTCGAGAAAGAGAGCATTTTAGGGTTTCTCTTGGTCATTTTTTCTCTTGTTTTCCAAAAATTCCTTCTATAATTGCCCCTCAAAAGTCAAATTACTGGTTTCTGCTGTATTTTCCATAAAATTAAGCTATGATCCGTCAGCAATCAGAATACCAACTATTGGAGGAAACGAAAAGGGAAAAACGCTCCCATTGGGAGCGGGAGCCGGTCCTAGTTTTTGGCTGGGCCTGAACCTCCGACGCTCCGCCACTCCGACCGAGCCCTAACCTCTGCCGCTCCGACTGAGCCCTAACCTCTTCCGCTCCGACCGAGCCCCTGCTCTGCATCGAGGCCCGCCGACGCCGCTGTCTTCGAGGCTCCGAGACCTCCAAGCCCAGATCCCTCCTTGGTCCGAACCACTCCCGCCCGCTCCGACCGAGCCCCGGGTCTGCACTGAGCCCTCGCTCTGTCCGAGGCCCCGACGCCGCTGCAATGTGTCGACGATGAAGTTTTGGGCTTCGCCGGGAAACGGCTCACCGGGAAGACTTCGCTTCTCTCCGTTTCGCTTTCTCCGGGGAGACACGTCGGCGAACCCCTCCGGTGAACCCCTCCCTCCTCTTGGTTGGGTTGTCGCTTCCTCTGTTTGGGTTCGACTTTCATTCACTTTGGTGGGCTGGGGTGAGAAGGAGGTGGGGGAATTTCAGATCTGCATCTCCTTGTCCAAACTTCATTTTTGTTTTTTTTTCCAGGTTCGGTTGCGAGACACTCTCTGGTTGACGAAGCTTGTCTAGATGATGAATCGAGTTGTAGTTCCGGCATGATAGAGGATGATCATCCTTCCGGCGGCGTAGCAGTTGTTTGTGCTTTACTCACCTCATTTCTAGGCTGTTTTGCTTTATCTTACCTTAGTTTTTTTTTTTTTTTTTGCTTCTCTTGTGTGTTGTTGTATTGCCGGTTTGTCCGGTTGCCAGTTTTTGGCCTCTCGAAGTTGTTCACTTCGAATTCTTACTTTATCAAAAAAAAAAAGAATACCAACTATTGAAAACTGGTGGCAATGGCGGACCCCACAAGCTATCCGGGCCAGTAGATCCATTGGTTGTCCCATGTCCGCTCACCTTGGTATGTACTACTAGTGTAACAAATGATCAAACTTTATTAAGGTATTAACTAAGATTTAGAATGTTACAGGCATGGCAAGTCTTCAAACAGCTTATATCGGACAAATGTAGGTTTACACCAAGTGTAGAAGATTCTAGTTTACACTTCCACAAAATTTTGCCATGTATCAACTATTTAATATTTTATTAATTATATCTTGAAACCATAAAAAGTAGATTAGAGAGTTCATTTAATTTTTATTTGATATATTTGAAATATAATATATTAATTACTATACTATCCTCTTCTTCTCTTTTCTATAGTTATACCAGTCAATTAAAATTCTTCATTCCATTGCCAAGCTCGTCCAGATTTTCATTTTGATTTTACTTTCATAAAAACAAGAATTATAAAAATTAAAAGAAAATTTAATTCCAATCGTAGGTGACTGTGTTCCATCTCCTCCATCGCCTCTCTCGGATTATCAAGACCCAGATACGAAGCCATCGAAGTCCACCGATGATTTCTCGGCGTAGTTGCTCCTCTTCGACCGGCAATGCAACTGCCGCCGGATCCGCCGCCGCATACTCCAAGCTCTGGATCGACGAATCCGCCACTTCCACCGCCATCTGGACCGACGGATCCCAACGGAGAACTACACGTGGTCGGCGACCTCCACTCCATACCGCGTCTCCAAGTTCTACCCGACCCAGGACCGACGTCTTCATCACCAATCGAAGAGGGGGGAAAGAGATTCAAATTTGACGAGTCCCATCTCGGTCGCCGACGACAACTCCGAGCTTCTCACCGGCAAGATATTGGCAGCCAACACGTACGGCCAGCGGATTTGGGAAATAGTAGGAGGAAAGAGAGGGAAATTTTGGGAATAAGTAGGAGGAAAGAGAGTAAAAATCTGGGAAATAGTAGGATGAAGGTGATCGAGAGGAGGATCAAACGACGACGGCCAGTGAGAAAGACCAGAGGGATGGGGAGAGGTCAATCAACGCCATTTCCGCCGAGAAGAAGTCAGAAATCCCATTAACAGTCAATTGGAAATTAAAGAAGGTTAAAAGGAGGGGTGTAAAGGTAAATGTAATATTTGTGGGATCCATTATATTCATCTTTTTAAGTAAAAAATGATTAAGTTTTACATGTGTCAAAAAGTATAAGAATTTAATTTTTACACAAAGTGTATATGTACAAAGGTCCGCTTATATCACATCGGATGACATTCTCAAGTCAGGACATTAATCAGGTGAGAATAGTTATTACCGTTGGTGAAAAAACCAGAAACTTTTGAAGGGGAGCACTTCATCCGATATTATGGATGGCAAAGCGAGGGAGCGAGAGCAATCGATTGGATATTATATCATAACTTAAAATTTTGGACTATATACTTATTCTCATATCTAGTCTCAAATTATAATACACTAAAAATATTCTCTATATACTTGTATAAGATTTTTTTATTTGATACTTGTTTATGAACATAGATTTTGATATATCACTTTTTTATTTAGAAAAATACTATTTTAGTACCAAAAAACTTTGACCAATATATATTATTATAGTGTACTAATTAATAGCATATTTACATTAATGTATATAGTGACTAGTAAGACATGTGACATATGTATAAATAATTAATGTTTTTGAACATGTAAAATTAAAGATGACAATAATAGTTAACAAAAGAAAAATAAAGGATTGAGGAAGTGACAAGATGAAAATAAAATTAAGTAAGGTTGGGCACGCATCAGGTTCGAACACTGGCAATCATACACAAAGGTGGGGCACGGGACCCGCTGGACCCCTCCTAGTTCTGCATATGATTATCGTATAAAATGAAAATGGTACACATATAATTAAAAACTCACGCAATATATACACTTTTAATCTTATACACATATAAATAAAATTTTATGCCCTTTTCAAATGTGCATCATATCACGCTCACACAGTTTAAAGCTTATATACATAGAAGCAAAAATTTGTGCACATTCTAAAGTGTACAAATTTTTGCCTGTATATAGTGTTTCTAAAGTGTAGAAGTTTTACATGTATGTGCATTATTCTCATTTTACACATTAATAATCATTTTCGCCTGATCAAAGCCCCTCATGTATATTCTCAATCTGCTAGTACGTATTAGGATCCAACATATGTGATGTTAGTAGAACATTAAATCTGACTATTAGTGTACCAATGTGATGTTAACATAAAGAGAAGTTATGTTGCCTGTGTGGATGGGATTCTATAATGATCAATTACAGTTGACTAATGCTATCCAAAGTGCCGAAAGGTAACATAACATTATTATAATATATACTTTCAGTAACATAACAAGCTAGATTATGCAGTGATTGCAGCAGTTACATACAGGCATCTGCATACTTGATACAGCTATGATATCAACAGAAGTAAATCATTATACTGGACTACATTACATGTGTTATGGTGACAAAAGACCATAATCTCAAAGTGTAAGAAACCAAAAAAATAATGTCACTCCTTATCCTGTACCAAGTTGCCAATCATATTCAACAAAGGAAGAGTGCCTTTTGACATGATCTCTACCCTAGAATAGTTAGAGGCATTACCAAAAAGAGAGAGCCCAAAAAGGATGAGCTCCGGCAGGAACAACCGAGACGACAAGAACCCGTGCCAATACCGGGGCTCCAGATCAAAGAACGCGTCGAAGAACCTCCTCGTGCCCTCCAAATCGAGCTTCAGCAGGATATCCATCCCGAAACAGAAGAACTCCCTTTGCCTTCTCCTCTCTATTGGCCACAAATCCTTCCACACGTGAGCCGACAAACCGTTTCCTCTCTCCGAGCCAAGAAACTGAACTATGGACTTGGCCACAATAGGAGCCACTGCTAAGGTTCTCGCCACCATGTACCCGGTTGAAGGGTGCACCATGCCAGCTGTACCGCCAATCCCGACCACCCTCTGAGGGATAACCGGGAGTGGGCCCCCCATAGGGATGACGCAGCGTTCGTCCTCTTCAATACTCTTCACTTTTATGCCTAGATGTCTCAGCCGGGCCTCCATCCTTTCTTGGATATCCTCCATTCTTAGACCGGGGCGAGCAACAAGAGACGTTTCTTCCAAGAATATTTTAGTGGACGAAAAGGGCATTGCGTATAGAAAGGTCGGGATCTTGCTATTCCGCTCCTTGACTTCCTTGATACCGTCTAGATGCGAATCTCTCCAATCCATGAACACCATCTTATCCGGATCAAACGGGTGGCTCTCAACTTCAGCCAAGATTCCATAAGCAACCTGGTATCCCGGGTTGAACGGCTTTTCATACTGCACGAGGCACCTAGAGAAGCCGGTTGCATCAAGAACAACGGACGCTTGAATGGTGACGCCGTCGCTGCATATCAACAAAGACTTGGATTCCTCATGGATGACTTTGATGACTTTAGCCTGGTGGAATCTCACCCCATTGGAGATGCATTTCTGCATCATTTTCGACTTCAATTGCTTCCTATTGACCCTCCCATAAGGTCTATCAAGGTACTTCTTCTTACCCTCGTCAATATATACAACGGCCCCAGACCACGTGGTGTCGAGACAGTCGAGCAAATCCATGGCCTCGAACTCGTCCACCCAAACCCCGTAGTTGTTAGGCCAGATCAGCTTCGGAGACGGGTCGATTGAGCAAACGGAGAGGCCCGCCTCGGAGACTTGCTGGGCCACAGCAAGCCCAGCTGGGCCACCTCCCACAACAGCAAGGTCAATTACCATGTTCTTTGATGGGTCAAACATGGGAAGATCAAACTCAAGATTCTCCTTTTTAATTTCAGGAACAAGCTCCAAAAGGGCACTGCTTTTAGACCTAACACAGCCATTCTTCGTATTCCACTTCACTGAGGGAGTTCTAGTAAGAATCTGATGCTTACACTTTGAAACACCCAAATGACTCAAACTATCAGCAAATCCATGGATTGGTTGCAAGAACTCAAGCTTGTTATGGACCCTAAGCAAAGTCCCCATCAGTTCGAAAATTAGGGTTTTAAATTCAATTTGTTGAACTCTTAACCGGGTGGGTATTCACCAAATCCTGAAATTCAATTAGCAGTAGTTCCTGAATAGCCAATTCAACCAACAATCAAGCAAATACCCATCTGAATTTGCCTTATAAAGCGTGTTTGAAGTGAAACACGAGCTCAATTATTAATGTTGATCTTGTGCATGAATTGATCCATTAAAACAGCTAAACAGGTTCTCTGCTCCTTGTCAAATTTTGGGAGTTTTTCAGAAGAAGTTCAAGACAACAACCCATCACACTTCATCAACAACACACCTAGATTTAGAGATTCAAAGAGGGAAGAGCAATATCTGACCTTATCAGGAGGCCTGCCGCGACCGCAAGGGAGAGAAGAAATACTACAATAGAGGAGAAGAAAGAAACAGAGATAAGGGAGCTGCTGCAAATTGCAATAGAGAGAAGAGGAAGAAAGCAGAGGCGAGAGGATTACCTGGGACTTCATCTGTGTGGCCCTTAGTGGTGAGGAGTGGATCTGCACCGCCTAATATATTAAAATCGAAAATTGGTTAAAATTTGAGCTTTTAAAGAGACGGAGATATAAATATAGGAAGATCATCTAATATGTGAGTATTTTTATTCTTTGAAATAAATTTGGGTTAATATGGAGGTTCTCAACCTAATTTTGTTGGCAAACTAAAAATTAGTGTTTATGATAATTCCAAAAGATAGATGTAACTTTTATTAATTTCTGATTTTGGTAGAAGATAAGAAAGAAGATCAATCTAAGCTATCATTGTTTTAGGTACATTTTTAGGGGTAAGAATATAAGTGGAGGTTCCATCAAACAGCATTAGCATAAGTGGGATTTGCACATTAGAATGGCATTATAATCCTGACCAGATTAAAAGAAGGTTTGGCATTATGATTGAAACTTAAAACGATATGGGTAAAGGTAGGTTGATGGAAATTAATTATAAAATATGTACTTGGCATGGAAGATAATCTATTAAACTAATTTGATATGGGTGAATGAGGGTGATGGGTCATGTAGTGTATCTAAACCTCATTTCTAGTTAGCTTAATTTATCACAAGTCAAAAAAGTTATAAAATGAACATATGTGTTTTGTGACAATGATTGTAAAGTCTTGTTATGTAACAATAATAAAAATTTACTTAGGGCGGTGAGATGTGGTAAAATTTTCATAAGGTTCAAAAAATTTCTTACATATATAGGGAACATTCTGTCATGTTGGACCCATCGTGTCCTTGTTCTCTAATATTTAAGTAATTATGAATAAAATTTTGAAATTTCTTATGTTAAACTATCTTTTTTATATCATTCATCTGATTTAAATTATTATTGTCACTATATGTCCGGATAGTCTTTTTAATGCTCGTTTGATTAAACACTGGAAGTACATTTTTTATGAAGTTAATTTCCATGAATTGTATTTCCATGGTATTGTATTTTCTAGGATTTTGAGAAATGTGTTTGGTTAAAATTTAATTCTCATCAATTAAATTACTACATTTTGTTTGGTTAAAAGTCAAAATTCATGGAAATTTATATAAAATTACTCTTATAACCTTTATCCATTAAATTTAATAATTTGAGTCATGGGTAAATAAGAGATTTGAAATGAAAAAAAATATATATATATATTTGAAATAAAAAATGGTGAAAGTGTATCTTACCCACCCCTATCATAGTAAGTGCAATTTTCCCATTTTAAAGAAAGTACAAATCCTAGAAAATTTACTTCCTGGATTTTTCCAATATAAAAAGCACAACCAAACACATATATTGAAACAAACTTTCTAGAATTTTCAATAAAAAAATTCATGAGTTTTTTACTAACAACCAAACAAGCACTAGTGAGGTGAACCCTCCTAACATAAATTGTTCCATACACCCTGTCACAAAAACTCAAACTCGAAATTTCTAAATAAAGCGCGTAAGGAGTCTAGCATCAATATTCACTAGATCAAGTACATATTGGTACGTTGACGTATCTTTAGTTGGTCGTGATTTGTGAATTTCACAAATATATAAAATTTTACCTAAAGAAAATATAATCTTAATCAAAACAAAGTTTATGATTATTTGATGTTTTACATTGTAGATATTGATTTGATTTTTTATTTTTTTTTGATTAGGTAAAAGTTAGACTGGAAACCACAAAAGAGTCGGTTCCTCAGTCTATAGCATCCTTTCGGATGAAAATTACAAATTCTGGATTGTTTCGGATATCTTCCAAGGAACTCTGTTGGACCTTCTTTGCAATGAAATCGGCCACCGCATTTGTTTCTCGGAAGATATGACAAATCTGCACTGATGAGAATAGTTGTAAAACACACAGAATATCAGAAATTAGAATTTCAATATCCCATGGACAGTGCCAGATTTGTTTCAGGACATTCACAATGATAAGGTTGTCGCATTCAAGATGAATGTCGGTAATGCCTAATTCATAGGCCTTTACCAGTGCATTTCTGACTGCCAGTGTTTCAGTTTTTAAAGGGGTTGAGAGGCCACATTTGTCCCCACCAATGAAAGTTGGTAGGGCCTCATTGTTTCTGAGGATATAGCCAAAGCTAGATTCACCATTTGTCTTAGTAGATCCATCTGTGTTAATTTTGATGATATTGTCAGGTGGTTTTTTCCATTTCTTTATTGGTCGCCGAATATTTTTCTTTTTACTGGTTTTTACTTTATCGTCTGCTAAGCAGTCAGGGTTCCATTTTTTTTGTCGTATTCCAGTTCTCGATTTGTTTTTTGATGTAATTAGGTACATCCTTTATGGGCTCTACATCATTGTTTGTTCTGGCGAAGCTTTGTTGGTTTCTGTAAAACCAAATTCCCCACCAAGATACCAATAGTTCTATGAATTGTGAGTTATCAGTTTTGTGTCGAATTTCCTCAAAGATTTCATTGATTTTTTTATTTCCTAGGTTTAGGGATCTAATGACATCATAAGTGTCGTGATTCATTTTCTCAATTATTTTTATGGTATGGTTGCACTGAAATAGGAGATGGTTCAAGTCCTCTAACTGAGCACCGCACCTAATACATCCCGGGGGGATTGCAACACCTTTTTCTGCTAGTCTAGCTTTTGTTGGGAGTCCATGTTTTATTATTTTCCATACAAATTTTTTTACTTTGGGGTATGTGTCCATTTTCCAAATCCAAGAAGAATCATAGGCTGTGTAGTTCTTATTTCTGTTGATTAGTTCCATAGCGGAATTTATAGAAAACCAGCCATTTTTGCTAGTTTTCCAATACATTATATCATGAATCTCATTTAAGGGTATGGGGATCGAGATTATCTTTTTTGTTAGATCTTCAGATAACCATTGTTCTAGTAAATCTTTGTTCCAGGTTTTATTTGGCATTAAAAAATCCGCTACCAGGGCTTCCTTATTCAGGGTTGATTGTGTGTTTATGTTATTACATAAAGGAGTATCCAGGACCCAGTTATCCGTCCAGAATTTGATCGTTTTTCCATTCTCAACTTGCCAAATTAGTCCTGATTTGAATTCATCCATGAGTTCAATCATTTTGGACCATTGCCAAGAGCAGTTTCCTTTTCTTTCGTAGTGAAAAATGTGAGTTGTTTTCAAGTACTTTTCAGTAACAGTTCTGACCCAGAAATTGTTCGGTTCTGCTAAGATTTTCCATAGTAGTTTGAATTGGAGGGCTGTATTCATGTCTTTTGCTTTTCTTAACCCAAGGCCTCCTTGGTGAGTTGGTTTGCATATTTTTTCCCAGCCTATTAGAGATTTATAGGAGTTGTCTTTGTTCCAGAAGAAAGATCTGTTTAGCTTGTCAAGTTCATTGTGTGTGTGTATAGGTAGCATGAAACTCTGCATAAGAAAGTTTGGTCTTGATGCCAGATTGGTTTTTATTAGTGTTGTTCTTCCTGCTTGGGAGAGAGAGTTCGCTTTCCATTTAGATAATTGATTTTGGGTGCTGATTAAGAGATCGGCAAAGGTGCTCGAGTTGACCCTCCCATTAATGATGGGGCAACCAAGGTATTTTTCGAGAGATATCATATTTGTGATAGTAAGAATTCCTTGTATTGCTAATTTCTTTTGGTTGGTAACCTTTTTTGTGACTTGGAATGCTGATTTGTGAAAATTTACTTTTTGTCCTGGGATTTTGCAATATTCATCAATAATATCTTTGATGTCTTTGCAATTTTCCTGTTTAGCTTTTGAGAATATCACAATATCATCTGCAAAAGCCAGGAAAGGAATACGTGTTCCTTGTTGCGTGATTTGAAATCCAAGGGGATTTCGAGGTCTTTCTGAGGCTTGTTGTGGTTTTCTGGCTAGGATCTCAGATCCTAGGATAAACAGAAAAGGTAGAGGGGGTCCCCTTGTCGAAGTCCTCTTGATGGTTTAAATATTTCGGTGGGTCTGTTGTTAACAAGGATGGAAAATGATACCGTAGTAATGCATTCTCTTATCCAGTTGATAAATTTTTCATGGAATCCGAATTTTTCCATAACTTTAATAATAAAGTTCCACTCGATTCTATCATAAGCTTTTTCCATATCAAGTTTTAGGGCAATGAAGCCTTCAGTTCCTTTCTTAGATTTAAACGAGTGGAAGATTTCGTGGGCTATAAGGATGTTGTCTTGGATGGCTTTGTTAGCAACAAAGGCACCTTGAAGTGGGTGGATTAGTTTTTCCATTGCACCTTTGAGTCGTGTTGTTAATATCTTTGAGATTGTCTTATAAATTGTAGAGCACAGACTTATAGGTCTGTAGTGATTCGTGGAGTTCGGATTGTCGCATTTTGGGATCAAGGAAATAAATGTATGATTTATTTGTTTGAGCAATTTTCCAGACAGGAAAAACCCTTTAACTGCTTGGATTCCTGATGGGCCTACAATGTCCCAATATTTTTGATAGAATTCTGCTGTCATCCCATCAGGCCCTGGCGATTTATCTGAGCCGATGCTAAAGACAGCCTTCTTGATTTCTTCATTGGAAACGTTTCTAATTAGTTCTGAATTATCCTCTTTAGAGATTTCAGATTGAATCAACTCAAGATTGCTCTGAATTAGTCTTTCGTTCATATCATCGCTTTTGAATCTTTTAATAAAATCATTTCTGATTTCATTTCTAATGTTTTCTTCTCTAGTGATACTTGTTCCTTCTTGTGTTTTGATTTCTTTTATGATTTTTCTATTTCTTCTACCACTTGCTATTTTGTGAAAATAGTTGGTATTTGTGTCATTATATTTGATGTGTTTTACTTTTGCTCTTTGATTCCAATATATTTTCTAAAAGCATAGAATTTTTTCTTTTTTTTCCAAAATTCTTATTTGTTTTTTAATAAGGACTTCTGTCGGGTGACTGCAGAGCTCAATTTGGATTTGAGAGAGTTGTTTTTCAATAGTTTGTAGTCGTGTGAACACATTTCCAAAGGTACTCTTATTCCAGACCTTGGCATGTTTCTTGAGTAATTTTGTTTTCGATACGAGATTATACAATCTGGATCCATGGTAGTTAGTTCTCCAAGCCTGTTTGACAACGTTTCTGAAATCCCTTCTGATCATCCATATTTTTTCAAATTTAAACGGTTGGTTTTTGAAAGGTGTGACTGAGTCAAACTCAATAGAGATGGGACAGTGATCTGAACTGGAAAAAGCATAGTGTTTAGTGTTGATTCCGGGGTACCATTGTAGGATTTGGGAATGAATAAGTACCCGATCAAGTTTTTCGTAAATGTTGTCTATTTCAGTTATATTCTTTCGCCAGGTATAGATATTTCCTTGAACAGGAGTTTCCAGTAGTTCACATTCATTTTTAAATTGTCGTAGTCGTATGAATTTCGTCGGGTTTGGTATTAGACCACCTAATTTTTCAGATGGGTCTAGTATTTTATTTAAATCTCCCATGATAATGCACGGAAGAGAACAATTTTTAACAAAGGCGTTGAAACTATTCCATAATTCATTTTTGGCAGATTCGTTTGGAGGAGCATAGGTTAATATTAACATAAGTTTTCTGTTCGTGAGCAGGTTGGTATACTTAATGCTGATAAATCTAGGTTCAATTTGGTCCAGTTCAAGGATTTCATTTGTGAGTTGATAGGTTTTCCACATTGCACAAATTCCACCCGAGAAACCCGTAGCAGGGACGCAGTAGAATTGATCAAAGCCCGCTTTTCTCTACACTGATTCACTTGGTACCTTGTTTGTTCTTGTTTCAAAAAGTGCCATTAATTGAATTCGTTCAATCTTGCAGAAGGATTCAACATCCATCCAGAAGGCTTTCTTTCCGATCCCGCGACAATTCCAAGTTGTAATCTTTATAGAAAATCATTTATGATTGTGCCCCATATCTTAAGACATTTAGGGGACTTGTGATCGTTTCTGGATAGTAAGGTTTCCATGAACACAAGGAAATTACTGGAAAAATTCCTTATGTTCCTAGTCGGTAGATGGCATAAGTATTTTAAAAGGAAATCATTTTTCATCTCATAAAGTTCATTATTGAGACTAGACCACCGAGATTCATAATGAACCAGGTGTCTTGGATAACACTTCGTAAAGGAGGCACCTAGTTCGCCATGCTTCAGTTTTTTCTCAATCCAATTTTTGCTTTTGTGTTTGTTAGACCAAACAAGCCGTGCTTGTTTGTTCACTGGTTTATTAACATGTAAACCAAACCCAAATTTCCATATATGATTTTCACAAGTTTTCATTTCATGCTTTGTTTTTGAGGGGGAGTTCATCCCATCAGTCAGAGAAATATGATTAAACTTTATTTTGAGGTAAGGATTCATACAAACAATGTAGAAACTAACCCATATCACACAAGAGTTCAGATCATCACAAGAAAACCACGTGATACTCAGAGATGTATTGATACAAATTTTCCAGATTTCAGAGGACAAGAATCCAACATACGATAGTTTCTCATCATTTTTCACAAGGGATTTGTTTCCAGAGGTATCCCTCTCGAGCTGTTTGTTCAAAAGATAGTTTTTCAAGGCCTTCGATATGTAAGGAACTTTGTTCAGGGTGTATTTGTTCAAAGAGTGCCACTTGTTCAGGGTGTATTTGCAAGGAACTTTGTTCAGGGTGTATTTGTTCAAAGAGTGCCACTTGTTCGTATTTGGCATTTTGTGTGCGAGTTGATGAGGTTTTTCCTCGTACATCTTTGTTGTTTTTGAAGTACTGATGTTTGGTATAACCTGGTCACAACTCCACAAAGCCGGAGACAGGTGATTAGTCCAATTTTCATGATCAAAATGACAAGAAAAACACCAAACCTTGTCAAAAATAAGATTCCAAAAAAGGTTGAACCAGATAATAAACCTGTAAAAAGGTTGTCTGATCAAACCAAGTGCAACCAAGCAGTAGCACAAATTCCAGAGCTCAAAACGGTTTGAAAACCAAAAATTAAAAGATTGGTAGAAAGACCAGAAAACATTAGGCAAATCTCTACCCAAAAAGTTTCCACCAGAGGTACAAGTCAGGGTGTTCAAGCTCAGATTGGTTACAATGTTCCAGTTGTTCATCCGACAGAAAAGAAGAGGGATAATATGATTAGCTAGAGGGTCAAAGGGTTGGAACCAACCAAGCAGATACAACATACAACAGAAGAAAGGCACAAGAAACGGCCGATAACAAGAAAAAGATTGGTCAGGGTTTCGGTTCACAGAGATCTGGATCAGAAGCAAACAGCAAGAAACAGATACAACAACCACAGGATCACACAAGTGATTCAACAGAGAATCAAGATACAAGCACCAGACAAAAAACATCCAGCAGCAGATCAGATTGTAGATCAGGTTTAACTTGAAAGAGTAAGAAGTATCAAGCACAGGTTCACGCAAAGAGTCACAACAGAACAAAAATGCTAAACACACAAAAGAGATCAGAGAGAAAAATTCAGAGAGAAGAACCGAGAATCTAGAGTTAGAGCAATAAGACCTGGATCTTCTGGAGTGGTGATAGGCAGGGTGGTTGTCTCTATGCTTCACACACTGGTCGTTGCTTCCTTCACCAACTTCCGACCAACTCTCCAGCAAGCCCGGATCCCACACCGGCACCATGAGACCACCTCCGAGGGAGTGCGAAGAAAGGAAAGGGGGCAGAGGGTTCCACAGAAACCAGATCTGGGCCAGGTAGCAGATGAACTCCTCACAGGCGCAAGGAAAGAGAGGATTCATCCCAGATCCAAGTCTAGTTTTCGTCTCCCGTTCAGGATAGAGATCGATTTTCTGGGGAAGATTTGGGGGGTGAAGATCAGAGATCGAATCCAACTTCGTACTCTTAAAGCCATGGGAGATCCAGCAAGAATCATAAGGATCATGGGTGCTGGCTGCGGTTTTCAAGCTCGGCGGCGGAAGCAAATTTAGGGTTTGGGGTTTCGAGAGCGAGAGAGCTTGGGAGCGTTTTTCTCTGTTCATTTTTTTAGATGGGTTTCTATTGATTTGATTTGAAAAGATAGTTTATATCTATTTTATTTAGACACTAAATTTCTTTTCTGAAAAGTCAATTGTCCAACCCAAATACCCAATAGGCCAATAATGTGTCAAATTTAAGTTTGGAGATGCGAGAAGACTTTGAATACAATGTGGCAAGGTACAGAATTGATCATGGCCCATGACGAAGCTAAGGCCCAGGCCCTTTATAGTTTGGTTTAATGCTTCTTCTTCTTTTACCAATTTCATCCTTCTAGAAGATTGCATTATAATAGTTTTTTTTTTGGGTCGAAATTATAATAGAGCTTATGTACTATGTAGTCGTCAGTCATTACGTATCTCAAAGTTTGATCATAAAATAAAATAAATCGTAAACATGTCGCCGCAAAAATAACGTTTAATGTGTGAAACTCAACAAACCAGCTATAAACAGCTAAGAAATAAGAAAATAAAATAAGGCTTATTTTATATTTGCAATTTTCAATTGAACTCCATGAATCTTCATGCAATTGAAAAGGATATGGTGCACCCGACATTTTTAAGTACTAATGTCAATTTCACAATATTTCCCCACCCAAAATTCAACAAAGTTGAATATTAAACCAGACCTTAAGATTACATTAGAAATCTTATTTTCAATTCATAGAATTTTAGTGAGTACGTTTGACTTCAATCACACGTCTATAAGCCCAAACTTGCATTGCCGAACAAATTCAACAAAGTTGAATATTAAACCAGACCTTAAGAGTACAGTATACAGTATACTATCATAAATATGCGATAAAAATACAATAAAAAAACTTATTTATCTTAAAACTTATTCTACTTCAACCATTTCTCAAAAAACAATCTATTTCAACAAGCTTTATATTTTAATTCTTTATATAATCTTTTTCTTACAGAAATGATATTGAGTTATAGTGGAGATTTTATGCACCAAGAATAAAGGGTTTCTTGACTAAATTACTTTTCGTTGAAGACGAATGCTAGTTTATGACTAGCTTAACACCAAAACTAAAGTATTAGTTCACTCAGGGGCGGAACTAAGGGGGTCCAGTGACCCCTCCCCCCTCGTCTCGTTTTTTTTTTTCCGTTCATTCTTTATATTACTCTTTTTTAGGAATTTTGGTGGGTATCATTGAGTTTAAGGGTACTTTGGTCCAACTTTACGTATTTCTTGCACTCAAATTAGGAGAATTTGTTAATAAAACATCTAAATTCATACACGGACCATCTCAATTTGAATTATGAAACAACAACTTATTTTCGATCTTATAAATTCGAATTGTGATGGTTAGGGTATTTCGATTTAGGTATAGATTTGTTTGAATTAATTTATTTATAATTAAAACTTAATTTAATTTGATCGTGTTAATAAACTTTTATTAAATTGAATTATTCTAAAAAGAAATATAGACAAATTTATTGTGCGAGTAAGAAATTATCAATTTCAAGTATTTGAGTCTCCGACTATTCTTAATAAACCTAAAAACGTTAATTAATATTAATGTTGGTTTTCAAGAAAGAAAAGTAGGAAATAAAAATGCATGTGAGATTGATATTAATATTATTTATAACTATTTTATTTAATATTAATATAATATATATATATATAAAAATTGTACCCTCTTTCAAAATTCAGTAGTTCCGCTACTGAGTTCACTTATCCACCAAGAAAATAATTCCTCTTGACCAACCTAACACATCTTTACTTGGTCAGTCTCAAATCGTATTCAAAAACATATAATATAACGCAATAAATTATCAAGTTCATTAATCCAAAATATCAGCATCTGTGACATAAACACAAAATTGACCAGAATCATTCAAATACTACTGCGTCAGTAAATTTACCCATAGTTCATTGTTTTGATTGGTTAATCCAATTTCTTCTAGAGTTAAAACAGACGGACTCCCACGTATTGCTGGCCAAAGCTGAATCTGAATCGTGCAATCGGACCGAAACCGGTCCGTGTCAAACCCGATTAAATCATGAACTGAATCGAAATCGAACCGACGGTTTAGGCTTGACAAAGTTCAAGTTCAGCCTAGGCTTGAGCCGTTTCAGTGGTTCATCGACCGGTTCGAACCGACGGATCAACGCATTAATTAAAAAAAAACTAAACCCTTCAAATCCTAAAAAATAACCTAACCCTTTAAATCCAAAAAATACTCTAAACCCTACAAAAATACCCCAACCCTTCAAACCCTAAAATAATACCCTAAACCTTTCAAACCTTAACAAATACCCTAAAACCTTATAAACATATACCCTAAATCCTTCAAAGCCTAAAAATATCCTAGACCCTACAAACCCTTCAAAAAGTGTATCCTAAACCCTTCAAAGCCTAAATAATACCCTAAATCCTTCAAACCATATACCCTAAACCAGTAAACCCTTCAATATTCTTATATAGTAAGACGTTTCGACATCAATCGATTACTAGTATAAATGTTAATTTGGCATGATAACCAATATATCAAGAATATTAAATTGGCATATATATAGTTGTTGTAGGAGAATGTGAAATGCTAACCTTGTAATTTATATATACTTAATTCAACATTTCACTAATTTGACTTTTCAAAATTATTACATAAGAAACGGAGTTCATATACTCCCTCCGTCCCTTAATCGACCTGCAATTCCAAGAATTCTCGGTTTCGGTCCCGGTTCAAAATAACTTTAAACCGCCGGTTCAGCACTACTCCCACAGAGGCACAGAGTGAAACCAATCTTTTGGCACGAGATTCAACTCTCTTGAATAAATTTACCCCAAACACGTACGAGGGGCAATAAATTGTTAATGACTCCTATATTCAACAGCATTGACAAAGAAATCCAACAGCATCTAACATATATTGCAGGTAATATGCATGCACTAAAATCCTGCATTATATCATGCATCTAGAAACCCAAGACTTTGCTGCATCTTTCATCATTTCTGAAAATATTATTTTCATACAAGCTAGCTTCTAGAAATCGTATGTATTTTATTCCAATTACGTAAACCCTCAAGCAAGCAGGGTTCATAATATGGTGACACATAAAATCAAGAGATCAACACTTTGAATTTCACCCACGCAAATAAAACAATACTCATCATGAACCGATCTCAAAAATTCTAAATAAACAAGAAAGAGGGCCCCACGTTTACACATGAAATTGGAGGTGATGGAAACTGAATCAATAGTATAAGAAATCAAGATTTGAAGCTTGTTTAGTAATCCATGGCGGCGAATGGTCGAAAAGTCAAACAAGCCAGCCCCTGCCACGTGTCCGAATATCTTCGCCTGCTACTATAAATTACTCACCTCCTGTTACCTACTTTCTTGATCCACTCCAAATCGAATCAATTTCAGAGCACATGATGATGGAGGTGCAACATCAGATGGCTAATTCTCTACCGTCGGATTACAACTTCACCAGCACCGCCGGTGCTTCCGCCGCCGGCCGGTTCAATTACTTCATCAGCGCTCCCACAAGCCCCAGCCGGGCGTCGGAGTTCTACCAGGAATTCAACGATTTCACAATCCTCAATCAATTGTCTACGCAAACTGCAGATCAAGAATTCGCGTTTCACGTCACCAAAGATCGGGATTCAAAGACGCCGATTTCCGCGGCGGAGCTTTTCGACCGCGGTACAATCCGATCCCCATTGGCTCCACCGGCAAAACGCGATTACGGCGGAGGAATCGAGCCGGCGATTACCGTGAAGAGTCCGCTGCTTTCCGCCGTTGGATCTCCGAAATCGAAGGGTAGGACGAAGAGCTTCTGGAGCAATTTCACGCCTAAGAGGAAGAAACACGATAACCCGTATGCACGCGTAGCAGAGGATAATTACGCGTTGGAGAGAGTGAGGGGGAGAGAGAGGGCCCCACCGCAATCCACGTCATCAGGGCGCAGGGTAGCCAGATCGCTCTCTCCCGTACGGGCGCCGTGCTCGCCACTGTCGACGGCTCTGACGACGCCGGCGGCGTCGAAATCAAGCAGGAAGTGGAGGCTGAGGAATTTTCTGCTGTTTCGCAGCGCATCGGAAGGGCGTGCGTCTGATAAAGATCCCATGAGGAAACTCACGTCCTTCTACAGGAGATCGCATCATGAAGATCTCGCGAAAGCTTCAATTTCAAGCTCAAGAACAACGGAGAATAATAAGAACAGTAATGCGACGACGAGGAGAGTTTCGGCACACGAGAGGCATTATACAGTGAACAGAGCGGCATCGGAAGATCTGAAGAAGAAGACATTTCTGCCGTACAAGCAAGGGATTTTAGGGCGATTGGCTGTCAATCCAACCGTTCATTCACTTGCTCACGGATTCGGATCGCTCCCAAGCGGCGGCTGATCATGTTCGTGTTTTATCCGGGTCGGATCTTTCAGAGTCGGAGTCCAAACGGGCCATTATCAGTAAATGATCGATCCGAATATTCTTTCCTTTTTTGTAATGGTATGTATAGGTGCATAAAGAGATGTACTAAAGTACTCTGTAATAAGAACCGAGTGTAGTGCAACTGTGCAAGTAAGTATAGGTGTCAAAAATTTTACTCGATTCGAAAAATATTGGATCAAAAATAACCGATTCGTTTGACTCAATTTTTTTTGAATTGGGTCATTGATTTGTTGAGTCAATATAAATATATTTATATTTTATACGTTAAATATTATAGTATATTTTTTATTAAAATATTATATAATATTAATAATTTTTTTTTATTAAAGTATTATTTTAATACTCATTTGATCAAATTTTAACAAGGCGCTCTCGACTCGAACCTGATTCGCAATGACCCGACCCACAATCGACCTGCATATTTTGACCCGTAATTAATCTGACCCGATACGCTTAAACCCGAATCTGACCCGTTTGACACTTGCAAGCAATCACAAACAATTTACTTTATCATTTTTCATATGACAATATATCCAAACTACTAGCATTGAATTGAATTCAATCTTAGTATTCTTCTTTTTCTTTACTTTAACAATTTTAATTTTATTATACTTTACCGGAAAAAGCAAAAATTGAAGTGGCGTGATTTGGGTGCTTAAGAAAAAGGTGACAACCCTATTCATGGAACAAAAGTTTGGATACAGGATAGGATAATTGACAAGTATCAATTGGCAATCCAAAATTATAATGCAACAAGCTTCACCAATAGAATTAATTAAATCAGGTTGGGGAATATACATATAGAATGGTCCCTTTGTGTGGAGTAATTGACTAGTCATTTGCAAAATGGACTTTTTTCCTAATAATTTACAATCCCACAAGACCAAACTTCCACTGATTATACAATGGTCCATATAGGATCAAAGCTCACTATTCACCATCACCTTTTTTCTTATTGCATTATGATTTTATTGAGTCTCATCCACCACTTAATCGCTTCCTCTTCTTCCTCAACTTTTGCTTCAAATCACCAGTTTTGAGAAAAAAGGGGCTCAAGTAGGAAATTGTTTTCCTAGTTCTAGTTCTGTGGTGGGCCTGGCCCAGCCCAACTTTGCAATTTCTTACATGAGTAGATCAAATCAGAATTCAGATTGATAGTTATCTGCCTTTTGTATGCCCTTTTATTGTGGATTTTTTATCTAGTTCGTCTGTCTCTATTTTGTCTCGTCTTTCGTAAACATTTTTTCGACTTATTCGAGTAATTGATGCGTATATCTTGTTAGGAAGTGAACTTTTGGAAACTGGAACTCCAGTTCCCTACCTAGTCCCCTTTCTCAGTTTTCTTAGTTTTGACGATGACAAACACTTTGCTACTAATAGTTCCACATGTGTAGTTGAGCAGGGAACTCAGGTTCGAGAAAAGAAGAACGTAGACCAAGAAGTCAGTTTTGGGAACTGGCATGGGAACTGAAGAACGCAAAAGTCGCGCTTATATGGAAAGCGATTTAAAGGAGCGGCGGCTGACTTATTAGGGTAGATCTTTTATATTAGAGAGAGAATATAAAAGATATCCTTGTTTCCATATTTTTAGGAGATTCTTTGAATATCTTTTATGGAAGCAAAAATATGTAAAATCGGGAAATATATTATTTGGTAACAAATATTATCTTTTTTGATTTCTTTTGATTATTTTACTTCTGCAAATCATCCAGCTGTAGATATTATTCTATATGGACGAAATGTATAAGTAAAGTAATTAAAACTCTCTCATCTCTAACGATTTAACAAAATTCAAAAATTCATCCAGAGTTGAACGTGAAGAGAAATCGTCCTTGTTCTTGTGAGAAGAATTGTGTAAGTCACTTGCTTGTTGTGTGCTTGATTAGGTCGAACTAGGTAGAGAGTCTTAAGTGCGTCTTAAGTATTTAATCTGTGTGTTCTATTCTAGTTGATTGTAATCGAAGCATTAATACAAGAAGTAGACTTTGAAATCCTCTTGCAAGAGAGGTAGTGAGTTTTATCCTGGATAACTAGTTGGCTATCAAAGGTTCCCACTCTAAGGAACTTGTCTTGATTCTGTTATTATTTACTTATTCCGCTGCTAAGGAACTGGACTCCCAGTTCCCTTTGATTGCTAACACGTACGATCCTACACATCTTAACTCTCCCAGATTCTGTATATGCTGGATATACTCAGTAAATATTGTTGTTGTTACTATTGTTGATGATAGCTATAATACTATGTGGGTATGGATATAAGTTAGTAATTGTGTTGCCAGGAAAGTTGGGGAAAGCTCAGTAGATGAAGATATAGTTGGACACATATAATCAACCAAATGAATAGGGAACTAGCACAACTTAAAGATTCTACAAGCATGTCTAACGTTTCCCATGTTTCATGTGATAATTGTACTACTCTTGAAAATGAACTAGCACATCTTAAAGATTTTGCAAGCATGTCTAGTGTTTCCCATGTTTCATGTGATAATTGTGTTGTGCTTGAAAAGGAACTTAAGCATGCTAAGAATTGTCAGAGTTCCCTTACTCCAGAAAATGATTTGCTTGTTGAGATCATAGATAAGCTTGATGTGTTGACTACTTCTATTAATGAAAAAACTGTCAATCAAACTGTGTTTGTTAAGCAAAGATATGGTATTGGTTATCCGGGAAAAGAAGATTCTGAGGATTCATGCTCTGCTGAAAATGAGAAGCTAAGAAGGGAACTGGTTGAGAAAAATGAAACTCTCAATTTCGCTCTTCAAACTTCTCGTGATAAAAATCAGTTCTTAGAAGAGAAGGTAAAGGTTCTTGAGAAGAAGCCTAAAGGTAAGCAAACCTGGTTTGATGGACAGAACGCTCATAAAATGTACGTCAATCAAGCTCAGGGAACTAGAGGTAAGGGAATTGACTTCCAGCAGAGAAAATATGAAAAACCTTTTTGTCCCGGTAAAGGAAAATATGGTCATGTTAAGTATAATCGTGTTTGCTGGCATTATGGTAAAAATGGTCATTATATTCATGATTGCATTCATAAGAAAAGGCAAATTGAATAAAGTCATAGGAAAAGGAACTTGGATGTTGAGATTAGTGGTCATGTGTATTACTCAACTAACTTGCAGGTGCAAAGGAACTCTCATTATCACAAACCCAGAAAAGCCAAGCTTGTCTGGGTGCGTAAGTCTTAATTGAATTGCAGGTTGAAGTGAGATGTCTAGTTTCCTACAAATTGAGAATTAATGATTGGGACGCAAAATTGAAGATTTTTTAAGCTCATCTCACTTCAGAGGAATAACAGAGGAAATATGTCATTTGTTAAAGAAAGATTTGTATGAAGAAGCAGAAAACAATGAAGGGAACTCCAATGCAAATGGAAATGATAGAGGGTCACAAGTTGGTGACGTTAGTTCCCAGTGTTACTATGAAGGGAACTACAAGTATCAAAAGTCAATGATTCAGGGGAAACTGACGTAAATAAGGAAATTTGTCACCTCAGCTGCTTATAGTTTCCAAGTCCTATTGTTGGAATCATCTTGGTGGTCAAGGTATGTTCCTTTGACACTATTCTTATCATGTGTGATGTTTCTAGTGCCTTTAACTTTGTGTAGTATTCAGCTCCTCATGCTAGGACCAAGCATAAATATAAGACATCATTTCTTGCGTGATCATATTGAAAAAGGGAACATTTTGCTAGAACAGTGTAAGATTGAGGATCAAATTGCCGATATATTCACCAAAGCATTGAATCGTGAACCGTTTGAGACCCTAAGGTTGCTTCTGTGAATGATTTCCCTAAACTAGTAGT
Source organism: Rheum nobile (assembly GCA_027886185.1). NCBI lineage: Eukaryota > Viridiplantae > Streptophyta > Magnoliopsida > Caryophyllales > Polygonaceae > Rheum > Rheum nobile. The sequence goes on along the minus strand of WOAB01000734.1, from coordinate 378,783 downwards.
TCCGATTGTTCTTACTAGTTCCCTTGCTTTGACTAGATTTGATCTTTTCTATGATTTCATTGACAATATTGATGATATTTGATCTTGTAATGGCCTCGCATGTCCTGTAATAGTTGTTCTAAAGCATGGTCTTAATTATCTTGCATGATTTCATGTTTTTATGGTATAATTGAACCTTGATTGCATCTCTTTGTTGGCCTTAAAAGTAGTCAGTTTGATCTATTTTAACCCTCATCATAAGCCGAAATGATAATTGACTACAAACCGTCCTAAGCCTGACTGTATTGCATAATTCCTTATGATCCATCTTTAGTCCACAACTGGGAATTATCTTTGTGGTGTCAAAATTGCCAACCTCTTTTCTCTTGATCATGGGTATGTATTTTTCTTGAGTGTTGCTTGGTTCCCTACATAAATGTACCCATATCTATCATGTTCTGTGTCATCAATTGAGGAAAAGGAACTAAGGAAAGGAACTGGGAATTGCTCTCAACGTCCAGAATTCAAATCTGCTGGAATTTCGCTGCTTCCTGAGAAAAATTAATGCAAGTATAGTCGTTGAAGATCTTATGAATGTTGGAGTGCTGCTTTGGGTTTCCTATTCTTGGATAAAAATTTCAGCGAATTCCCTAAGTAAAAAAAAAAGGTTGAAAGAAAGAAGCTATATGTGTAGCCCGAAGAGAAGAAAATTAAGGAGCAGAAGCATGAGGAGTAGTTCTCCTGGTTCCCTACTCAGATGACACGGAGCCCTTAGTTCCCTTAGGATCCCTCTTCCACATTATGATCCTTTTTGTGTCTCTCTGAGTGCTTTATTGTTATATGTGTCTTTGCTTCTCTTATATTTAATGAAATATTTTGATGTCATTACGTTGTTAATCTTGCCTTCAACTTCTATTACGGTGCCATTTCTCTAGAGGTCAAAACAAGTCATTAGTTCTCTCTAAATTGTCTATGCTTATCATCTAACTGTTTCTTTTCGATGATGTCAAAAGGGGGAATGAACTCTGCAACCTGGAACTAATAGGATGAAAGGATATCTGAACTGGTTGTCTCTTTAAGGGGGAATAAAGGAACTCGGCTTGATGTTAAGGGGGAATATGCAATTCACTAATGATTATTCTACATCTAGCCTTCCTTATATATATCATGCTTCATATCATTCATGCCTATTTTAGATATGCCAAGTTCTACATGTTTGTCATCATCAAAAATGGGGAAATTGTTAGGAAGTGAACTTTTGGGAACTGGAACTCCAGTTCCCTTCCTCAGTTTTCATAGTTTTGACGATGACAAACAATTTGCTACTAATAGTTCCACATGTGTAGTTGAGCAGAGAACTCAGGTTCGAGAAAAGAAGAACGTAGACCAAGAAGTCAGTTTTGGGAACTGGCATGGGAACTGAGGAACGCAGAAATCGCGCTTATATGGAAAGCAATTTAAAGGAGCGGCGGCTGGCTTATTAGGGTAGATCTTTTATATTAGAGAGAGAATATAAAAGATATCCTTGTTTCCATATTTTTAGGAGATTCTTTGAATATCTTTTATGGAAGCAAAAATATGTAAAATCGGGAAAGATATTATTTGGTAACAAATATTATCTTTTTTGATTTCTTTTGATTATTTTACTTGTGCAAATCATCCAACTGTAGATATTATTCTACATGGACGAAATGTATAAGTAAAGTAATTAAAACTCTCTCATCTCTAACGATTTAACGAAATTCAAAAATTCATCCAGAGTTGAACGTGAAGAGAAATCGTCCTTGTTCTTGTGAGAAGAATTGTGTAAGTCACTTGCTTGTTGTGTGCTTGATTAGGTCGAACTAGGTAGAGAGTCTTAAATGCGTCTTAAGTCTTTAATCTGTGTGTTCTATTCTAGTTGATTGTAATCGAAGCATTAATACAAGAAGTAGACTTTGAAATCCTCTTACAAGAGAGGTAGTGGGTTTTATCCTGGATAACTAGTTGGTTATCAAAGGTTCCCACTCTAAGGAACTTGTCTTGATTCTGTTATTATTTACTTATTCCGCTGCTAAGGAACTGGACTCCCAGTTCCCTTTGATTGCTAACACGTACGATCCTACACATCTTAACTCTCCCAGATTCTGTATATGCTGGATATACTCAGTAAATATTGTTGTTGTTACTATTGTTGATGATAGCTATAATACTATATGGGTATGGATATAAGTTAGTAATTGTGTTGCCAGGAAAGTTGGGGAAAGCTCAGTAGATGGAGATATAGTTGGACACATATAATCAACCAAATGAATAGGACAAGACCTTACTCGAGTAGACTGTCTAGTAGGTAAATGTGCATGAGCGGGTAAAGTAGAAGGGCTAGGTATCAGGAGAATAAGGGACAATAGGACTTTGTATAATAGGGGAAGCATTATCCGATGGAAATAAATCAGGAGGTGCAGCAGGGTTGACAAGAGGTAAAGGAGATACAATGGAGTGGGTAGGAGATAGGGTAGGGGTTTTGAATGGCAGAATGTTTTCCTGAAATATCACTTCTCTGCTGGTGAAGACAGTGTTACTATCTAAATCAAATAGCCGGTAAGCTTTCTGAGCAAAAGGAAAGCCTAGCAAAATACACTTTCTCGATCTTGCTGCAAACTTGCCAGCTGCTCTGTGATTGTCAAGTGCAAAACAAAGACACCCAATTAGTCTCAAATGATCAAGAGAAGGAGGCTTACCATAAAGCAACTCATGTGGTGTCTTCCACTGTAACACAGATGAAGGTAATAGATTGATGATGTGAGTAACCGCCATCACACATTCTCCCCAGAATTTTGTTGGTAGATTAGCATGAAGTCAAATAGCTCGAGCAGTTTCAATAAGATGGCGATGTTTGCGTTCCACTCGACCATTTTGTTGGGGAGTATAAGGAGTTGATCGTTGATGAATAATTCCCTTAGATGCAAAATACTCAAGAAACTCTCTATGCACAAATTCAGTTCCATTGTCGCTGCGAACTTCTTTGACTTTAACTAAAAATTGAGTTTCAATGTACTAGACAAATCCTCAAAAAATAAGAAAATACTTGTTGTTTGTTGTTAATAAGATGTGTCCTAGTAGTTCGCCTGAAATCATTAAGTATGGTAATGAAGTATTTAGCTCATGTAATAGAAGTAGTTTTGTACGAACCCCAAAGGTCAATATGAATCAAATCAAACATGTGCTTAGCAACATAATTACTAGACTGAAATGGTTGTCTGTGTTGTTTAGCAAGTACACATATATCACAAGAATTGTCAAACAACTCAGTCCCTGAAACCATCTGTTTCAGTTTATCAATGGATGTGTGTCCCAACCTAGCATGCCACATATCTATACAGGCTTATTACAAGAAGGAATTCCATCCTTCGAAGTGCAAGAAAACATAGGTATATGAGTAGTAAAATCATAAGACTGAAGTGGAGCCTGCAACCAGTATAAGCCTCCAACCTTCTTTCTAGATAAAACCTCCTGACCAGTCTTATGGTCCTGAAACACAACACGATTTGTGTCAAAAACAGCAATCAAATCATTATCCTCAATCAACTTGCCCACTAATAATAGATTGTGTCGAAACTCAGGTGTACACAAGACATTCTTGAGCTTGACAGAAGAAGAGAATACAATATCACCAACCTCAGTTACCAATTTGTGACTTCCATCAGACAAACAATTTTTATCAGGTTTAGATAAAGATTGTTTTTTAGAAAGCAAACTCTCAGTATGAACCATATGATCAGATGCTCCTGTGTCAGCAATCCAGTTTAGACCATTTTGACAAACTGAATTTGAAGAAGAAATAGCAACATAGATACCTGCAAAATAAGTATTTGCTATGTCTTTGCCTTTCATAGCACGAATGAGTTCCTGACAAGCATTAATGAGACTAGCATCACTCTCTAATCTCTTACTGTCTGAACTTTCAGCATCTAGAGGAGAATTCAGAAATTCGGCTGCATTTGCCATAGAAGAACCTCTCTTTATCTCCTTAAGATCTTTGTACCAGTCTGGGAATCCCAAAATCTTGAAGCATTGGTCAACTGTAAGACCTCTCATCTTGCAGTGAGAACACTGCCTCTCCAACTTTGCTTTCTTGTATTCCTCCTTGGACATCCAAGTCGCCTTGGATCGATTGGTTGTCAAAGCATTGTCATCCTGTCCAATTTATTATGCTCCAGTAATGATTCGCTGCCTTTCGACTTGTTGAACTAGGTAGAAAGCTTTGTTCACTGAAGGAAGAGGATCAGTAGACAGAATTTGACTTCGCACAAATTCAAATCCATCATTAAGACTAATGAGAAATTGCATCACCATAATAGAATTCTCCTTTTCAAGAATCTTCCTCTGTAGATCACAAGTACAATTTCCCATAGCTCCACAATTACACTCAGGATATCCATCCAGACTCTGGATTTCATCCCAAATCTTCTTCATTCTTCCATAATAGTCAACAACAGATGTGTTCTCTTGAGTCAAAGTATTCAACGATCTACGCAACTAATACAAGAGAGGTGCACTAGATTGACCATACCTCTCGGTGATCTTGTTCCACAAATGTCGAGCATAATTCACGTACATGAATCCGTCTCCCAGTGAACCTTCCATGGAGTTCACAATCCAGCAGCGAACCATATAGTTTGCGTGCATCTAGAGATGTTCACAGTTCTGGAACCGCCGGTTCCGGTTCCAATAAATCATGAACCGAAATCGACCAAGTCCGATTCCATCCGGTTTTGCCGGTTTCGGTTGCGGTTCCGAATCCGGTTTCGGTCGGTTTTGAGTCGGTTCCGAATCGGATAAAAATTAATATTTTTTATAAAAAATATCAAAAAAAAGTTGAATATAAAAAAATATTAACATTAATCATTTAATCTTTATATTTTAATTACAAAATATATTCTTAAACTAAAAAATATAATAAGCATTTGTCTTTGTACAAAATTATAAGGGAAAAAATTGGAAAAACAAAGGGTTTGAACATAATTAAATTGCTTATGTGTTCTCTCCGGGTTAGAGAAATCAAAACCCACGTAGTCCTCTTACCTTTATTATGGAAATTGACTTAGCTAATAGGTTTGAAATTGGTGGTTCTGAAACGGTTTGAAACCGCCGGTTCCGAACCGTTTTGAACCGCCGGTTCCACGGTTCTATGAAATCATGAACTGAAACCAAAACCGACCTCGAACGGTTTTAGTCGGTTTCGATTTCGGTTCGGTTACGATTTCAGACGGTTTTGGGCGGTTCCAGAGCCGCCGGTTGAACGGTTCAAAGGAATCGCTGAACACCTCTACGCGCATCCATCTCTCAAACTCAAGAGTTCCTTTCGTCGGGATCGGCAAAGTTCCATCGATGAATCGAAGTTTGCACTTCGATCCAAGTGCCATGCGAATAGCTCTGCTCCAGGAAAGAAAATTTTTGCCATTGAACATGCTCGTCACGAGCCTTGCTCCAGGATGATCCGAATTTGACAAAGCATACGGATCACTCTCATTGTTCTGTTCTCCGACTACTTGATCCTCGTTCTCAAGATCAACCATCAATCAGTCAATCGATGATTTCGAGAGGAAATCAAGCAGGAAGGAAATCGAAACGAAAGGGAAAAAATCACGAACACAATCGCGAAACAAATGAACAAACATAATCGAAAGAAGCAGAAGAACACTCAATCTAGAACCTAACACTCTAATACCATGAAAACAGATCCAGATCGGACAGATCGAGGTGATCTGCCATGGAAGCTCAAAGAAAGCTCTCAAGGAGCATAACAGAATCAGTTAGAGATTTCTCGTGTATTTCTCTCACACACAAAAAGGGTGTGGACCATCCTATATGTACAGATGGACTAGGAAGCTGCAACTAACTACTATGCACACGTCAGCGTGCTTCCTATCTACGTATATATATATATATATAGTTTACAATTAGATAGTTAACTTCCAAAATGAATGAATTTTGTGAAAATGGATCATCCCTCCTTGATCACATGTATGATGTATACATGTTGAACTCAAGACTCTGATAAAGTGATAACAGATACCAAGGTTGTTGTGAAAGATAAGATGAAAAGAAATAATCCCACATCGGAATTATAAAGAAACCAAGATCACTATATAATATCATGGATTACTCCTCATATTGTCAATTGATTTAAAGATGGAACCACGTGAGTTTATATGGTGGGCACAGACGTACACGCTCCTTCCCTAACCGGCCCACACTTTAATAGTTGTAACAGTAAACATAAATTATTGTATGGAAAAAATCAACAATAGTAAGCATAAATGATATGAAGCAAAGTAAGCAATGCTAAACAAGGCACATGCCTCAACGTCCCCTACCTCCTTTTTGAGGGCATTTTGCTCCACCATTTGTAAATTTGATAGCCAAACCTAAAAATTATAAGATCGACCACACACCAATTACGTTGTCTATCACTTCTTGTCTATTCTTTTTTTTTCTCAAAAATGGTACCTTCTTATCAAATCATTAAACCCTACTATGTCACATCAAAATCTCCTGTGTACTCACCCATACTCCTAAATTAACTGAATTTCAGCGACCAAGCTAGATACCTAATTGACATGTTTGTTTTCGGTAGTTTATTTGATCGATCGTCAAAGTAAAGCTCATACAACCGGCCATAATCAACCTACGTACTGATATTTGTATGCATATCTATTAATCGGATTAGGTGGATTGGATTACAAGTCTATTTCGATTGGTCATTACAAGTACACCCAAGACTGACCATATCTTTTTTTGTATGAATATTGGTTGATAAATTTACAATTTATATAGTAATATCAATATGTAAATGATATTAGTAAAAGTCGATCAGAACATGGTTGTCATCAACCGAATTAAAATACGCATCTTGCATGTCATAATTACAATATAAATTCATCTAAATAATGTTATATTAATTAGATATTTTTTAGAAGAAATGAGTAATACATTCCTAAAGAGTATATAGTTATATGTATAAAGCTAAATTGGTCTGAATTTGGGTCACTTTAGTACTTGGATTGGTTATTATTTTTCCAACTAATATAATTCACATCAACTCACCTCCACCCAATAGGAATTTATAGGTTTAGAGTGGAGCTAGGATTTTACTCTATGAGGGTTAAAATCTCGCGTGATTAAAATCTCAGGTGTTTTAAATCCAACGTGACTTAAATCTTATTTTATAAAAATTAATTTTAATTTTTGTGAAACTTTCACATGAGATGAGGGAAAAAAAACTTAATGTAATTTTATTTTCGTGGCTTAAATCTGTTAAAAAAAATAAATTAAAGTAATTTTAATTTTCGTGAATATGTAATTTTATTTTCAGATGAAATGAAAAAAAAAATTAAGATAATTTTATTTTCAAAGAAAAAATCAGCGCACCCCATGTAAATCTGCCCCTATTTTTTTTTCGGCGATAAACCGCACACTCCCATTTTGTACGCCTCGCACTCTCCCCTGGGCGGCACGAGGTGCCGCCCAGAAGACCCTATCAAAAACCCGGTCTAACTATGGGCGGCAATATGTGCAGCCCAGACGAACCGGATTTTTGTAAAACCCGATTCAGAGGCTGGGCTGCACCTATTGCCGCCCAGATTTGTTTTTTTTTTTGGGAGAATCCGGTTTAAAATTTTATTTTATTTATTTAAATAAAAATAGATTGAATTTGAGGAACTCGGGTTTAATTGTGGGCGGCAACAACTGCCGCCCAGAAAACCCTCAAAAGAATTTAAAATTTGACGTGGGCGGCACCTATTGCCGCCCACCTTTAACCCCCAAAAAAAAATTGTACTTTTTTTCCATAATCATGTAGAAAATTTCAATACGAGTCCGTACATATAAAATTCGTCCAAAACGGACATCGTTTGCCCCTCCAAAAGCCCAAAAAACGAAGCCTTGTAGTGAAATTTGGTGTCCGGCATATAGCGCATTGTAGTGAAATTTTTTGCATTTTTCTACTATAATTTTGTATAAAATTTTAATACGAGTCCGTACATATAAAATTCATCCAAAACGAATATCGTTTTCCCCTCCAAAAAGCCAAAAATCAAGAATAAAAACTTTATATACTATAATATTTTATTATATTTCATATATTTATACTTATATATTATAGTATTTCATTATATTTCATATAGTTACATTATATATTATAGTATTTTATTATATTTCATATAGTTATACTTATGTACTATAGTATTTCATTAAATTTCGTATAGTTACACTTATATACTATAGTATTTTATTATATTTCATATAGTTACACTTATGTACTATTGTAATTCATTAAATTTCATATAGTTACACTTATGTACTATAGTATTTTATTAAATCTAGTATACTTAGACTTATATATTATAGTATTTCATTATATTTCATATAGTTACACTTATATACTATAGTCAACAACAACAACAACATTACCCCAGTGCCATAAAGGCTCCCGCTTATAGCAGGGTAAGGGGGGGTCGGATGTACGCAACCGTACCCCTGTGTTAAAAACACAGAGAGGTTGTTTCCGATGACCCAAAATGAAAATTGCGTCGATGATTGCATAGTCTGACTACTACTTCACAATATAAGAAGCGTAGACAGTTTAATGAGCCATTTTGCTTTATTCCATACTTATATACTATAGTATTTCATTAAATTTCATATAGCTACACTTATGTATTATTATATTTCATATAGTTACACTTATGTAATATAGTATTTCATTAAATATAATATACTTAGACTTATATACTATAGTATATTAGTCTAAGTAAACTAGATTTAATAAAATACTATAGTATATTAGTCTAAGTAAACTAGATTTAATGAAATACTATAGTAAATAAGTGTAACTATATGAAATTTAATGAAATACTATAGTATATAAGTCTAAGTATACTAGATTTAATGAAATACTATAGTATATAAGTATAACTATATGAAATATAATAAAATACTATAATATATAAGTCTAAGTATATATCATATGATTATATCTTTGGTTATAACATATGATTATATCCTATAATTATATAATATATGATTATATCATATAGTATTTCATTATATTTCATATAATTATACTTATATACTATAGTATTTTATTATATTTCATATAGTTATATTTATATACTATAGTATTTCATTATATTTCATATAGTTACACTAATATACTATAGTATTTCATTATATTTCATACAATTATACTTATATACTATAGTATTATCATTATATACTATAGTATTTCATTATACTTCATATAGTTACACTTATGTACTATAGTATCTCATTACATTTCATATAGTTACACTTATACACAATAGTATTTCATTACATTTCATATAGTTATACTTATATACTATAGTATTTCATTATATTTTATACAGTTATACCTATATACTATAGTATTTCATTATATTTCATATAGTTATACTTATATACTATAGTATTTCATTATATTTCATATAGTTATACCTATATACTATAGTATTTCATTATATTTCATATAGTTATACTTATATACTATAGTATTTCATTATACTTCATATAGTTACACTTATGTACTATAGTATCTCATTACATTTCATATAGTTTACTTATATACTATAGTATTTCATTACATTTCATATAGTTACACTTATATACTATAGTATTATCATTTATCTGCAACGTCATGGTGGTGTCGTCCGTTCGTTTCGGCACATCAGGAGTTGATGCTCAGAGTTTAAGTAACCTATTGAAGGATAAAAAGCTTGCAGACGAAGATTTAAAAGTCAGTATTTTAAGTTGTTATGTGTTTTGAGACTGTCAAATGTTACCTTGATGTATCTTCATAATTTAGCCATGTAATTATGTTATGTATTTAAGCTTAATTATTCTGGAAAAGCCTGGGGTGACTTTGGACGGTAAAATCTGAGGTCACTGGCATGTAATATCTCCGGTATAAATTGGGGGTGTTAAAATATCATATAATTATATCATATAGTTATATATCATATGGTTATATCATATAGTTATAACATATGATTATATCATATAGTTATAACATATGATTATATCATATAGTTATATCATATGATTATATCTTTGGTTATAACATATGATTATATCCTAAAATAATATAATATATGATTATATCATATAGTATTTCATTATATTTCATATAATTATACTTATATACTATAGTATTTCATTATATTTCATATAATTACATTTATATACTATAGTATTTCATTATATTTCATATAGTTACACTAATATACTATAGTATTTCATTATATTTCATGCAATTATACTTATATACTATAGTATTATCATTATATACTATAGTATTTCATTATACTTCATATAGTTACACTTATGTACTATAGTATCTCATTACATTTCATATAGTTACACTTATACACAATAGTATTTCATTACATTTCATATAGTTATACTTATATACTATAGTATTTCATTATATTTCATATAGTTATACCTATATACTATAGTAATTCATTATATTTCATATAGTTATACTTATATACTATAGTATTTCATTATACTTCATATAGTTACACTTATGTACTATAGTATCTCATTACATTTCATATAGTTACACTTATATACTATAGTATTTCATTACATTTCATATAGTTACACTTATATACTATAGTATTATCATTATATATTATAGTATTTTATTATATTTCATATAGTTATACTTATATACTATAGTATTTCATTATATTTCATATAGTTATACTTATATACTATAGTATTTCATTATATTTCATACAGTTACACTTATGTACCATTGTATTTCATTATATTTCATATAGTTACACTTATGTACTATAGTATTTCATTACATTTCATACTATAGTATTTTATTATATTTCATATAGTTACACTTATATACTATAGTATTTCATTAAATCTAGTATACTTAGACTTATATAATATATTATTTTATTATATTTCATATAGTTACACTTATATAATATAGTATTTCATTAAATCTAGTATACTTAGACTTATATACTATAGTATTTCATTAAATTTCATATAGTTACACTTATGTACTATAGTATTTCATTAAATCTAGTATACTTAGACTTATATACTATAGTATTTCATTAAATTTCATATAGTTACACTTATTTCATATAGTTACACTTTTTGTTGTTGACTATAGTATATAAGTCTAAGTATACTAGATTTAATAAAATACTATAGTTCATAAGTGTAACTATATAAAATATAATGAAATACTATAATATATAAGTCTAAGTATACTAGATTTAATAAAATACTATAGTACATAAGTGTAACTATATGAAATTTAATGAATTACAATAGTACATAAGTGTAACTATATGAAATATAATAAAATACTATAGTATATAAGTGTAACTATACGAAATTTAATGAAATACTATAGTACATAAGTGTAACTATATGAAATATAATAAAATAGTATAATATAGAATGTAACTATATGAAATATAATGAAATACTATAATATATAAGTATAAATATATGAAATATAATAAAATACTATAGTATATAAAGTTTTTATTCTTGATTTTTGGCTTTTTGGAGGGGAAAACGATATTCGTTTTGGATGAATTTTATATGTACGGACTCGTATTAAAATTTTATACAAAATTATAGTAGAAAAATGCATAGTATTTCACTACAATGCGCTATATGTTGGGCACCAAATTTCACTACAAGACTTCGTTTTTTGGGCTTTTGTAGGGGAAAACGATGTCCGTTTTGGACGAATTCTATATGTACGGACTCGTATTGAAATTCTCTACATGATTATGGAAAAAAAAGTACAATTTTTTTTTGGGGGTTAAAGGTGGGCGGCAATAGGTGCCGCCCACGTCAAATTTTAAATTCTTTTGAGGGTTTTTTGGGCGGCAGTTGTTGCCGTCCACAATTAAACTGGTTTAGTGGGCGGCACATATTACCGCCTATTAATCCGGTTCAGTGAACCAGATTAAAAATAAAATAAAATAAATCATAGTTTTAATTAAAAAAAAATTGAACCCATCCTGGGCGGCACCTAGTGCCGTCCAAGAAAATTGGGTTTTTTGGGCGGCACCTCGTGCCGCCCAGGGGGGAGTGCGAGGCGTAAAAATCTGGAGTGCGCGGTTTTACAGCCTTTTTTTTTATGGAAATCTGCCCCTATTTAGAATAAGGGAAACAAGTCAAATTTCTAAGTTTAATGATAACCATGAAATACCGTAAATACGAGGGTATGTATCCGCCTTCCTCTCATTCATTGTAAGAGTCTAATTAAGTATCTCTTATCAGTGTTGGTCCTAAATTTTGGGGCGAAATTCCGATGAGGAAGCCCTCTTAGAGAAGGAATAAGGATGAACTCAATCCGTAGGATGGAGTTGATCCAAAGGCCACAAGCTATGTGTAGGAGGTGGGCCCGTGCGTGCAATATCCAGGTTTTGGGATTGAAAAATAGCGGGCTTCCAAAAAAACCGTTCGCTTTCTTCTCTACTCTCTTCTCTCGTTCAATTGCTCTCTTCTCGATTCTCTCTTCTCTACTCTCTTCTCTACTCTCTTCTCGATTCTCTCGAACTTCCGTTGCACCTACAAGAGATTTCGAAGGCGATTTCCAGCAATTCGAACTTCAAAACCCTAGAAAAGGCAATTTCCAGCGATTTCGAAGCATTAAAAGGCGAATCGTCGCGATTTCGACAACAACCTAAAACATAGAAAGAAGAAGAAGAATCAACAACAAAGAAGAACAAAATGAGGTCGAAGATTGCGAGTGGAACACAAGGTATATTTTCAGTTGTTCAGTTGATGAATCGTCGCGATTTTGGTATGCATTTTATACAGTATGCAAAGGTAGATGTAAAGATTTCTCACTAAATACATAATCGCAAAGGTAGATGTAGATATTTCTCACTAAATACATACTCTGATTTGAACTTGCTTCTATATATGTGACTGAATATAACTCTATGCATAATAGATCAGTAAAAAGTGCATGACTCGCTTCTTTTGCTCTAACATGTGTGTGTAGATGCATGGCTGAAGAGTGTTGGTGCATGAGTAAGTGTTTGTAGGTGCATGACTTAGTGTGTGATGGTGTTTGAGTAACTATGTGTGTAGATGCAAGACTATGAGTGCATGGTGCATAAGTAAATTTGAATCTAGATGCATGAATATATCTGTGTGCATGAGTCAGAGAATATGAGTGCATGAGTAAGTGTTTCTATGTGCATGACTTACTGTGTGTTGGTGCATGAGTAACTATGTGTGTATATGCAAGAGTTAAGAGTGTGTAGATGCATGAGTCTATTTGTATAGGTGCATGACTGAAAATGGATTGATGCATGAATGAATATTTCTGTGTGCATGAGTCAGATAATATGTGTATGTGAGTGCATGAGTAAGTGTATCTAGGTGTATGACTTAGTTTGTGATGGTGCATGAGTAACTATATGTGTATGTGCCTTCGTCTTTGTATGCAGGTGCTTCAGTTAAGAGTGTGTAGATGCATGAGCCTAACATGTGGTTATGTGAATAGTACTGTCCATTATGAATGATATATGTGTATAATATGTAGGAAAAGGCAAGCATGGTGATGACAAAAATCCACCTCATATAGTCAAGGGGTTAAGATATGGTACATTAATCATTATTCAAACATCAGTCCAGCTTACATCACCAAGCAAAACTCAAAACAAATCCAGATATCAAGCTAAAACAAAACAACTAGATCCAGTTACAACAAATACAACTTCGCCATCACCATCAATAACAAAAAGAGTAACAAGATCACAAAAACATGTAGACACTGGTAAGTCAAATAGAAATATAAATGCATCAGTCAAGTAGAAATACAAATGCATGAGTAAAAAATAACTAAAGTGCATGAGTTATTTCTTATTGGTGCATGAGTTATTTCTCTGTAATTTCTTGTTGGTGCATGAGTTGGTATGTTAGTGCATGACTTAATATCTAATATTGCATGAGTAAATTACTTGTTGGTGCATGAGTATGTTTGTGCACCAATAAACAACCACTCATGCACTTTAACTGTATAGTCACAAGCACAAGCACTTATATGTGCAGCTTTACAAACAGACTTATGCACCAATAAACAAGCACTCATGCATAAGTATGTTTGCAAAAAGGTGCATGAATAAGTGCTTGTGCTTGTGTTTAAAAATGTGTGCATGAACAAATTCTTGTGCACCGTGAATTAACAGACAGTGAAGACCAACAAACTGTCCAACCAGCGACAATGCATGGAGATGCACCCCCTCCCACTCTTCTGGCTGGTAAGCTAATGCTCATCATATCTCTTTAAATTTTAATCACCATTGATTTGTTAGTCAATATGTAATGCGTTTGAGTTTTGAACACAGGGAAGAGAAGAAAGACCCAAGGAAAGGGCCCTCAAAAATTAAAAAGGCCAAGGGTCTTAGATGAAGATCACAACGATAGTGAAGATGTACCCATTGCTGAGATGCTTCTGAAGATGGAGAGGAAAGCAACAGAAGAAAGGAAGTCTGCTCATAAAAAGGTTGCTGCAGACATAAAAGGGAAGGCCAGGGTGGAGGATGAGGAGGAGAAGAAGACTAAAAAAACAAAGAAACAGGTGAGGGGGGATAAAGAGAGGGTGGAGAATGTGTTTGTTCTAGAATCCAAGATCCCAAAGCTGGGGAACAAAAGCGAAATTCTAGAACTGAGGAAGGACTACCCCATGCTGGTGTGTAGAACATCCCCCTCTGTTATTTCCTCCTACGTGCTTTCCAAACCTGATTTCACACCCAATCAGAGAAATGCTCTAATGGAAATTGGCTTTGAAAGTCTTGTCCACTGGGATATAAAGGACATGCCTATGAGGCTAGGCCAATATGTCTACAACAGGTTTCACCCTCTAAATTCTACAATAAAACTTACTGATGGGAGGAAGATACCTGTTACCGATACTGATGCCTATGATTATCTTGGCATTCCAAAGGGGAGGTTGAGTTGCCTAAATCACTCACAAATGAGGAGGTTCTGCAGAGACTGAAGGGTGATTTTAAGGGGAAGGATATCAGGAATTTGACTGCCACCGACATCTTGAAGAAGATGAAACAGTATGATGGAGGGATTTGGTTTAAGAGATATTTCATTCTGTTGTTTGTCAACACAATTGTTGAATCTTATTCGAGTGGGAAAATAAACCCGAAGATTCTTCAATTGCTGGACAATGTTGATGAAATAAGGAACTTCAATTGGAGCTCTTTCCTGTACAAGACACTTATCAATTGCTCTGTTGCATGGGCAAATAAGCAACAAAAGACTTTCAATGGCAGCTTGCTTCTACTACAGGTGAATATTCCCATTTTGGTGTTTTGATAACTGCATGAGTTAATATGTGTAGATGCATGACTGAAAAGAGTGTTGGTGCAAGGGTTAAGAGTGTGTAGATGCATGAGCCTATTTGTATATGTGCATGAGTAATTATGTGTGTGGGTGCATGAGACAGTGTTTATAGGTGCATAAGGTTATACACGTTGGTGCATAAGTGAATTTGCTCCTGGATGCATGATAGAATATATCTGTGTGCATGAGTCAGAGAATATGAGTAAGTGTTTCTAGGTGCATGACTGAGTTTGTGATGGTGCATGAGTAACTATATGTCTAGAGTCAGAGAATATGAGTACATTAGTAAGGGCCGCTGAGTGCATGAGTCAATCATTATCTAGTAATATATGTGTTTGCTCTACAAGTATTCTATGACTAATTTCTTTTTGAATTATGTTTTCCAGTTGATTTACGTGGACAGACTGAAGTGGAAAGGTCTGAATGTCTAGAGAAAATTCCCGATAATCAGGAACTGGACCACCAGGATGTTAAAGGATAGGGAGGATTAGGAGATCCTGCATGGTGGGTTCGAGAATGGGTTTCTGCTGGGTAGACCAACCTTCACAGACCATGTAGAGGCAAGCGTGAGCAGGGAGGTGAATGAAGCTAAAGAAGCAGAGCTTGAAGTTCCAACTCAACCGACAAATGTCGTTGAAACGGACGAGCAGATGAAGTCTTTTATGGAGGAATACTTAAAGGAGATAGAAGGCATGGCTCGCAGTGTACGAGCTGTTTTGATGAAGAAGAAGCAAATCCCGACACAGCTGAAGAGAAACAATGTCTTACAGACAGTCAACAACCAGGCTGAAAAAATTATCAACGTAAAGCTTACCTCAACAATTGAAGATGAGGTGTTTGAGGAACAAGCAACCCAAGACACTGAGTTTTGGGATTTAGCTGTGAAATGTATGGAGGAGGCTGAGAAAACAATTACTGAACAGAAGGAACACAGCGGCAACATGTTTATTCTCGGGTTTTCAGATCTTATCCATACAATCACAAAAGAGAATGCTGAGAATGATGTGCAAGAAGAGGAGGTTGAGAATGTTGTCAACATGGATGTTGATGAAGAAGTGGTGGTTTCTGGAGAAGTTGCTGGGGAAGACGTTGTTGAGAAGGACGTTGGTGTAAAAGTGGCTATGAAGGATTTTGTTGAGAAGCACAAGGAGGGTAAGGACAAGGACAACAAAGAAAAAGATACAGAGCAGGCAGAAAATAGACGGGTGAGTGACTCTACGAAAACATTTGGTACATGATTCTACATGAATGACATTAAGCTTTAGTGTATGATACTGATGCTTTTTCTTTATTATTGCAGATGGGTCCACAAATCCCTAGTTTTGACTTGGGCCTATCACCAATACAGGTAAAATCGCCTTTAAAGTTATTGTTGAGGATGACTGAAAACTGATTGGTGCATGAGTAAGTGTTTATAGGTGCATAAGCTAATGAACGTTGGTGCATAAGTAAATTTGGTCCTAGATCTGTGTGCATGAGTCAGAGAGTATGAGTGCATTATTAAAGCCCACTGAGTGCATGAGTAAATATGTAATATAGTTAACAAAAATACTATTTTTTGAAGGTGGAATTGGAACACCAATTGGAGGCTGTTGCTGTAAAGGAAATTGTTGACAAGGACAATGATAACAAAAGTGAGGCTGACAAGGAGGACAAGGATGACAAGGAGGCTGACAAGGAAGTTGCTGACAAGGAGGACAAGGAGAACAAGGTCAAGGAGGCTGACAAACAAGTTGCTGACAAGGAGGCGGGAGAGAGTGTACAACAACATGAGGTAGATCAAGTTGCTGATCAAGAGAAAAAGAGCGAGAAGGATCAAGTTGCTGAGAAGGAAGTTGCTGACAAGGAAGGGATTGAAGAAATTGTAGCTCAAGAGCACAAACATGGAGGAAATTGTAGCTCAAGAGCACAAGGATGATGCTGAAGATACTGTAAAACAAAACATTGTGGGTGCATGAGTCAATGAATATTAGTACATGAATGAATAATTATTGGTGCATCAATGAATCCATGAGTTACTGAATATTTATTAATAACTGTGAGTGCATGAATGAATGCTTTTTCGTGCATCTGTTAATAACTTTTTTTTTGTATGTGTTGTAGGAGAACATGACAAAGCAAAAAGTGCAAGAGGATAATGTAAATAAGCAACCAAAAAAGGTATAGACAACAAGATGTTTATATCTGAATTATTCATTGTCTAACTAAGTGTTATCGATTTTAAACAATTTCCTAATTAAAAAACTTGTGAATGTGGGATTTGTTAGGTGAAATTTGTGTGCAGTTCTGAGCCAAAAGGTATAGCTGAAGCTACACCAGCAGATAAAAGGAACATTTTTCCTTCTGAAAACACAATTTCACCATTTAAAGAGAGAGAAGTAAATATTTCATAAAGAACAACAATCGATGAGAAGATCATTTATAATTGGATAACTGTTGAAGAAGGAGGGGAAAAGTAAGTACATATTTAATTATATGAATTTGGTTATAACATTTAATAACATGTAGCTAGTTTACGAATTGTTTTTTTTTTGTGTTGCAGTGAAGAAGTTTTCCGAATGGAAGATACCACTCTTAAGAAAAAGGACTTGATTACATTGGCTGTAAATGCTGAAGTAGACAGTCTGTTAATTGATGCATTTACAATCATGTTAAATGAAAATGAAACATATAGGGGTCGTATGTCACCGTTGAGATTCTTTCTACCGTCAATAGTTATGGTAAGTCACAGCTTTGCAGCAATATTATGTTAATTGGTGCTCTAATTTATTAATTTCCATTTTTTTGTATTCACAGACTTTTGCTTGTGAGGACACATTATACACAATGGAGGAGAAATCTAGCCTATTCACAGGTACAGTGCTAGAAACATTTGCTGCTATCAAGGGTTTTAAGAACAAAGACTACACAATTAAAAATGTTGATGTGGTAATTATTTTACACTCAGCTTTTACTGGTGCCTGAGTATGTTTATCAAACTGCATGAGGTTTTTATTATTGGTGCATGAGTTAGTAGGTTAAAGTTCATGAGTGATTGTGTGATTGTATGTTGGTGCATGAGACAGTGTTTTTGTTAGGAAGTAAACTTTTGGGAACTTCAGTTCCCTACTATAGTTCCCTTCCTCAGTTTTTCTAGTTTTGATAATGACAAACATCTTTGCTATTAATGTTTCTATTAGTGTGATAAACAGGGAACTTAGAACTCGGAAAGCAAGGAACAGAGACGCTGTCGCCAGACTTGGGAACTGGCGAAAGGAACCCAAGCTAGTCGACGCCAGAAACACTTGAAGAATTATGTGAAGGCGGCGGCGAGCTGTTTTAGGGTAGATCTTAGTTAGAGAGAGAGCTAAAGATTCTATCCGATTTCCATATATAATTGGAGCGTAAAAGATTATCTTTCATGGAAACAAAGTTGTAAAAATTGGTAAAGATAATATTTGGTAACAAATGTTATCTTTAAAGATTTCTTTTGATTATTTTATTTATATGATTCGGTTATTGAAGATTCACAATCTCATTAACTAAATCATATAAGTAAAGCGGTCAAACCTCTCTCATAAAATACGCATTAACGAAAAGAAGCTTTCTGAAGTGAAGAAGAAGAATTGTGCTGTGTTCTTTGAAGAAGAACGAAGTAAGTCACTTGCTTGTTACTTGGTTAGGTTGAACTAGGTAGAGAGTCCTTAGTGTGTCTAAGACTTTAATCTGTGTGTTCTATTCTAGTTGATTGTAACCGAAGTATTAATACAAGAAGTAGACTTTGAAATCCTCTTGCAAAAAGGGGTAGTGGGTTTTATCCTGGATAACTAGTTGGTTATCAAAGGTTCCCACTCTAAGGAACTTGTCTTGAATCTGTTCGTGTTTACTTATTCCGTTGCTTAGGGAACTGAACTTTCAGTTCCCTCGATAACTAACAACGTACGATCCTACAATTGGTATCAGAGCAGGCGCTCTAGATTTGTGTTAGCTTACAGATTTCAAGATGTCTACCTCAAGTGAATTTAGTCTGGGAATCTCCATCAACAAGCCTCACATCCGTAAGAAAGGAGAAGAAGAATGGTGGGAGAAAAGCATGGAAAACCACATTCAAACCATAGACTATCAGTGCTGGCGCGTGATAGAAAATGGCGATGGAACTATTCCTAAGGACTTAACTGAAGACCAATGGAAGCCAGAGTACTATGTCATCAAGGAGAAAAATGCTAAGGCTCGTCAACTCATTCTCAATGGGCTGAACAGAGAAGATATGGACAAAGTGATGGGAATCCCAACTGCTAAAGGGATCTGGACTGCTCTGAAGGAAATGCACGAAGGCAGTGAGGAACTGAAACAGAGTAGGAAGTTTGCTCTAGAAGGAGAGTACCACACTTTTGAGATGCTTGACACTGAAGACATCTCTCAGTATTACTCTCGCTTCACAAGGCTCGTAACGAAACTCACCACTGCTGGAGTAGAACTCGACGAATGGTCAAAAGCCCTTGTCATCATCAACGGTCTCAACTCAAAATTTAACCTCATCAAAAGAGTTCTGAAGACTACCCCTGGAATTCAGTCCCTCCCCTTAACTCAAATCATAGGGAAACTTGAAGTTGACGAAAGAGAGGCACAAAAATCCAATTCTTCCAAGAAAGTGGAGAAGGGAATCGCCCTAAAAATCTCAAAGCCTTTTTCCAGACTAGAAATGAAAGAGGAAAATTCCGACCTCGAGGAAGAAGAAGACGAGATAACTGCCTTGATTACGAAGCACGTCAGAAAGCAATTCACCAAAGGAAAGTTCAAGAAGAATTTCCAAAAGAAGGACCTCTCTGAATATCAATGTTATCAATGCAAGGAAAGGGGACATCTGGCAAGGAACTGTCCTAAGAACACTGACGACGGTGACAAATCTCAGCACAAGAAGACTCTCTTCGCAACCTTTGGAGATGACTCAGAAGACTCTGAAGGGGAACCAGAGACGAAGGGAACTACCAGAGGAAGATGTCTAATGGCCAAAGAAGATTCAACTGAATCAGACGACTCTGAGGTATCTTCTTCTGACTTTACTAAGTCTCTTCTAGAATATGACAAAAAGCAATTGGTCAAAATTATTAAGAAACTTGGAAAGGAAACTAGTTCCCTACAAGAGAAACTGGAGGAATATGAAGATGAAATTTCTTGCTTAACTACTGAAAACTCCGTCTGGGATAAGAAATTAGATGAAGCTGAGAAACTATTAGCCAACTCTCAAAAAATGTGTGAGTCCTGCAAAAATGTTAAAACTGAACTCATGCATGTTGTCATTCCCCCAGTTCCCTCAACAGACTCTGAAAAGAAAAATTCCATCATGCTTAATGAAATCGTGCATAAACTTGATCTTCTCACTCACTCTATAAATGAGAAAACTGTGAATCAAACTATTTTTGTTAAGCAACGACATGGTCTTGGTTATACTGGTAAAAAGGATTCTGAGGAAACATGTTCCACTGAAAATGAGAAAATAAGAAAGAAACTGGCCGAGAAAAATGAGTTCCTTAGTGGTGCACTGCAGAACTCTCGTGATAAAGCTCAGTTCCTAGAAGAAAAGGTAAAGGTGCTTGAACAAAAGCCCACAGAGAACCAAACCTGGTTCAATGGTCAAAATGCTCATAAGATGTATGTTTCCCAAGCTCAGGGAACTAAAGGCAAAAACATCAATTTTGAGCAAAGAAAACAGGAAAGACCCTTCCGACCGGATAAAGGTAAGTATGGTCATGTGGTTTATAATCGTGTATGCTGGCATTGTGGTACAAATGGTCACACTTATCATGATTGCATCCATAAAAAGAAACAAATGGAAGAAAATGCTAAGAAAAGGAACCGGAAAATAAACAACAAGAAAAGGACGTATACTATTACTGATTTGAATGATCCTTACTATTTTGTTCCTGCTTCTAACTCACAGACAAGATTTCAACCGCACTCACCCAGAAAAGCTACGCTTGGCTGGGTTCCAAAAGTTTGAGTTCCCTTGTGCAGGACGAAGTGCGACAACAAGACAGATGGTACATCGACAGTGGATGCCCGTGCCATATGACTGGAAACAGAAAGAAAATGTCGTCACTTCAGCAACACCGAGGAGGAACTATCTCCTTCGGAGACAAGAGAAAGGGAACAATTTGTGGAACTGGAAGCGTGAATCTCACTGATCACATTAAGCTGTGCGATCAAGGGGGAAATGAGGTTCGCTTTACCTCAAAGGAATGTTTTGTGGAAGATAGACAGGGAACTGTGATCCTAAAAGGCAAAAGGTTCAATAATGTTTATATCATTGACTCAAAGTTCGTTCCCAAGGAAAAGTTGTGTCTCTCTTCCATTGATGATCAAACAAACCTCTGGCATCAACGACTTGGTCATGCAAGCATCAAGCTAATCCATAAACTGCATCAAAAGGAACTTGTTCGTGGTCTCCCTAAAATCAACGCTGAAAAGTCAGAAATCTGTTCTGATTGTGTCAAAGGAAAACAGGTTCGTAGTTCCTTCAAGTCCAAAACACAGGTAAGCTCATCCAAACCTCTTGAGCTCATTCACATGGATCTCTGCGGTCCTATGCGCGTTCAAAGCTTTGGCGGTAACAGGTACATTCTCGTACTTGTTGATGACTTCTCAAGATTCACTTGGACTCTATTTATAAAATCTAAGAGTGAAGTCTTTGATAGATTTAGTGAGCTAGTTCCCTTGCTTGAAAAATCGTTAAATGTATCTCTTCGAGCCATTCGTTCCGATCATGGAACTGAGTTCGAAAATAGAAACTTTCTAACTTTTTGCAGGGCACATGGTATTGATCACAACTTTTCGGCTCCATACACCCCACAACAGAACGGAGTCGTTGAAAGGAAGAACAGGACTTTGGAAGATATGGCTCGCACCATGCTTATTTCTAGTGGACTCCCACAGATCTTCTGGGCAGAAGCCGTAAATGCTGCATGCTACATTCTAAATCGAGCCATGCTACGCCCTATGCTTGAGAAGACCTCCTATGAGCTGCTTCGAGGATGAGTTCCCAACATCGCTCATCTACGGGTCTTCGGATGCAAGTGTTTCGTCCACAATAATGGAAAGGACAATTTGGGTAAGTTCGACCCCCGTAGCGACGAAGGAATCTTCATAGGATATGCATCCAATAGCAAAGCTCACAAGGTCTTCAACAAACGGACTAAAAATGTAGAAGAAAGCATTCATGTTGTTTTCAATGAAAAATTGCCTTCCCAGTCTGTGCAGGATCTCTCAGTTCCCTCCGAAGATCCATTTCAACGACCACATGAAGACTCCGATGATGATGCACCATCGAAGACCAATTCTTATCCTTCCCTCGCTGACCCTCCCCAAGAAAGTCCAGAAATTGATCCCAAGGAGTCAATCTCTACAGAGAGTTCTCCTGCTCAACCGGTTCCTTTGATCGATGTAGTTCCCTCCAGCTCTACGGCTCCAGTTAACCAAATCTCTCAGGGAACTGACGCTACACCTCCAGTTGTTTCTTCCTCAACTCCCATCCCTGCAATCGATGAATCTCCAGGGACTGACTTGCTTGCTCCTAACCGAGATAAGAGGACCATTAAGCCCCCAGTCAGGTAAGGATTTGAGGATATGACTTTTTGTGCATTCAATGCTTTCCTGTCTCTTATAGAACCCAAGAACATCACGGAAGCTCTGAAGGATGCCGACTGGATCATTGCCATGCAAGAAGAACTTCACCAGTTCGAGAGGAACAAGGTCTGGCGACTAGTTCCTCGCCCCGCTAATCGCCACATCATAGGAACTAGGTGGGTCTTTCGCAACAAATTGGACGATTCTGGTGCAGTCTCAAGAAACAAAGCTTGACTGGTTGCTCAAGGATATAATCAACAAGAAGGAATTGATTATGACGAGACGTTTGCCCCTGTGGCAAGATTGGAGGCCATTCGGTTTCTCATTGCTTATGCGTCTCACAAAGGCTTCAAACTTTTCCAAATGGACGTGAAAAATGCGTTCCTCAACGGGATTCTTCAAGAAGAAGTCTATGTCAAACAACCTCCAGGATTCGAGGATGATGATCACCCTGACCACGTGTACTTCTTGGACAAAGCGCTCTATGGACTCAAACAAGCACCTCGTGCTTGGTATGATCGCCTTGCCCAGTTCCTAACAGCCAATGGCTATCGACGTGGTGTGATCGACAAAACTCTCTTCATCCTAGATGTAAAGGGTGATATTCTAGTGGTTCAGGTATATGTTGATGATATCATTTTTGGTTCCACTAACTTGTCTCTTGTAGATAAATTCAAGGAACTAAAGAGTAGCGAGTTCGAAATGAGCATAATTAGGGAACTCATATTTTTTCTGGGACTACAAGTCACCCAGAAAGCAGATGGAATCCAAATTCATCAACAAAAGTATCTCAAGGAACTTCTAAAGAAGTTCAAGATGGACTCCAGCAAATCCATTTCCACTCCCATCTCCCATGCAACGCGTCTCACTGCTGATCATTCTGGACAACGCGTTGAGGAGAAACTGTATCACGGTATGATAGGCTCCTTGATGTATCTAACCGCCAGTAGGCCAGATATTGTGTTTGCTGTGTGTCTCTGTGCTAGGTTTCAAGCTGATCCACGGGAATCTCATCTCACTGAGGTGAAACGTATCTTTCGCTATCTAAAGGGAACTGACGACCTTTGTCTTTGGTACCCTAAAGATTGCCACTTCAACCTCCTTGGATACACGGATGCAGACTATGCTGGATTCTTAGTTGATCGAAAAAGCACTTCAGGAATGGCTCAGTTCCTTGGCTCCTGTCTCATCTCTTGGGGCTCCAAGAAATAGAATTCGGTCGCACTCTCCACTACGGAAGCTGAGTACATCGCAGCCGCTGCTTGATGTTCCCAACTTCTATGGCTTAAACAACAACTCGCGGACTTTGGTATGTCTTTCGGTCCCCTTAAGATCTTATGTGATAATACCAGTGCAATCAACATATCTAAGAATCATGTGCATCATACTAGGACCAAGCATATTGATATAAGGCATCATTTTCTACGTGATCATGTTGAGAAAGGGAACATATTGCTAGAACATTGTAGAACAGAAGATCAAATTGCTGATATATTCACCAAGGCACTCAATCGGGAACCTTACGAATCCTTTAGGCTACTTCTAGGAATGATTTCCCTAAACTAGTAGTTCCAGTTGCCATTACTAGTTCCCTTGCTGTGCCTAGATTTGATACGTTCTATGGTTTCATTGACAATATTGTTGATATTTGATCTTGTGCTGGCACTCGCATGTCCTGTAATATTGATTCTAAAGCATGTTCTAAATTATGGCATGATCGCATATTCCTTCATGATATTTTTGTGCTTGCCTACATCTCTTTGATTAGCCTCAACATAGTCAATTTGATCACATCTAACCTATATTACAAGCCGAAATGATAATTGACTATAAACCGTCCCTAAGCCTGATTACATTGCATAATTCCTTATGATCCTTGTTTAGTCCACACTGGGAATTATCTGTGTAATGTCAAAATTGCCTTCCTACATTTATTTATATGGGCATGTACTTTCTTGAGTGTTTGCTTGGCTCCCTACATCAAATGTGCCCATATTTCCCTAGTTCCGTGTCATTCGCTGAGGATAGGAACTGAGCTTGCCGCCTCAACGGCCAGATATTTTGAATCCTGCAATTCTGACAGTCTCCGCGTCCCGAGAAGGAGTTATTGCATTTCTAGTCGTTTCTCAGCCGATTTGTCTCATGAGTTGATTTTGATTGATCCGTTGCCATCTCCTGAAGCTCCTTATGGATATTCTCTTGGGTAAAGATCTTATGGTCGTTGGCGAATTATATCGGTTTCCTTCTTGATCAAGATTTGAAAAGATATTATTTGCTCACAATTTGGAAAGATTTGGCCGTTGGGTGAGGATTATAAAAGGCACACAAAGCAGATCTCTTTCGGCACCGCCTCCGCTATTATCTCTGCTCTCCCAAACGTCTCTGCCTTCCTCTCCAGAACCCTCTCTCTCACCACCAAAATTCTCCATGGAGCCCAAGGCATCCCAGTACACCGATGAGGAAATAGCCCTCATTGAGGAACTTCGCAAGAAGAAGGCCGCTTCATCGTCCTCACAGGTGGCTTCACCGACAAAGGCACCCCCTATTTTGCCTCCACCTGTGGTGGCTCTCTCTGAGCCGGAAATCTCACCGGCGAAGGCACCTAGTCACTCCGCATCCTTTGAACATACGCTCTCTCGGCCGTCATCCCCTACTCCGACAAAGGAGGACTCTCATCATTCATCTCCCTCTCAGAGGAGTCCCCCCATTGATGTGGATCTCATGCCTACGCCGACCCCCTCTATTCGGAAACCAGGCGACTCGCAATCTGTCGCCGGTCGGGTCAAGCGTCGCGCTGCTAAGGGTGGTTCCGACATCCCCTCTCTCCAACTTGATGAGACGCCACCGGCAAAAAGGGCCAAGATCTCCCCACCCTCCAAAAGAAAGCAGCCGATGTCACTTTCTCCGACTCGCTCCTCCACCAAGATGCCAAAGTTGGAGGCTTCTCTGGCCGCCAGGAAAGTTCTGGAGCCCCTCATCGTTGGCAAGGAGTTCTGGACCTCCTCCGATGACGAAAGTGTCATTGCTGCTTACGCCAAGCTTCAACTTCAGGGTTGGGACTCTCTGGTTCCCTCTCCGTTCGCAGCAAATGAAGATATGGTACGCCTCTTCTATCAAAATCTGTAGTTTATATCTGCCAAAGAGGACCAGCCTGCTCATGATGCTCTCCTCACCTGGGGTGGTAAACTCTTTCCTATCTCTGCTGGTGTGATAGGAACTGTGCTTGGTTTGGAGACCGGTGAAGGTTTTGGGGTCATCATCAAGAGGAACTGGCCAGGGAAAAGAAAGGCAGCCATCCTCCGTACTGTGTTTGAAGGCAATGCCCCCGCCAAAGGTACCCTCTTCACCAAACAACTTAGCCTTAACCGCAAAATCTTCCACACCTTCCTCATTAAGAACATCACCCCCCGCCAAGAAAAGAGAGACACAGTGGCTGTCTCCGATGCTGTTTTGTTGGAGAAACTTCTCTTGGGAGAACCCATCGACCTCCCTCGCATCATTCTGGCCCATATTCAATTTTGCAAGGCCCACTCTACCCATGGCCTTCCCTACCCAAATGTGATTAAGCTTATTCTCTCCAGCCTTGGTCTCTACCCTGCTGATATCCAGGAGACCCACTTCTCCCACATCCTCACCATGACCACGGTGCGACGCCTTGCTAAGAAGGCCCATATTGATGAAGTGTCTGAGGCTGATGATTTTGAGGAAGAGCTGCTGCCTGGCCAATCTGATCCGCGCCTGGTCCCAGATACCCAGGTGCTGCTCAACAGCTTGGCCCATATTGAGCATGCCTTGGTCAATGGCTGTGACAAGGTTGCTACCGCTGTGGAGAAGGGGAACCACGACACCCATGAGATGATGGTGGAACTATGGAAGTACACTGGTGACCTCGCCAAGGAAATTCGGCGACTGGTTGATGAAAGGATTACAGAGGACAGGGCACACAGAGCCAAGGGCACGCAGTAGCTAGGGACAGTGTTCAGTTCCCTTCTCAGTTGACACGGAACTTATAGTTCCCTTAGGATCCCACTTCCATATTATGATCCCTTTTGGTGTGTCTCTGAGTGCTTTTATTTTGCTTGTTGCATTGCTTATGTAGTCTCTGCCCTTTAATATTTAATGAACTTATTTTGTGCTTCCTACTCCGTTTATTATCTGCTTTCAATCTTTATTACGATGTCATTTCTCTAGAGTTCAGCATTAGCTTATTTATCTCTCTAAATTCTATGTGCTACTCATCTAACTGACTATTTTCGATGATGTCCAAAGGGGGAATGAACCTGGCAATCTGGAACTCATAGGATGAACGGAAATCTAATCTAGTTGTTTCATTAAGGGGGAACTAAGGAACTAGATCTGGTGTTAAGGGAGAATATGCAATTCACAAATGATTATTCTACATCTAGCCATATTCTGTTCTTTCTCACATATTATTCATGCTTATTTTAATATGCCAGTTCTACATGTTTGTCATCATCAAAAAGGGGGAAATTGTTAGGAAGTGAACTTTTGGGAACTTCAGTTCCCTACTATAGTTCCCTTCCTCAGTTTTCCTAGTTTTGATAATGACAAACATCTTTGCTATTAATGTTTCTATTAGTGTGATAAACAGGGAACTTAGAACTCGGAAAGCAAGGAACAGAGACGCTGTCGCCAGACTTGGGAACTGGCAAAAGGAACCCAAGCTAGTCGACGCCAGAAACACTTGAAGAATTATGTGAAGGCGGCGGCGAGCTGTTTTAGGGTAGATCTTAGTTAGAGAGAGAGCTAAAGATTCTATCCGGTTTCCATATATAATTGGAGCGTAAAAGATTATCTTTCATGGAAACAAAGTTGTAAAAATCGGTAAAGATAATATTTGGTAACAAATGTTATCTTTAAAGATTTCTTTTGATTATTTTATTTATATGATTCGGTTATTGAAGATTCACAATCTCAGTAACTAAATCATATAAGTAAAGCGGTCAAACCTCTCTCATAAAATACGCATTAACGAAAAGAAGCTTTCTGAAGTGAAGAAGAAGAATTGTGCTGTGTTCTTTGAAGAAGAACGAAGTAAGTCACTTGCTTGTTACTTGGTTAGGTTGAACTAGGTAGAGAGTCCTTAGTGTGTCTAAGACTTTAATCTGTGTGTTCTATTCTAGTTGATTGTAACCGAAGTATTAATACAAGAAGTAGACTTTGAAATCCTCTTGCAAAAGGGGTAGTGAGTTTTATCCTGGATAACTAGTTGGTTATCAAAGGTTCCCACTCTAAGGAACTTGTCTTGAATCTGTTTGTGTTTACTTATTCCGCAGCTTAGGGAACTGAACTTTCAGTTTCCTCGATAACTAACAACGTATGATCCTACAGTTTTGTATGTTGGTGCAAGGTCGTTATGCCAAATCAAAGTAAACCTCAACTTCCAAACTAGTATAGTAAGCAAGCAAGGGTCGAAATCCCAAGAGAATCACAAGCGTCTATATTCCTGTCACAAATTGAATACCAATCGAACAATAGTAACAAAAGGTTTTTTTTTGGGTTTTAATCAAGTAGAAAATAAAACAGAATAAATAGTATGCAATCAAATGTGAGAAAACACTTAGCCATGCAATTTCCACTTAAGTTTTGGTTGGTTGATCCTAGATTACTTCCAATTCCTTCCTATGATTATTCATGTCCCGATCTTGTGTAGATTAATAAGGAAATCATCCCTAAGAACCCCTACCAATGAATAACCCTAGCACCACTAGTGATTCAACCCAAAGGCAGCAATGAACATAAGAATTAACCAGGATACACATAACACCTCAACCAGAAGCATTCAACATGTAATCAAATCTCTACATAGATAAAATCCACCAAAGCAAATAAAACCTATGCTTGCCACTCCAGACCAGGACGTTAGCCCAACAGTTTCCTAGTCATAGCAATATGAGTAACAATCAATAAACCTAGATGGCCTAACTAGACAAATCAATAATTATTCAATGATATTCTGCTTAAGAGAAGAAATATAGATCAATAGGAATTAAGAAAGGGAACATAACCTCACAACCAATAATCAAAACTTAAGCTTCCATTGCTAGACTAAGCAAAAGTGCTTAGCCTTCCATAGTCTTGAGAAAACAACGATGATGTAAAACTAAAACCTGATATGAGAGTCTCCCTATAATGAGCTCTCTTCCTAGGTTAAATAGAAAAGAGAACTAATATGGGCCTAACAAGCTCCTAAGCCCATTAGGGAAAAGAAACGAAATAAAATGGAAAAATAAGAAAAGAAATTAGAAAAGATAGACTCGGGAAAAGTCAGAACTTCCAGCGTCGACAACCCGCAATCGCGGCCCATTTACCGCGATCGCGGCCTCTTGTGGCTCCGCGCTCTTCACATTCCTCCGCGCCTGCGGAAAACTCTCGACTTGCCCGAGGAACCGCGATCGCGACACCCTTGCCCGCGGTCGCGGTTAATGCTCGGCCTTCACTCCTTGGCTTTGCCTCCTAACCTCTCGTCTTCACTTCCTTGGCGTCTTCTTTTGGTGGCTTCCTTCCTCAGTGTCTCATATGATATCCAAAATAGCTCAAACACCTCCAAAAACACCAGACTTTGCCCCCAAACGCCATGCACAAAAATGTGTCTAAATCTACCCGAATGGCACCAATAAAACCCTCTAATAACTCTTAGTTAAGCCCTACAAAGTAGTGCTTATAAAACTCCCCCATGCTTAGACCTTTGCTCGTCCTCGAGTAAACTAATAAAGAATTTACCCTCCAATGCAACACCCAAGATCTCAGGAAGCATGTCCTCCAACTAAGAGTCACCTAACCCATGCCAAGCTCCTGACACCAATCTCATTCACGACACATCCACAACTCAACAAGCTTAAGGGGCAAGCAGAGTACTTCCCCTAAGCTTAACCCGGACATCCAATGGTGTAAAGTGACCTCTAATCCTAGCCTCCATCTATGACTCCTTATGCCTCCCAGAGTGACCTACCCGACAATTCTTCTTTGTCTCCTCTTCTTATGTCGCCCCTCCAGGTAAAATGAGATCCTAAAATCACTCATCTTCTTTTCACTCATTTTGCCTAGAAGCCCTTTCGGGTTTTCATCCTAGCCACTCGTATTTTTTTTCATAGAGGTGCTCACATATGCTCACGTCACTCAGACACCTTTTTACCCCAGCCTAGCGCTGGTCCGGGCCACCTGCTTATTACCTAAGCCGCCCTTTCAGGTTTTCGACTTGTCCCAGGATTTCCATGTATGTCTTTTTTTGCTTCTATTTTTTTTATATAAAGGGAATGCGAACAATGGACAATGCTGATTGGAAATAACAATGCTGAAATCAAAACAGATTTACAAGATAGATAGCAAGTACTTTCTACTCCCCCATGCTTGAATCATGCATTGTCCTCAATGTATGGAAGACAAAGAAAAATATGAGGGGAAGAAAGGAAGTACTCACTGAGCGTACGCCGGGGTGGTAGTCTTCATCAATAACGCCAGGAAGGTACTCAGGGATGTAGGGATCCCCATAAACTTCATCACCACTTCAACAGTCGAGCTTCCCAAGAGATAGATCATGGAATGCTGGAACTCCGAACTCAGTATGCACAGGTGGTGACGCACAGGTGAAGACGTACCGCAGGGGACAACAACAATGGATGGATCAAGGGTACACCGGTTGTTGCTCGCGAACATGATGAAGAAAGACCGCCTTAGAACCGCCATGAATGAACCGCCGTGGAAATAACCGCCATAAGGAGGGAATCGTCGTGGAAGAATCGCCATGGAAGGAACACCGTGGAGGAACCGCGATTGCGGCAGTGAAGGCCGCGATCGCGGGTAACATACGATTTTTTTTTCCGATGAACAGTTACCCCGCGATCGCGGTGTGTGGCGGAGGCATTTCACAACACCTCCACCACGCTCTCTCCCTCTCAAACCACTCGGATCTCTGACTCTGACCACCGCGACGACACCCTGCAGCCCCGCGACCATCGTTTCGCCACCGCGAAGTCGTTTGGGTGAGATCTCCATTTCCCTCCTTGGATTTCTCATTGCCTCACGAGCCGCGATCGTCGGACCCACGCCCGAAGCCCCGCGACCACTATAGCACCACCAAGGACCACCGGAGCCATTTTTATTTGAAGCTTTCTGCTGCCCAGAAACCGCGATCGCCGCTGTCCAGCCCCGCGATCACGACCCTTCTTCTCCAGAGGACTTCATTCGAGCATAAACCGCGACCGCGGCCCACACCCCGTGATCGCGGGCCTCTCCGGTATTCTTTTTGTGCCTCTTACTTCTTCTTCCCACCATGTCTGCTTTCGTAAACAGCATGAGAAGCCCGAGGCACCGGCGCTATTTCGAGACGTTCAGCCTGCGGAAGATCGTCCCGACGAAATTCTACGATCGACCGACGCTGCAACTACTCGGTTTGGAGGACTGTACTCAACAGTTGTTGAGCCACGGTGGGCTTGGTAATTTCATTGACCTGTCCGCCCCGACGTCCGACGAACTAACCCTGGAATTCCTGGCCACGCTGGAACGCCACGACGACGGGATCACGTTCAACCTGCTGGGGCGACAGAGACGGATGTCCTACCAAGGTCTGCGGGACCTTTTTGGCGTTACTGAGGAACCCACCGAGGATTGGGAAGCTGTAAGCACCTTGCCAGAATTCTTCTGGCAAGATGCGACCCGGGATGTGATTAACCCCAGCGCCGGCGAGTACAACTACAAGCTGACGCATCCCTGTTTGAGGCTGGCTCACAAGGTGCTAGCCATGACCTTCCTTGGACAAAGGGAGGTGAACAAAGTCTCTAGGCAAGACCTTACAGTGCTCTGGTGTTTGACACCAGAGAGTCACAACATCCCCGACTGGGTCGGGCTATTTCTCTCCAGCTGCCTATGACTGCGAGAGAAGAAGGGTGGTAAGATCTCCATGGGAGGCATGGTGACGCTTATCGCCTGACAGTACGAGATCCTTGCGGACCATTGGGAATTCCCCGACGAGAGCTACACATACAAAATCAGGCTCATGAGGAGGTCTCATCTGTTGGAGGCCCGTAAAGGAGAGTACACCTGGCTCTCCCTAGCCGGCAACCTGTAGGATCGTGATTGTTAGATTAATAATCAGGGAACTGAGAACACAGTTTACAGTTCCCTTCGCAGTGGAAATAAACAATTAACTAAATGAACAAGTTCCTTATAGTGGAAACCTTCGATTGCCAACTAGCAATCTAGGATAAAAACCACTACCTTTCTTTGAAAGGATTTTAAAGTCTACTTCTTGATTTCTTATCTCTTTTGGTTACAGCTTATCGTAGGAACGAACACACAGTTCCTTTGCCTTACACACAGTTAGACAATCCTAGATAACTTAACACAATCAATAATCAATCCAAGAAACAGACTTTTCGCACCTAGGAACTATCACTTACAGTCACAGGAACTTAGCACTCAGCTCTTCTTCCTTGACCGGTTCCTCTTGATCTCGGTTTGCTTTGATGATCTTGTTTGAAGCTTCACACTTTGATGTTTGCTATGAAGTGTGTTTCTATTGTGAATGCTTGAAGATAACCCTTGGGTTAGTCTTCCTTTTATAGAGGATTCTTTGCAGCTCGATCCTCTCTTGGTTTTCACGGATTGAGCTTGCCCTAGGATTGGTGGTTCTCCTTGATCCACGTTGTTCTTGGCATGTGCAAACAACCTAGGCAGCTCAGAATCTCTCTTGGTTGGTCAACTACCTCAGACGAGCCTTGTGGTGTCGTTGTCAAAACGCTTTCGTCCGAGGTTGAGTAAGCTGGCCGCTTGGGAACCGTCTGCTGGACAGCGACGTCTTCATGTACTGTCGCTTTCATCGTCTCTGTCCAAGGTATAGGTTCTCTAGGCATCTTGTTCTTTAGCTCTTGGACCTTGGCAGACTTTTGGAAGCTTCGGACAAGTCGTTTTCGACACCTTTTGTCCGAGGTTGTGTGTTCCCAGATTTCTCGGGAATTGCAATGTCACAAGCTCCATTTCTAGGCACACCTGGGTTCCTCTAGATTCCTTCAGCTGTCTTGTTCCTTTGGTTCCCTTGTTCTGTTTGGCTTTCCTGCCTTCGGTATATTCCTGTGGTTCCTTAAAACACATCTTTGAGATAAAACATTAGTATCATAATATTTGTCATCTTCAAAAGTAGAGAAACTGAGGAAAGGAACTCTCAGAGTTCCGTTTCCTAACAATTTCCCCCTTTTTGATGATGACAAATATAAGGAACCTGACAACATAATAGGGACATGAAATTCATGAGACCATATTGAGATAATGGGATTTACAACATTACAGATTAGTGATAGAACATTCAATGGTTGCAAATTCCCCCTAAGCACGTGAACAAGTTTATTTCAAATTCCCCCTTAGAAATAGAACTAGTTCAGAGTTCCTATTAATTCAGTAGTCTCCAAAGTTCAAGGTTTCTATCCTTTTCTTCCCCCTTTTGACATCATCGAAAATATTAAGTATGAGTTAAGAACAGGATATGGGAGTGAATATGCGATTGCAGCAAGCCCATAAAATGTCATAATGAAAACTTAAGGCGAAGACAAATGAGCATGGGAACGAAACTGAAGATAATCATTAAAAACTTCA
Source organism: Rheum nobile (assembly GCA_027886185.1). Lineage (NCBI taxonomy): Eukaryota > Viridiplantae > Streptophyta > Magnoliopsida > Caryophyllales > Polygonaceae > Rheum > Rheum nobile. The sequence goes on along the minus strand of WOAB01000734.1, from coordinate 345,171 downwards.
CTTATCCTTGATCAAACACACAAAATACCACAAGCAAACAACAAACAACCGACAATACAGACAACAGATAGCAAGGAAAACAACAAAAGCAATCTGAAGAAAGACAACAAAATGGATAGAAGAGGGGAGTAGGATCCTAAGGGAAACTACTAGCTCGCTGTGGCGTTGCAGCACTGGGAACCTAGAATAAGCGTTCCTATGGCATAGTAGCGGCCTCTTCTTCTGCATCCTTGTCGTCGGTTCCTACATTTTGGCCCGCGGCCTGATGAGCATTGATTGCACCTTGCCAATCTTTTTGCAGAACGTCCACCAGACTCTCGACAGCAGAACTGATATGCCCCAACTCTCTTACTTGATCATGGATGGTGACCGTGTTGGCAGTCGAGCCTTCCAAGATAGCTTTTTCAATACGATCCAACGCAAGGAGGATCGCAGAGGAGTCTGAAGAGGGGGGTTGCTGAGGGTGGGAACTGGAACGGCCCTGGGAACCCGCCTTTTCCTTAGGCGGGATTTCTTCTGTTTCAGCAGGGTTGGGTTGTTGTTCCTTAGATTTCAGCTTCCGAACTGTGTGCAACGTAAGACATTTGCTGTAGGCAGTCTCGGGGAAGTCTTCTGGGTACTGATTGAGGTTGGAGAGTAGCCTTTTGATGATGTGAGGGAAGGGTAAAGCATGGGAGTCATGAGATGCACAGAATTGCATGTGAGCCAGCACAATACGGGGAAGATCCAACTGAACGCCGGAGAGCACTTTGTCCATGTAGATGGCGTCGGTGATGAGGACTTCGTTCCTGTGCTCTTGTCTGGGAACCAAGTTGCGAGTGATCCAAAAATGCAGTAGCCGGTTTGCAATGGAGAGATCCTTCGTCTCCAAAGATGAGGGGGATGCGCCATCATAAATTTTCTTGACGATTGCTCCTTTGGACTTGAAGCCCTTTCCCTTGGGCCATCCCTTCTTCTGAGGCAGAATGCCAAACCCAGATCTCGACTCAATCCCTAGAGCAGACGCGATTAGATTGGCGGACAGGGGAAAGCTGGTTCCCTTCCATATGAGAATGGCGTCGTGACAGGGAGAGTTCTCCTTCTGAGGTACAAACTCCATGGACTGGTAACACATCCGGACAATCTCGTCGGAAGCAGAGAAGGGCTCGCACAACATCTCGTCCCACCCTTGGAACTGCAGCAGAGAGTGGGACTCATCCAAAGCTTCTCCATAGAGTTCCTCATCCTCTTCTTCTAACGCCTGGGTCCAGAATTCTCTGCCGATAATGAGAGGTTTTAGGATCTTCCTTTTGGAGAAGGAAGAGGAGACAGAGAGGGTGGTGGTTTTGGCCCTTTTTGTGGATTTGGTTTCATAGGGAACAATGGCTTAGGAGCTTCTCTTCCTCTGTTGCATTCTTGTGGCGACAGAGGGGCCTGGGTTGGAAGTTTTGGATTTGAGGTTGATTGGGGAAGGCTCGGGGCTAGGGATCACTTGAAGGGATTTATCCGAAGAGGAATCATGCGACCCGCTTTCAGAAACTGATTTTGTGACTGATTCTGAAGCCAAAGTGATGGCTTGCTTCTCTTCTTTGGGCATGGTTGGTTCCTCTTCCACCTTTTCCTTAGCCTTTGGTGGTTCCTCAAGCTTCTCTTCTGGTTTCTCTGCCGGTTTCGCCACAGGGTTCTCTTTGGGGAGGGATTTTTGAGAGGTGGAGGAAGAAACAGGCTTGGAGGAGGAGGCTTTAGCCTTCTTTTCACGAAAGGCTTGAAGAAAAGCAGCCTCTTCTTCATCCATAACAACGAGTGGGTTAGGGTTGGCCATTTGAGAGGAGCTAAGAGGATTGCTGTGAGAAAAGAAAGAGAGGTAGAAGATCAGAGAGATGGAGAGCTTGGGTGATCAATTCAGAGCAACTGAGCACCTCTTTAAGGGCGCTGAAGATCTGGGATGGCCAAGAGCAGAGGTGACCGTTGAAGCAAATCCAGCCGTTGAGAAGATCAAGGCAAATCCGAAGCATTGAAGAGAGTTGCAGTTTTTTTTTTTTTGGAACGACTAATTTAAATTCAAAATATGACCCATTCCGAGAAGAGGGAGGTCTGCCACTGATGAGACATGCCTTATCCCTGCCAATATGCCATAAATAGTGTCTGGGAGAGCCAAGCGAGCCGTTGGAGAGACGTGATGTTCTGGTTCCTTTCGGGCGACATTTTCAGCGAGCTAGAGGAATGTATGGGAACCTTTGGTGTGGGTGGAGACAAAGGAACCAAAAACAGTACGTTCCCATACAAGGAATCAGGGTAGGCTTTTTATCGCATTGCACAATAATTCTCAGAGAAGGTTTAGAGATGGATCATAGAGAATTAAATTGAGCAAGAAGGAAAGGGTAGGTCTTAGTACACAATCATCATTTCAGCTTGTAATGTTGGGTTAGAAATATGATCAGATTGTGACTTTTGGGCCATCAAAGAAATTTGAACAATGAGGAGTTGAGAAATAATGATAATCAAAAGGAAACGAACCAGAAAAATTTATCTAAGCCTTTATAAGAAACCATTATGACAAGAACGGTTTGTAGCAAAAGATATAACACAAGGATATCAAGACTCAACAAGTTAAATATCTTAAACTAGTCAATCAGGGGAACTCGGAAAGAATTCTCAGAACTAAGGTCACTACTGAGTAATAGGAATCATTCCTAGTTCCAATCTGAGGTTCTCAAAAGGAACTCTATTCAATGCCTTGGTGAATATATCTGCAATTTGATCTTCAGTTCTACAAAATTTCATAATGATGTTTCCCTTCTCAACATGATCTCTAAGAAAATGATGTCTAATGTCAATATGCTTGGTCCTAGTATGATGCACAGGATTCTTAGAAATGTTTATAGCACTAGTGTTGTCACAAAGAATAGTGAGAGGGCCATAAGACATACCAAAGTCCGCGAGTTGTTGCTTTAGCCAGAGAAGTTGGGAACAACAAGAGGCAGCTGCAATGTACTCGGATTCTGTGGTGGAGAGGGAGACTGAAACTTGTTTCTTTGATCCCCATGACACAAGGCAAGGGCCTAGGAACTGTGCCATTCCAGAAGTGCTCTTTCTATCCACCAAATATCCAGCATAATCAGCATCAGTGAAACCCATGAGCTCAAAGGGACATTCTTTGGGATACCAAATGCAGAGATCGTCAGTTCCTTTGAGATATCGAAGTATTCTCTTCACAGCAGCCAAGTGGGTTTCTCTCGGACAAGATTGGAACCTAGTACACAAGCCAACAACAAAGACAATGTCTGGTCGACTAGCGGTTAGGTACATGAATGAGCCTATCATACCTCTATAGAGCTTCTCCTCCACTAGAGGACTCGAGTGGTCCTTATCCAGATGGGCAATGGTGGATATGGGAGTGGAGAGAGGCTTGCATGAATCCAATTTGAACTTCTTCAGTAGTTCCCTGACATACTTCTGTTGGTGGATTTGAATACCATCTTCCTTTTGAGTGATTTGTAATCCAAGGAAGAATGTGAGTTCCCCAATTAAACTCATTTCAAATTCACTGCTCATCAAGTCTTTGAACTTGTCTACAAGGGACAGGTTAGTGGAACCAAAAATGATATCATCAACATAGATTTGAACCACTAAGATGTTACCTTCTTCTTCTAGGATGAAGAGAGTCTTATCAATAACTCCACGCCTGTAGCCATTTGAGAGTAGGAACTGGGCAAGACGATCATACCAAGCTCTGGGAGCTTGCTTGAGGCCATAGAGTGCCTTATCTAGAAAGTAGACATGATCTGGATGATCGTCGTCTTCGAAACCAGGAGGTTGCTTGACATAGACTTCTTCTTGAAGAATTCCATTGAGGAAGGTTGTCTTCACATCCATTTGGAACAACTTGAACCCTTTGTGAGATGCGAAGGCAATCAACAACCTTATTGCTTCGATCCTTGCCACTGGAGCATAGGTTTCATCATAGTCAATTCCTTCTTGTTGATTGTATCCTTGAGCCACAAGTCTTGCGTTGTTCCTTATCACAGCTCTTGTATCATCTAGCTTGTTTCTGAAAACCCATCTGGTTCCTATGATGTGCTTATCCTTGGGGCGAGGAACCAGATGCCAGACTTTGTTCCTTTCAAATTGATGAAGCTCCTCTTGCATGGCTTGGATCCAGTCCGCATCCTTCAGTTCCTCACCTATGTTCTTTGGTTCCACAATAGACAAAAAGGCATTAAAGGCAAAGAAAGTTAGATGTTCGTACCTGACTGGAGGCTTGACGATTCTTCTTTCTATGTTGGAAGCCAAAGTATTTGATGTGGAGACATTCTGAGTTGAGCATTCAGCTTCCTGGTTGGGGTCACCTTCTCCATTGAAGAACATGTGGGAAGATGAATCATTGAGATCTCCACAGATATTGTCGTCATGCTCATGGTTCCCAGAAATGGATTGTTGTTCATTATCCATGGGAATTGGTGGAGGAGCCGTTGGAGGGTTCTGTTCAGCAGGGCAGGAACTGGGAGGAGTGACATCTTCATCTGGATCTTCTTGGGATGACTTGGGAAACGGATCTTCAAAGGAACTGGTGGTGTTCTGCACAATCTTTCCAAGTGATTTTTCATTAAAAATAACATGAACACTTTCTTCTACCTTTTTAGTCCTTTTGTTGAAGACCTTGTATGCCTTGCTGCCTGAGGCATATCCAATGAAGATTCCTTCATCACTTCTTGGGTCGAACTTGCCAAGATTGTCCTTCCCATTGTTGTGCACAAAGCACTTGCATCCGAACACCCTTAGATGAGAAATGTTGGGAACTCTTCCTCTTAGGAGTTCATAGGGTGTCTTCTCTGTGATAGGGCGAAGCATGGCTCTATTGATGATGTAGCATGCTGTGTTGATCGCCTCAGCCCAAAAGGATTGGAAGAGTCCACTTGAGATCAACATAGTTCGAGCCATGTCTTCCAAGGTCCTATTCTTTCTCTCCACTACTCCATTCTGTTGAGGAGTGTATGGTGCAGAGAAGTTGTGATCAATGCCATGCTCACCGCAAAAGGTTAGAAATTCTCCATTTTCGAATTCGGTACCATGGTCAGATCGAATAGCATTAAGTGAGCAATCAAGGGATTTTTCTAACAAAGGAACCAGGTCTTTAAAGCGATCAATGACTTCACTTTTAGATTTAATGAAAATGGTCCAAGTAAAGCGAGAGAAGCCATCGACAATAACAAAAATATACTTGTTCCCTCCTAGGCTTTGAACTCTCATGGGTCCACAAAGATCCATGTGGATGAGCTCAAGAGGCCTTGAGGTGCTTACCATGTTTTTGGATTTGAAGGAACTACGAGCCTGTTTTCCTTTTACACAGTCAGAGCATGGTTCCTTAGATGTGCCACTCAGCTTTGGCAATCCTCTGACTAGTTTCTTTGAGTGTAGCTTTTGAATCAGCTTGGTGCTAGCATGACCGAGGCGTTGGTGCCACAACTCAGCTTGGTCATTCACGGTTGAGAGACACAGTTTCTCCTTGGGGACGAAGGATGGGTCAACAATGTAAACATTGTTGAATCTCTTTCCTTTTAGGATGATTTGTCCCGAGGAGTCAAGAACTGAGCATTCGTTTGATCTAAATCTGACTTCATTGTCTCCTTGATCACACAGTTGTGACACACTTATTAGATCAAAACCAAGACTATCAACAAGGTGAACTTTGTTTACCTGAATGTGATCGTTAAGCTTCACAGTTCCTATTCCACAGATTTTCTCTTTGCTTTTGTCTCCAAAGGATATGTTCCCTCCTTGGAGAGGTTGAAGAGAGGTCATTTGATTTCTTTTTCCGGTCATATGGCATGAGCAACCACTGTCAATGTACCATAGTTGGGGTTGCCTCTCTTCTTTCTGCACATAAGGGAACTAAGATTTCTGAACCCTGTGAAACTTGGCTTTACTGGGGGGATTAGCATTTCGAGTCTGTGAATAATCAGGGAGTTGGTTCCTTTTCTGGTGATAAGCACTTTTCTCCCTTTCAAAGTTCCTTTTCTTAGCACAATCAGTGTTGTAATGGCCATTCTTACCACAGTAGGCACATAAGCGGTTGTAGACAACATGACCATACTTTCCTTTCCCTGGACTAAAAGGTTTTTCATTTATTTTGTTGAAATCAATATTGTTTTTAACCTTACTATTGGCCATGTCAACATACTTTTTGTGAGCAAAATAATTGGTGAACCATTGATTTTCAGGAGTCATTTTTTCTTTTCCTTTTGGTTCCTTCTTAGGGCTTTGAGAACCTTCATTGAGACGTTTGGCAACCTCAGCCTTGTTCTCAAGCACCATGATCTTCTCTGATAGGAACTGATTCCTGTCACGAGAGGTGGCAAGAGCAATGCTGAGGTTCTCATTCATCTCAACAAGTTCTCGTCTAGCTTTTTCATCTTCAGCATCATTGTTATCCTTGTTGTTGACATATCCTATTCCATGGCGTTGTCTCACAAAAACAGTTTGATTTATTGTCTTTTCATTAATAGAATCAGTGAGGATGTCCAATCTATCAATTATGGATTGAAGCATGTCTTTTCCAGGTAAATTAGCATGCAAGGGAACTGTGACAGAGTCTATGCTAGTTTTATCACAAGATTTGCAGATTTTAAGGTGACTAGCATGCACGTTCCTAATTTCAATCAGTTTGGAGTGAGTTTCAGCTAGGTCTTTCTCAGTTTCATCAAGTTTCTTACTCCAAACAGAATTCTCAACAGTTAAGCATGCAATTTCATCTTCACAATCATCAAGTTTCTGTTGAAGGGAACTGGTTTCCTTTCCTAGTTTCTTTATAATCTTAAGAAGTTATTTCTTATCACAATCAACTAGGGATTTTAAGAGATCATCAGAAGTTACCTCAAGGTCTTCTGAGTCGCTTGAGTCTCCTTTTGCCATGAGACATCTTCCTCCAGAGAAGCCGCTCAGATCCAGTTCCTCATCTGAGTTTTCTCCCCATGAGGCTACGAGAGCCTTCTTTCTCTGAGGTTTTTCTTCTTCCTTGGAGTCTTCCTTGTTGGGACAGTTCTTAGCGTAGTGTCCCTTCTCTTTGCACTCGTAACAAGAGACTTCCTTTAGATCCCTTCTGGGTCCGTTGTAGGAGGAACTCCCCTTTTGGAACCTTCCCTTCACAAAGAATTTTTTGATATTCTTTGAGAAGAGGGCTGTTAGCTCGTCCTCCTCTTCTTCCAAATCTGAGTTCTCTTGCTCCATCTCAAGCTTTGAGAAAGCTTTGGAGATTTTAAGGGCGATTCCTTTCTCCAGTTTCTTATCGGCATTGGCTTTAGTGTGTTCTCCTTCTTCAACTTCCAGTTTCCCTATGACTTGGGTCAAGGGAAGGGATTGGATGCCTGGAGTGTTCTTCATGATTCCTTTGAGAAGGGTGAACTTGGAGTTGAGTCCATTGATGATCACTAAGGACTTGGAGACTTCATCAAGATCAACTCCCGCCGCCGTCAACTTTCCAATTAATATGTTGAAGCGAGAGTAGTACTCTGAGATGGTCTCAGTTTCCATCATTTTGAAGGTGTGGTATTATCCTTCCAAAGCAAACTTTCTGCTTTGCTTTAGTTCCTCACTTCCTTCATGCATCTCCTTGAGAGCTTTCCACATCTCTTTGGCCGTCTTGATTCCTATGACCTTGTCCATGTCCTCTCTGTCCAATCCATTGAGGATGAACTGCCTGGCCTTGGCATTCTTCTCCATGATAACATAGTGTTCTGGTTTCCAATCTTCTTCCTTCATGGTGAGGTCGACATAGCCATCTCCATTTTTGACTATCCTCCAGCATTGGTAGTCGTTGGTCTTGATGTGGCTTTCCATGCACTTTTCCCACCATGTTTCTTCTCCTTTTTTTCGGAGATGTGGCTTGTTGGTGGAGATTCCGAGCTCAAACTTGCTTGGTTGAGACATGATATGCAAACTTATCAAAGATCTAGAGCTTTTCCTGCTCTGATACCAATTGTAGGATCGTGATTGTTAGATTAATAATCAGGGAACTGAGAACACAGTTTACAGTTCCCTTCGCAATGGAAATAAACAATTAACTAAATGAACAAGTTCCTTATAGTGGAAACCTTCGATTGCCAACTAGCAATCTAGGAAAAAAACCACTACCTTTCTTTGAAAGGATTTTAAAGTCTACTTCTTGATTTCTTATCTCTTTTGGTTACAGCTTATCGTAGGAACGAACACACAGTTCATTTGCCTTACACACAGTTAGACAATCCTAGATAACTTAACACAATCAATAATCAATCCAAGAAACAGACTTTTCGCACCTAGGAACTATCACTTACAGTCACAGGAACTTAGCACTCAGCTCTTCTTCCTTGATTGGTTCCTCTTGATCTCGGTTTGCTTTGATGATCTTGTTTGAAGCTTCACACTTTGATGTTTGCTATGAAGTGTGTTTCTATTGTGAATGCTTGAAGATAACCCTTGGGTTAGTCTTCCTTTTATAGAGGATTCTTTGCAGCTCGATCCTCTCTTGGTTCCCACGGATTGAGCTTGCCCTAGGATTGGTGGTTCTCCTTGATCCACGTTGTTCTTGGCATGTGCAAACAACCTAGGCAGCTCAGAATCTCTCTTGGTTGGTCAACTACCTCAGACGAGCCTTGTGGTGTCGTTGTCAAAACGCTTTCGTCCGAGGTTGAGTAAGCTGGCCGCTTGGGAACCGTCTGTTGGACAGCGACGTCTTCATGTGCTGTCGCTTTCATCGTCTTTGTCCGAGGTAGAGGTTCTCTAGGCATCTTGTTCTTTAGCTCTTGGACCTTGGCAGACTTTTGGAAGCTTCGGACAAGTCGTTTTCGACACCTTTTGTCCGAGGTTGTGTGTTCCCAGATTTCTCGGGAATTGCAATGTCGCAAGCTCCATTTCTGGGCACACCTGGGTTCCTCTAGATTCCTCCAGCTGTCTTGTTCCTTTGGTTCCCTTGTTCTGTTTGGCTTTCCTGCCTTTGGTATATTCCTGTGGTTCCTTAAAACACATCTTTGAGATAAAACATTAGTATCATAATATTTGTCATTTTCAAAAGTAGAGAAACTGAGGAAAGAAACTCTCAGGGGAACCGAAGTTCCAGAGTTCCGTTTCCTAACACAACCACCACCACATGAGGTTGCCTCGTCCGATGCCTTTTGGGCCCCGGGCGAGGGACTTCTACCTTTATGCCGACGGGGAGCAGGGGTCATCGTCCGAAGACGAAGGGGACGACGACAACGACGAGGAAGAGACTGTGGTGGCAGACATGGAGAGAGATGTGTCATCGCCGCCGGGTTCTAGGGTCCCCCTTGTCCTTCCTGACTACACTCACCAGGCATCTGGGCCTGGTAGTGCTTATGGTGGGGCGCCCTGGGACCAGCTCCTGGACAGAATGACGAACCTGTAGCTGAGGCAGGATGAGCAGATACGGAGGAGCGCCGAGTGGGAACACGGCATCTCCCAGAGGCTAGAGGAGCATGTGAGGAGAAGCGCTGAGTGGCAGCGCAACATGGAGGTCAACCTTGCCAACCACGCCAATCGCCTGGACAACCACTGATACACACAATTATGTTGTGTGTATTGACGGAGTTTTGGCATGATTTTAGTGTTGTTTTAGGATGCTTTGGAGGTGATTTGGAGACTTGGCGAGGAGATGCGGAAGTTGCGTTTTTGGAGCTTTAGGAGCTGAGGAGCGAAGGATGGAGAAGCAGAACTGCGGCGATCGCCGCAGAATAACGGCGACCGCCGTTAATGGCCATGGAGAGACCTCAGCTACGACCTTGAAACGGCGATCTCCGTTTAAATGCAGCGATCGCCGTGGAAGAACCTACGGTCGCCGCCGCTGACGAAAACATCCCCGAGCCGATTTCATTTTCGGATTTATTTTATATTTCTTTATTTCGTTTTTATTATTTCTTTTAGGATAATTTCAGATTATTTTCCTTTGGTATTTAAGGGTTGAGAAAACTTGTTTCTTTAGAGGCGGAACCCTAATTTATAATTCTACGTATTCTCTTGCTATGAAGAACTAAGCCTCTCTTGCTTAGTCAGACATTGAAGCTTTTCGTGTGATTTAGTTGTGAGGTTCTTACTCCTAATCTATTGCATTGGTTCTTATCTTTTCTCTTGCTTGATTTCTTAAGATTGATATTGATAATTTCTAGTCTGATCAACTAGGGTTTATCGTTATTTATCTATTGCTAGGTTTAGATTGTTACTGGTTGAGCACATCTATTCCATTGTAGCAACTGCATCGTATTAGTAACTGGTTGTGCTAGTCTTATGCAGAAGAGAATTGGTTTACATTCTAGGGTAAAAACTGGTTGTTTTATTCTAGGGTTGTATCCAACTATATTCCTATCCGTAAGGCTGCTGTTAAACTGAATCTTGATAGTTTCAGGGTTGTTTAATTAGTTAGTTCTAATAGTATCTGGTTGTGCCATTAGTTACATCTGAAAAGGAATTGGAATTACCATTGCATGCGATTTTGAGTAGTATCTATGATCAACTTGTCATTCGATTAGCAGATATTGTTTGACTGAGTGCTTTCCCAATAACTGATTTCATCACCTTTAATTACTTATCTACCTTTGCATGTTTTGCTACTAAAACAAACCAACAAAACCCCCCCTTGGTTACTGTAAATTGACATACTTATTGCATACTGCGATTGATTTGTCTCCCTGCGGATTCGACCCTTACTTGCCTAAGACTACGTTTTAGGGTTTGTTTGGATACTTTGCATAGTAGGAATTAGAACGGCAAATTCCCTACGTTTTATGTATTTATTATTGCTAGTACTAAAAAAAAATGGGCCTCGAAAAAACCCTAAACAGGGCGCAAAAGACAGAAAATAAATCCCCGAAAAGACCCTAAACGGGGAGAAAAAGTCAAAAATCAAATAAAAATGGACCCTGAAAAAACCTTAAACAGGGTGCAAAAGGCATAAAAAGAAACCCGTTAAAACCAAACGGAGGTAAAAGCAAAAAAGCAAAAAAAAAAGCCAAAAAAAAAAAAACATATACCAGCTAACCTACCCCTCCCCTCCCCTCTATTTTTTTTTTACCAGCCTCCTCCCTTTCTCTCCTTCCCCAAAACCACTCTCAGGCCTCCCTCCCCCAGATCCGGCGACCGCAGCGCCCCGATCGCCGCCAGCCCGCCGCTAGCCACGGACCATCCCGCGATCGCTGCTTTCCAGATCTACAGAATCGGCGACAACTTGAATACGGCGACCGCCGTTCTTCGCAGCGACCGTTGTTCTTAGCGGCGACCGCCATTTTCTCGCGTCTGGTGATTTTTGTCCCCTTCTGCTTTTGATTGTTGTTGCTGCATTTTATTGTGATGTCTGGGTTTTTGAAACGCTCGCTCTCCTCTCGTAAGAAATCATCGGGGGGCGAGGCCTCTCGTAAGAAACCTTCGGGGGTTGAGGTCTCCCGTAATAAGGTTGAGGAGTCTCGTAGGAGACTTTTACAGGATAGGGAGTTCCAGTCCACATTATTCTTTGATCCAGAAACTTTGCAGGATTTGAGGATGTATGAGAGCACGCAGGAGCTGTTTGTTAATGGTGGCCTGGGTAGTTTTTTCCATTTTCCGGCACCCACATTTCCCGCCTGGACTATGGAGTTTCTAGCCAGCTTTGAGAATCATTGTGCTGAGGAAAAGATTACATTCAGTTTGGGTGGCAGCAGGCACTCTATGTCCTGGGAGGACCTGGATTTAGCGCTTGGGATTACTAAGTCCCCATCTTCTGAGAGGGCGTGGGCGGACGCTAATGCTTTCTTTAACTTCTGGTACCACTCTACCGGGACTGAGATTTATGATCCACAGGGAGGAGAGTACAATTACAAGTGGTCGTATCCGGGCCTGCGCCTAGCACATAAGGTGGTGCGAATGGCCTTCCATGGCCAGTCCGAGTTAAACAAGGTTCCGTACGACGACTTGTACGCTGTGTGGAGTATGACCCCGGAGTGCCCTTTGGTGTGGAGTTGGCGCTCCCACTTTATTGCTTCCTGCAGAAAATTTCAGGAGAACAAGAAGCACAAGATTGTCATTGGGGGCATGATTACGCTGATTGGACGTCACCTGGGCCTCGAGCAGCCCGACCCCTCCCAGCAGCTCTCTGCTGCCTTTAGCTATGATTGGAGGCAGCTCAGGACGTCCACTGTGGTATCTGGAACCGGATCAAACCCGAAATTCTGGTTGTATGGCTCGTGGGGCTGCCATCGGATCCCCATCCTTTTTCCCTTTGTGGTGACCTGTGGCCCGCGCTACAGGGATTTTGATGTGCGCCATTACCGCGTGGGCGCTGGTGGTAGTTCAGTTGTAGGTCGTTCCGCCGCTGGTTCTTCTGCTGCCCTTGGGGCACAGCCTGATGCGGGCGATGATGATAGTGATGAGGAGTATGATGATAAGGATACAGCTTTGCCTGAGGTGCAAGCTACCGCTATTGCTGGACCATCTTATGATTACCAGAGACAGACGTGGGAGATGGTCCAGGGGATTGACGCGCGCCAGCAGTCCATTCAGTCAGACCTCGCTGGGTACCGCCAGGAGCTCATTGACTTCCGCCAGGAGTCAAGGGATCATTACGCGACGCAGGTCCAGGACATCCAGGCCATGGGGGAGCAGATGAGGCAGTGGAACCTTTTCATGGGTTCCCAATATCCCGATTTCCCACCACCGCCGCAGTAGTAGGTACATTCTTCACTTCCCCTATGTTATTATGTCTGATATCATTGAGGACAATGCTCATTTTCAGTGTGGGGGAGTTGATTATGTATTTATTATTGCTAGTACTAAAAAAAAAAAAAAAAAAAAAAAAAAAAAAAAAAAGCAAATAAAAATCCTGGGATGGGCTGAAAACCCGAAAGGGCGGTCCAGGTAAAAAGCAGGTAATCCGACAGGCACTAGGCCTGGGCAAAAGTGGATTCAGAGTGATGTGAGGCGGTGAGTCCATCTATGATAAAATGAAATGAGTGGCTAGGATGAAAACCCGAAAGGGCTCCTAGGCAAAATGAGTGAAAAGAAAAGGAGTGTTTTCTAGGATCTCATTTTACCGGCGGGGCGACATAAGAAGAGGAGACAAAGAAGGATTGTCGGGTAGGTCACTTTGGGAGACATAAGGAGTCATAGATGGAGGTTAGGACTAGTGGTTACTTACATTTTTGGATGACCGGGATAAGCTTGGGGGAAGTATTCTGCTTGCCCTTGAGCTTGGATGTGTGTTGTGTTGGCTGTTGTGGTTGAGGTTGTGGATATTGCATATGTTGGTGTTGCTGTTGTGCTGATTATGATGCTGGTGTTGAGGGATGTTGAGCTTTCATGTAGATGCTTTTACTCTTGGTTGTGGGCTTTCCTTACATGTTGATGATCTAGGTGCTTATTGGTGATGGGTGGTAGTTCTCTATCCACTCGAGACGAGTAGAGATTCAAGTGTGGGGGAGTTTGATACACACAATTATGTTGTGTGTATTGACGGAGTTTTGGCATGATTTTAGTGTTGTTTTAGGATGCTTTAGAGGTGATTTAGAGACTTGGCGAGGAGATGCGGAAGTTGCGTTTTTGGAGCTTTAGGAGCTGAGGAGCGAAGGATGGAGAAGCAGAACTGCGGCGATCGCCGCAGAATAACGGCGACCGCCGTTAATGGCCATGGAGAGACCTCAGCTATGACCTTGAAACGGCGATCGCCGTTTAAATGCAGCGATCGTCGCATTTGCAGCGATCGCCGTGGAAGAAGCAGCGGTCGTCGCCGCTGACGGAAACATCCCCGAGCCGATTTCATTTTCGGATTTATTTTATATTTCTTTATTTCGTTTTTATTATTTCTTTTAGGATAATTTCAGATTATTTTCCTTTGGTATTTAAGGGTTGAGAAAACTTGTTTCTTTAGAGGCGGAACCCTAATTTCTAATTCTACGTATTCTCTTGCTATGAAGAACTAAGCCTCTCTTGCTTAGTCAGACATTGAAGCTTTTCGTGTGATTCAGTTGTGAGGTTATTACTCCTAATCTATTGCATTGGTTCTTATCTTTTCTCTTGCTTGATTTCTTAAGATTGATATTGATAATTTCTAGTCTGATCAACTAGGGTTTATCGTTATTTATCTATTGCTAGGTTTAGATTGTTACTGGTTGAGCACATCTATTCCATTGTAGCAACTGCATCGTATTAGTAACTGGTTGTGCTAGTCTTATGCAGAAGAGAATTGGTTTACATTCTAGGGTAAAAACTGTTTGTTTTATTCTAGGGTTGTATCCAACTATATTCCTATCCGTAAGGCTGCTGTTAAACTGAATCTTGATAGTTTCAGGGTTGTTTAATTAGTTAGTTCTAATAGTATCTGGTTGTGCCATTAGTTACATCTGAAAAGGAATTGGAATTACCATTGCATGCGATTTTGAGTAGTATCTATGATCAACTTGTCATTCGATTAGCAGATATTGTTTGACTGAGTGCTTTCCCAATAACTGATTTCATCACCTTTAATTACTTATTTACCTTTGCATGTTTTGCTACTAAAACAAACCAACAAAACCCCCCCTTGGTTACTTTAAATTGACATACTTATTGCATACTGTGATTGATTTGTCTCCCTGCGGATTCGACCCTTACTTGCCTAAGACTACGTTTTAGGGTTTGTTTCGATACTTTGCATAGTAGGAATTAGAACGGCAAATTCCTGTTATCAACCACCTCACCACCATTGAGGACCAGGTGGTTCATCTGCAGAGGAGAGCTGAGGCTTTCTTCAACGCCTATGGATATTGACCTCCACCCCAGTGAGTCCTTCTATTTTTCCCTTATCTTTTATTTGTCCTTCATACATTGAGGACAATGCATGATTTAAGCATGGGGGAGTAGAAGTGCTCACTACATATCTTGTATATATTTCTTTTCCAGCATTGTACTTTGGATTTTCAGCATTTTATGTTTCAAAAAAAAAAAAAAAAATCTTGGGACAAGTCGAAAACCCGAAAGGGCGACTTGGGTAAAAAGCAGGTGGCCCGGACCAGCGCTAGGCTGAGGTAAGAAGGTGTCTGAGTGACGTGAGCTTATGTGAGCACATCTATGGAAAAAAAAAAAATATATATATATATATATATATATATATATATATATATATATATATATATATATGAGTGGCTAGGATGAAAACCCGAAAGGGCTCCTAGGCAAAGTGAGTGAAAAGAAAAGGAGTGTTTCTATGATCTCATTTTACCGACGGGGCGGCACAAGAAGAGGAGTCAAAGAAGGATTGTCGGGTAGGTCACTCTGGGAGGCATAAGAAGTCATATATGGAGGCTAGGATTAGAGGTTACTCACACCATTGGATGTCCGGGTTAAGCTTAGAGGAAGTACTCTGCTTGCCCCTTAAGCTTGTTGAGTTATGGATGTGTCGTGAATGAGATTGGTACCAGGAGCTTGGCATGGGTTAGGTGACTCTTAGTTGGAGGACATGCTTCCTGAGATCTTGGGTGTTGCATTGGAGGGTAAATTCTTTATTAGTTTACTCGAGGACGAGCAAAGGTCTAAGCATGAGGGAGTTTGATAAGCACTACTTTGTAGGGCTTAACTAAGAGTTATTAGAGGGTTTTATTGGTGCCATTCGGGTAGATTTAGACACATTCTTGTACATGGCGTTTGGGGGCGAAGTCTGGTATTTTTGGAGGTGTTTGAGCTATTTTGGATATCATAGGAGACACTGAGGAAGGAAGCCACCAAAAGAAGACGCCAAGGAAGTGAAGACGAGAGGTTAGGAGGCGAAGCCAAGGAGTGAATGCCGAGCATTAACCGCGACCGCGGGCAAGGGTGCCGCGATCGCGGTTCCTCAGGCAAGTCGAGAGTTTTCCGTAGGCACGGAGGAATGTGAAGAGCGCGGAGCCACAAGAGGCCGCGATCGCGGTAAATGGGCCGCGATCGCGGGTCGTTGACGCTGGAAGTTCTGACTTTTCCCAAGTCTATCTTTTCTAATTTCTTTTCTTATTTTTCCATATTATTTCGTTTCTTTTCTTATTGGGCTAGGTCATTTGTTAGAGGCCCTATATATACTCTCTTTAGTATTAGGTTTAGGGAGCTTGTTGTTTTTGGAGATTTTCAATTCATCGTTGCCACTTTTCATACCTTTGGAGTTCATCATGTTTATGAGGAGCTAAGCCTCTTTTGCTTAGTCCGGTAATGGAAGCATAAGTTTATTCATCTGGTTGTGAGGTTTTGTTCCTATCTATCTTATCCTATTGAGTTATATCTTTTCTCTTGAGCAAATTCTTATTTGGATGTTTGTTGGTTTATCTAGATTGATCACCTAGGTTTATTGCTTTCATTCATATTGCTAATACTAGGGAACTGTTGGGCTAACGCTCTAGTTCGAGTAGCGAGCATAGATTCTTATCTTCCACTGTGGAATTTATCTATGTAGGGAATTGATTACATGTTGAATGCTTCTGGTTGAGGTGTTATGTGTATCCTGGTTAATTCTTATATTCATTGCTGCCTTTGGGTTGAATCACTAGTGGTGCTAGGGTTATTCATTGGTAAGGGTTCTTAGGGATGGTTTTCCTATTAATCTACATAAGAGCAGGACAAGAATAACCGAATAGGAAGATAGGGCATAATCAATGAACAACCTTTGAATGACTTATGTGGACATTACTTGGCTAAGTGTTTTCTCTCTTTGATATTTTCATCATATACTTTGATGTGTTTGACTTAATTGTGACCAATCAACCTACAATCCCCCCTTTAGTGACATTGCATGCAACCACCATTAGTTTCGCTCCTTCCCTGTGGGATCGACCTTTGCTTATTGACTATACTAGTTTATTTGTGAGGTTTTATATTTGACAGCTAGGAACGACAACACGTCAAATTTTGTTGTCCCCTTTTTTTTTCAGACTAAACCCTAATCCGCGGCGCACCATGGGGCCGCGATTGCGGGTTTTATGCCGCGATCGCGGTTTTTGCTCGACTTTCTTCGACCGCGATCGCGGGTTTTATGCCGCGGTCGCGGGTTCTTCTCGTTTTTTCTGCGTGGTTTAGTCGAACAAAAACAGAGCAAAAACTTCAAAAACAAGGGAAAATTAAGCTTCTGAAAGAAAAACTAAGTTGAAAGTCTTACCTCGGGTTGCCTCCCGAGCAGCGCCTTGGTTACTGTCGTGGCTCGGCATGGTGCTCTCTATTCATCCCGGGTCGCTTACAGCGACCACCCTTCTTGGTTCCAAATCTGGGGGGTGCCTCTTCAGGTACGACTGTACCCCCTTCCTTCTGCCTTTCATTGTGAGCGGATCACCCTTTGTATCCATGACCGCAGTTGTCATCTTCAAGAATTCTCTTCCCAGCATTGCAGAGGTTGTACGCCTATCCTACCCCGTGTCTAGTATGAGGTAATCCGACATCTGGCCTGCAACCTCACTCATTTGCTTCACCTTCGGCTTCTTTCCTATCTTCCGCCTCGCCTTCACAAAATCTGCACAACGAGGGATGTTGTTGGCCAGTGTGACCAAAGGAGCTTCTGGCTTGCTTCCATTGAGAGCCTCAGGGAGAGGTGTGATGGGAATCTGGGACTTCAACAAGGGTCATTCATGTTGAGTGTAGTTTTGAGGCTCATAGTCCTTGTCCTCGTCCATCTCCTCTTCAATTTCAGGAGAACATACCGCGTCAGGTAGCATACTGTTCTTGAAGCTTTTGATTTCCTCTTCGAGGTCCTTCTCAACCTCATCATCAAATTCAGCACAATGCCCTATTTCACCCAGCATACCGTGGTTGCAGCACTCCTCCCGCGGTCGCGGTTTCTCTTATGCGGGGAGCTCTCCAA
This sequence comes from Rheum nobile, assembly GCA_027886185.1. Lineage (NCBI taxonomy): Eukaryota > Viridiplantae > Streptophyta > Magnoliopsida > Caryophyllales > Polygonaceae > Rheum > Rheum nobile. Next base: position 327,389 of record WOAB01000734.1, on the reverse strand, counting down.
ATTCTGCCTTCTCCTCAACATGCCGCTGGGCAGCATTGCCCTTGGGTTGAGATTCTGCTATAGCAGGTATTCATTGCGTCAGCCGCTCCATTGATGCACCCAAGCTTAACAAAGTTTGATGAGATGATTGGTGCTGAATATGATTTTGCTGAGAGAGCTGAGAGAATCCCTCTCTCATCACTTGTGCGTTGTTTGCACCGGCTTGAATCACCGCTTGTGTTAATGCTTGAAGTGTCTAGGTGAGTGCCAGCAGTGTGTTCTCACCATAGCTAGAGTTCTCCAACAATGTCATGCTTTCTTGCGCCATAGCTAGAGTTCTCCAACAGAATTATCTACTCTGAATTGCACTTCGTCAATGAAAAGTTAGTAATGTTAGAGGGAACCGTAAGATAGGTTCCCTAGAAAGATCAATATTCAATTTATTTACAGGAAAACAAACAGTGATTCCCCGACAACGGCGCCAAATTTGACGTGGCCTAAGGTCGTTATGCCAAATCAAAGTAAACCTCAACTTCCAAACTAGTATAGTAAGCAAGCAAGGGTCGAAATCCCAAGAGAATCACAAGCATCTATATTCCTGTCACAAATTGAATACCAATCGAACAATAGTAACAAAAGGGGGGTTTTGAGGTTTTAATCAAGTAGAAAATAAAACAGAATAAATAGTATGCAATCAAATGTGAGAAAACACTTAGCCAGGCAATTTCCACTTAAGTTTTGGTTGGTTGATCCTAGATTACTTCCAATTATTTCCTATGATTATTCATGTCCCGATCTTGTGTAGATTAATAAGGAAACCATCCCTAAGAACCCTTACCAATGAATAACCCTGGCACCACTAGTGATTCAACCCAAAGGCAGCAATGAACATAAGAATTAACCAGGATACACATAACACCTCAACCAGAAGCATTCAACATGTAATCAAATCTCTACATAGATAAAATCCACCAAAGCAAATAAAACCTATGCTTGCCACTCCAGACCAGGACGTTAGCCCAACAGTTTCCTAGTCATAGCAATATGAGTAACAATCAATAAACCTAGATGGCCTGTCTAGACAAATCAATAATTATTCAATGATATTCTGCTTAAGAGAAGAGATATAGATCAATAGGAATTAAGAAAGGGAACATAACCTCACAACCAATAATCAAAACTTAAGCTTCCATTGCCAGACTAAGCAAAAGTGCTTAGCCTTCCATAGTCTTGAGAAAACAACGATGATGTAAAACTAAAACCTGATATGAGAGTCTCCCTAGAATGAGCTCTCTTCCTAGGTTAAATAGAAAAGAGAACTAATATGGGCCTAACAAGTTCCTAAGCCCATTAGGGAAAAGAAACGAAATAAAATGGAAAAATAAGAAAAGAAATTAGAAAAGATAGACTCGGGAAAAGTCAGAACTTCCAGCGTCGATGACCCGCGATCGCGGCCCATTTACCGCGATCGCGGCCTCTTGTGGCTCCGCGCTCTTCACATTCCTTCGCGCCTGCGGAAAACTCTCGACTTGCCCGAGGAACCGCGATCGTGGCACCCTTGCCCGCGGTCGCGGTTAATGCTCGGCCTTCACTCCTTGGCTTCGCCTCCTAACCTCTCGTCTTCACTTCCTTGGCGTCTTCTTTTGGTGGCTTTCTTCCTCGGTGTCTCCTATGATATCCAAAATAGCTCAAACACCTCCAAAAACACCAGACTTCGCCCCCAAACGCCATGCACAATAATGTGTCTAAATCTACCCGAATGACACCAATAAAACCCTCTAATAACTCTTAGTTAAGCCCTATAAAGTAGTATTTATCAATGAGACAGTGCTCAAAAGTGCATGGACCAATGCTTGCAGGTGCATGAAGTATTGTTTGTAGAGTGCATGAACTACTGTTTCTGGGTGAATTAGTGAGTTAATTTGAAGGAATAGTTGTGAGTGCATGAAGGGGTGGATATATGTGCATGATAACTGTATTAATGTGCATGAGTAAGTCCATGTTGTTATGAGATAACTTACAATCTGTTTTTCTTTTATTTGTACAGTTCTTTTACCCCATTATAAACTATGGGCATTACTATTTGATTGCAATAAATGTCAAGAACCCCAGTTTCCATATCATAGACAACTCATCAAGTGGGAGCGATGACAAGTATGGAAAAGTACCATCTACTCTGGTGAGTAGACATTGAGTATAATGATTTTATAACAATTAAAGGTTTTGATATACAGAAATGTTATAGAATTTAACCGCTTTATTTGTGCAGAGACATTTGATGGTCAGTTTCTTCATGAATAATGATATGGAAGCCAAAGCTAAAGCAATTGAAGACATTGCAAATGTCCCATGTGAAAGGTTGCAAATGAAATGGAGGGATGGGAAAAACAAAGTTGACTGTGGGGTCTTTCTACTAAGACACATTGAGACATATGGGCAATGGACTGTCAAGCTGGAATCCTAAACTGAATACGGGAGACAAACGCTAGTTGGCAAAGCTTAGGATCAAGTATTGCTATGCCCTCCTAACCAGCGAGTTTAATGAAAGGAAGGTCAGGGTTGAACAAATTATTCAAGAGAAGAAAACTGGAAATGTAGCAGCTGTGCGTGGTCATGGGCGTGGGAAAAAGAATGTTTCAATGTAATTTGGCTAATCTAGTGAACAGTTTAGGTAATGGTTGTAGGAATTTTTTGGATGTTTTCAGGAAATAGTAGGTATTTGTAAGTATATGAGTTTTTTGTGGAAAGAAACGGTAGGTATTTGTTTGTTTGAATGTTTCTCATTGAAAGATCAATGCTCATTAAAGCGTTGCAACAAAAGTGCATGAGTCATTGTTTGTTGGTGCATGAGTTGAATTGTAATAAGTGCATGAGTTAATATATGTTTGAACATGGAACAGAATCAGTGATTTTGTATTGGTGCATGGGTAGTATGTGGAAAGTGCATGAGTTATTATGTGTTGGTACATGACTTAATATGTGTTGGAACATGAAACATGATTAGTAATTTTGTATTGGTGCATGAGTAGTATGTGGAAAATGCATGAATTATTATGTGTTGGTGCATGACTTAATATCTGTTTGAACATGGAACAGAATTAGTGGGTCCGTATTGGTGCATGGGGAGTATGTGGAAAGTGCATGAGTTATTTTGTGTTGGTGCATGAGTTATTATGTGTTGGTGCATGACAATATCTGAATACCTAATTAACAGAAAAGAGAAATAAAAGTGCATGAGTCACTGTATTTTGGTGCATGAGTGAGTATATATAAGTGCATTTCTTAATATTCAGGACAATATCTGAATACCTAATTAACAGAAAAGAGAAATAAAAGTGCATGAGTCACTGTATTTTGTTGCATGAGTGAGTATATTTAAGTGCATTTCTTAATATCTGAATACATATAAAATTTGAAACACCTAATTAACATATTGAGCACAAGTCGTGATGTTGTGTCCCGACCTTTTACAAAGAGTACATAATCTTGTCTTCTTCCTGGAATTTTCGATTCCAACCTCTTGGCCGCTTCTAATGCGCATCTTCCTGAACTTGTTCTTTGCCATTTCCGGAGGATAGACATTCACTTGATCCGGTAACGGGCCTACAAATTTCTCAAACTTATAGTTGATGGCTGATGTTGAGGCAGAAGGATCAACTACTTGTGAGTGCAGCCTTTTGTTCCTTTAAAATAGCTAAAAACTCTTTCAATTTGTCCATGTCATCACCAACAATGTCGACACAAGAGTACATTTATGTCATCATTTCAGCCAACAGCCTCTTCTTTTCATCAATTTGAACACTCGCATTATACACTGCACCATCCACTTCAAAAATTGGTTGTAGAATCGCTTGCTTCGTCCAGCGAGTGTTGATGAGGGTAGGAGGCAAGACAGTTGCATGAGTATTCTTTAAAGCAAAGAAAATATATCGGCAGGGAAAGCCCAGAGTGAGGAAATTATTGCAAGAACAATTATACTCATTACTTGCAACAAATTTCTGAACAGCACAGATTCTACCAAATTCGTCTTCAACCCTAAAGTGATGGATATCAGCATCTTTTTTTAGTTCATCAAGGCTGCAATGATACGTACCACTAACAAACGCCTCATGTACATCATAAAATGCATTGATAGTGTAAATAGTTGCTAGGTTCTTTTCAAACTGGTAAGGCGTCTTCATCCGTGGAGTGCATGTAGCGGAATCCATATCACACTTCTTCTGATTATGCCGCTGCGATTCAATTGCACTGCTATACTGCATCATGAACACCACTAGGCTTGATTGAGACCCTATGAAATTTCCAAAAAAACTGTTTTGACTCTCAGACCTTGATGTCGTCCTCAATAGGGACGACATTCTCACATCATGAAAAAATGCAGGGATCCAATAACGTCGTAGTTCAAACATTACTCCTAGCCACTCATGCCCTTGGAACCCAAATTCTTCAAGAACCGAGAACCACTCATTTTCAAACTCAATTGGAGTGAGTTCGTCACTCCAAACAATCTTCTTGAACTTCTTTTGGAACGAATCAATGATAGAAGGATTTGTATTTGGAGGGAACTTAACCTTGTTAGCAACCTTCATCATTATATGCCACATGCACAACCGGTGGACAGAATGAGTAAACACTCGTTCAACAACAGCCTTGACAGATGCAGCTTGATTAGTTATAATGACATGAGGTTCATGGCCCATCGCCTTCTTGAAATTCTCAAATAACCACACATAAGAGTCAATGTCTTCATGCAAAAGCAAAGCAGCAACAAATGTAATAGACCTCTTATGATTGTCCACTCCAGTAAATGGTATGAACACTATATTATATCTGCAATATGGGGTGCAAGAGTTTGAGCATGCATTACTCATTATAAATGCATGAGTTGATGAATATAGGTGCATGAGTTACCAATTATAAGTGTGTATAGGTGCATGAGTTACTCGTTATAAGTACATGCATTACTCATTATAAATGCATGAGTTGATGAGTATAGGTGCATGAGTAAATGCATGAAAATAAAATTACCTAATCAACTGGTATGTAGCATCAGCCGACACTACATCACCGAAATAAGAGAAACTCTTCCGATTGATAGGATCACACCAAAACAAACGGCATAGCTGGCCCTCCTTGTTTACGTCATAATCAAAGTAATATGCATTACAACATTCTTTCTTCTTCAAAAAGTCGTTGATGACCATTTGAGCGTAATTGCCTTCCATGTATGAGTTCAAACCCCTCATAAAGTTCTTGAAGTCAACAACAGTGGCGCCTACGTTAGCATATGAACCCACTAGATTCTTGTACACTTTGTAACTCTTAGTGACACCAATATTGGATTTAATACAATTCATCATAATTTCTTGATGAAATGGAGTCACTTGCCTATTCCCTTTTGAGAAAACCATATGAGACAGCTCCAATATAGCATGTGTATGACCATACTCCAATTTTGTAACACGGTAACCATCATTACCTTCGTACTTGAGCCAACACTTAGCTTCACAACCACATCTATTAGATATTCTCCTCCTTTTCACAACATCTCCATCTGTCGAGACAGCCTGGTTGAACTCAGAATATGGAGAGACAGCTTTGTATCCTTCTCTGTTACAACAAAGGTGCTTCCAAATAACCGTCGGCGGTACATCCTTGTTTTTCTTGGTAGAACAAACACGAACAGTAAAACCACATGCTGCTGCATAAGCTTCGTAAAAGGCAATAGCGTCGTTAAGAGTCGGGAAAAGCTGCCCAATATACGGCTTCAATGCATCATTGCACTCAGGAATAATATATTCAGCGGTAATGCTTGGGGAAACAGATATAATATTATGCTTCATTTTATGCTCATCTCCTGACAAAAGAAAGAGTGGAATTAATAATAGAGCATGAGCTAATAAGTGCATGATTGACTGGAAAAAAGTGCATGGCCCAATGAATGAAGGTGCATGACTGACGGGAAGAAAGGTGCATGACTGACGGGAAGCAAGTTCATGAAAGAGTAAAATTAATAATGAAACATGAGCTTATAAGTGCATGACTGACGGAAAGAAAGTGCATGACCCAATGAATAAAGGTGCATAAACCAATGGGGTAAAGTGCATGAGCTTATAAGTGCATGACTGACTAAAAGAAAGTGCATGACCCAATGACTAAAGGTGCATGAACAAATGGAGTAAAGTGCATGAGGTAGTTAGTTCTATGCAATAGTCACACAATCAACAATGGTTAGGTTATGTGCATCACTGACTGAAATAAAGTGCATGATGCACTGAATTTAGTGAATTTTGAATCTGATTAAATTGCAATATACAGATCTTAATTGCACTACCTAAAATTCAACCAAGCACATACCTAAATCCCAAAACTGACAAATTCAACCAAGCACATGCACTAAATCCCAAAAAAAAAGAAATTTTGTTGAAACGCACATACCTAAATGCCTAAATATCTAAATACCTAAACAACAAATAAATCAATAACAAATTACAGATATGTACCTGAATCAGTAGGAGTAACCATGTCGACTAAGAACGACGAGACTAAAACGAAAACAGCAAACACGAAGAATATAAAGCACACCGGCGGCAAGACGGAAACGATCGGTCGATAGAATGAGCGAACGGATTAGTTTGTGGAGAGAACAATTAGTTTTATCACGAAGAAGAATGGATTACCACGAAGAAGAGAGGGAACAAGGAAAAACGAACCAGCAAGCAGCCTCAAATCTGTTTTTTTGAGCGAGCGAACAGAACAGGGAAATCGAAGAAAAAGGGAAAAATCAAACGAACGGCTGCGATTAGATGGTGAGGGAAAAGAACGAACGGCTGTGAGGCATCCTCATTCCTATCCTAATAACCCATCCTCACGTGATCTTTTTCCTAAACTTTGGTGGGTCTTAGGGTGAAATAGAAATCAAGGTCTTAATAAATATATCATTTAATTTTTTTAATTTTTTTTATATAAAAATGGGATAAAAATATGTTGACCGACTCACAATAATATTCATAGGAAGATTTGTAGAGGAAATGAAGTGCAATTTTTTTATGTACAACTAAACTGAAAATTTACCCATATGCAAAACTAAGTGAAAAATTTTGAAAATGAAATGTGTGAGATATAAAAAATCTAAGGAAGATTTTTTTCTTAAAAAATCTAAGGAAGATTTTTTTTCTTAAAAAATCCTTATATATTTACACCATAAAACTAGCCCCAAATTTACAACATTAATTGAAAATTTTATAAAATTAAGACATGTGATATACAAACAATACAAGTATAGAAATTTAAAAAATTCTTTTGTATTTGTTAAAGGAATATACCAACAAATTAGTTTAAAAATTATATTAACAAATTAAAAAATAGACAATGAAAGTTAAGTTTTGAAAAAGAAAAGAAAGGGGGTCCATTCATGTTCAAAATTAATAAGAAATCAAAAGCTTAACAATTTATTTTTTAAAATAAAAGAAAAGGAGGGCCTACAGTTTAAATTAAAAAATTATAAGATATAAAGATTGAACTCACAACCTTTTTAAATGCAAAAAAAAAAAACTCACACTCTACCATTGAACCAAATATTACTTTGTGTATTAATATTAAAAAATATATATATAATAACAATTAAGTATTAAATTTGGACCCCTTTTTCGATGAATCCTAGACAGTCGTCCCTCTCGCCCATCCCTTTGGACCGGCCCTCTCTCTTATATACTAAAAAGTTAAGAGGAAGAAGATATAAACTAGCTAGTGACATAACATGCACAAGTGATGAATAATATACACCATATACAATATCGCGGATCGCCTAATTTTCGGACATTGGTCAATATCACAATCCACAACTTTGTACGATAAAAGAGCCTAACCACTACTGCCCTACCATTTATGTCTTAGAGGTTTTAATTGAAGAGAATTCCGGCTCTTTAAATCTTTCTTCGGAACAACCTTGTATGTTGATTTGTACAAAAGCCTTAAGAAATACGATGAATTGATGATATATTCTACAATAGTGAAATGAGTACGATCCTATCTTTCAATTCAATGTAATATAGAGTATTATTCTTGTATTACTACACAATATAAGGGGGAAGTTGGTATTGATCGCCTGATTCGATCGGATAGAGTTGCTCTATGTTCAGACTGAGATACTGTTGATACACGAAGTTGTAGATCGGAATACTGATTCGATCTCTGAATAAAACGCTTAAGAAAATATAATGTTAAACCACTAGATCAATTGAATGTTGATAGAAATTAAAAAAAAAAATAGATCCACCTATATATACAGACCATTTTTCTATTTTATGTCGGGTCATAAAATAGATAGCTTAATTTGGAAAGATTATATAAAAAAATTATTTATGATTCTACTAGCTTTTTTAATAGGTTTATCTTTCAATTTAATTAAAAATTAACTTTATAAATCTGATTCTTTATCATTTACTCTTCGAACATAAAACTAAAAAAAAAGATATACAAAATTATTAAATAATATAATAAATCCAATATATTTAACACGGATAATATGCTAATCACTACACTAAAATATAAGACCCGACATAAGAAAAATTGTAAAAGTCGGAAAGTCAACTTTCCAATTCGTGTTTTAACTCTATCGTCCCGTTATTTTAATAAATCTTTTGCAAGGGCTATGCCCTCTTTTCAAACAAAAAAAAAAACTCTATCGTCCCGTTCATTCTTAATTCCCACTTAAATTGAAGTCTAGTTTTATAATTGATGCTATAATACATTATACATGCTACTACTATATATATCATCATGATTATATCGATCATTCCCTAGTCTAGTTTCTTTCTAGACAATATAGATTCCATTTACCTTATTCTCTCGATCACTTATATATAAAATACATTTTCTCCTTAAAATTAAGTTTGAATTTTGTAGGAAATATTAAAATGGCTTCATCAATGCACTCAAAAAGGACCTTCAGCTACAAGCAAATCCAAAACCCAGCAACACTCCTCTCCCTCCTCCGGCAGACCGCCGCCGGCTCCGGCGAAAAGAGGCCCAAGTCACGCCGCGTCGGCGGCGGACTCCTCAAGGTGTTCAAGCTCCTCCCACTCCTCTCCTCCGGTTGCAAGATGGTGGCCCTACTCGGCCGCGCCGCCGGCCACCGGAAAAGCCTCATCGCCGACCACGCCACCATCGTAACCATCCTAAGCCACCGCCGAGGAGGCAAGGTTACAATCGCTATCCAAGAAACCCCCCACGGCTCGCCGGCGTTCGTGATCGACCTCCCGATCTACTCGCCGGCTTTCCAGAGGGAGATGGAGGGGGACATTCTCCGGGTGGCGTTCGAGTCGGAGACGAAGAAGAGTAACGCCGGGAAGAAGAAGCTTCTGGAAGAGATGGTGTGGGCGGTTTACTGTAACGGCAGGAAGATCGGTTACTCGGTGAGGAGGAAGGAGATGTCGGAGGAGGAGGCGCAGGTGATGAGGCTTCTGAAGGGGGTCTCGATGGGCGCCGGAGTTCTGCCGTGCCGGCGGCCGGAGGTCAGGGGAGAGTCGCCGGAGGGGGAGATGACGTATTTGAGGGCTAGGTTTGAGAGGGTGGTGGGGTCCAACGATTCACAGGCTATGTATATGATCAACCCTGATGGGTCCCACGATGGCCCTGAGTTGAGTATTTTCTTCCTCAGAGTTCGTTAGAAAGAAAAAAAAAGATTGTTTTGTTGATTGATATTGGTTTGCGATATTGATTTCTGATTTTTATTTCCTTCCTTTTTTTGATGGTGAAAATTGAAAAGTGGGGAACTGCTAATGAGATTTTTTTTATGAGGGTCGTCGATCTTGTTGGTGTGTGTTTTATTGTTGTTAATTGTAATTAAGCTCTATAAATTGTATTTGGGTGGATTGTTATGTATGTATTATTGGACCAAAATCTTATTAAGAAAAAATGTACCAATTACTTGCAACATTCGGCTAGCTCATAAAGTTGAATACCTGTTCACCAAAAAAAATAAAGTTGAATACCAAATCTGTTACATAGGGTGTAGGATCAGCGTTGGAACCGGACTAATGACCAAAAGAAAAGATGAATACTGATGAAATCCAATTAAGATACATGTGTGCGAGCCCATAGTTCAATGGTTTGGGCCAAAATCTAGCTTATTATGGGCTGAAATGAGGCCCAATATGAGTAGAAGGTACATAGGAGTGGATACATCGCGACTGGCCAGCACGAATGAGAATGAGTTTATGTGATTGGAAGATATATATGCGTGTGATGCATTTTATTTTTATATACAGTATTACGTGATTAATTTGTAGGGATGGTGTTTATTTGGCAGCCATTAAAAATTGCATGTATTTATATATATGTGCGTGTGATCAATTTATAAATTAAATTTTGCTCATAATCTTTTTTAGCTTTAAATAATAATTTATTGATAAATTATGAGATTTTTTATTGAAAATCGTACTTTCTTTATACAGAAAATATTGTTATTTTAGACACTTGCACAACTTTTAAGAAATTCAATAATTGTTATATATTTTCATCAAATTTTTTTCTAAAATCCATAATTAATTAATAACCCCCATCTTTTTTCTCCAATCAACAAATCATATTTGCATGAAAAGAGTCAAAAACTATAATTCTTTTTAACAAACTTCATAACTCACCAACAAATTATTACCTAAATTTCTAAACTTTTCTAAACAAAACATATTTGCTAGAATGACAACATTTTCTATACAGATGGAGTATGTATTTATTCTTTGAATATTGTATTTATTCTTTTAATATAGTACTCTTTTTGTTTCCTTTTAAGTATCTTTTGGACATAAAACACAATTTACAAAACAATATCTTCATTAACATAAACACTAAAAAATATAAGCATTTTTTTCTTGAATAGTTCCTATCACAACCAATAAAAATGAATATTAGTTTGATATATGCAGTTTTTATGACTATTTTCCTATTTACAACTCTTTGAATAGATATAAATTTAATAGAGTCTTAAATGTTATAATGATATTATCAAAATGACAAATGATTTGGGACATTTGACTTCATTTCCAAAGGACAAATCTAATAAAACGGATTCATTAATTACAAATAAGATAAATAGTTAATAATTTATACTCCCTCCGTCCTATAATATTCGTCCTGTTTTCGTTTTGGACGTCCCCTTTTGTTTGTCCTACTTCACTTTATTTCTTTTTTTATCCATATTTTCTTTTCAAAATTACCCTTATTCATTCCATCTTTTACATCATTTTATCCCTATTTTATACATCCAATCATTCACATCCAATCATTCTCATCTACCATTTTCATCCATATCAAACTCCATTAATATTCACCATTTTTATCCATAACCTAAAACTTAATAAATCATATTTCATTAACCTAATTAATTAAAAAAAAAACTAACAAAATTAACCAAATTAATCCTAAATTCATTAACTTAACCCAAATCCATATATTTAACCAAACTAATTCAAACCCATATTTTAATCTAACTCAATATCTCTAACCCATATTAACCTACTCCTAATCTACCCATTTAACCATGCCTAATCAATTAATCTAAACCCTAATCTACCCAGCCCAGCCCATATTTCCACCCTAACCCTAAATACCCTAATCTGCCTCTCAATTCACTCACCGTTCACTTTTCTTCTCTTCTCCTCTCTCATTCTCTCTGAACCTCTCTAAACCTAAACTCTAATCTGCCTCTCTCATTCTCTCACTCTTCACCCACCCTAACCCTAAATACCCTAAACCTCTCTCGTGATGTCTGCTCTCTCGCGCCTCTCACTGCCGTCTGCTCTCTCGCGCCTTTCACCGTTCAACGCCGTCTGCTCACCGCCAGTCTGCTCTCTCTTCGGTCGTCCCTCTCCGCTCGCCATCCCTCTCTGCTCCGCTCGCCGACGCCAGGGTTCCACCTTCTCAGCCGTCTGCTCTCTCACGCCTCTCTCTCAGGCGGTCTCTCTCCGGCCGTCCCTGCTCCGCTCGCCTCTCTCTCTCAGGCGGTCTCTCTCCGGCCGTCCCTTTCCTCTTCTCCCTCTGTCGGTTTCTACCGGATTTGGGAGTCCACCTTGTGGCCTATTCGCACTCAATTTTCCCTGGTGTGTTGATTTGTCTTGCGGTGTGGAGGTTAGAGTTTTGGGTTTGTAGATCTGCTTTTCTGTTCTTCCTTCTCAGATCCAAGGTTGAGGAGTTGTTTCTCTTTTGGTTGATTTTGAGTATGTACAGTTGTTCGTATTTTTTTTAGTTGTTTTTCTTTTGGGTTTGTAGATCTGCTTTATGTGTTGTTTATCTTTTAGGTTTGTAGATCTGCTTTGTGTGCTAGCCTCTTGTGTTCTTAGTTGTTCGTCTGAGCTCTCTTCACCTCCCTTTTCATTGGCTAAAATTTCAAACCACAGATTGTACTGTAGCAGCACAATAATGACAATTTGTATTCTTTCAAAATTTCTTAATTCAAGAGTTTTTTATACTTTAAGACAAATATTTCGAAATAAAAAAAATAATAAATATAAATTCATAACTTTATGTATTCAAACTCTCCACGTGCACATGCTTAGTGCTCGATCAAATTCAAACCACCTCTTCATCCTCATCCTCATCCACATCCACATCCACCTACATATACTTACAGTACGACTATCATTAATAGATAAGTGCATACTGTATACTGACGTCACCGTACGTTATCGGTTACTGGTTAGTAGGCTCGTACTCCGTAATGGCGGACGTGTGTACGTACAATCACCCACCAACAAAAGATACAGTTCAAAATCAAATTATGCTTTTTTTTTTATTAAGTAAGAATTAGACTGAAAATCACAGAAGAGCTGGTTTCTCAGTCTGTAACATCATTTCGGATGAGATTTACAAATTCTAAACTAGTTCGAATATCTTCCAAAGAACTAAGTTGGACCTCCTTAACGATGAAATCGGCTATCACACTTACAATAAGAAATATCTTGATAAAGGCCTATAAATTAGACATTACCTCCTTAGCGATTAAATTATGCTTTCTCTGAATATGATACTACCATTACTACGCATACCAAATACTCTGTATTATTTTGTCCAGAAAACACATACCCCGTATGTTAATCATCGGTTTATATTATTTTTAAAAAAATATACGATATAATTGATCAAAATTCAAGTAGTGAGTGTTCACAAATATATATTCTCATTAATTAAAAAATATTAATAATGCAATCGAAAAAACCAGCATACTAAAATTTAATTAGTTAAATGATAATTTTTAAGTATTTGTTAATACTAAAATTATTTATAAATTTAGACTAGAGTAGAATTGGAGAGCACGTAAAATATCTCAATTTTCTGCTCAGAGCAAATTTACAAGTTGATAGCTACTAGCTATAGTTTGGAGTTTATAGGTATCATAGATAGTAAGTACGTATATTGGTGAATGTTTAACGTCAATGAAGAAAATCTATAATGACATGAACGAATGGAATATAAACTTAGCTGCATTTGTATAAATAATCAAAAGACAATTGTACATCAGAAAAATTAAAAGGCGAACGTTAGATGATTAGATTGACAATAATTATTTTGTTTATAAACATGAACTTAGTTTATGTGTTTTTTAAAATCGGAGGTGGTATCAAATTAAGTTGTTTCTTACTTAGGTAGGTCGTCTCCATCTTGTATATATATGCGAAAAAACCGCACACTCCGTTTTGTTAAACCTCGCACTCCATCTTGGGCGGCACCTAGTACAGTCCAGAAAATCCAATTTTCTTGGGCGACACATAGTATCGTCCAAGATGAGTTCATTTTTTTTTAAATTAAAATTATGATTTTATTTGAATTTTAAAAAAATCGGTTCACTGAATCAGTTTTTTTTGGGGGGGGGAAGGGTTTATGGGCGGCACGATTTGACGTCCAGAAAACCGGTTCACTGAAACCAGATTCTGGACGGCACTATGTGCGGCCCAGGGAGTGTACGATTGAAATTTAACGGTCAATTTGGGCTGCACATCGTGCCGCCCATAATTATCCCGTATTAGTCTTAACGGTCATGTGGCCGGCTATATATATGGGAGATGTAATAGTAGTTGTACCACCATTGAAATACACCCAAAAAAAACTTCAAAACCATTGTAATTTTTCGGCTATATATATGTCGTCGTCAAGCGATCCTTGTTGGATGGGGTTGTCGGAGTCGTCTTCGAGCGCGCCCACATCTCTAGATGATGAAGTTGATTTTCAGTCGCCGATTTCTCCTAAGTACTTCAGGGTACTTTTTTTTCTATAAAGTGATTAGATATTAACTGTACTAAGTCTTTCAAATGTTGACTGTTTAGAAATAATGCATAATTTTTGTATATTAATTTGTATAAATTTAATTATTAATTAGTCTCTAATGTACTAATTTTTGTATATAAATAGGGTGATTCTAGTGATGATGAATTTATAGCAATCGACTTCTCATCCCATTTTACTACTAATGAGATATTTCCGAGTATGGAGGGATTGAGGGAGTGGGTGCAAAAGGTCGGTTTTAGTCTTTTTATGGTGATCACTACTAAATCATCAAAGCCTAGAAGGATTATATTTTATTGTGAGAGATCCGGGTTACCTAGGTCCGGCAAGAAAAATAAGTTAGTCGATGGTAAAAAGGTCAGCCCGATACGAGTGAATAAAGCTAGGTCAAAGAAGAAGGGTTGTCCCTTTTTGTTGCATGGTATTTTTAGGGAAGGAAATGCTATTAGAGATTTTGGGTGGACCATATAGGTTGTTAGAGGATGTCATAACCATATGCTTTCGACCACCTTGATTGGTCATGCATTTGCTTCCCGACTTACGAAGGAGCAACGTAGAAAAGTGATGATTGATACTGCGGCGGGTGCAAGACCCAAGGTTATTTCTACACAGATTAGGAATGAATATACAAGTTCAACTGTATCGAGGAGGCAAGTGTACACCGTTAGGGCTAAGGAGAGGTTGAAATCCCTGGGCAATCTGAATGTGATACAATGGTCATTAGGGTTTTTGAAGGACAAAGGCTATTTGTTGGACACCGCTACTAAAACGAGGGAAGATGGGAAGGAGGTATTGTCGTGCTTGTTTGTTTCTCATCCAGACGCTCGACATTTGTTGTGCATGTTCCCTAATGTCGTCATCATGGATTCGACGTACAAAACCAACAGGTAAATATTACTCGTTTTAGTATTATGAGTAGATAATGGTATTTTGGGCGGGTTTGAAGTTTTTTTTGTGTTGCATTTATAGGTACGGTATGTCACTGATCCAGATTGTTGGGTTTACTTGCACCAACTTCACATATTTAATTGCTCTGGCGTTCATGGAAAGGGAGACGACAAGCCACTATGCATGGGCATTGACACGATTGAAGTGGTTGTTTGGGGGAAAAAGTCTTGTATGCATCATGTCTGATCGAGAGCTAGGACTGATTAAGGCCGCCGATAAGGTGTTTCCGAAGGTTCGGCATCATTTGTGTCAAGTCCATGTAGACCGTAATGTGAAGGCATATGCTAAGTCGATGAACATTGATGAGAAGAAATTCTCGGGAAGTGTTCGTCGGGTGATGAGGTCTCATACAAAGGAGGAGTATGGAGAGCGACTTGCTCACTTTAAGGAGACCCGGAATAAAGGCCTTGTGAATTATGTGGAGGAAACTTGGTTTAATCACCATATCAGAGGTAACAACGTAGTCCTCAGCTCGTTCGTCAACTTGTCAACGAAAATACTAGCCGACATGGTGTGCCACAAGAAACCAGCTGTTATATCCTCTGGATATACACCCTCCTCAATCATCCTCAACACATGCCTCCCTAGCTGAAATTGCTTGATCCAGCCCTTCCTAAGGTCACAGACCATGTCAGCATCATCCTCATCTAAATTGTACTCCGAATCAATGCCAAACATGTACTCAAACAATGCCTCATACTCCGCTAACTCGCTATCTTGACCGATCCATGGTGACGTCACCTCAAATCCCTCAATCGGCAGCCCTAGAATCATCATAACGTCATATAGCGTAGGACCTATCTCGCCGAAGGGAAAGTGGAAGGTGTTCGTCTCTGGATGTCATTGTTCAACGAACGCTGAAATGAGGGTGTGATCAACATTGCCGAACTGAAAATCAAGCAAACCGGTCAACCTCGTCTGTTGAGCAATCCAAAACCAGGAACCCTCCTCAGGGACCCCTCTGGGAATACGATCCCTCCAAAACGCAAACTGTGTAGGGCGTGTCTGAACCCTCAAAGTCCTAACAACGTCCTCTGGAGGGTCCAATAACGCCTTCCTCCATATCAGCTCCGCAATGTGCGTATCAAAGTTCCTCAACACAGAAGGAAACTGCTGAGCTGGCTCAGGCAGAGGTGGGTCCTCCTGAGGTGGGTCCTGCTGAGGTGGGTCCTCCTGAGGTGGCTGCTGCTCTCGTGGATCCTGCTCTGGTGGGCCGGTAGTAAAGTCTGGATCCTCAGTAGCTGTAGTGGTAGGGGCATCCTCCATAACCACGTCCTCATCTGAACGGACGGGACCAACATCGTCCTCACTAAGCACCTCCGTGTCCTGCGATACACCCACAACCCTCCTCTTGCGAGCAGATACAGTAGTTGGACGACTGTATCGATCCGACCGTTTGATTTTACCCAATACATCCTATTTTTCCACAAGAAATATAACTATTTTCATTTTACAATTGTTAAAGAAAATTATTTTCTTTATAAAATCAATATATTACATATTTTCATTTTCATTAGGGCAATCTACGCAATTTAAATCTAAACAACTATTATAAATAAATTACTAATCGTTTTTTTATACATAACATTTAATCTTATTTAACAACAAAATTGAGCCAATTACCTATAATGTCATTTTTAATTATGATTAAATACAACAAAAACTAAGTCTAAAAACCTACAATTACAGTACAAAATTTATTAAAGAAATTACATTTAACAAATTAAAACTAATGAGAAAACATACCTTTTCGGTCGGCCTCCGTTCATATTTTCGCTTTTGACGAACAGGATTTCCGGCCAACTCATCCATCGCCTCTATAGCAACCGCTAGAGCGACGTCGAAAGCATTGTCTGCCCCGATATCCACCTCCTCGGTTCTAGCCGACAATCTATCCTCCTCGCCCGAAACGACACCGCCGCCGCCGACACCGCCAACATCCTCTACGCTCTCCGGCAATTCTACAGCCGGAGATCTAGGCGGTGCCTCGTGCAGCCCAGATCCCTCCTCGTCCCCGGATCTGGGCGACACCTCGTGTAGCCCAGATCCCTCATCGTCCCCGGATCTGGGCGGCACCTCGTGCAGCCCAGAACTCTCCTCTTCCGCCCCGACGACGACTCTGCTCTGCCCCGGCGGCGACTCTCGTCCGCCCCGACTAAGCCGGAAAGTCGACGTTGAGTCCGCCGTCGAGTCCAGTGTCTTGGCGCCGCCGAGATCTCCCGCCGCCGCCATCTCTCTCTCCTCCCTTTCAACCGCCGCCCATATCTCATCCTGAAGTAGTTCGTCAATTTCGCCGGAATCCGCCATGTCTCTCACCTCCCTTTCAACTCTCTTTTCTTGAAACAAATTTTTCGCCTTTCAACTCTCTCGGAGAAGACGATCTCGACGGTATTTATTACCGCCGAGATCGATTTTTTTCCTGTCAAAGGTGGGCGGCACCTATTGCCGCCCACGTTCAAATTTTGAAATCCATTGTGGGCGGCAATTATTGCCTTCCACAGTTGAACCAAGTTGAAAAAAAAAATTGAAAAAAAAAATTGGTTATACAATTCCTATACCGGGTTCGATAGAAAAAAAATTATGGACGGCAATACGTGCAGCCCAACTTCTAAACCGGATTTTCGAAAACCAGGTTTGTCTGGGCTGTACTATGTGCCGCTCATGACTCCGATCGATTTTTTGGGGCCTTTTCTAGACCGTACTAGGTTTCACCCAGGATGGAGTGCAAGATTGAAAAATTGAGAGTGCACGGTTTATCGCCCTACTATATATTGGCACAAATTAATGAACAATTCACTAGAGAAAGTAAAGCATAAATTGAATGCCACAAACGTTGACCGCCGATCGGTACCCTCCCACGCGGTGTTGGGTGACATTTATACGGCCCACGCCCTGAATAACGACGAACCAACTCCATGAAAAGCGATCGGTCAAGCGGTTAGATCTGCCTGATCAGGATAATCCCATGCAACAACAGTGCGGTGCGATCCCTGGCCCCGGTCCCACCCTACGCAATTATTGTGGTCCGGGTTACAGAGGAGCCCGGCCCACGCGTCTGTGGGTTTTGCTTTCTTGGTCTGCAATTTCAGTGAGCGCGCGCCAGCTGTGTGTGTTGGCAACTGCCCAACTAATTCTCTGGTATATTACGTCACTCTCCACCAACAGCTCCAATTTCCCGTATATACCTGCCACGTGGCCCTTTTCTTTCTTAATCACTCTGTTACTACTCGCTTGCTTACACGTTCGTAACATTATACTCCGTACTATTCTTATCGCTTATCGCTCATTAAACAAACGTTACATCCCGTGGCTCGAGCTCGTCTTTCTATCTTATAATAATGGAATAATTATACTCCGTATGTAACAATATATATACTGGATAATACCAACAACTTTAATGAAGTGTATACATCAATATATATACTGGATAATACCACCAACAGCTCCAATTTGAGTTGGTCCACTAATCATTCTATACCACTCCTGTTTCGATTTGTTGTTTTCCTCCCCTTTTTTTTGGTGTTTGATTTGGACCATAAGTCCTCGATCTGTCCCACTCAGCTTAGTTTTTTTATTACAAAACTACTCAGATAAATTTCATTTTCATAATAAAAGGAACAAGAGTTTGCTCATTTTTATTTACAGAAAAGTTGCATATATATTGCGAAGTATCTCCAATTTAGCTCTTTACGAGTTCGGATTTTCTTTCTATTGGACATCGCGTTTTTTTAGTGGGCGAGATGAAATACTATTTAGATTCATCTATCAGCGTTCTTTATTGATAATGATGAGAAAGAAATATAATAAAATGTTATTTTTTAATTAAGTCGTGAGTGCTTTAAAGTAAATTATAAACCGACTAAACAATTACACGAAAACCAAACACAAATCTCAATCTAAAACACGGAGAAATTGGTTCTCCAATCAAAATCCTCTCTCGGATGCATTAGAGGCCTATTTATTGTCCTCCGACTGCGAGTCATGCTTTTGCTTAGTGGCAAAGTGTCAAAATGTGATTGCTTGTGATTGGTCATGCTCAGTGAGTCGGCAAGCATGTGTCACATAGTGATTGAATTGGACCGTTAGGGAGCATGTCACATGGCTCGGGGAGGCGGTGTAGTGATGGCTCATTCCTATTGGAGTTTCATATTGATCACTCTCGTTTAGCTACGTGTAGCCGGTGTAGGGGTTACATGTTCATATAATCGACGCGTCGTTCTTGGACCACCTGATTTGTTTGCCGCGTTGAATTCAGCGTTGCCATTCTTTTCAAGAGGCTTCGACAAGTTACACAATAAACTTAGACAACTAGATAGTGTCAATCATGACGCGCTCTTATCACCTTTTCGTTGTAAGGGTCTATTTTTTTTGTGTGGACCAAAATAAATAAAGTGCGCGTATAGATCGAAATGATAGAATGGTAGCGGGTGAATATTCAACGTACACATGCAAAAAAGGCCAATACATCCATTCATATACTAGCTCCTTTCTACATCTCGTGCTATTCTACAAAGCTTATTGATGCAAAAGTCCTCATTGAGTCGATCGCAAGTTCCTTGGAACGCAACTAAGCCAAGTCAAGCCAAGCGACAAGCTTTCGAGGTTTCTTGAACGCTAAAGTGATAGGTTTTCTCTCGTGGATGCCATGGAAGCGAAGGGTGCACACCCTTGATGAATTGCACGAAATCCCGAAAGGAAATCGCTTGAAGACACTCGAAAGAGATCGAGTGTAGCGCGACCAAAGAGATGGCCGAAAGAGATTCAAGAGAGGATCTTGTTGACAATCAAAGAGATGCTCATTTATTGGCTCAAAGATATGAGTTTGATAGATAGATAACCACAACAAGATAGGTGACGTCTAGAGCTTAAGCAAGGAGATAAACCTCAACTTTAATTAACTTAAGCAAATAAATGTACTTTATTGAATGACAAAACATTAATATTTATAGACAATTTCGTGCCCTAATGATTTGGAAAATAAGAAATCTATCTAATCTATCTAAGGCTATTGATAAGAAAACTAGATAGAAAGATAGAAACTTGATAAAGATACAACTAGGAGTTATAGATCTTCTTATTGGAGTTTCGATTCGATATAAATTATGGAGTTATAGATCTTTGAATCATCTTCTCAACGCATCTTGAATCATCTTGAGATCAAATTTTTAACCACAGTTATGCCCGTTTTATCGAAGGTTGTCCATAATTTGACGATGACTAAAAAGTTTAAACTTTGACAAGAGTTCTCATTTACTTGAGCCTCTTTTTTAGAGGCCTTTAATTAGTTCTTCTATGGATTCTATCACTTATGTTTTTATTCTAAACAATTTTAGCCTTAGATTAGTAAATGAAACAATTTTACCCGCCCATTTCCAAAAGCTCATGAAGTCCATTACGCACACTTTTGTTTATTTAATTAGCTTCGTTTATTGAAACTCCCATATGCATGGTTTGACTTACATATAGTATATACTCATTTAATTTGAATTAAGTGAGGTTTTAACACTTGAATTTTAATTTTATTTTAGATTTATAAGTATTTTATTAAAATTGAGTTATGAAAATTGTTATTGAAAATTATTTTATTGACTATTTTTGTTTTCAAAATTTTCATTAATTGGTTAACAAATTGGTGAAATTAGATATATGTGGGAAAACTGAAAAACGTGTACAATTTTAGGTTGTTTTAATTAATACATTTGTTAAACGTACATTGTATTCAAAATCATTTGAGAATAAATAAATCTTCTTGCTAAATGCGTAAAAGAGCCACATTCCTTAATAATTGAATGCTTTGTATAACTTTTTATTGTTTTTTCTTGTTGAAGTCCTAAAAGTATTTGATAAAATTTCAGATTTAAAAACTAAAATTAGAAATTGGAAAAATAAACACTATCAAAAACCATTTAAAAATCCTTAATAAAAGGTTTTATAAAAAATAAATAAATTGGATTGTAGAAACATTAGATAATTAAAACAAACTGTAATTTTTATGATGTAACTAGTATAGATTCGCGGTGTCATGCACTGATTGTTTCAATTAAATATTATCGATTCTTATTAAAAATAAGATTTCTAATGTTTATATGGTCTATCCTTGTGTTATGCATGATTATTCTATTAAAATGTAGTTATATTATTTTATAAAAAATAAAATTTGAAAAATAATTAATTATAATAAAATAGAAAAAAAGTATTAACAATTTTTTTTGTATTGTATGAAGTAATAAAAAATAGATAAATGTGTAGTAGTGAAGTAATGGGATAGTGATGCATAAAAATAAGAGATATTAGTAGAGTTTTTGCATAAATATCAGCAGTAAAAAATGGCAAATGTAAACAGCACGTAAGAACGATTAGCTAAATCTTTTACAAAGAATTAGCTATTAATTTAATGTTTAAAGAAGATTATTTATATTGTTCTTTTATGTAACAAGAAATCTTTGAACGACAAGTAAGTCAAAGAGGAGTTGAAACTGCATATCACGTGAGATTCTAACAGGCTGGATGTGGGGCCCGCTTACGTGGAAGCCGTATAGAAGTATGTTGAAAATTAGTTGTTTGTTTCACTCGGTGGGTGACTGGGTGTCCTTGAACCCTAGACGGAATAATTTTGCTATTTGTTAGCTCTAGCCTCTATCTTTTTAATCATGATAATAGTAATCCATACTAATTTGTCGTGCAGCTAATTGTTTTGCAAGGATTAATAAGAAGTTTATTACTCTACTCTACTAGAAGTGAAAATGATTTTTAAGTAATAAATTATGATTCTTTTAATATGTGTTCATTACACGGGTTAACAAGTTAAAATATATAATTATTTTAAAAAATAATAAATCCTAAATAAAAAAATTAATGATAAAAAAAATCATTACTAAAAATATAGAATTTTTAGAGTGTTTTTATAAACAACACTAGAAAAAGTCAAGTCTTTTCAGTCTAACTGATAAGCATGACATCCTAAAATTATTAGATCGTGTGTTCAAATCCCCCTCCCCTGTTATAATGGCCTTGTGGTTTTTGAGGCTTGTGTCTCCTATTAACCAAAAAAAAAAAAAAAACCACTAGAAAAACCAATAAATTAAGTCAAGGTAAAGAAACCTGGTAAAATATAAGGTAAAACTAGCTACTACATAGTCCATCCTTTCCAATTCCTTATATAAGAGTTGTTTCAATTTTGACAAGTTTTAAAAAAACTATACAATTTAACTAAACTACTCATATTAGTTATTATTTATTTCATATATATCATACTCTTTTTAATTTTTTTGGCGATTTTTCGAACCTATACACTTGTGTCTTATAGAATATGAACCTTATCATAATAATATTCTACTATATATTGTTTATGTAAGGTTTTTTCCCTAAAGGATTTAAGAACGTAGTATTTTTGTAAGATAACAATTTTGAAATCTTATCCTTTGTTTAATCCGGAATTTATTTTTAAAAAAGTATAATCTTTCTAAGACGTACATCTGATTTTTATGTTTGGTTTATAAAATAAATATAATAATTTGTATGTTTTTCATAAGACTTTGTCTTTACTAAAATATGGTAAATAGAATCTACTTCATATATTTTTAAATAGTAAATTCCTTAATTTCTTCTTTATGCAAAATCAAATAACTTTAAATCAAACATGATTTTCTATTTTTCGTATATTTCAATTCTCAAAATATTAATTCGTAAAAGTAAAAAGTATCCAAATAAATAAATTCTCACACTAATTAAACAAGGGTTAAGTCTATCCTACGAGATTGTTTATTATCAAGTGGAACAACTAAGTAAAAAAATTATCGAGAACTAAACACCTAATTTGTACATGTTTTTGTTTAGTTTTAATGGGGTAGGTTATAGTGTAGTTGTGAAATGAGAAGCGGTGGATTTGAGGAGTTACAGCTGTAAAAGTCTGACTTACAGGAAGCGTTAGTCAAAAAGATTTTCAGATAACGACGAGTGAGAATACGCCCACTTGCTGTTTCCAAACCATTTTTATAATTTATTTTATATTTCAATTAATAACGGAAAGGAAAGTGATATACAGCTTTCGCCTTACTGGCATGTTTAAAACGCTCCTCATAATCCATTGACATTAAAAAAAAACCACAAACCCAGTACTAGTAATATTTTATCGCTGCACAAATTATTACCCCACTTAAGGGCAGAAAATCACATGTAAATGACCGACTCATTTATAAATCTCACCTAATCCATCAATTCATCCACATATCCGTTCACCCATTGATATTTATAATTATAATTCTATTTTTATTTAATATATGATTTTAATTTTAGTTTTTTTACATTTAAAAGTTAAATACTTAAACAATATTTTCTATTAACATCCATCAAATCTTATATTTAAAATAATTTTTATATATTGAAAAACTAATTATTTTTTACATTTAAATAACTATAAAATACTAATAAAAATGTTATGCGGATCCAAATCACCCGTGAGTGATTGATGGACGGATGCGAATGAAAAATTACACAGTATCAAATAAATTATTTAACTTCCTGTAATAAAATAACTCAATCCATCCATAACCCGACCCATTTCAACTTCTGTCCCACTCCATTTTTTTTTTGATACGGTAAGAATTAGACTAGTGTCAATGAGACCTTAACACTCAGCCTATAACTACCTTTCAGATGAGAGCTTTGAGCTCTGAGTTGTCCATGATATCGTTCAGAGAAAAATTATGGTCAAGTTTTGTAATGTGGTCGGCCACTGAGTTTAATTCTCGAAAGATATGGAAGATTTGCACTGTCTGGAAAGATTTTCATAAACATAGGATGTCGGAGATAAGAATCTCGATTTTCCATGGACAATGCCAGATTTTATTAATAACGTTTACAATAGTAAGATTATCGGTTTCTATTTGTATTTGATCGTATTTCTGATCTTTTGCTTTAAAAAGCGTATTTCAGAGAGCAAGAGTTTCAGTTATGAGTGGAGTCAAAAATCAAAATATCACATTTTTCTACATGAATAAAAATCGGATTTTTCATGTTATTTCTACAGATAAAGTCAATAGGAGACGCTCCATTAACTTTAGTAGAGTCATCTACATTAATTTTAATAAACTTATATGGGGTCTTTTCTATTTATGTTTTCGGTATTTTCTTTTAATTTTCTCTTTTCATGTAGTGGAGTATTGATCAATAGTACAGTCTGACTTTTCAAAAAAAAAAGAAAAAGAGTACGGTCTGTATTCCATTTGCGTCCCACTCCATTTCTTTTACAGTAAGATTCAAAGAACGTTAAATAAATCACGCCATGCATTTTCATGTTTCTTAACCGTAAACATGAATCGTTCCTTTTCAAAAATCTTCCAAGTAATGGCGGTGGAGGGTAAAAACGTCAATTCAGTTGGAATGAAAAGGCGACAAATCTGGTAGCAGAAATACCAAAATCAGGGGTTTTGAAAGCCAAAATGAATGCATACAGAGAACTCCCCACCAACTGCACATTACCTCTCCTTCCTAGAACCATCCTCAACTCTCTTCCATATATATATAAATCCCCAAACTCTGCTACACACTTAAATCTTAATTCCTCTTCATTCACACTCACCACAATCCCAATTCGCAACTAAAACTCTCTTATCTTTTCTTGAATTGAGTTAATTCATGGAAGGCATGAATAATAATACTAGAAACTCCACGTCGGATTCCTCCTCCGATTACTCTTCTTCGTGCTCCGACAACAACAACAACAACAAGTTATCGGAAAGGATAAAGGGACCGTGGAGCGCGGAGGAGGATCGGATCCTGACCCGACTCGTCGAGAAATACGGGCCCCGTAACTGGTCTCTCATCAGCCGTTATATTAAGGGTCGCTCCGGTAAATCGTGCCGACTCCGGTGGTGCAACCAGCTCAGCCCCAACGTCGAGCACCGCCCCTTCTCCTCGTCGGAGGACGACGCCATCTTGGCCGCCCACGCCAAGTACGGTAACCGGTGGGCCACCATAGCGCGGCTGCTCCCGGGTCGGACCGATAACGCCGTCAAGAATCACTGGAACTCGACATTGAAGAGGAGGCAGAGGGGCGACAATCAGGTGCTTCGCGAGCCACCGCAACAGGAAATGGCGCGTGTGGATCAGCCTCAGGATTCGCGCGCGTGGGGATTACGGTTAGGCGGTTACGAGGGTGACGTTGGCGAAAACGGGGTTGCCTGGAATGGCGGCGGCGGTGGAGCGGCGGCAGAGGAGGTCGAGGATCCGTTCACCGCTCTGACTCTTGCGCCGCCTGGGACGGCGGCGGCGGAGGAGAGTGGTCGGTGCGCGAGTGCGCCGACGTCGGGGTTTTGGGACGCGATGCGCGGGGTTATAGCGAGAGAGGTTAGGGAGTACGTTACGACGTCGTTTGAGGCGGATGAGAATTCGGGATTTCAGTAAGTTCATATAAATAAAATGTAATGCGTTGATGAAACCGAAAAAAAAAGATACAATTTAATTCGTTAAATGTTCATATAAGTACTTTTAGTCGCTAGGTGATGAAAATAGGAAGAGTTGGTGCTTTGTCATTTGGTATAAGTAATCAATCAATTAAGCATTAACGATGTTTTTTATAAATATATTTCTCCGTCTATTTATGTAGTATCGTACTATATTGTTTTTGCTTGTTGATTTGTTCATAACTCCTTTTTTATTTTTGGTGAGAAAGAGGGCAAGAAAGAAGCCCAGTAGTTTAATTGAAAAAACTAACTAATGCTTACGCATGCTACAACATCGGAATGGATAAGACTAATAATATTAGCAGAGTGCAAAAAAGAAAGTCCTCCAAGAGAGTATAATCAGGGTGAGTGAGGGGCAGATCGTTGGCGAGAAGTTTGACAGCTTCGAGACAATCGGTATCCACCACAAGGCGGTTACACCCACGATTCCGCAGCAGCTCCAAATCCTTATGAATAGACAGCAACTCGGCCCGAAGCGCCGAACAAGCTCCGAAATTGAAAGAGAAGGCCCAAATGAACTCACCAGCAGTGTTTAACTTTTCCCACCCAGTCGGCGGAGCAGCCCAGGGAGACGGCCAGGTTGCATCAGGCGCTGGCGGACTCAGTAGCCTCTCCTTCCTCCTGCGAAGCTCCTTGGAGAAAACGAACGAAGCCTCACGAACACGGTGTCGAAGATGACGCGGTTTCGCTGCTTCCATGAAAACCAAGCCATGTTGCCAAACATGCGAGTATTTTTTGATAGAAAAAATATTACTAATCTACTATATAATTATATAATAACTAAAGTAAAATCGCGTCTGCACAGGTCACGCGCCCCGAGACTGCACCTGCGTTTTTCAATACCACGTATCACAACATGATATTTTTGCCACGTGTCGAACCAGCATTATTGAATCGTTGTATTATTTTATTCATGTTTTACGCGTTCTGATTTGACAGTTACTGTACAAAATTTATTCGAATTTGGCAAGTAAGGATATTTTTGTATTGTTTTATTACGTTTGGTATCATAAAAAAATGAAATATTTTTAATAGAGAATATGTTACGAAATAAAAACAAATACCTAAATAATCTATCAAATATGTTAAATGATAAATTATGCATTCAAAATTTTTTATGCTAAAAACATCCCAAAAATTAAACACAAAACCAACTGCAAATAAGAGACAACAATGCACCAAAACCTGCCCATGACACACACATTAACCTAAATATAAAGCATAAAAAACACACACATTAACCTAAATATAAAGCATAAAAATAATTACATAAACTTCATATAATTGCACGAAATTAAAAAACTTGCATAAAAATTACAAAACCTGCATAAAAATTACAAAAAAACCTGCATAAAAATAATGCACAAACCTGCATAAAAATTACAAACCACATTTCTAAGACCATGGATTTGAATCAAGCTTGTACAAAAATTACAAAATCACATTTTTACCATACAATTTCTGAAAATTCCTGGACAAAAATTAAACACAACCAACCACAAATAAGAATTTTGTGATTGGTCAAAACCTGCCAAGCTATTACAAAACTGAGTACAAATGAATCGCATACACAAATAAGCCTGCACAACAGATTACATAATATATTGCACAGCTATTAAATTAAATCATCCAAGTATTATTAGATAGAATCGGCCTATATTCTAATCTATAGTATAATCTAAGACAAATAATGTGCTGTCTGTTTCCCAATGACAGAAATTTGGCATATCATAAAACATCCATAAAAAGATAAAAATATTATAAGATCTATACATTCCAAAAAAAACAAGACCACATCTCTTTCACATAGTCGACTCTAAATCTATATATTCTCAGTCATTGTAAAACCCTAAACCACAGCAGAAAAGAGACATTCAAGAGGTAATGCTCAACTAAAGCATAGCTCAGTTATTTCAAGTACATTCTCAGTCATGCTTAACATTTCAAACCATACTGATATTGATTTTGTTAACTTTGTTTCAGCTTTATTCAGGATATCTAGCACTCAGATACAAGGTAATAATTCATTCACTATACTTTGTGCAATATTGAATATATATTTTCATGTTCATAACAATGTCAATATAGTAGCCGTACCTTTAGGTTTTATTTTTTAGATCTTGGAACCATATGAGTTGCTAGAACATCGTCCCTTTCTGTATCTCTACACCAAACTGCAGATTTGTTCACATGAAATAAATGTCTCAGTTTATTTACAGAGTAATGCACGATGACATAAATCAAACAAAGCATGTCTTGAAGTAGGGATAATGATAGAAAGTGATAGACATTGTCTGAATGAAACTAAAAGCATTTTTAGATGTCTTACTTAGGTTAATCCACAACTAAATGGGTCTTATGTATTGCATGAATCGGGTGTTGTCAAGAGAAAGAGCTTTAACTTGTGAGAGAAAGATGTGAGAAAGGGCTTTAACTTGTGAAGAGGAAAAGGCTTTAACAGGTAATCCATTTTCAATGAATAATGTTCTATTTATCACTTTTAAAGTGACAGAAAAATTAAGAATTAGATCTAGATGTGTTAAGGTTGTTGATTAAGGGTCAATAGATGTTTTTTATAGAATTATAACACTTAATACTACATGCAAAACATGATTACACAAAGTAAATCTATAGAGTATTGATGCTGGGGTACCTGTATGTCTCTCATTTAAACAAAAGCAGAGTTGTGTCTTCAATGCTCATTATGAGTCCAATCCGAGATCTCCTATACAAAGAATATAAAGGAATATATTAGTACTGAACATATTATATAAAAATTATACAAATTTGGTGTACAGAATTGAAAATATTACATCTGACCTTACTGTAGACGATATTGCAGTATATGTGTTGTAAGTGTTGTATGTTGTTGTTTTAGTGTTGATGCCTGTAAATGATTTTTTTTTTGAAGAAATTACATGCCCAGAAATGGCATAATATCACATGATATCACATAAAATATATGTCCAAATATAATGCACCAAGAATCTATATTTCCCATAAATTAAAAACGAACTTGGTAATGAAAACATACCCACAATATTACAGAATTAAAAACATGCTCAAAATAAAAGACGGAATATCACAGAATCACATATAATATATGGTTGAATATATGGTAATGAAAATATATGTTTTCCAAAAACTAAAATAGATCTATTACTGAAAATACATGGCATAATAATCTATCCGGTCTGACTGGCTATATATTTCCAGCCTCTCAATCAGTTTGAATACAAACAGCTAGACAATTCAATACAAACAACAAACCATCTTGACCTATTTACAAGGTAATTTTGCAAACTTTATTGTTTCTCATTCATTTATATGTAAAAGTACGTATTTCATAACAATTGAACCCCCACAATTTTGGTCTTTCATCCTCTTAGAACTTGGCAATGCAATAATTTTTCTGTAAACAACTTTGATTGTACATGCTTTCATTCTTCCTCTCAGATTATAATAGCACATACAACAACCTTTCATCCTTTCATCCTCTCAGTTAATATCAAGACATTGTTTTAGCTTTTTCATTGCACTTTTGAGTTATTTTCTATTATTTACTTCTAAGCTAATGAAAGTAACTATTATAGATCAACTACTTACACTACTCTATGCAAAAAAAAAAAACTCAATATAGTATACATACCTTTACATGTCTTTCAAGTTTATTTTTATCCTTAAAATTGGTTCAATGACTCCAATATGGGGTCCAACATGGCTTACTGGGACAAGAAGACATAAGTTAGATCAATATTATAAATATATAGTAATTTAAGATATGTTGATGTAATATCTCAAGAGTGAAAATCATGACTTGATTATATAGGTTGAAATTCAATTTGGACCTCATATCAGAACCAACAACCTTGGATGTTTTAATGTTAAACCTATTATGGAAAAAAGCCAGTAATAAAAATATAAGTGAATGATTTAATAAATATAAATAAGCTAAGTAAAAAGGTTAGAAGGCATACCTTTCAAAATATTATGAGCATTTTATACTTGATATTTCCAATGTACTCTTAAATTTTGTTAACAATGCCAACTCGTGCTCACATGCAATCATATAGAGGAAATAAATTACAAAGATGAATATTGTATAGTAGGACTTACAAATATTTGTAAGAGGATCAAAAACTGTTTTGCCAGAATGATTTAATTTGAGATTTGGGGTTTATAGTTAGGGTTATGGCTAGGGTTAGGGTTTCAAGTTAGGGTTTAACCAATCATAACAATTATATGTTATTATACATATTGGGTTGCACATACAAAGTTATGAATTATGTATTTAGGACTCTAAACCCATTAAATTTTATCAAGCTCATTAATATATTATTAAACATTATATGTGCCAATCAGTCCATTTAAAGTGAATGAGCACAGAAAAATAGATAAAATTTTCATTTGTCTTCTTTTATTCAATTCATACCAATAATAGATATCAGACTTAAACCAAAAAATAATCAAAGAAATAAGCAGATATAAGCAAAATGCTTACTTTCTTTATAAAATAATCTATGTCAAATTATACTGTTTTTAAACTTCCAAATCAATGAAGAAGAAGAGAACAATTCATATAAAATCATTGTTTTGATTCATATCAGAAAATAATGAATGACAGAAGAACAATATTATTCAATAGGGGTAGAGCATTTCCAGAGAGAGAGAGAGAGAGAGAGAGAGAGAGAGAGAGAGAGAGAGAGAGAGAGAGAGAATATTACAAGAAGATGCTTTGATCGCAGCTTAAGCAGTAGTTGCATTGCTCCCATCACAAGAGGTAATGCGTCATCAGAATCATGTAATGAAGAAAGAAAACGTGAAGCTTCTGCTGGACCCCTTCCATTTAGAGGATGAGCTACTAGAAGCTTTACAAGCTGTCGACCCTCCAAAGTTGCAGAGACAACCCCTGTTTCTTCTAACTTGAGCACCAAGCCCTTAGGATCTTCCTTGCATGCAGCTTCAACCTAACAAAATAAGTAAGAAAGAAATATGCATATTAAAATGATGTAGAATCCTATTGTTAACTGTTGATGTCAATTACTATGAGGACGTCTTGCGTACTGATGTAACGATTATCTGTACATAATACTATATACTACAGAAACATCATTTTTGTGCAAAAAGCAATTTTTCAATCAAGTCATGGCAAGAACAGAAGTCAGACTTAATCCAAAAACATTCAACAAAAGAAAATATCTAACCAAGCATTAATAATCTGCTAAATTTAATCAAGGATTTTTTTCATTTATAAACTATTGTCAATGAAACATAAGAATGAAAAAGAAATCATGCCAAGAACATATATCAAACTTAAACAAAAAAGAATGAAACAAAAAACAGATCTAACCAAATATGCATAGTCTTTTTATAAAAGAATCTATGTGAAGTTATATTATTTATAAGGTGTAAAATCAATGAAACAGAAAAGAAGGACTCATAAGAAATTATTGTTTTGATTCATATATTTAATGACAAATATCAATATTATTCAGAACGGGTGGAGGATTTCAAACTGAAGGGGTCGGCAGAGAGAGAGAGAGAGAGAGAGAGAGAGAGAGAGAGAGAGAGAGAGAGAGAGAGAGAGAGAGAGAGAGAGAGAGAGAGAGAGAGAGAGAGATTGTATACACTGAAAATCAAGAGGCTTCTTATCTGTATTTTCTAGAGGCTTCTTATCTGTATTTTTTTGTTAAAGTAGTTTTTTTTCTAAAATCATTTTTTATCTGTATATGATTGAAGCATAAATTAGTTTAATAAATAAAATCATGACTCAGACAAAATCCAAAAACATTTATACAAAAAACACATAGGTTGTTACGTGGAAAAAAAATAGTATATTGTATGGGCCAGTAAAAAGAAATCAAGATCAAATGAAATTAAAATCCCACATGAAAATTGATTGTAATACACTGAAAATCAAGACCTAATGAAATTAAAACAATGAACATAAGGCAGTCGTATTGTTTTTTAAACACTAAAATAAAAAAGATGCAAGTAAATAGATATACAGATTACCTTCATGACGACAGGGAGAGCGCCATAGCCTCCTTATTCAAAGTACAACCCTCAGCAATGTCCAGAAGTCCTCATATCATCGTATGAAAAAAAAAATTGTCAGTATATGCGAGAGTGATGAAGCAGGAAAAAAATCAACACACAATGAAATCCAAAATCGCCCATAATATTTGCTCAATTTCAAAAGTGAACAAGCCATTCGAGCATTTAAAAAGGAATATGTAGCCGGAAATAGAGATAAATAGAGAGAGATGTTACATACCTTATTGTAATGAACATGAATGGTTAGATCTGTCAAAAAATTAGGGTTTAGGTAACCCTCCTTTGTCAAGCTCCAGATCTCCGTTAGTGTCCTTTGGCGTCCTTTGCATGGTACACAGATAAGGTAGAATCAATTTTTTTCCTGATCTGAGAGAGAAAGTCGCTAAATCTGAAAGAGATTATAGAGTAATCTCATGTTTTTTTGTGGATCTGCGAGTTTTAGGGCATTGCCCTTTTGCAGACCAAAAAGAAATTGATTAAAAGCATTACGAGCATTTAGAATTCGTTTGAATTTCCTTAAAATGAATTATTTTATATTAAATTGATAATTTAATACATTCTATAATGTATCCAAGAGGATAGGACTTTTAAGTTCTCTTATCAACTACTACACCAAAAATCACTAATCAGTAAAATCAACACTTGAATGCAAAACAAACCTCTCGAAAATCACAATGAAACAATGAGGTACAACATTCATGTGTTGTTTCCTTATTTGCTTCCATAGCCATTCCCAGATCTAAATTTCTTCGACAACAGTATTGGCTTCCATGGCCATTCCCAACTGTCTGCACTTCTTGAGGCAAAACTGACCAACTCGAGGTTGGTCGAGTACCACCTATAAACCCAATTCCTTTAGCTCATCGGCGGCTTTGTTCGCAAATCTGAATCCCCACTCAACAATAGAGAACTAACCCTTGACGATGACTTTTGCTTTGAGCCCAAATCCCCCGTCCAAGAACCAGATCCTCATCGGCTCAACCGCCGCTTGTCGGAACGACGCCCGAACTGTCATTTGCTGGCTCTTTCGGTTCTTGCTGGCTCTTGTCGGAACGACGCAGCTTGTCGGAACCAGATCTTTACTGTCTTCGCCTTTTGCGATTCTTGGTGATTCTGAACCAGAGCCCGTTTTCACTTCCTCTCAGAGCTCCGCCCCGGCCTCCGCTGCCAACCTCGGCCCGGGCTTCGATCTCCTTTGATGCGCCACTGACAGCGTAGGCGACTATGCCACTCTCACCGTCCACCCCTCCGTCCACCCTGGCCAAATCGCTCTTTCGAGCTCACCGGCCCCGCCGCCGCCGCATAAAGCCTTCCAAGAATCCCCTACACATCTGCGCCGGGATCGCGATTCTACATCCCCTTAATCACTCGTCCCTGACCTTCTTCCCCACCTCGAGCCCCTCCCCCAAGTCAGCCTCAGACCCTCAAGCTCGCTTGCAACCCCCTAATTAACCCTTTCTCCCAGATTTTGTTTGGGTTTGGTTATTGGGCTGAAAAGCCCAATTCTTAGATAATTAAGGAGTAAACCTCCCTCTTTAACAACAATCAACAATCAAAAGAGTAAATCTCTCAGCAACCAAAAAAAAGAAAAGGTAAACCTCCCTCTTTAACAACAATCAACAATCAAAGTGATTGATCCCCAAATAATTAAGGAGTAAACCTCCCTCTTTAACAACAATGAACAATCAAAAGAGTAAACCTCTCATTAAAAAAAAGAAAAAAAAAAGAGTAAACCTCTCCCTTCCCAAAATATGTGAGATTATCAACTAAATCAAAGCATCATCAAAATCTTTTTGATAGTGTCTTCCCTCTCAATCAAATGGGTAACTTCTCTAACAGCAACTATCAATGGGAACAATCTCCCTTCTCTCTATAAATCTCAAAAACTAAAGAGGTAAATCCTCGATCTCATTTGATTTCTTTTCCCTTACCATTCTGAGGTACTCTCACTACTGGTGCTGACATTCCCTGGTGGTTGCTGCTGACGATTGGCCTCCAGATTGTGTCATGTTTCTTCTTTCCGGCTACTTCAAACGACATGTTAGTGACTTCCAACCACTGTTTGAGGACTTTCTCGATAATTTGCCTTGGTTGTTTGCTTGCTTCGTCAGTGTCTGTACTTGTTCTTGTTTTATCTCTCGTTCTTTTCAGTTTTTTTCTTTGTTTATTTGTTTGGTTGGGATTTGGCGGGTGTCCCGTCACCAATTTTTCGGCCTCTCAAGATTTCATATTTGGTTGTACTGGTTTCTTGAAATTTTACTTTATCAAAAAAAAAAACGCATTCTTAGTTCAATACTTGTCTATATACTCTTGTATATGTACGCACGTACGTCATAGCTTGCCGACCACAACAATGTATATAATGTGTTTTTTATATATTTGTTTTATAACGTGTTTAATACAGTACAATTTATCACATATAAATTATTAAATTTACTTTTGAATTTAATTATATTGACTTTTTTCACCCATTAATTGTAGAGAGTAACAAGTGGTTAAATTAATATGTATAAAATTTTAGAAAGACAAATAAATTTTGTTAGGTGGCACTATATGTTATTAGCTATTCCCTCCGTTCCAATTTGTTGTTCCCACTTTGATCGGACACATTCACCGAGACGGATTTTGTATCGTTAATATCTCTAATTATATAACCCTAAAAATTATAATTTTTGATATTATTAAAGTACTCGTTGAGGCGGGTTTTGTATCGTTAATATTAATAAAGGTGGAGGAATTACAAAAGTGCTTGGAATGCATCAGGATACACAGGAAATTGACAGAAGTGTCTGAGGACAAGAGTATGCTAGCCCCTTAGGGGAGGCTTCTCAAAAACTCGATCAATCTAAAGTTTCTGGGGTTAGTACTAACACTATCATATTTAGCATGGACAAAAGATTTGATATGGCGTTTGATACGCTTTGCATAGTCTCCAGGGTGTGATTGTTGCTCTTTGAATATGATCTCATTTCTAGTAATCCAAATGAAGTAGGAGAAGGTTGTGATTAGTGCTGCTTCAAAAAGGGGCTTGCAGCACTGTGCGCCTTTTCCTCTGTTGATACGGGGTAACCAGGATTGAAGGGAGGCAAGTGGAGTAGTAAGTTTCATCCATTGCAAGAGCTCAGCCAAGACATAATTGGTGAAGGTACAACTACTCCAGAGATGTTCATTTGTCTCTAGCTGGCTATTGCATAGCACACACATAGGGTTCTCAATATCAGCCTTTGTCATAATTCTATCCTTTGTTGGAAGTCTTCCATGTGCTGCTATCCACGTGATGAATGAGCACTTTGGGGTATTCAGCTTGTACCAGAGTGCGTTTGCCCACGTTTTTGTTGTTGTAGGTGTCCGGAGAATGTAGTATGTGTTTAATGTAGAGAATTCCCCTTGTACTGATTGGATTTCCTGGGGCAAGAGAGGCTCTGCAATTCGACTAATCAGGTAGTTTTCCCCCACCCTCCTCCTCCTCCTCTCTAAACTCCCTTCTCATCTCTACTTCCAAAACCTCTATCCCTTTTGACCCTCACGAGGACCTTAGAAGAGCTAAGGCCCCCGCTCATCCAACTGTTAATCATGTGTAGCACCACCATTGGGTGATAGAACCCGAGGGGGCTAAATCACCTCTCAAAGAAAGAAGCCGTGAAAAACCTCATTAAATCAGCCAAGTTAGACATTATCTCCCTTGTGGAGACTAGAGTGAAGAATGAGAATATTGCTACCGCTATGGAAAGCACAGTCAGAGGGTGGTCCTACACCGCGAATGGACAGCGAAGCAGTTACATCAGAATCGTGGTGACATGGAACCCAGCAAATATCAAATTTGAAGTCTTACTCTCTAATGAGCGTATTATCCACGGGAGAATGTTTGACCTCTCTACGGGTTATGACATTCTTTTCTCCTTCATCTATGCTTTCAATGACTACAATGGAAGGGCCTCTCTTTGGCATCAGCTATAGCAAATCCATCAAAACACTACCAGCCCATGGGTAGTCGTTGGAGATTTCAATGCAACCATGAGCCACAATGACAGAGTTTATGTTGACCCACTTCACACCGCTTCGCACGCGAATGAGTTACAAACTGCTCTGGTTGGCATGGACCTTGTTGACATGAACTTTAGAGGTGCAAAATACACCTGGAATAACAAACAACAAGCTGATACTCGTATATGGGCCAAGCTAGATCGCGCTCTTGTCAACAATAGCTGGATTGCTACCTACCACCAAGCTTTCACCTACTTTGGCCACCCCGATAGATCTGATCACTCCCCTGCCATCATCCACATGAACCCTGCCAAAATCCACACAAAAATACCTTTCCGCTTCAATAACGCCTGGGCAAATCACCCATCCTTCCTCCCCGCTGTTGCGCTTTCCTGGCAAAACATCATCCCCGGTGTTGTTGTGTTTCAACTTGTCCCAAAATTAAAACTCCTCAGAAAACTCTCTCTTGGTTCCTTAGAGCATATCCAAAGCACTCTTGTCTCCCTTCGTCTTGACCTTGTCAATGCTCAAGACAACCTCAAACACAATCTCTTTGACACTACCCTCATCAACCGTGAGAAGGATCTATCTGATGCTATCCTCTCACGCAGTAATGCGCTTGACGATTGTCTTCGCCAACTCTCCAAAATCAAATGGCTCAAGCATGGGGATCACTGCTCCAAAGTCTTTTACAATGTCATCAAGGGACACAAATCGCGAAATCTGATTTTGGGTCTGCATGACAACCTGGGTAATCCTCTTACTTCCAATGAATCTCTCTCTTCTAACATTCTCGACCACTTCTCCTCCCTATATGGCACCTTTACCCCCTCTACCCCTCTCAACCCCTCTCTCGCTGGCCTTGGCCCCACTCTACTTCCCCGTTGTTGTGGCTCTCTTTCCAAATCACCACGGCACCCTTTTTGGTCAGCTCATGTAAAGGCACCGCGATTGTGCTGAAATTCCTTACGAACCTCCGATAAAAACCTGCTAAGCCCAGAAAGCTTCGCACCATGGTTGGGGTCGTCGGAGTAGGCCAGTCTCTGATTGCCGCGATCTTCTCTTCATCAACGCGCAAACCATCTTTAGAGACCACATATCCCAGAAAGGTGGTTGTGTCGGACGCAAAATGACACTTGGCCAAGTTGGCATATAACTCTTGCTTTCTTAAACATTGCAAAACAAGTCCCAGATGATTAACATGATCAGCAAGAGTTAGAGAATATACTAGAATGTCGTCGAAGTAGACGACGACGAATTTGCCCAAGAAATCTCATAGCACGTGGTTCATTAGTCTCATGAACGTGCTTGGCGCGTTGGTCAATCCAAATGGCATGACTAGCCATTCGTACAGACCGTACTTTGTCTTGAACGCGGTCTTCCACTCGTCGCCCTCTTGCATGCGAATCTGGTGATATCCGCTCTTGAGGTCGATTTTGGAGAAGATGGCCGCGCCATGTAGCTCGTCCAACATGTCATCCAAGCGAGGGATTGGGTGTCTGTACTTGACCGTGATCTGATTGATCGCGCGACAATCGACACACATACGCCAGGAACCATCTTTCTTGGGAACCAAAATGACCGGGACCGCGTAAGGGCTTAGAGATTCCCTCACGTAGCCACGATCAAGGAGCTCTTGGACTTGGCGTTGAAGCTCCCTTGTTTCTTCTGGGCCAGCGCGATAAGCTGCTCGATTTGGAAGGGACGCGCCAGGCACCAAGTCAATTTGGTGCTCAATGTCTCGCAGTGGTGGCAACCCTTGTGGAAGCTCCTCAGGAAATAGATACTTGAACTCCTCTAGCAGCTTGGTGATCTCGCTGGGCACGCCTTCTAGAGTAGGCACGTCTTTTGGACTTGGTGTTGGCACAAGTAAGAAACATGGCGCCTTGCCATGCAGAGTAGGCGTCAGGTCACTTGGCCTTGCCAAGAGGAGTATGTGCTCACAGCCTCCTTGCAATGGTGTGCCTCTCTTTGTTGCTTGTGGCTCTTCCTTGTGACGCGTTCTTTACAGGGAAGCCGCTTCTTTCTTGTGTTGGGCTTCCTCGGAAGAACGCGAGCTTTTGCTGCTTTGGCTCTTTGCAGCCTCAATTGCCTTCTGTCTCTCTCGCTCTACCTGATCCTGTAAGATCTCATGCGGCGACATAGGTAAGAGTGTGATGCGCTTCCCGTGGTAAGTAAACACATAAGTGTTTAAATATCCATCGTGAAGAACGCGTCGATCAAATTGCCATGGACGCCCCAGCAACAAGTGTGTCGCATCCATGGTGATCACATCACACAGAACAATATATGTGTATTGGCCAATGGAAAAAGGAATTAAGCATTGACGAGTTACAGTGTTACCTGAACTCGACGAGATCCATTGTAGTCCATATGGTTGTGGATGCGGGGTAGTTGGCAAGTTGAAGTGGTTGACCACCTTTTCGTTGATTATGTTGCAGCAGCTACCACCATCTATGATGACACTCAAGGTCGCAGTCTTGACCAAACAACGCGTGTGAAACTAATTCTCGCGTTGATCCATAAGAGTTGCTTCCTTGACTGTTAGTAGTCTTCTGGTGACGAGGCTGAGCGCGGTGCCTTCATGCAGCGCGGTTGGTTCACATGTGTAACCCTCCTCGTCTTCTTCTTCCGTGTCAGCAGTAGTCTCGAAGGCTTCCTCTTCTTCAAAGGACTCATAGCCTTGCGAGACAGTGGAGAACAACACCTTCTTTGTGTTGGGACAGTTGCGCATCATATGTCCCCTTCCTTCACACTTGTAACACTCCAAGTCACGCACTCTGTCTTGGGTAGATGGAGTACCCTTAGCTTGTGGAGCGCGTGCAGTAGTCCCTGGAGTCATCGCGATCTTCCCTTGCTTGTTTTGAGAACTTTGGTTGTTCCCTGGGGCTAGACCGCGCACATTAGTAGAAGGTAATGGACTGGAGTTAGAATCATACCTTCTTTGCCCATATGGTTGGTATGGAATTTGGCGCTTGCGAACGAGTTGATTGTGGATCTTCATCGCGGCATGCGTCAAGTCGTTGATGTTCTTGATGGGCAATACCTCCAATTGGTCTCTGATGTTGGTGTTGAGACCACTCAGAAACTTCGTCCTCAAGGTTGAGGGCGTGACACTGATAGACGCCTTGTAGTACATGTCCTCGAGTTTAGAGAAGAACTCGAGAGGCGTCTTGGACCCTTGCTTCTCCATCGCGATGTTTAGTCGCATCTGGTTCTTGTAGTCCTGTGGAACGTATTTCTGGGACATGACGAACTTGAGCTGGTGCCATTCAGTCAGAGGCACCAGGTTCCTTCGAATACGGTCGTCCACGAAGCGATGCCACCAGACTCCCGCGGCACCCCTAAAGTGGACAGTAGTAGCCTTCACGTAATCTTCTTGTGGAATTTGAGTGAAGATCAATGTGTACTCTGTTGCCTGCAACCAATCAAGGAAAACAGCCGGATCATATTCGCCAAAAAAATGTTCAAGTTTTACCTTAATATCATGGCGGTTGAGGCGCAGCGCGTTAGGATCACACGTTCTGTTGAGTTGAGGCGCTGGCATGTCATCGTTGGCATATTGATGGCCATAAGGCTGTTGGAATTGGCCTTGCCCTCTGTTGTTCCCTCTCGCGTCTCTGTGAACGCGTGCATTGCCAGCTTGACCATAACATGTTCTCCCTGGAACGCGTTGTTGACGCTGTTGATTCTGGGGGAGTTGTGCCGGCGGAATCCAGTCTTGGGGGTGGTCTTGAAGCTCAGTTGGATCCCCAAGTGGTGGATGGTAGTTCCCCGGGTTGATCAACCTAGAGTCCTCCATCTCCTCATCATCGAACTCCTCGAAATCATCCTGGGGTAGAGGAGTGGTTGAATAGTAACCATCTGAGCCATAGCGCGGAGTACGCGCGCTTTGGTGGCCCAAATAGTCATTCACATTGAACGGCACCGGGGTGTGAGTGTGATGCTTCTGGCGCGGCACCATCTTTTTGTTGTGGTTTGATTGACGCGTCAGCATTGGATCACGGGTTCCCCTCTGAGTTCTTCCAGAATGTGTGGTTGTCACAACCTCGCATTGATCTATGTTGTGGTACCTGTCATCAAAGTCAAAATCAGCAGGGTACTCACCTTGGTAATCTTCATCTTCTTCTAGGTACTCGTCATCCTCGTCGCGAACTGGAGTAGCTTATGGAGCATATCTGTCGCGATGAGAGACGTGGCCTTGTTTGCTCTCGATGACAGATTGGATCCTCTGAAGGAGTGGTTGAGGATTTTACGTGGAGGGCATCACGCCTTTGCCCTTGTCCATGCGTTGCTTGCTTGGACCCGCGTCAGTTTGATTGGGCACCACCATGGGGTTCATCGCGATCTGCATAGTCGGTGTCGGTTGTTGCATAGCAGCGCGTCGTAAGGCCTGTAGCTCTTCTCGATCCTCAATGAGTTGGCGTCTCAAGGCTTGGATTTCGCGTTGCTCCTCAGACAGTTCTAGGAGAGGTTGATTTGGATCAACCGGAGGAAGTATGTTTTGTTGGTTAAGGTCTTGTGCTTGAGGTAGAGGGTTGTGCTCTAGTTCATTGGCACCAGTCTGCGCCGCGATAGTCCCTACAATATCCTGACCCTCCATTGCAAGTAAACAAGCACAAAAGACAGGAAAGCACAGACAAAGCAAGCACCAACAAGAAACAAGTGTTCACGTAGGTTATAGGGATTGTTTGGCCGTGAGGGCAGCTAACAGGCTAGCAAAACAAGTGTGAAATGCAAGCGTGAAAACCACTTAACCAAATGAATGTTGTCTTAAGATCTTGCGTAAAGAACGCGTTAAAACCAGACAAAAAACCACGCGAGACACTAGACGGCGGAGAGATTAAGGAATGAGCCTAGCCGTTGGTGAGGGGAGAAGGTTGCCTTATTTTGGCTATACTTCTCGATGCGTTTGATCGCGTTTTTTTTTTTTGAATTTTTTTTTTTTTTTTAATTTCAAATCCAAAAGCTCGTATTGATTGACGAGTGGATCTGAAGTAAATAGAAAAGGAAAAAAATAACGGCTAAGTAACTAGAAGAAAGAAATCACGTTTTTGATGTCGTGATGGAGGGAAAGAAGTTTGATGTAGATTTTTTTGGTCAATGCGTTGAATATGTCAAGTATTCACCGCGTTGTTTTTGCAATCACTTAAGAAAAACACGCAATTAATTAAGAAAATTTTCAAACAAGCAAAAACACACCAGTTTGCAAAGGTATAGAAATTCGGCCAAGATTTCTCTTGTAGGACCGATAGGTGGGTTAAAAAGAATTTTTTTTGTGAAAATGGAGGTGGCGGAAGCAAGTATGATGAGCGAATGATATGAAATTGTGAACAAATGCACTTGAGAGCGACTTACAAGATCAGGCTCTGATGCGAGTTGATGCGTTCCTACGTGTTCTGAAAGGATCGAGATCTTGTAATGGCAGTCGCAGCACCGAGTTGGCACGTTCTGGACAAGAACGCGTTGAGTGGAGTGATGGAATGCGGTGAATTGTGGTAGTGAATGGTCATATTTGAATGAGTAGCTTGTGGAGCGAGTTGGTTTTTGGTAGCGGCGGAAAGGAGTTTAGTGGTGGAAGTGTGGAAGTTGGAGCGGTGGTGGGAAGGTAGACTCGACGGAGATCGAGTTGTGCCGGCGCGCGAGCAACGGCGGTGAAAGGGATGAGAAGCAGACGTAAAGGGGATGAGAAGCAGATTGTGACGCCCAAAACTCAAAGGGAGGAGACAATGGCTCAAACTCAAGTCACGTCTCGCTTGTTTTGCTACCCATCTTCGTACATATCTGCTGGGTTCAAATTCTATCAACAAAGGATCTAGTACAACAGCGTCGTCTACTTCCATTCTGCTGGATGCCATATCTGATGCCTATGAACCTGGTGTCAGCAAAACACTCCCGCATTCGGCATAATGGAAGTCAACCACTGAAGACACAAACATTGTACCAAGGCAGTCTAAGTCCTAGATCAAACTCTTTTAAAGAAGGTGGCCTCACCAGAAGCCTGTCTTCTCTGAGAAGTGCATCCAGAGAGAAGTTAAAGCCACGCCGTGGGGATATCCACCTCTCTGTTTGTTCTTCAGGTACGACAAGTATATCCACAACAGACTCCTACCCTTCTGAAAATGGTAAGACTCCTACCCTTCCAGAAGTCACCGAGAGCAACTCGGTCTCTGCCTTGACTTTCCTTGAATCACTAAGAGCTGTTTCCTTACCACCAATTCTTAGTGCAGCACCCGAAAGGCCCCCAGTTGGCTCCCTTTTATCCCCTTACTACTGCTGGTACCTCATTATCAACCATATCCACACAGCTTCCGTTGTTGCCTCTTGAAGCAATGCCATTTTCCCTACCTGACCGAACCAGTAACACTACCTCTCAGCCTAGCTGATGTACCCCCTCTGGATTCCCCGTCGTCGTTACTGTCCAAGCAGATTGCCACCTTCACTCCCCTGATGTGTGACCCCACAGAGCAGGAATTTAATTACCACTCCTGCCTTCCTAATATCTCAACCTGTGAACTTCTTGAAAATGATAAGCTATCAGATCAAGTTCCTGCTCCAGAAAGGTTTGATGAAGAACATACAACAAAACTTGCTGCAGTGGTCAACCCTACTCCTCACAGGTTCACACTTTATTCTTTTCTATTCACTAGTTAAATTTATGACTTAATATGTAAAGTTGCATAGTGAACTTGGATACTTCGGACAATACATTCAACAAGTTAATAAAGCTTGTACTTGGGAGAAGAATCTTGATAGTGATAACTTATGAGCTGAATAAGGGAGGAAACCTGTTAACCTTTTTGTTCTTGTTTTTACCTCACCTGTTTTATTTGAGTTCTGTTACAAGCTCATGGTTTGACAATTTAAATATTTAATTCTGTCCTTATCTCTTTGCTAGCAGCATAATTAATGAACAGACTGATGTGGTAATTTCTATCAGTTCTCTCGAGGATGGGATTGCAGATAAAACCAATGCTACAAAAATGTCAATTTCACCCGCCCCTGCTGCTTGCAAAAGTGAATGTCTAAGATCTGTGCGATTCGCAAGTCCATCATTGCCCTCTGAAAGCTCACCCCGAACCTGTATTCAACACCGAGAGAAGCCTGAGCTGAAAGATAATGGCAGTGTGGTCAAGCATTCTCCTTATCCTACACCACTGCACCTGAGTCATGACATGCAAACTCCCGGGACAGTTTTTGCTAGTGGGACTAATGCCCGAGTGAGGTCTCAATATGTCTACACCTCCATGAACTCATCAGAAAGTACAGGTCATTCATCTATCGGCCAAGGGGCATCTCTTGTTCCCCCAC
Source organism: Rheum nobile (assembly GCA_027886185.1). NCBI lineage: Eukaryota > Viridiplantae > Streptophyta > Magnoliopsida > Caryophyllales > Polygonaceae > Rheum > Rheum nobile. Next base: position 284,367 of record WOAB01000734.1, on the reverse strand, counting down.
AGAATGCTAAATCAGAAATGAGTCTGAGTGAAAGCTCTATTAAGGGAGATCTTACTGTGGGTACTGACTTATCTTATTGGATCAAAACACCAGCTCTGGACGGAGCTAGCAATGAAAGGAAGTATAAACCTGGAGGCAACCAGGTGGACAGACCTATTACTGGGTTGGTTGCAGAACACTGGAAAGAGGAGGATGTTGCTCGTGTCTCACCCAAGGAGTGGGATGGTAATGGGATCCCAAATACAACAACAAAATACAAGGAGGTAACTCTACATCTCTATCTATTACTTTGTTCCATTAGCGATTTTGTGGTTGAGGCTACTTCCGACAATTTTGTCTCTCTTACAGGATCAGAAAGTTCATTGGCATGCAACCCCTTTTGAGGAAAGGTTGGAAAAGGCTCTGTCTGAAGAGACTTTCATCCCTCGAAGGTACATTATGCTCTTGCATCTCTCTCTCACCAAATGAATTTGAATCTCATTCTTATGGGTATTTTCTTCACATGATACTATAACAACTCTAGTTTAGTATGGCTTTAAATCAGAATGGTTTGACTGTGATTATTTGATGAAATGGTTGTTAAAGTTTGTTTTCAATTGTTCTTCTATGCAAAGGCCTAAGTGCCTCCTATGCATATCATACTAATTTTGATTTTTGTAAACCACTTTATAAGTAGATTACAGTAACAACGATATTTGACTAAATCATATAATGCAGATGGCTAATGTTTAGTCAAATAGGTGGACAGACCTCTGATGTAAGTTTTCAGAGGCAAAAAGGCAGACACTTTGCTTAGAATCTTGTATGTCTATGTTTATGCTGATAATCACTTCCTTAATTTACAGAAAACCTGCCATCATGGAAGTTGTAGTCTTTGCAGATGACGAAGAGAGGGACACTGCTTCGTGCAAGCTTCAATCACTAAAGCCATCAAAACCAATGGCTTCTTATTAATTCATGTACTCGTTATCTCTTATGCTAAAAGCTTACTTTGTTATGTCCTGTTGGTGGACATTTCATCCACTATCATTACAAGTCGGTTTGGAATTTGCAAGTTTTTTAATAAATAAAAAAACTGGCCAATGATCGGAGTACAACCAGTCTATGGTTACTCCTTGCAGTGTTGCTTTGCTAGAAAGAGGAAATGTGGTATGTTTGCCCATGGTGATGGAATATATAGATTTGTGGCTTAAGGTTTCCGCTTATAGAAGCCTGAATTATATGCATATTTCCTGCATCCGGGGCCCTTTCTGTAAAAAAGTTGGATTAGTAAAATTGATATGGCTAGTGCTTCTTGTTGCATCTGTAATTGGTACCTGGTGTGTAGTAGACCTATAAAGCTCTATTCGGCAAAAAAGAGTTTATTGTTTATAAAGTCTTTTATGAGAAAAAGTAATTTGCTGGATTTCAATAAGCGTATTATATAAAAAAAAATCACTCCTCGTACTTTATAACAAAACAATACTTATCTATAACATTTTTTTTACTCAAACACGTTTTATTACATTAACTCTATTTTTTAATAATTATTAATAAAAATGTCTTTATCAATAATCATACTAAACAAAACCCTACATTAGATTACAATCACTAAAGCCATGAATTTTATTTTAAGAAAATTTAGGTCGGTGTCCTTGAGTTTAAATTTATTCATATTGGTGTCCCAAAATATTTTGTTTCCGATTAGTGTCCCTGGTCTTGAGTTTGTTTATTTCATAACCAAACTTCTTCATATTCATACATCGTATTCTTATTGTTCGAATTGAACAAATCAAAGCATACCATTGTGTTCCTCACTCTTGAATTAGTAGGACTCAACTACTAAAACACCAAAATCCATATCCGAACCATTTCCATTTAAATTCTGAAACAACAACACATTTTCAACCTTTGTTTTTCCAATTGGAATATTCAGGTATGGATTTGAGTGTTTTAAGGGTCGAATCCTACTAATCGGAGGTCTAGATTCACAATGGTGGGTTTGGATTTGATTAGTTCGAACCGGAATGATACAAATATGAAAAAGTTTGGTTACGAAGCAAACAAAGCCAAAACCTTAAAGAGCACCCAAAAAAAAACTCGAGATACCAACATAAATAACCTTGAACTCAAGGGTACCGATCGGAATTTATCTTTATTTTATTTTGGTCTCAAGCCGTCAAACTATTACAATATGCAAAGGACCTGCTAGAAATATTATGGCAATCAACAAAATATTACCTACTTAAATTATAATTAGCTTTTCACCAAGGTTGTGGAAATGCTTGAAAGAAGCCTTAATACAATGTCGTCTCTTTAAAAAAAAAAAGGAAAAAGAATACCATCTTTTGAATATCTCCAGTCTTTGTATCACTTAGGGCCTCCAATAATTTGTAAATTTGTTGTTGAGCTGGAAGCGTGGTTTAGAATTCTATAGCCATGAAGTTTGGATGGTTCACTGCACCTGTAACAAAAACATCTCACTGCACATTTAGTTATTCTCCTGTTCATGTTGTTCACTCTGCAAAATCCAAACCACTGATACATATTTGTTTTTCTATCATTGCCCCTGAAGAATCGAAAGCACCATAAGACCAACCTTAAGTAAAAAATACAGCCAGCATGCTTTTCTACCCAATTATAGATCCAGGAAACAACAAACAAAGTTGAACGACTTTTGTAGCTGAATGAATACAGAGTGAATGAGAAAATGATAAACCAATTTCCAGAATTGGCTATCTCCCAAGTTCCATCACTGAATTGCCAATTAGCACCACTAGAAACGCATGATCCACGTACACAAATCAAAACTCATTTCATAATTATCAAATCAACCTACAAGTCAAAAGCTTTACTGTAGATCCTTTCAGAAAAATAATTCATTTGCAAAATGAGACACAAAAAATATATAAGAAATGTAGCAAAGTTGTACTTGTGATAAGCTTTGCCACTAATGTAATCTTGTTGAACATTTGCATGTTATATGTTCTAATTAGTCCTAGATCTAACATGGAAGAATTAGAAAATAAAGCTTACAATACATTCAGAACTCTAAGACTGGGGACCTTTATGGTGATAGTAAAATGTAGTAGGATCTTTCAGCATCCTTGCCCAGAAGGAAACCTCAAGTTCTATCTACCTCAATCCAACTCCATCCGTCACGTTTTCTACTGCCCTTTTCTTCCATTAGTTTCTTGAAATAAGCCACTTGGTCCCATAAACCAGCTTCTGCATATATCCGTGCCAGTGTCACATATGTAGGAACATCATTCGGTTGTAATCTGATGAGCTGATTTGCTGCTTCTGTTCCAGGCTTTATGGCACCATAAGATCTGCAGGAACTCAGGAAGGAGCTCAACATAACATTATTTGTATTGAATGGCATCTCCTCCATCAGTTGCTTTGCCTTCTCTATATGCCCTTTTCTTGCAAAAAGATCTATTAAGCAAGCATACTGATCGAGATTAGGAGCCAGACCACAATCTGTCATTTTGTTGAAGTAGGCAGCGCCTTCATCGAGTAATCCAGCATGGTTACAAGCTGTCAATAGTGCCGTAAAACATACATGATCAGGAACAAAGCTTCCTTCCATCACTGAATGATCAAATAGCTTCAATCCCTCTAATGCCCTTCCATGTTGTGCAAACCCTAAAACCATTGAAGTCCAAAGAACAATGTTTTTCTCAACTGTTTGATCAAAGATAGCATGAGCTTCATCAATGCTGCCACATTTGGAGTACATATCAATCAAAGCACAACTCACAAACAAACTGCACAGGGAACCTACTTTAATTACCAAGCAATGCACCTGTTTTCCAAGCCAAAGTATTGTTTGGCAACCACAAGCACTCAGAATGATACTCATAGTATAATCAGTAGGTTTCAAATCACTGTTCCTCATTCCAGAAAATAATTTCAATGCTTCGTCATAACAGCGGTTTTGGGAATACCCAGAAATCAACGAATTATAAAGGACGTCATCATAGTCTACAGTTGAAGTTAATATTGAAGCAGCTATACCTATTTCCCCATATTTTGAATAATAATCAATTAGAGTGCTAGCAACAAAGTTGTTAGTGTCTAATCCAAGTTTAACAACATGTGCATGTAATAAGGCACCTTGCTCAAGATTTGTTTTTGCAACAGCACACGACTTGATGATGCTAACATAAGTAAAGGAGTTGGGTTTAACATGTGTAGCCAACATCTCCTTGAACAATGAAATTGCTTCAGTCATGTGCCCACTTTGACCATACCCAGATATGATGGATGACCAAGATATCTGATCATGATGTTCCATGCTATCAAAGACCCTCCTGGCATCCTCTATTAACCCACTTTTTGCATAGAAGTCCACAAGAGCGCTGTTCAGAATTAGATTATCCTTGTATCCATTGTGAATTATCAATCCATGAATTTGCACACCCAAGCACCAGTTTAGTGTTTTTGCACATGAATTGAGAACAGTACATAAAGCATACTTTGTAGACCCCTTTCCAGAGCTCTTTTCACCAATAAGGTTCTGCAAATGTCCACAGGGATTGCCCAACAGAGCAGGAACATTGTGGTTGAAAATGCAAAAGGGGGGAAGCACACGATGGACAGAAGATCCAAACAACAGGAAGGAAGGACTGAAAACAGAGCAGGCCTTTGGAAGATGTAATTTCATCCAATCGGTAATTGTCAAATACAACAGCTCGTGAAATTGCAAGCTATCCCTGCATACATGAAACTAGTGCAATGTGAGTAAATACAACTCCAAATTGCTCAACTGATAGAGAACATTGTAGTAAATACGGCGCAACTATCAATTGGAGCAATATGTATTTGGAGCTGTGCTTGGTATGTTTATACTTTCCATATCGTGATAATCAAATGCAGAACAGATTATAAACTGAAAATCATTGCTCTTATAAACCGAATTTAAAATCTAAAGCCTTTTTTTCCCAATTTGAAATCTAAAGCCTCCGGCAACACAGCAAATATGACTCGTCTCCTAACTTATAAGAAACAGGAGCAGTATAGAATATAATATGCTTTTTTATTTAACAAGCATCGGCTCATCGCATCACAATGTAATTCAAGGAGGGAGAGAGACGGACAAAATTTGGAAGGAACATACAAGATATATAACTGGGAAGGGCAACTGTGAAACAATAAAATCTATTACTTTTTTACTTACAGTGAAAGGATGATAATTAATTAATTATGGTGCTACAACTCAGGAGTAAGACGGCGAGGACTGGGACAAAATTTGGACGCAGTCCACCACCACCACCGGCGGTCCGGCGGCGTCAAGCACTCAAGAAGCAGCCAGCTGCAACGACTCCAACGAGCAGTTCTGCTGTTCTGGCGTGAAGTTCCTGGCTGTGGGGGAAGACGGCGGAGACTCGGTAAGACGGCGTCGTCAAGGCGGTCAAGCAGGGCGGGGGACGGCGACTCAGCTCGGCAAGACGGTTCCTAGGACTCCTGGGAGCTTGGTGCAATGGTGGTGCTTGACTGCCGCTTGGAGGTTGGAGGCGGGCAAGGAAGGAAGCAGGCAAAGTTAACGGGCCAGATTTTTTTTTTACCTAAATCAGCCCAACAAGCAAGGTCCAAGGAAGCAGCCCATACCCCATTTATTTTTAATTTCGGTTTAATTGAACCGAACCGAAATTAAACCGAACCAAACCGAAAATCGAACCTCTAAAATACATAAACCGAACCGAAACATTTCGGTTTCGGTTTGGATCGATTTTTTCGGTTCGATTCGGTTAAACTTTTTGATTTAACCGAACCGTACTCACCCCTAATTTAGACTAGTCTCAACACACAAGTTCTCAATGAAATCTCAAGTTAGACACACAAAGAGGAAAAAAACTAAGTTGAGCAATTCTATCAATTTATTTATCTATTAAAAAATGTGTCTAAAATATACTTTTCAGAAAAATTGGAGGTCAATAAAAATACCGACAACTATCATTTTTATTTTACAAGAACAAATCTATATGTCTTTAATGAAGTTGATAAAATAAAGATTTTTTTTAATTTCTATGTTTAAAAGGTTTAGATGTTTTGCGGCAATGATACTATTTTTTAAAGTCATGGTTTCGACCATCAAGATAGTGTTAACACCACAGTCCATACCGATGATCTTCCATATGAATCATTTTAGCTTTGTCGTTCCTAATAATAAAACCAAAACTAGCCTCACCATTTGATTTTCCTTTTTCGTTTTAGCTTTGTCGTTTCTAATATTAGTTGAATTTATTACATTATGTAATTTTTGTTTTTGTAATTTTGAATTAGTATTTTAATATATTATGTAATGTCTCTGATTTTATCCGAAATATCAGTGTTAAATATAAATTAGTTTATATTGATCCAAATACTCTACCATGTAGTGGCCAAGCAAATGAATTTTTTTATAGTAGTAGTTGAACTTCTAGAAGTAAATCTTTCGATTTTTTATTATTACTATTGAGATTTATTATGGTGTCTTCTATAAATGAATTTTATTCTTAATATGCTTAAGAGTGAAAGTACAATGAAGGAGGAAATGAATGAAATTCTCGTGTGGGTTATTACATGAATCACATGCTAATGAAACCGATACATGTTTTTGGCTAGTCTTGCTTTAGTTGGTAAACCATCATGATGAATTTTTTTTTTAGTGTTTAATTTCCGTATCCAAGATAAATCAATGCTTAAGGTGTTTGTTTGTTTAGTGAAAAGCTCAAATGTTGATTTGCAAAAAATCAACCATTTTTACTAGGCTCCAGTATAGTCTATCAATTATAATATTTTGTGTGATGGGATGTCCAATATTCTATCAACTATTTCTTGGTTCAATAAAAGCTCAAGTTTAGTTTTATTCTATTTTTTGTCACGTATGAATTCACTTACTGTTGTAGATGGGTTAATATTTGCTTGTGGTAATTGGTAAAGACTCATCAGCAAGGTTTAGACCAATGTCCCATTTACGCGTCCAAAATTTGATAGCACTACCATATATCCCCAACAAGCCAGTGAAAACCTGATTGAAATTTTGGTGGTAGTAGTTGCGACCACTACCAAGAGTGTTTTGTTTTGTTTTTTTTTTGAGTATTTGAGTATGTTTGTATTGTTGATATATTTTTCATTGATTATCTTAACCCAGATGTTATGTGGTTCAACAAAAATTATTTCCAAATTAACTTCATTTGTAGGCAAAGATTTTCCAATTTAACTTCATTTGTAAGGTTTTGTTCATGTCTTTGGTCTTTCTAATGTCAATGCCTCTATTTTTTATATTTTTGAATATTTTATCCCACCTTATTAAGGATTTGAATAATCTTTGTTCTAAATGAGTTTTCTGTTGATCTTGTCTAATTCTTTGTGTATGGATAACGGTAGCATGAAACATTGAATGATATAATTGACTTAGTAACAAGATTAAACTTAATTAACCTCGTTCTTCCTTCAAGGGAAAGATAATTCTCTTTCCATTTTAACAATTGATTAGTTCTTGAGGTAATCCTAAAAGGTGTCATAGTTAACTCTAGTTAAGGGTTTGTTGGTAGATTAAGGATAAAGACTTTTTTTAAAAAACATTTTTTCTTTTTCTATACGCTTTTTTATATCACTTAAATCTCAAAACTAATTTTTAATAATAAAATATATTATAAATAAAATTGTCTTTATAAAGATTTTTGAATGGAGTGTAACAAGCTAAGAAATGAGTGAGAAAAAAACACGTTAACCAAAAAAGAATAAAAATTGAAAAGTTATCTGTAGTTCTCAACGGGTTAAGCTACTTGTCCCGGTTGCAGACCCTATTTGCACCGAGGCAGTGCCGCACGGAAGTGACTGCCGCGTGGCAGTCACTTCCGGCCGGCGTCGGCGTGACTCCGGTGGCCGTCGTTGTGTCTTCGGTGAGTGTTTTTGGTGTCCCCGACTCGATCCAAACCTTTTCGGTGAGTGTCTCCGGTGTTTTTGACTCAACCCGAACCTAATTCGATCTTTTTAGCCACTAGTTTAATATTTTTTTGGAGGGTTTGTCCATTCTCTATTAAGGAGTATTTTATAGGGGTACCCACTAGTTTAATCTTTGTAGCCACTAGTTTAATTTTTTTAGGGTTCGGGTTGAGTCGGGGACGAATCGGGGACACCGAAGACACCCACCATCGGCGACCAGACACCACCGGCGACCAGCACCGGGCGGAAGTGGGTGTCGCGTGGCACCCACTGCCGCGCACCGCCTGTAGGCGGTGCAAATAGGTTCAGCCTTCTCAAATATGAAAAAGTTAGAAACGGTTCTTGTAAACTAAAGTTGATTAGGTAAAACACCAAAAAGTTTGAAGCGTTCTAATATATCTTCGGAAATTCTATATACATACGTTTTTTCGTCTAAATGCACACTATTTTATACGTTAAGGCTAAACGTAAAGGTTGGTGCGTTTTGGCTAAACGTATAAGGGGGCAGAAGAGTCCTTTTACACAAAGTTGGGAAAATAGTTGTACATTTGGGTATAATGCACAAATGGATGGACCAGGCTTGTAAAGCCCAGCACAGCGGTGCGTTTAGGTATATAACGCACAACTGTGCGTCAAGACTTAACGCACAAATATGTGTTAAGTCTTGACGACGCTTCCTTTTTCCTTCCCTTTTCCCTTTCCCATTTCAGATCTACGAGCGAGCAGTGGCCGAGCTTTTTTTCGATTTTGATTTTCCTCTTACTCAAATTAAAAACCGAGCATGGATTCGACAAAGGGGGCTTCAGGCGGTCTGAATGGTGGTGGTGAGGTGGCCGGAGGCAGAGAAGCGGCGAGCGGCGGTTCTGGGCATTGGTCGGTGGCGGTGGAGGGGGTTCTTGGGTGAGGGAGGCCGGAGGTGAGAGAGGCGTCGCTGTTGGAGGTGAGGGCGCCGTTGTGGGAGGTGTCGGCGCCGGTGTCGGAGGTGCGGCCTGTAATACCCCTCATTTTTAGTAGGGATATTTGGTAATATCCCCAACCTTTATGCACTAATAATTTCGCCTTCACAGAAGTTCAGACATTCTGCAATATGCTTGAGCTCTATAATGTTTTTCTAAGTGGAATAAAATACATTCAATGTATTTTCGGGGCTTAGAAGATTTATTCCGGTGCAAATACGTTAACCGGGTACGAATATATTTAACCCGGGGATTAAAAACTCGTGCCCATACGTTTCCCGGGCAAAAGGCCCAGAAATGGCCTTGACCGCACCCGCGGTGCCAAAGGTGGCTCCACTGTACCCGCGGTGAGCCCACCGCACCCCGCGGTGGTCGTCGTCATCGCAATAACTTTTCTGTGGTTCGTCGGGCCTCGACGTGGCGTCGTTGTTGCTATGGGTCCTCTGGTCGGGCGACGCAGCTGCTTGTCACCACCTTGCTTCTCCTCCTTGCTTGGCCTATAAAAGGAGATAAATCGGAGGAGGATGAATCACACCTGAACTCTCTCTTCCTCTCTGAAAATTTCTTGCCTCCATTGTTGCCAGAGTGTTGAAGCTTCGCCGGAGTATTGCCGGAGCTTTACTTGAGTGGTAAAGGTGCTCTCAAGTGGTGTTTAGTAATCCAAGGAGTTGGAGATCAAAGCCCAACCAAATCGAGGCCAAACGAGTCAGACCATCATACTGATCCAGATTAAGCAAGCATACTGATCCAGATTAGGAGCCAGACCACCATCTGTCATTTTGTTGAAGTAGTCAACACCTTCATCAAGTAAGCCAGCATGGTTACAAGCTGTCAATAATGCTGTAAAACATACATGATCAGGAATAAAGCTTCCTTCCATCATTGAATGATCAAATAGCTTCAATCCCTCTAATGCCCTTCCATGTTGTGCAAACCCTAAAACCATTGAAGTCCAAAGAACAATGTTTTTCTCAACTTTTTGATCAAAGATAGCATGAGCTTCATCAATGCTGCCACGTTTGGAGTACATATCAATCAAATCACAACTCACAAACAAACTGCACAAGGAACCTACTTTAATTACCAAGCAATGCACCCGTTTTCCAAGCCAAAGTATTGTTTGGCAACCACAAGCACTCAGAATGATACTCATAGTATAATCAGTAGGTTTTAAATCATTGTTCCTCATTCTAGAAAATAATTTCAATGCTTCATCATAACAGCGGTTTTGGGAATACCCAGAAATTAGCGAATTATAAAGGACATCATCATAGTCTACAGTTGAAGTTAATATTGAAGCAGATATACCTATTTCCCCACATTTTGAATAATAATCAATCAGAGTGCTAGCAACAAAGTTGTTAGTGTCTAATCCAAGTTTAACAACATGTGCATGTAATAAGGCACCTTGCTCAAGCTTTGTTTTTGCAACAGCACACGACTTGATGACGCTAACATAAGTAAAGGAGTTGGGTTTAACATGTGTAGCCAACATCTCCTTGAACAATGAAATTGCTTCAGTCATGCGCCCACTTTGACCATACCCAGATATGATGGATGACCAAGATATCTGATCATGATGTTCCATGCTATCAAAGACCCTCCTGGCATCCTCTATTAACCCACTTTTTGCATAGAAGTCCACAAGAGCGCTGTTCAGAATTAGATTATCCTTGTATCCATTGTGAATTATCAATCCATGAATTTGCACACCCAAGCACCAGTTTAGTGTTTTTGCACATGAATTGAGAACAGTATATAAAGCATACTTTGTAGACCCCTTTCCAGAGCTCTTTTCACCAATAAGGTTCTGCAAATGTCCACAGGGATTGCCCAACAAAGCAGGAACATTTGCCACTATTTTTTGGTACTCACATACACTGCTCAGATTTGGAGGACCATAAAGTAAATTAGATGCATCAGGCAAAGAACTTAATGATCGAAACTTAATTGGGTGGTGAATTTTGTCAAATGGTTGGTGTACAACAACAGAAGAAAGAAAACACTTGATATTGTGGTTGAAAATGCAAAAGGGGGGAAGCACACGATGGACAGAAGATCCAAACAACAGGAAGGCAGGACTGAAAGCAGAGCAGGCCTTTGGAAGATGTAATTTCACCCAATCAGTAATTGTCAAATACAACAGCTCGTGAAATTGCAAGCTATCCCTGCATACATGAAACATTGAAACTAGTGCACTGTGAGTAAATACATATCCTTGTCTTCTTCTCTCATCAATCCTTTTTTGAGGTCTCTATATGCCATTTAGACGCTTGTCTCCCTCGAAATCAATCAATCGACCTCCGCCACTTTCTAGGGTTTTTGAATTTGCTCATGAACCACAGCAATTTCACCTATGTTGTCGAAATTTCCAAGTTAGGTTTTGGGATCGGGAGCTAAGGTTTGGGAGAAAAGACCATATTTTGGGTGTGTACGAGGATTTGGTGCTTCGTGTGCTTTGGCGACGATGATAGCGAAGAGGATACAGAGCTGGGCACGCGGAAAGATAAGGCGGCCATGGAAGGGCATAAGGACATGATTTCCGGTGGAATCGTGGAGGGTGAGGATGAGAAAGGAAGCGATGTTCTGCTGGTTCGTTCTCAAGCAGTGGAGGAAGGGCTGGAAGGAGGCAGGCAAAAAAGAACGATTTTGGTTTTTTTAGATGGGAATGGATAATTCCTTTAGGTTTTTTGGCTGCGTTCGGAGTCGGACTGGTAGTTCGGAGTTCGGAGTCAGACTGGTATTTCGGAGTCGGACTGGTACTTTCTAAGTCTACAACAGGAAGGAATGACTGAAAGCAGAGCAGGCCTTTGGAAGATGTAATTTCACCCAATCGGTAATTGTCAAATACAACAGCTCGTGAATTTGCAAGCTATCCTTGCATACATGAAACATTGAAACTAGTGCAATGTGAGTAAATACAGATCCTTGTCTTCTTCTCTCATCAATCCTTTTTTGAGGTCTCTATCTGCCATTTAGACGCTTGTCTCCCTTGAAATCAATCAATCGACCTCCGCCACTTTCTAGGGTTTTTGAATTTGCTCATGAACCACAGCAATTTCACCTATGCTGTCGAAATTTCCAAGTTAGGTTTTGGGATCGGGAGCTAAGGTTTGGGAGAAAAGACCACATTTTGGGTGTGTACGAGGATTTGGTGCTTCGTGTGCTTTGGCGACGACGATAGCGAAGAGGACACAGAGCTAGGCACGCGGAAAGATAAGGCGGCCATGATTTCCGATGGAATGGTGGAGGGTGAGGATGAGAAAGGAAGCGATGTTCTGCTGGTTCGTTTTCAAGCAGTGGAGGAAGGGCTGGAAGGAGGCAGGCAAAAAAGAACGATTTTGGTTTTTTTAGATGGGAATGGATAATTCCTTTAGGTTTTTTGGCTGCGTTCGGAGTCGAACTGGTAGTTCGGAGTTCGGAGTCGGACTGGTATTTCGGATTCGGACTGGTACTTTCCAAGTCTACAACTTGCAGCAAAAAAGAAGTCCCTCAATTCACAATGATACCTACTGTTGGGCCTGGATTCTCCAGAGAAGACAGATCGAGAGGACCGAGCCCAAGCCCACTGCAAATCGGGAGAATGGCAGACGAGTCGACAAGGCTTCTCTGGTCGAGCGACACCCGACAAAACCTCCCGAGTCAAGAGTCATCCGACAAGATCGCGGAGATCTTACCACGCATTTAATACTCAGATCATGCAACGTCTACAACACTTAAACCACCACAATTACCAGCAATTTAATGGCGAAATCTTCGCCATTACGTCCAGCATAGAAGACAAAGATATCGAAGAAGCACAACGGTCACAAAGAGTAAATGGACTTACCATATTGGGACGACAAGGAAGATAAAAATTGAACTATCACAACTACGCTAGGGACACACTTTCTTACTCAGATAACTCACCAGAATAGCACTCTCGCTGTCCATCTAGCTCTAAAAACGGTTACCTACGTCTGACCCCTGTCGGTCGCCACTCACAAGTCACCGGTCGAGTCCCACTCGATCTCTGGTTTTATTACGATAAGTTGTATCATGATTCAATCCGATTCACACGACATCTAATAAAATTGCCTTGCTATTACATAATTATTTCTTGTTTATCTATTATTTACTTGGTTTGGATTGTTTCCTATCGTCCGGTCGACTAGTTACCCCGTCTAAGGCGATCTAGGTCGTCCGATCTTTTCGTCCCAAAACACCTACACTGCTCCACAGCAGAAGTGCAAGCAACTACTTATTCTTCAAACAAATATGAGACAAAACTGATTTGGCCAAATTAGAATTGCTAAGATAGTGTTATCCACAAATGCAATTTTGAATCAAGTGCTATGAACTAGGTAGAATACCTACGATAACCATATCAACTACTGTGCGTACATATGAGCTGAAATATTCAGCAAATTGTAATACAACATTAACAGCGGATGATAACGTACCACTGACACGTCACCAACCCGCCGCCGAAATCCGGAAATGTTGCCCGTCAATGGACCCTGCAACCGCTGCTTCTGTCAGGTCAAAAGGCATTCGGTAGAAGAGAGAAAGAGAGCGCAGTAATGAAGGAGAAATCGATCGAAAGACTGAGAGAGAATTCAGAGATGGAACCGAGGCGCAAGAACAAAACGTTAAAGAGAAAGACAAGTTCGGGGTTTAGGTTGCGTTCGGAGTCGGACTGGTAGTACGGAGTTCGGAGTCGGACTGGTACTTTCCAAGTCTACAACTTTGATGCGACCCTACCCTTAATGACGGCCAACGAGGAGGAGGAGGCCATGTCCGTTCGCAGTGAAGGGCCTGTCACAAGGGCTCGCGCCAAGGCCATCTCAAAGGCCACGCAGTCGCTTGTCACTCGCCTTGTCGCAAGCCACGGCGTCTCAGAGAACGCGTCAACCTTACTGCTTCTTCTCACCAGCGAAGACCGCGTTCTTCAAGATTCAGCAACACATGAATAAGTCCAGCGCGTTCTTTTATTGTTAAGACATTTATAGCATTTTTCATATTTAGCAGTTTCCGTTTTTCGCATGTTTCTATTATTGGACGCGTGCCCACAATTGCATTGTGGGCTAGTCCGTTAGGGTTACTTGGCCCATTTCGTGCCGATTGTCTATATAAGGCGCTCTCAGCCTTTGTAACCCGTTACGCAAATTATTAAACCTAAGACGATTGTTGAGAGCCAACGCCTCCTCCTTAGGCCTGCGTCACCCCAAACTCAATCTCTTACCCCCTTTCACCCACGCCGACGCTACGGCAACCCTAGTTCGACTTCATCGTCGAACATATCTTTAGCCATCACTTTGGCTGTGCTCGATCACTTTCGAGCCCATCAACTTTTGAGTCCTTCTCGAGTTCATCCGTAGCCGACGCTACGGCACTCCCCGCCTCGCTCATCACTCCGCTTCCGCGTTCTCACTAGTATCACCATGCACTCATACCGTTACACTAAAAGTCCCTTGTAGCACTACGATCAGCGACCCACTACAAGACAGGATCCTCGCTTCACGACACTCGTGATGCTCCTCGGAGATAGGGGCGCATCGCCTGGCATCAGAGTCAAAGGTCTTGTAAGTCGCTTCTTGCTTCACAGTTCACGATTTTTTTTTCTTTCTCACCATCAAGCTTCCGCCAATATCAAAAAAAAAAATCGTGACAAATTTACTAGTCCTAATCGGTTCCTCAAGATACGCTCTTGCCGATTTTCCAAAAACACCCTAGCGAGATTTTAGGGATTTGCATGCTACGGATTTGCCGAGATTTACTTGCCATATTTGTTGATTATCGCGTGATTTGATTGCTTGCATATCTTGCCTGATTTTCTTGCATTAACCACCAAATCTACGCATATCTTCTCTCTCTCCTATCACCGAAATCTTGGGTGATTTCTTTCCTCAAATATTGTTACTTAGCCGATTCTTTCTTTTATTTTTGTGATCTCAAATCCGAATCAAATCAACAAGATTTCGGAAATTCAAATTTAAAAAAAAAAAAAGACTTCGACTTTCAATTTTTTTTATTTATTAAGACGTAAAGCCAAAATAAGGTAATCGTCTTCCCTTATCGACTAGGCTCATCTCTCTCTCCCCCCGTTGTCTAGGTTCATGCTAGAAGGTTCGGTCTTGTGTGTCGAGTGATTGATTGCGTTGTGATTAAGAAATTTGGCACGTTCTTTCGCTTATTTCTTGCTTGCTTATCTCTCTCTCTCGCTTGCTTTGAGCCGCCCTCTCGGCTAAAAGACTTGCCCTCCTTCGTGAACTTTTGTGGCTAGTTGTGATTACTTGTCTTTGGTTGTGTTGTTTTGTTTCTTGTACTCCCTTACTTCGATGGCTCACATTGTCATAGGGACCATGAACGCGCCGACTGGCGGTTCCGGGAATGGAGATGGCAACATCGACAATCCTCCAAACCAAGCGCTTCAACAACAACAAGAACCAAACCAACAAGACCCTCTCTTGGAGCTCACATCGGAGCAAAGAGAAATCCAAGAACTGCGACGCCGCGTCGCCGAATTGGAGAGCGCGCAAGTTACCCCACCCGCGGCCATTCAAACGGTGGCAGGGCCAAGAAAGACGCGCCAAGACAAAGGAAAGGGTATTATGCCCTCGACCTCGCAGCCTCAGTCGCGACTCAATCGCATCCAATCTGTGATTGAAAGCCGACAAGGTCACGCATCACCGCAAGGACAACACATGGTCGACGTCTCGCCACAAGGCTATTATCTCGGAGACGATGAGGATCGCGACGACCAAGGTAATTTCTCTAGTCCATATGTCTTTGATGACAGGTATGTCGCGGACAAGGCAGCGCGTTGCCGCCAGCGAGCTAAAGAACTGATTGCTCGACAAGAGGCCGCCGCGCGAGAAGCCAGTCGCAAACGACGCGATCACAGGCGCCAACGCGGCACAGCGAGCGGCAACAGACATGCCAATCCTACTCCAGTTCCGTTCAACGTGGAGGATTACTTGGGGCACCAAAGTGCTCGGACGTCGCAAGATGGATCAGAGGGTTACTACTCGTCCACCCCACTCCTTCACGATGATTTTGACGAGTTCGATGACGAGGAAATGGAAGATTCTGGCATGCTCAACCCAGGTAATTTTCATCCCCCTCTAGGTGATCCAGACGAACTATAAGACCACCCAGAAGGTTGGATCCCGGCACCGTTGCTTCCCCCAGGCCCAACGACGGCGAACTTCGCTAACGCAGGGCGAGACGAGGGTTGTGGAAGGCAACAAATGCCAATTGACTTCCGCAACCAAGCGCCTGCCCAGGGCCGCCAGCAACGCGGACAGTTTCACGCGCCGTTGGACCAGCATGCCGACTATCGCGGTCAACACGACGCGCGAAGACGCCAATTAGGGCACCAGGCAGCTTACTCGGCACAAGGCCTCGCTTATGGCCCATATGATGTGCCTCCGCCACGCGCACAACAAGCCCATCCGGCAGCGCCTCCAAGGACTTTTCGCCACGAATTTAAGGTAAAAATTGAATACTTTCATGGTGAATATGATCCGGCTCTTTTTCTTGAGTGGTTGCAGGCTACTGAGTATACCTTGAGGTCTTGTCAAATTCCCATGCATGAGTGGGTAGCCGCCGCTACCATCCACTTCAGAGGCTCTGCGCGCACTTGGTGGCAGCGCCTCGTGGATGACCGAGTTCGACGGCATTTTCTTCCTATTACGGAGTGGCACCAATTGAAGTACATCATGACCCAGAAGTACGTGCCCACCGACTATAGGAACCAAATGCGGTTGGACATAGCAATGACGCGACAACAAGGCAACGAAAATCCTTTGGAGTTTTTCTCGCGCCTTGAAGACATGTACCACAAGGCCTCCATTTCTGTGGCACCTTCAACATTAAGGACCAAATTTTTGAGTGGTCTCAATTTGAACATCCGCGACCAGCTTGAGGTGCTTCCCATCAAAGACCTCAATCACTTGACGCACGCGGCAATGCAGTTGCACAAGCAACAACTTTGCAAGCGTCAAGGGCCATACAATTCCTATGGGAACCAAAGGTACAATCCTAACTCTAGTACTTCCCCTAACACTACTGCGCGTTCTAGTGCTACAGGAACGACCGCGCCAAACCAAGGGCGCCAAGCGAAGCCCGCGTTGCCAACGACTAGCTCGCGTGCAACGATGGCGCCAAAGCAAAATTCTACAGGAACGACGCGTCTTTCCCAGCTTGAGTGCTATAAGTGTGGAGGTAGGGGTCACTACATGAAGGATTGCCCCAACGCCAAGCGCGTTCTTTTCTCCGCGACATCGATTGGGTATGAGACAGTGGACGACGACGAGGAGACCGCGTTGGACACAATTGAAGAAGACGTTGAGGATGCTGAGGAGGAATACACGTGTGAGGTTGTTGGCCTACATGAAGGGACACCATTGAGCCTTGTCACAAGGCGAATTCTCACAATGAAGGAGGCGACGCTTGGAGATCAACGCGAGAACCTTTTTCACACAAGGTGTCTCGTCAAAACTGCCTCCTTGAGTGTCATTATCGACGGTGGGATCTATTATAATATTATCAATGAAAAGGTCGTCAAGCATTTGAATTTGGAGATGACACCCCACCCGCATCCCTACGGCCTTCAATGGATTAGCTCCAGTTCAGGTAACACTGTCTCACGATAGTGTCTCATTCCCTTTTCCATTGGTGCTTATTGCGATACTATATTATGTGATGTGATTGCTATGGACGCCACCCACCTCTTGCTTGGGCGCCCATGGCAATACGATCGTCGCGTGCTTCACGACGGGTATCTAAACACTTACGTGTTTACCTACCACGGGAAGCGCGTGACTCTCTTACCTATGTCTCCCCACGAGATTTTGCAGGATCAGGTGGAACGCGACAGGCAAAAGGCCATTGAAGATGCCGCGGTGAAGGCCAAATCCATTCTGAAAGGACCACCGCAACGCGTCGATCCCAATCCTGGTGATTCTGCTTTTGCGACGGGCACTGGAACCAAGAAACCCCGCACGAAGGCACCAACATTGCAAGGGCGATGTGAGCCGCGCTTGCTTCTGGCAAGGCCCAGCGATCTGACTCCATCACTAAGGGGCCAAAAACCATGTTTCCTTCTTGTGCCCATTCCCATCACAGAGGGCACCGCGGAGATTAGCATGCCTCCGGCCATCGCGTCTCTGTTACTAGAGTTTGCCGATGTGATGCCCGAAGAGTTGCCCACAGGTTTGCCTCCAATTCGAGGGATAGAGCACCAGATCGACCTCATTCCTAGAGCATCTTTGCCAAACCGGGCCGCATACAAGGCTGGTCCAGAGGAGACGAAAGAGCTTCAGCGCCAGGTCCGGGATCTGCTTGACAAGGGCTATGTTCGCGAGAGTTTGAGCCCTTGTGTTGTGCCTGTGATATTGGTGCCAAAGAAGGATGGCACATGGAGGATGTGTGTGGACTGCCGTGCCATCAACCACATCACGGTAAAGTATCGCCACCCGATCTCCCGCTTAGATGACATGTTGGATGAGCTTCACGGCGCCTGCGTCTTCTCCAAGATTGACTTGCGTAATGGATATCATCAAATCCGGATGAAGGAAGGGGACGAGTGGAAGACTGCTTTCAAGACCAAGTATGGTCTCTATGAGTGGCTTGTGATGCCTTTCGGCCTCACCAACGCGCCTAGAACTTTCATGCGTCTCATGAACCACGTCTTGAGGGAGTTTCTAGGTACGTTTGTTGTGGTTTATTTTGATGACATTCTTGTGTTTTCGCGTAGCTTGCAGGATCATGTGGAGCATTTGCGAAAGGTGTTCACCACACTTCGCGAAGAAAAGCTATACGCGAACCTCAAGAAGTGCAGCTTCATCTCGGAGTCCACAAACTTTTTGGGTTTTGTTGTCTCCAAAGAGGGTCTACGCGTGGATGCAGAGAAAGTCACCGCGATCAAGGAGTGGCCCACCCCTACCACAATGGTGCGATCATTCCTAGGGTTGGCCGGCTTCTACCGCCGCTTTGTTCGCGATTTTTCCTCCATTGCCGCGCCGCTGCACGAGCTGACAAAAAAGGGAACCATCGTGACTTGGCTTCCAAAGCATGCGGCCGCGTTCGAAGCGCTGAAGACCGCGATGTGCCAAGCGCCTTTGCTTCAGTTACCAGACTTCTCCAAGCACTTTGAGATAGAATGTGACGCGTCAGATGTTGGCATTGGCGGCGTCCTTCACCAGGAGAAGAGGCCCATAGCGTTTTTCAGTGAGAAGCTCACAGGTGCTACTCTTAATTACCCTACTTATGATAAAGAATTGTATGCTTTGATCAGGGTTCTCAAGACGTGGCAACACTACCTGTGGCCGCGAGAGTTTGTGATTCACTCGGATCACGCGGCGCTCAGCTTCCTGAAGGGACAAACGACACTCAACCGGCGCCATGCGCGATGGGTGGAGTTTATGGAGACATTTCCCTATGTGGTGGTGCACAAGAAGGGAAAAGAAAACGTTGTGGAAGATGCTCTTTCACATAGGTACTCTCTCCTCACTCATTTACAGACTAAAGTACTTGGCTTTTCTTTGATTAAAGACTTGTATATGAGTGACGCGTTCTTCCATCCTATCTACACGCGATGTCTGGAGAGTCGTGAGTTTGATTCTTACTTTGTGGATGAGGGTTATTTATACAAGGCGGGAAGGTTGTGTATCCCTAGTTCTTCCATTATGCACCTCCTCATTCAAGAGGCACATGATGGCCACGGCCACTTTGGGATTGCTAGAACCTTGGCCGCGTTGAGAGAACATTTCTTTTGGCCATACATGGCGTGCCAAGTTAGGAAATATTGTGAGGGTTGTGTGAGTTGTCAGAGGGGGAAGGCTAGATCGAGTCACCAAGGTTTATACACACCCTTACCCATCCCTTATGGACCTTGGGAGGATTTGTCCATGGATTTTATTATGGGTTTGCCTAAGTCTAGGAAAGGTCGTGACTCTATATTTGTGGTTGTGGATAGGTTCTCCAAAATGGCCCACTTCATACCTTGTAGGACCACACATAGTGCTAGTGAGATAGCTGAGCTATTCTTTGAGTTTGTGGTTCGATTACATAGAGTGCCTAGGACCATTGTGAGTGATAGAGACTCTAAGTTTGTGGGGCATTTTTGGAAGACACTTTGGGGGAAGCTTGGGACAAAGCTTCTATTTTCCACATCTTACCACTCCCAGACCGATGGCCAGACTGAGGTCACCAATAGGACCCTTGGCGCCCTCCTACGCACTATGCTCAAGGCCAATCCCAGGCGTTGGGAGGATCTAATCCCGTTTGTTGAGTTTGCTTACAACAGGTCCAAGCACAGTGCGACACGCCTCACTCCATTTGAGGTTGTGTATGGAAGGAACCCCTTGACGCCCATGGATATGTTGCCCAAGCCACTGCGTGATGAAGAGCATGTCACCGCGGCGAACCGCGCTAGCCAGATTCAAGAGCTCCACCGGTGAATGCGTGAACAATTGGAGTGAAGGACAGTGCAATATGAGGTGCAGCACAACTGCGGACGGCGCAAAGTGACATATGCCCCGGGGGATTTGGTTTGGTTGCACTTACGCAAAGAGCGGTTCCCCAACCTTCGCAAGAGCAAATTGTCGCCGCGTGGAGATGGCCCTTTCAAAGTTGTCAAAGCAATCGGCAACAACGCATATGAGTTGGAGCTACCCCCAGATTATGGCGTCCACGCGACATTCAACGTGGTAGATCTCTCTCCCTACGTGGCTCCAGAGTTCGACAACAGTGAAGCGGGGACGCTTCACACCCAAGTGGGGGAGGGTGATGCGACCCTACCCTCAATGACGGCCAACGAGGATGAGGAGGCCATGTCCGTTCGCAGTGAAGGGCCTGTCACAAGGGATCGCGCCAAGGCCATCTCAAAGGCCACGCAGTCGCTTGTCACTCGCCTTGTCGCAAGCCACGGCGTCTCAGAGAATGCGTCAACCTTACTGCTTCTCCTCACCAGCGAAGACCGCGTTCTTCAAGATTCAGCAACACATGAATAAGTCCAGCGCGTTCTTTTATTGTTAAGACATTTATAGCATTTTTCATATTTAGCAGTTTCCGTTTTTCGCATGTTTCTATTATTGGATGCGTGCCCACAATTGCATTGTGGGCTAGTCTGTTAGGGTTACTCGGCCCATTTCGTGCCGATTGTCTATATAAGGCGCTCTTAGCCTTTGTAACCCGTTACGCAAATTATTAAACCTAAGACGATTGTTGAGAGCCAACGCCTCCTCCTTAGGCCTGCCTCACCCCAAACTTTATCTCTCACCCCCTTTCACCCGCGCCGATGCTACGGCAACCCTAGTTCGACTTCATCGTCGAACATATCTTTAGCCATCACTTTGGATGTGTCGATCACTTTCGAGCCCATCAACTTTCGAGTCCTTCTCGAGTTCATCCGCAGCCGACGCTACGACACTCCCCGCCTCGCTCATCACTCTGCTTCTGCGTTCTCACCAGTATCACCGCGCGCTCATACCGTTACACCAAAAGTCCCTCATAGCACTACGATCAGCGACCCACTACAAGACAGGATCCTCGCTTCACGACACTCGTGACGCTCCTCGGAGATATGGACGCATCAAACTTACAGCAGAAAAAAAGTCCCTCAATTCACAATGATACCTACACTGCTCCACAGCAGAAGTGCAAGCAACTACTTATTCTTCAAACAAATATGAGACAAAATTGATTTGGCCAAATTAGAATTACTAAGGTAGTGTTATCTACAAATGCAATTTTGAATCAAGTGCTATGAACTAGGTAGAATACCTACGATAATCATATCAACTACTGTGCGTACATATGAGCTGAAATATTCAGCAAATTGTAATACAACATTAACAGCGGATGATAACGTACCACTGACACGTCACCAACCCGTCGCCGGAAGCCGGAAATGTTGCCCGTCAATGGACCCTACAACCGCTGCTTTTGTCAGGTCAAAAGGCATTCGGCAGAAGAGAGCGCAGTAATGAAGGAGAAATCGATTGAAAGACTGAGAGAGAATTCAAAGATGGAACCGAGGCACAAGAACAAAACGTTAAAGAGAAAGACAAGTTCGGGGTTTAGGCTGCGTTCGGAGTCGGACTGGTAGTTCGGAGTCGGACTGGTACTTTCCAAGTCTATAACTTGCAGCAGAAAAGAAGTCCCTCAATTCACAATGATACATACACTGCTCCACAGCAGAAGTGCAAACAACTACTTATTCTTCAAACAAATATGAGACAAAATTGATTTGGCCAAATTAGAATTGCTAAGGTAGTGTTATCTACAAATGCAATTTTGAATCAAGTGCTATGAACTAGGTAGAATACCTACGATAACCATATCAACTATTGTGCGTACATATGAGTTGAAATATTCAGCAAATTGTAATACAACATTAACAGCGGATGATAACGTACCATTGACACATCACCAACCCGCCGCCGGAAGCCGGAAATGTTACCCATCAATGGACCCTACAACCGCTGCTTCTGTCAGGTCAAAATGCATTCGGCAGAAGAGAGAAAGAGAGCGCAGTAATGAAGGAGAAATCGATCGAAAGACTGAGAGAGAATTCAGAGATGGAACCGAGGCGCAAGAACAAAACGTTAAAGAGAAAGACAAGTTTGAGGTTTAGGCTGCGTTCGGAGTCGGACTGGTAGTTCAGAGTTCGGAGTCGGACTGGTACTTTCCAAGTCTACAACTTGCAGCAGAAAAGAAGTCCCTCAATTCACAATGATACCTACACTGCTCCACAGCAGAAGTACAAGCAACTACTTATTCTTCAAACAAATATGAGACAAAACTAATTTGGCCAAATTAGAATTGCTAAGGTAGTGTTATCTACAAATGCAATTTTGAATGAAGTGCTATGAACTAGGTAGAATACCTACGATAACCATATCAACTACTGTGCGTACATATGAGCTGAAATATTCAGCAAATTGTAATACAACATTAACAGCGGATGATAACGTACCACTGACACGTCACCAACCCGCCACCGGAAGCCGGATTTGTTGCCCGTCAATGGACCCTGCAACCGCTGCTTTTGTCAGGTCAAAAGGCATTCGGCAGAAGAGAGCGCAGTAATGAAGGAGAAATCGATCGAAAGACTGAGAGAGAGTTCAGAGATGGAACCGAGGCGCAAGAACAAAACGTTAAAGAGAAAGACAAGTTCGGGGTTTAGGCTGCGTTCGGAGTCGGACTGGTAGTTCGAAGTCGGACTGGTAGTTCGAAGTCGGACTGGTACTTTCCAAGTCTACAACTTGCAGCAGAAAAGAAGTCCCTCAATTCACAATGATACCTACACTGCTCCACAGCAGAAGTGCAAGCAACTACTTATTCTTCAAACAAATATGAGACAAAACTGATTTGGCCAAATTAGAATTGCTAAGGTAGTGTTATCTACAAATGCAATTTTGAATCAAGTGCTATGAACTAGGTAGAATACCTACGATAACCATATCAACTACTGTGCGTACTTATGAGCTAAAATATTCAGCAAATTGTAATACAACATTAACAGTGGATGATAATGTACCACTAATACGTCACCAACCCGTTGCCCGAAGCCGGAAATGTTGCCCGTCAATGGACCCTACAACCGCTGCTTTTGTCAGGTCAAAAGGCATTCGGCAGAAGAGAGCGCAGTAATGAAGGAGAAATCGATCGAAAGACTGAGAGAGAATTCAGAGATGGAACCGAGGCGCAAGAACAAAACGTTAAAGAGAAGAACAAGTTCGGGGTTTAGGCTGCGTTCAGAGTCGGACTGGTAGTTCGGAGTCGGACTGGTACTTTCTAAGTCTACAACTTGCATCAGAAAAGAAGTCCCTCAATTCACAATGATACCTACACTGCTCCACAGCAGAAGTGCAAGCAACTACTTATTCTTCAAACAAATATGAGACAAAACTGACTTGGCCAAATTAGAATTGCTAAGGTAGTGTTATCTACAAATGCAATTTTTAATCAATTGCTATGAACTATACGATAACCATATCAACTATTGTGCGTATATATGAGCTGAAATATTCAGCAAATTGTAAAACAACATTAACATCGGATGATAACGTACCACTGACACGTCACCAACCCGCCGCCGGAAGCCGGAAATGTTACCCGTTAATGGACCATGCAACCGCTGCTTCTATCACGTCAAAAGGCATTCGGGAGAAGAGAGAAAGAGAGCGCAGTAATGAAGGAGAAATCGATCGAAAGACTGAGAGAGAATTCAGAGATGGAACCGAGGCACAAGAACAAAACATTAAAGAGAAAGACCAGTTCTGGGTTTAGGCTGTGTTCGGAGTCGGACTGGTATCCCCCCCCCCCCCCCCCCGAAATATTTAGACTAGTCTCAACACACAAGTTCTCAATGAAATCTTAAGTTAGACACACAAAGAGGAAAAAACTAAGTTGAGCAATTCTATCAATTTATCTATTAAAAAATGTGTCTAAAATATACTTTTCAGAAGAATGGGAGATCAATAAAAATACTGACAACTATCATTTTTATTTTACAAGAACAAATCTAAATGTTTTAATGGAGTTGATAAAATAAAGGTTATTTTTCAGAATAGTGAAAGTCTTTGACCTGACATAGTTATAATGTGGTCTCGGTTGTTTCGCTGGGCCCGTGGTGGGACTAGGGGGAGGGCCCCGAGGGTGGTGCTCCTGAACCTCCCACGAAAATTAAAAAAAAAAAAAAAACAAAACAAAGGTTATTTTCTTTAATTTCTATTTTCAGGAGGTTTAGATATTTTGCTACAATGATACTATTTTTTAAAGCTATGATTTCGACCATCAAAATAGTGTTAACACCACACCGATGACCTATCATATGAATCGTTTTAGCTTTGTCGTTCCTAATAATAAAACCAAAACTAGCATCACCATTTGATTTTCCTTTTTCGTTTTAGCTTTGTCGTTCCTAATATTAGTTGAAATTATTACATTATGTAACTTTTGTTTTTGTAATTTTGAATTAGTATTTTAATATATTATGTAATGTCATTGATTTTATCTGAAATACCAGTGTTAAATATAAATTAGTTCCTATTAATCCAAATACTCTACCATGTAGTGGCCAAGCAAATGAATTCTTTTTTTATAGTAGTAGTTGAACTTCTAGAAGTAAATCTTTCGATTTTTATTATTACTATTGAGATTTATTATGGTGTCTTCTATGAATGAATTTTATTCGTAATATGCTTAAGAGTGAAAGTACAATGAAGGAGGAAATGAATGAAATTCTCGTGTGGGTTATTACATGAATCACATGCTAATGGAACCGATACATGTTTTTGGCTAGTCTTGCTTTAGTTGGTAAACCATCATGATAATTTTTTTGTAGATTTATTTTTTGATTTTAGGATAAGTGTTTAATTTCCGTAACCAAGATAAATCAATGTTTAAGGTGTTTGTTTGTTTAGTGACAAGCTCAAATGTTGATTTGCAGAAAATCAACCATTTTTACTAGGCTCCAGTATAGTCTATCAAATATAATATTTTGTGCGATGGGATGTCCAATATTCTATCAACTATTTCCTGGTTCAATAAAAGCTCAAGTTTAGTTTTATTCTATTTTTTGTCACGTATGAATTCACTTACTGTTGTAGATGGGTTAAAATTTGCTTGTGGTAATTGGTAAAGACTCGTCAGCAAGGTTTAGACCAATGTCCCATTTACCCGTCCAAAATTTGATAGCACTACCATCCCCAATAAGCCAGTGAAGACCCGATTGAAATTCTGGTGGTAGTTTAAGTAGTTGCGACCACTACCAAGAGTGATTTGTTTTTTTTTGGAGTATTTGAGTATGTTTGTATTGTTGATATATTTTTCTTTGATTATCTTAACCCAGATGTTATGTGGTTCAACAAAAATTATTTCCAAATTAACTTCATTTATAGGCAAAGATTTTCCAATTTAACTTCATTTGTAAGGTTTTGTTCATGTCTTTGGTCTTCCTAATGTCAATTCCTCTATTTTTTATATTTTTGAATATTTTTTCCCACCTTATTAAGGATTTGATTAGTCTTTGTTCTAAAGGAGTTTTCTATTGATCTTGTCTAATTTTTTGTGTATGGATAACGGTAGCATGAAACATTGAATGATATAATTGACTTAGTAGCAAGACTAAACTTAATTAACCTCTTTCTTCCTTCAAGGGAAAGATAATTCTCTTTCCATTTTGATTATTGATTAGTTCTTGAGGTAATCCTAAAAGGTGTCATAGTTAACTCTAGTTAAGGGTTTGTTGGTAGATTAAGGATAAAATACTTTTTTTTTAAACATTTTTTCTTTTTCTACACGTTTTTTTTATGATGAAAAATTAGGCGGGACCTAGCTATGATGCATGGTCCGGCCTAGAGAATCCTTGCGGATGAGAACGCAAAGTTCTTGGTTGGATTGTAAAGCACCTCCTGAGAGTGAAAATTAAGCTGAGTTTAGCGATGTAGTCAGCAGTCCGGTTTACCTCTCGAAAAACGTGCATAAATAGGACTTCTTGGAAAGAACGGAGATCGAGAAGAATATCTGCGATGACCATTTCAATTTTTCATGGACAAGCCCAGATGCCTAGGATAGAGTTAATCAAGCACATGTTGTCCCCTTCAATTTCAACTTTGTTGATATTTAGTGTTATGGTTTGTCGGATGCTGTTTTTTAATGCCATGGTTTCTGTCATGAGGACAGATTGGCACCCATACTTTTGGTTGGAAATGTGGATGGTATCTGTGTGTTCATTTCTAATAATGAATCATGTTCCTGTTTGTCCGTTTGGAAGTTTAGACCCGTCGAAATTAATTTTACAGAATCCAGAATGGGGTTTTTACCATTTGATATTTTTGGTTTTACGCCTTCTGGGAGGATTGAATTTTTGGTGCGTGGGGACATCGGTTTCTATTGTTTTTGTTTTATTCCAGTTTAGAATGAGGATTTTTATATAGAGTGTTAAATCATTTATTTTATCGGCATTGATTGTTTGAAAGATAATTTGGTTTTTGTTGATCCATGTACCCCACCAAGTAGTAGCAAGGCAGACCAATTCGCTTTTGGTTAATAGGTTTTGAAGTTGACGGATAGTCTCTCTAGGTCCTTGGTTATCGGTTTTTAATCTTCTGATGTGGTGTTCGATGTTTGGATTTTGGTTATTGATTTGTGTGAGGGAGTGGGGGCATCTGAATAGGAAGTGATTTAAATCTTCATATGTGTTATTGCAAGAATCACAAGCATTGGGACCACAAAATGTTTTGTGCTAGCCTTGCTTTAGTAGGTAGCCCGTCATGGCATATTTTCCATAGGAATTTTTTTACTTTTGGATACATATCCAGTTTCCATAGCCAGGAGAAGTCGTTGTTACTGGAATTGGTTTGTTTAGATATGAGTTCAAAGGCGGTTTTGGTTGAGAACCATCCATTTTTATTGGGCGCCCAATATAGCCTATCAGGAATATTGTTTTGGGGTAAGTGGATATTGGATATTGCGATCACAACCTCATCATGGAGTACCTTTTTGAGTTCAGAAAGGTTCCATCTTTTGTTGGTGATAAAATCACTAACCTTTATTTCTAGGTTTATGATCGTTCCAAGTTGTAAATAGTCTTTGAGATTAAGATTAGGAGTCCACGGGTCCTCCCAAAATTTTACCGAGCACCCATTGCCAAGAGTGGTTAGTTTTCTTTGTATAGTTGAGGATTGTCGAGTTCCTAAGGTACTTTTCATTTATGATTTTAACCCATATGTTATTTGGTTCAGCCAAGAGCTTCCATATGAGTTTCATTTGCAGAGCTTTATTCATCTCTTCAGTTTTTCTTACACCAATGCCTCCATTGGATTTATTCATGCATATTTTATCCCATCCAATTAAGGGTTTATATGTATGTTCTTTGTTCCAAAGGAAGTTCCTATTAGCTTTGTCCAATGTGTGATGAATAGCAGTTGAAAGCATAAAGCACTGCATTATGACGTTTGGCTTGGCTGCCAGATTTGCTTTGATGAGGGTTGCTCTCCCTTCAAGGGAGAGAGAATTAGCTTTCCATTTTGATAACTGTGCAGTGGTGGCCTGGATGGTATCTTGGAAGGTATTCTGGTTAACCTTTCCATTGATAATAGGGCATCTTAGATATTTATCCAGGGACGTCGAGCTAGGGATGTTGAGGATGGATTGGATCGATGTTTTAATGTTGTTTGGTGTGTTGGGGGTAGTCTTGAATGCTGATTTATGAAAGTTGACACTTTGCCCTGAAATGGTGCAGTAGTCTTCAATGATAGATTTGACCTTCTGGCAGGATGTTTGATTGGCTTTGGCGAAGATTAGAATGTCATCTGCAACGGCTAAAAAAGGGATGTTTGTTCCCATTCGGTTCATATTAAATCCTAATTGTTTGGTATTGATGTTGGCTTCATGTTGAAGTTTTCTAGCAAGTACTTCCACGCCTAGGATGAACGGGAAGGGCGATATAGGATCCCCTGACGCAACCCTCTTTTGGGGTAGAAGACTTTGGTAGGTCCATTGTTAACAAGCACTGAGAATGAAACAGTCTCAATACATTCTTTGATCTAGTTAATGAATTTTGGTGAGAACCCGAATTTGTTAAGGACTTATAGAATGAAGATTCATTCTATCTTATCGTATGCTTTTTCCATATCTAGTTTGATTGCGATCCATCCTTCCTTTCCTTTTTTAGACCGGAAGGAGTGGAAAATTTCATGGGCTATCAGGATATTATCCTAGATTGCGCGATCAGCAACAAAGGCACCTTGAAGAGGATGGATGAGTTTATTTAGGATTGGTTTTAATCTCTTCGTCAAGATTTTAAAGATGACCTTATACAATGTTGTACAAAGGCTGATAGGCCGATAATGGTTTGTCGAGTTAGGGTTGTCGTACTTTGGTATTAGGGTAATGAAGGTATGATTAATTTGTTTGAGCAACTTACCAGAGTGGAAGAAGCTGTTTACAGCTTTGGTGACCAAGGGTCCCACAATATGCCAATACTTTTGATAGAAGAGTGCGGACATACCAAGGCCTGGTGATTTATCACTACCAATATTAAAGATACATTTCTTGACCTCATCGTTGGTAACGTTCCTGGTTAGGTTGGTGCTATCTTGCTCAGTAACCTCATTTGATATATTGCATAACATATCTTGAAGGTTTGAGTTGTTTCTTGTGCCTTTTTTGAATCTTTTATCGAAGTCAGCTCCGAGTTCATTCCAGATGTTTTCTAGTCCGATAACGATTGTTCCTTCTTGTGTTCTTATTTCACGAATAATTTTACGACTTCTTCTTCCATTTGCAATCTTGTGGAAGTAGTTTGTGTTTGAATCAATTGATTTAATATGTTTGATTTTGGCTCTTTGGCTCCAGTATTTTTTGTGAAATGATAGGAGACTGTCTTTTTTTATTCAGGAGACGATTTTGTTTGGAAACTAGGGTTTGATTTGGTATGTATTAGATCTGTCTCCGTTTTTTTGAGTTGTTCAAAGATATTGCCAAAGGTGGTCTTGTTCCATTTCTTGGCGCTTATTTTTAGGCCGAGAGTTTTTTTTTACAAGGTTGTACATGAGAGAACCTTGTGTCTAAATTCTCCACGCTTGTTTGACTAGATTTTCAAAGTCTTTTTTGGTTGTCCACATTTTTTCGAATTTGAATGGTTGTGTCTTTATTGGGTTGGGATTTTCTAGTTCCACAGAAATGATGCAATGGTCTGATGTGGTAAAAGCATGGTTTTTAGTGAAGATACCGGGGAACCATTGGAAATTTTGATCTTGGATGAGGACCCGGTCTAATTTTTCATAAATGTTGTTAACTTCTGTTTTGTTTTTCCGCCAGGTGAATTCCCCACCTTGTGTTGGGATGTTGAGCATATCACAATTGTTTCTAAAGTTATAGAGTCTTTGGAATCTTGATGGAGGGTTATCACATCCTCCCTTCTTTTCCGATGGTGATTCGATTTCATTAAGGTCACCAATTATGATGCACGGCATATGTGCTTGTTGGATGAAGTTTGTTAGGGTGATCCAGAATTCATTCTTTTCATTTTCCTTTGGAGGAACATAAGCAAAGATGATCATCATACAATAATTTTTGTCAATAATTTTGTACTTGACCGCTATAAATCTCTTGTCAATATGTGCTAGTTCGCAGATTTCGTTTTGAAATTGGTAGGATTTCCACATGACGCATATACCTCCCGAGAACCCGGTTGCAGGTGAGAAATAGAAGGTATCAAAGGTGGCTTTAAGCCAGAGTCCTTTTTCAGGTTCTTGGTTTGTTCTTGTTTCAACAAGGGCCATAATTTACATTTTTTCAATTTTATAAAGGGTATCAATATCAGTCCAAAGGTTTTTCCAACCGATACCGCGACAAATCCAGAGGCTTATCTTCATAAAATCCTTGGGGTTGGTTTTGCAAGTAATCTTGTTCTTGCTAAAAGTTGGTTTTGTATATGTGGATTTGGGTGTGTTTAGATATAAGGTATTAACCATTTTGGGGGTGAGTTTTGTAAGGGTTTTCTGATACATTTTCTCATTCTTGTTTACCCTCTGGGTATCGTCATCAAATGACGATGATTGCACTTTTGTGATTATGGGTATAATGGAGCAAAGGCTGCCATTTAACCGCTCGAGCATGTTAGAGTTCAATTTACCCTGTTTATACGTGGAGGTAGAGGTAGATTTGGGTTGAAAATCATGTGGGAACTTTGCCTTTAAGTGCCAGTTATTATACACTCTGAGAGGTAGATAAGAATTTCATATGTTTAGTACATGAGGTGTTTGCCCTGTAGGAGATGTACAGAACCTCCATTTTGATTGTTGCTTCCCTGTTAAGGGGTATACAGAGTAGATCTAGGATTTGTTGGTACATTGTATAGGGTTGTACATGGTTAAGCAGCAGCTCGTTGTACGTGTAAGGATAGATTTCTTCACCCTTAATAGGTAATTATTGGGGGTGACCCTTTTGATTCTGATAATTGGGTATTTTTTTCCCCGATACTTGGTTTACACCAGTTGAAAGAGGAAAAAGCGGGATAAGGCTCCGCAAGAGGTTAATGTAGGGCCATGGTCGCCTTTCCAAGAAGGTTGGTAAATGAGATGGCTCATACTGATCTTGAGACCTGCACATGAAGAGTAAATAGTCCCCAATGGTTGTCACCATTGGGGACTCGAGGGGGAAGAGGGGAAGAAAGAGAAGACTGCAGAGGCAGGGATCTCGCCAGCACACCACCAACGATTTAGGGAGGCTTCCCACTAAAAGCCGCTCACACCAGGGCAGAGTCCACCACCAGAAGATCCACCTTCTCCACCAAGGAAGACAAGAGGAACGCATCCGACTAGGCAATTGCAGTTTAGACCTCTAGATGTCTCCCACAAGCATGAGCGCTGCCTTGTGAAGAGGAAGGAAGAATTTCCAGTAGGAGCCCCTTTTTTCCAGCACTTCAGGGCAATGGGCAAAGAAAGGCCTCCACCTAGACCGGATTGAGTATGTAACCTCCATTTTCTGCTGGAGTGAAGGAAGATTTACCCAGGAAGCGTCGACGCCATTCCGGCATCGATCCTCATCTGAGAAGATATGTTTGCTTTTGTTTGAAGGGCTTACTTGTCTTCTCTGGAGGGGGAAAATGGTGTTGATTAGACCCAAAAGGAAAGCAGCAGCAATCCATTGATGAGGTAGAAGCCTTCGTGAGCTTAATCTGGAGAGAGGTGTGTTTGATTTGGTTTTGGGGCTAGAACGGCGCCGCTGGGGGATAATGGGTGAAAGAGAGGGTTTGAAGTTAGGGTTTCCATTTTGGTTTTTAGACAAATGTTTTTGTACACGCTTTTTTATAGCACTTATATCTCAAAACTAATTTTTAATAATAAAATATATTATAAATAAAAATTTCTTTATAAAGATTTTTGAATGGAGTGTAACAAGCTACGAAATGAGTGAGAAAAAAACACGTTAACCAAAAAAAATAAAAACTGAAAAGTTATCTCTAGTTCTCAAGTATGAAAAAGTTAGAAACGGTTCTTGTAAAAAGTTGATTAGGTAAACACCAAAAAGTTTGAAGCGTTCTAATATATCTTCGGAAATCCTATATACACACGCTTTTTCGTCTAAATACACACTATTTTGTACGTTAAGGCTAAACGTAAAGATTGGTGTATTTTGGCTAAACGTATAAGGGGGCAGAAGGGTCCTTTTAGACAAAGTTGGGAAAATAGTTGTGCGTTGTCGTTTAAGTATAATGCACAGATGGATGGGCCAGGCTTGTAAAGCCCAGCACAACTGTGCGTTTATGTATAACGCACAGCTGTGCGTCAAGACTTAACACACAAATATGCGTTAAGTCTTGACGAAGCTTCCTTTTTCCTTCCCTTTCCCATTTCAGATATGCGAGCGAGCGACGGCCGGTGTTTTTTTCGATTTTGATTTCCCTCTTTTCCTCTTACTCAAATTAAAAACCGAGCATGGATTCGACAATGGGGGGCTTCAGGCGGTCCGAATGGTGGTGGTGAGGTGGCCGGAGGCGGAGAAGCGTCGAGCGGCGGTTCTGGGCAGTGGCCGGTGGCGGTGGAGGGGGTTCTTGGGCGAGGGAGGCCGGAGGTGAGGGAGGCGCCGCTCTCGGAGGTGAGGGTGCTGTTGTGGGAGGTGTCGGCGCCGGCATCGGTGGTGCGGCCGCCGGTGAAGCTCCAGTGGGGGATTGGGTGTCCATGGAGGAGGAGGAGGAGGAGGAGGAGGAGGAGGAGGAGGCAGATAGTTTAGTCCGACGGACGAGTGGTGACGCGTGACGACGGTTGACCGGATCGAGTGTATCTACGGACATTACACTGCACCAGGCATCCGTCAGGTAAGTAATGCATTTTGTGATTAAATTTTATTCGTTAGAGTTGTTAGATTTACTTAAATTGTATTCGTTATGAAATTAGATTTGTAAGTTATGAATATTTTAGAACTGGAAGAATATTTGTTAGATTTAGATAGTATGTATTTTTTAGAACTGAAAGAATATTATCATTTTAGAATTGATCCAAATTTATATTCATTAATTAAAATATGAAATTAGAATTGAACAATAAATATGAAATTTAGATAAATTAGATATGAAATTAGATTATTCAGAAATTGAAATAAAAATAAAATTTAGATAATTTAGATATGAAATTATATAATTTAAATTTCATATAAAATATAGATAAAACTCATATGAAATTTAGATTATCTAAATTTCATATAAAATTTCGAGAAATAGATTAATGAAATTAGATAATCAAATAACGTTTATAATAAATTACGAAACAAAAATTTTAGGCATTACAAGACGCCTTGGGATGATATGAGGGGTTGACACATCCGTCTCCGATAGCTGATCGACGCGGTGTGCCTAGAAGGTTCATCTCAGCGACAGTGCGTCGCCGCGCATCGCAGATTAGGGCAGACTTATTAGGTACAGAGTCGCCAGACCGTTGCCTTCGTCAGTTTAGGGATGTACAGGGGATCCCGATCTTACCTCCAGAGTCGAAGACAGTGACCCATCAGAATGACCTCAAACATTACGACATCACATTCGACGGTCATCTGTTGGGGGCATGTGATGAGGATCTGAGGCCTTTGATCCAGATTGAGGGTCCACCAGCCACGCGTCATTGGGACGTGATAGATGACTATCTGGACTGGTTGGACGAGTATTCGCATGTGTTGGTGGACCAGACAGGATCGTCCTCATGGCCCTGTCCATCCCACACCATTGGTGGACACTCTTGCCGTATGTTTAATTCGTTTAATTCAATTAATGTCGATTATTAATTTGTCATATTTAAATTCTTATGGGTATTTACGAATACAGCGGAACCAGTTGGTTGCTGGTGAGCTCCGTCCTTATTTCGAGAGGCGGACGCGTAGGGACCTTATCCCCGTTTAGGAGGTAGACGAGATGATGAGCCGGCTATTGCATATGTTGATTGATGAGACTCCTCCGATGGCCCCCCTCCACCTCGTGCATCACATATATTTTCAGATTCTATACACGAGCCCGGGGAGGGTAGTGGGAGTCAGCCCGGTGGAGATTAGGGATGTTATGTGTTTTTTTATATACTTTAGGGATTTTATAAAGTGTTTATGACTTATGTATGTGTTTTTTGTTAAGTTTTTTAGACTTATGAATGTGTTTTGTGTTATGTATATATTTTTTAAGGATTACTCCCGAAATATGCAAAAATCCCGAGAAATGCATAATGGGCCCAAACTAGGCTCAATAGCACAAAAAAAGGATAATGGGCCCAAACTAGGCCCAATAGTACAAAAAATGCGTAATGGGCCCAAACTAGGCCCAATAGGACAAAAAATGCATAATGGGCCAAAATTAGGCCTAATAGTACAAAAAATACATAATGGGCCCAAACTAGGCCCAATAGGACCAAAAAAGCATAATGGGCCCTAATATGTCCCAATAGTACAAAAAAGGATAATGGGCCCAAACTAGATCCAATAGTACAAAAAATGCGTTATGGGCCCAAACTAGGCCCAATAGGACCAAAAATGCATAATGGGCCCCAATAAGTCCCAATAGTACAAAACATGCATAATGGGCCCAAACTAGGCCCAATAGGACCAAAAAAGCATAATGGGCCCCAATATGTCCCAATAGTACACAAAATGCATAATGGGTCCAAGCTAGGCCCAATAGGACCAAAAAAGCATAATGGGCCCCAATATGTCCCAATAGTACAAAAAAAGGATAATGGACTCAAACTAAGCCCAATAGTACAAAAAATGCGTAATGGGCTCAAGCTAGGCCCAATAGTATAAAATGGGCCCGAACTAGGCCCAATAGGATCAAAAAATGCGTAATAGGCCCATTAATTTATAATATGAGTGATAACTTCATAATAAATTATAATAATATAGTATTATAACATATAAGTACGACTTCTTCATACTTCATGCTATATCGTTAGTATGAAGTTCATGTTAAAACTTCATAACACTTAGTCTTATCACATTATAACTTCATAAGACTTTGTCATATCCCATTAATTTATAATACGAGTGATAATTTCTTAATAAATTATAATAATATAATATTATAACCTATAAGTACGACTTCTTCATACTTCATGCTATATCGTTAGTATGAAGTTCATGTTATAACTTCATAACACTTAATCTTATCACCAATGGCGGACGCACACCCTCACTGGGATTTTTTTTAAAAAAATAATAATTGTTTTTTAAAATTATGTACCCCTGTCTCCCTCCCCCTAACTCTCTTTCTCCTTCGAACTTTCATCTCCCAGCCGGCCCTAATTCTTTGTCTCTTTCTCCTCCTAACTTTCATCTCTGCCTCGCCGGAGTCGCCGACGGCCGCCCTCGCCGCCGCCTGCAGAGTAGGTTCGAAGATTCTCGGCCTCTCGATTGCGGCTGTGGCCGATTCATATCCTGAGCTGGCTGATCTCGCCGCGGGAGGGTGACTGGTGTCTGGTGAGGATCGAGAAGAAGCAATTCGAACCCGTACCGAATGGAGATTCAAATTCGTGGAGCCGGAAGAAATTTGGCTTGTTGGTACAAAGTACAAACCATATTTCCAGGGATTCGAGTGAGGATGTGGAGCGGGTTTTGAGGACTCTAAGGCCTGATAATGTCGTTGTGGAGCTCTGTAGGAGCAGGCAAGTTTGAATTTTTTTGATCTGTTGTTGGGTTTATAGAAATTAGGGTACTAGTACTGTTTCATGATCCTTTCACAAATTGCTTGCTTTTGTTAATTTTTGTTCGAGATTTCGTTCAGTATTAGGCACTACGTTTTGATATGATTATTACTGTGCTTAGACTAATTAGTTAGCACGAGTATTTGTAGGAGCGATGGACGAATTGAGGTCCAGTCGTTTCTTTATAATGGGAAAATGGTGCTTGGGGTAAGGCCCATAGGCCATTTGGTGGGTCATGACCGTGCCTCCGTACTTAGCGATATGGGGGTGGTGGCACAAAGCTAGTGCTACAAACTTGGGATTTGTCCCTATCTGATATATGTCCCGCCGTCGGCAGGCATAATTAAAAGCTTATAATGTGATGAGCGTTTTGGAATTTAATAAGATAAGTGCCCGAGCGTACATGATTAATAAGTCTCAGGCGAGTAGTGCAGCTAAGGATAGTGCAACTAGGAAAGCTCGTCTTGACTTGATCAGAGTACGTTCTCTTTCCAATCTGGATTCGTATTATGCGGTGATTCGCATTATGCGGTGAGGTTGGTCGTGACTCGAAACATCTTGTCGTTTTTAAACGTTTATAAGATGTTTATGTTTCCCAACATTGTTATATTTCCTTTAAGACTCAATCTTTTAGAGTCTTCATTTTGATAGGTTGCTGTGAGCTTTAGTCTCTAGAATCTTTCCTTAAATCAATTGTTTATGTCCTTGCTAGTCTATTCATTTAGACTAACCCAGTTATATTTATTTTCCTGCATCGACATGGTTGGTGTCGTCCGTCCGTTTCGACACATCAGATAAACATCCGAGGAAGGAAGGTTAAAACGACTATATAAATAAACGGTGTTTGTTATTTTAAATGATTTATCAGGCTGCGACCCTTGGCGGGTGACCTTTAAGGTCAAAACCCATGTACTTATATTTTGAAAAGACTTTCGCTATATACTCTGTTTTGTCCTAGGGGATTGGGATGTAATCCCCAGACATTTGTTTTGTTTAACGGTTTTGATGTTTATATCTTAACCGTTATTTATAAATTGTGTTGAAACCGGTAAAGCCTGGGGTGGCTTCGGTGTGGAAACCGAGGTCACTGGCGGTAATACCTTTCCAAATGGGTTAAAATTTAGGGGTGTTACACGCGGCACCTCTGAAGTGCACCGTAGCAGCCGCCACGTAATCCTCCTCAAGGATCTGGGTGAACCTCAGTGTGTATTCTGTGGCCTGCAACCATTCAAGAAACACTGCAGGATCATATTCGCCATAGAAATGTTCAAGTTTTACCTTGATATCGTGGCGATTGAGACGCAGTGCATTAGGGTCACACGTTCTTTGTTGTTGTGGCACTGGCATGTCCTGGTTGACGTATTGATTGCCATACCCTTGTTGGAACTGGGCTTGGCCTCTCTGGTTCCTTCTCGCGTCTCTGTTTGCGCGTTGATTGTCAACTTGAGCATGTTGTGCTCGCCCTTGAACGCGTTGTTGGCGTTGTTGTACTTGTTGGAGTTGTGCTGGAGGAAATCAGTCTTGAGGGTGGTCCTGTAACTCCATTGGATCCCCAAGTGGTTGGTGGAAGTTTCCGAGGTTGATCATCCCAAAGTCTTCCATTTCCTCATCATCAAACTCCTCGAACTCATCTTGGTGTAGAGGAGTATGGTCGTAGTACCCATCTGAGCCATAGCGTGGAGTACGCGCACGTTGGCGGCCCAAATGGTCTTCCACATTGAAGGGCACAAGAGTAGAGTCATGATACTTTTGGCGCGGCACCATCTGTCTTTTGTGATTTGATCGTCGTGCCAAATTGTTGTCGTTGTTGCCCCTTTGATCTCTGCCAGAACGCGTGGTTGTGGCAACCTCGCGTTGGCTTGTGTTCTGGTACCTGTCATCATAGTCAAACTCGTTAGGGTACTCACCTTGGAACTCGACATCATCTTCTGGATAGGCATCATCGCGAAGGGGAGTAGCATGTGGGGCATATCGATCGCGATGTGAGGCATAGCCTTGTCTGCTCTCGATGACAGATTGAATTCATTGGAGGCGTGGTTGTTGATTTGAGGTTGAGGGTATCACGCCTTTGCCCTTATCCATGCGTTGCTTGCTGGGCCCCGCCTCTGTGGGATTGGGCACAACTATGGGATCCATCGCGATCTGCATAGTCGGGGTGGGTTGTAGCATAGCAGCGCGTCGTAAAGCTTGAAGCTCTCATTGTTCCTCTGCGAGTTGGCGTCTCAACGCCTGGATCTCGTGTTGCTCCTCTAAGAGTTCAAGGATAGGTTGAAGTGGATCAACCTGAGGCAACACTTCTTGTTGTTGTTCCTGCTGTTGTGGTGGAGGGACGTTGTTCCCTTGTCCATTGACCCTAGTCGGCGCCGGGATAGACCCTATAAGAACATGATCTCCCATTGCAAGTAAAATTGCACCAAAAAGCAAGAAAGCACAGATAAAGCAAGCACTAATAAGAAGCAAATGTCCACGTGGGTTATCGCGATCTTTTGGCCGTGATGGCGGCTAACAGGCTAACAAATCAAGTGTGAATTGCAAGCAAGAAAACCACGTAACCAAAAGAATGATGTCTTAAAATCTTGCGTAAACAACGCGTTAAAACAAGACATAAAACCACGCGAGACACTAGACGATGGAGGGGTAGAGAAATAAGCCTAGCCGTTTGTGGGAGAAGGTTGCCTTATTTTGGCTATACTTCTCTTCGCGAAAGATCGCCTTCTTTTCTTCTTCTTCTTTTTTGAAACTTTTTTTTTTTGAATTTCAAATCCGAGATCTCGTATTAATGACAAGTGGATCTGAATTAAATGCAAAATAAAAAATAACGGCTAAGTGACTAGTAGAAAGAAATCACGTGATTATCGTGATGGAGGAAGAGAGTTTAATGTATATTTTTTTGGTCAACGCGTTGAATATGGCAAGTGTTCACCGTAAAGTTTAAACAATCAATTAAGAAAACCAAACAATTAATTACATAAATTTTCAAAATGAACAAGTCACACAAGTTTGCAGGGTGAAGTAGTAATCGGCCAAGAGAGACTCTTGTAGAAACCAATGGTTGGGTGTGATTTTTTTTTTTTGTGAAAGTGGAGGTGGCGGAAGCAGGTATGATGGGCGAGAGAAAAAAAAATTACGTGAACAGGTGTTCTTGAGAGCGACTTATAAGATGAGGCTCTGATACCAGTTGATGCGTTCCTACTTGGTTTGAAGGATCGATATCTTGTATTGGGAGTCGCGACGTCGAGTTGGTGTGTTCTGGGAAGGGAACGCGATGTTTTGGTAGGTGAAAGAACGTGGTGTTTGGTTGTGGAGTGAAGTGTTTGAG
The DNA here is from genome assembly GCA_027886185.1 of Rheum nobile. Classification (NCBI taxonomy): domain Eukaryota; kingdom Viridiplantae; phylum Streptophyta; class Magnoliopsida; order Caryophyllales; family Polygonaceae; genus Rheum; species Rheum nobile. The sequence goes on along the minus strand of WOAB01000734.1, from coordinate 245,503 downwards.
CGTGGAACGCGATGTTTTGTGAGTGATGAAGGGTTGTGTTTGTCTCGAAAGGTTTCGAGAAGGCCGTAGCATCGGCAGCGGATAGGATGACTCGAAAGAGATTGAGTTTAAGCCGTAGCGTCGGCAGCGGAGGTTGATATACTCGATGGACTCGAGTTATTTGCCGTAGCGTCGGCGCGGGTAAAGGAGATGAGAATCAGAGTGTTGACGTTCAAAATTCAAGGGAGGAGGCAATTTGGCTCTCAAAACTCAAGCTTGAATCTATATTAAACGTAACCAAATTACAAAGGGTGAGGCTCCCTTATATACACATGTTTCGGGGTCTTAATGACCCAAATCTACGAATTAAATGCAGAATTGAAAGCTAAAGATTACATTAACTACGGGGGATCACGATCCAATTCAAAATGGATCTGCAATTAATGCTCATTAAATGTTGAGGATCGTGATCTGATTCAAAATCATCGCGTGCCTTCGATGGTTGAAAGAAGACATATGTTCAACGCGATCTATGTGCTCTGTTGAAGATGCCTTAAAGAGAACGCGTTCTCTGTTGTTGATTCCTTCGTGCCTTGGCAAGAAAGAACGCATTGCATTATTGAGTTCGTCGCGTCTTCAATGGACTTAGTGCGTGCCCTGATGATTGGGCCTTGTGTTGGCACGTGCAATGCCTCGTCCTCTTCATTGGCACTTAGACTTGGTGTGATCGCATAAAGGAGGGTTGTCGACTTGTCGGTGTATCACAGGACGATAGTGAGGGTGATAGTGAGGACGATGTTGGTCCCGTCCACTCAGATGAGGACGTGGTTATGGAGGACCTACCTCAGAACGACTTTATTATCGGTCCTTCTACTATCCCTGAGGATCCGGAGTTGATTATCAACCCACCAGAGCAGCAATCACATCAGGAGGACCCACCTCATGAGGACTCACCTCAGCAGCAGCCACCTCAAGAGGACTCACCTCAGCAGCAGGTAGCAGTGTATCATCCATCTCCGACTGAGCCACATCAGCAGACTCCATCTCAGCATTCCCCACATCCACCTGAGCCATCTCAGCAGGCCCCGTCTCTGCCTGAGCCAGCCATGCAGGCCCCACCTCCGCCTGAGCCAGCCACGCAGGCCCCACCTCCGCCTGAGCCAGCTGAGCAGTTTCCTTCTTTGTTGAGGAACTTTGATACGCACATTGCGGAGCTGATATGGAGGAAGGCGTCGTTGGACCCACCAGAGGACGTTGTTAGGACTTTGAGGGTTCAGACACGCCCTATGCAGTTTGCATTTTGGAGGGATCGTATTCCCAGAGGGGTCCCTGAGGAGGGTTCATGGTTTTGGATTGCGCAGTAGACGGGGTTGACCGATTTAGTTGGTTTGCAGTTCGGCAATGTTGATCACATCCTCATTTCAGCGTTTGTTGAGAGATGGCATCCAGAGACGAACACCTTCCACTTTCCCTGGGCGAGATAGGTCCTACTCTACATGACGTTCTGATGATTTTAGGGCTGCCGGTCGAGGGATTTGAGGTGACGTCACCATGGACCGGTCATGATAGGGAGCTGGCGGAGCGGAGTGTGAGGCCTTGTTCGGCTATCTGTTTGGGATAGATCTGGAGTACAACTTTGATGAGGATGATGCTGACATGGTCTGTGACCTTAGGAAGGGTTGGGTCAAGCAATTCCAGCTTGAGAGGCATGTGGTGCGGATGATTGAGGAGGGTGCCTACCCAGAGGATATATCAGCCGATTTCTTATGGCATGCCATGTCGGCTAACATCTTTGTTGACAAGTCAATGAACGAGCTGAAGATCACATTGCTACCTCTTTTTGTGGACTGGGAGCGTGTCGTTCATACTGCTTGGGGTAACGGGGTTCTGGCTCTCCTTTTTAGGAACCTCAGAGAGGCTTCTCGACGCGGAGCTGCACAGTTTGCCGATTGTGCACGTCTTTTAGAGGTAGACATTTATTATAGTTAAATTATAATTTAAATCATTAATATATATTATTGAGTTGTTTATAACTATTGGCTGTCTTTGTCCGTACGCAAGTTTGGATTTGGACGTACTTTGTATACTTCCCGGGAAACCCTAATCTCAATGAAGGTGCGTACGACGACCTCTGACACACTAGACGATACTCCATTGGCAGGACCCCTCTCCGGTACCCCCGTGACCAATCACACTACAGAAGGATTCTGGACGAGTATAGGCTAGAGGATGTACGTATTCTTATTCAATTTTCATATACTATAAGATATCTTAATGAAGTAATTTATGTTTTCTCTTTTTGGGTTAATTGCAGATACGGTGGATGTTGTATGAGGGTCTTGATTTTTGAGGTGCTCACAGGGCCTCCACTTATCGAGGGACTATTCATTTTCTCGGTGTAGAGGAGCCGTACATGCCAGATCGGCTTACACTCCAGTTCGTTTATCGACAGAGCAGGCCGATGGATATCATAGAGCCTCTGGTTGCAGTGTGTCCTCATGATTTTAGGGGGACAGGGCGATACCAGTTGCACTTTGACCCACGTTGGCACAGGTGGGACCAGCGTGAGCATCATCTTTGCCCCCACATCTTGACGAGTCCTCCTGCCACGATGGCTTGGGATGTCTACGACGCGTACCTGGACTGGTATCTACAAGTGTCGCATCCTTACGTGAGTCCGAGTACGCCAGTCTAGTCTCGTATTAGTAGAGGACCACCTCCGGCTATCAACTTGCAAAGGGTATGTTTTTTGTCCCATTTTATTCTTTAAATTATTTTATGAAAGTCTATGTTTTTAAAATGTTTGTTTTCATTTGCAGCGTGTGGCGATGAGCAAGTCCCGTCTTCTGGAGCTTATAGATGCAGGTGGTTTAGGGTGTTTGGAGTACTTTCAGCATATATATGACATCATTTCCGGTGACGACATTCATGTAGCTCCACCGCTTATACGGGCTTCACAGATGCCTTCACATGCATATAGTGTAGACGCTACTATATTTGATAGAGACAAATCATCTAGGATGGCGGAAGAGCGTACAACAGCTCAGCAGGCATCAGCTCGACAGACAGTGTCTCAACCGATGCCGATGGTTCCTCCAGTTTGGGCACCGGGCGTGGATTCGGGTGTAGGTGTGTCCTTGGCTAGTGATTCTCCACATTTAGCTTAGTCCTTGGATAGTGAGACAGAGAGTTTGTAGAATATTTATTTCTAGTTTGACTTCTGTGTTTATTGGTTTTTTTAGATTGACGTTCCGTTAATTCTAGTTTGACTTCTTGGTTTATTGTTTTTTTTTTAGATATTTGTTCAGTACTTTCTACTTTGGATTCTTTGTTTATTGATTTTTTTAGATTTCCGTCCGTTATTTCTAGAATAAAATACATATGCATATTCGTAAAACACATACACATTCTAAAAACACATACAAATTCTAAAAACACATACACACATACATGGATGGCATACACATTCTAAAAAACACATACACACTGCAACAAATGACATACACATTCTACTCCATGCGAAAGATAATGTCGTCGACCACGTACAAAGAAACCTCATCACGATTGGTAAGATAATTTATTGCTGCTATGTCTTCGGCCCCTACAACTTGCTTCAACACACGAGGTCGGGTGGCAGAGTACGGGTAATAAAAGACCATTCTCATAATAGGCCACTCATCTCCAACAATTAACTTCACGAACTCCAAGGGCTCTAACCCAGCGGTAATGGTGTCTTCTCACAGTAGGCCATTCAATAATAGAATATTTCATTAAAACCATGAAATTTAATATATCATTATAAATTTCACATGATTACATCCTAATAACTACAAGAATAATGTTATTGTTAAAACATTGAGTTGTGCAAATTATCCCGTTGACGGCCTAAAGCATTCTAAACAAGCGTGAGCCTACAATGAACACGGAATGACCCCCATAGAAAATTTTAATTTGCCCCTTCTCCTCGTGGCTTCACAGAAAAATTAAAATCTAGAAATTTCAAAATTTGTAGATTTCATGTTTTTCTGTGCCGCCGCTAGGAGAAGGGGCAGATCGGAATGTTAGATGGGGGACATTCCATGGTCATTGTAGGCTCACGCTTGTTTAGAATGCTTTAGGCCGTCAACGGGATAATTTGCACAACTTTATGCCAGAATCCTCTTGACAGAATCAAGAGCCCAAGATGAACCTCCCAATTACCAAGTCGATCATGCTGATATGCTCCTTCTCCGAGTTGCATCACAGAAAAACTTGAAATCCTACAAATTCTGAAATTTGAAGATCTCATGTTTTTCTATGGTGCAACCCGAAAAAAAGAGCAGATCAGCATGTTCAACTTGGTAATAGGAGGCTCATCCTAGGACTCTTGACTATGTCAAGAGGATAATGGCCACAAGGCAATCACATCATTCTTTATAACTTATTTTCTACAGCCTACAATCCCCGATGATATATCTTTCTTTTCAACTTTCAATTTGATTCTGAAAGCGCCTCGTAAAGCTCTGAAGCTTATCTCTTTCCCGCACCAAAGAACTATTGGAAATGTTAGACGACGAAGCCATACCACCCCACGATATTGATTTCTTGTATCTGAAATAATTTCTTCTTTTAATCACAAAGAACACAACCTGATAGCGTAAATAAAGCATAAAATACATAAATCGAATTTTTTTACCGAAATGAAGTTTGATGATGTTCTTGATGGCACCTTGGATGTGGAAGAGTTAGATGTGGTATTTATAGGCATGTTGGGCGGCACGAGGTGCAGTCCAAATAACCATAATGGGCGGCACATGGTGCAGCCCATAGATATGGTGCTGACATGGTCTGGGTGGCAATTGGTGCAGCCCAGCCACACTTGGGCGGCACGAGGTGCAACCCACGCCTATGTTCGTTTTTTTATTTTTAGTATTATAACATAACATATGATTGTGCCCTATAATAGTGTTATACATAACATAACATATGATTGTATCATTTGTTTATCTAATATTAATTAAAAAAAATTACAAAATGTTATAACCTATATAACATAAAAACATATTGTTTATTACGCTGGATGACTAGAACCAGAGTTCTTGATTTTGCTTATAAATGAGATCGCCTAGTTGCGTTTGAAGAAATTAGGATAGTCTCTGGTAAAAGTTCGCTTCATATTATCCCTGCTTTGATAAAATGGTTTGCTCCCTACAAAGGTTGATAGTACGTAAACAACATTACACAAAAGATACGACATCAATGCAGTATACGATGTACATCATTATATAGATTGAGGTTATACCTACGCATCTTATCCATATCTTATAAAAGTTCTTGATTTTGCTTAACAAGATCTTGACTCCCCTTAATAAGATATTGTTTTTCCTGCCATTGTTGTCGAATAACCGTGTGTGCCCTGTCCTCGTACATAAGATCAATCCACTTCTTGAAAAAACACCGCATTTTTGGGCATCCCCAATACCTCCTTCCGTAGTTCCACTACAAATTCCAAGTACGGACAACGACTTTCAAATTACACTCGCATAGCCTATCTGGGTGTGTTGATGATTCGGATGAAGATGCCATTATTTGTTGTAGTGCTTGTGTTGGACTTGTTGTAGTGAACAAACAATCATAAGTTCTTCTTATATAGTAAAAAAGCTTTCTGGGCGGCTCGTAGTGTCGTTCAAAGGGAACAAAAATCTCACAAGTACCCTACTGGGCTGCACTGTGTGCCGCCCAAGTGAACCCTCCTGGGCTGCACTGTGTTCCGCCCACAACGGTCATATTTTGCCTGCAATAAAGCCTTATAAATACGCAACGAAAACATCTCTAAATCCACACAATTCCCACTCCTCACTTCTCACAAACTTTTCTTGTGTTCTATTTAGGGTAATGGCGCCTTTGGTTCTCAAAGTTTACGAAAATGGGCGAATCACTTACAATCGAATGATACGTCAACAAAGTGGGATGGACATGTTTTTCCATGGCTACGAAGGTGGCGAGGTCCGCACGTTGCGGATGGGGAATGTCTTGCCTGGAGAGGGGGGGCTGTCATTAGGTTACCTGTTCATGGCGTTATTTTACCATCCAAACGGGGTTCGCCCTGGTCAGATTCTTTACTTTCCACCGGGTGTGGATCCTCCACGACTCCGTGAGGTGGTACACGAGGATCAGGTAGCTAAAATTATAGCTCTTTATAGACCTGGTGTTCCAGTCACCATTTACACAGAGTCTGCACACCCGAGATGTCATATCCCCGGTCTTTTAGAAGATCCAGAATCTGAGGTGGACAACGGCAACTCTGATGATGGTGGGGAGACCGATTCTGATGAGGATTATGATGACAGAGAGAACGAATCTGATGAGGAATAGATAGCTTTTTATGATTCATGTTCAACTAGTGTAGGCTTTAATGTTTACGTGTACGTGGATTTGCTAAGTATTTCCAAGTAATATTATTGTCTCGTATTGCATTTTCCCGAATCAACAACAATTCGAAAAAATCAAATGATTATAAACACAGATTCCTGATCAATCTCAATCAAACTTTCCCACAAAAAGAAATACAATATCATATATAAAGTCGATTACAATCCAAAAAACCTAGGTAAGTATGTCAGGTCGCCCTTGAAATGCTCGCTCCTCTACATAACTCTTGAACCTATCCTTAAAGCGCTCATGACTATCTCATTCATCAACACTTGGATCTTTGTAAATGCGCCACTGTCTTGGAGGCGGTGGAATGGGACAATGATCATTAACAAGCCAAATCTGTAAACATAAACAATACAGTTATAAAAATTTATGAAAGAATAAGTAAATACAAGAGAGTAGGACTCCACATATCGGTACGTAATGGTCTCTCCTGCCTACATGTGCTATTGCATAAACCTTGTTGGAGGCTCAGTACCCGGGGCCCCCCACAATGGAAGACATGTGTGCGGTCCGAACCATGATAACACAACAACAGCCACTTGGTGTTCTGTGGCAAACGTCAAACCAGTAATAGGCATTATACACCAGAAGTTCATCGTGCACGGTAAAACAATATAATTCAATCTCCTAACAAATGTTTCCACCGTCAACGCTTCCTCCCCAAGCATAGCTACGTAGTTGGCTCCATGTGTCTGGACGTGATTCGAAAGCCTTAACCGGACATCAATGTACCCGTCTTCTCGGCGACCTATCAAAACGGCAAGAGAACAAAACCCACAATGACCTTCACCTTTGATATTGTGTAATCTAGAAATGTATGCGAGCATGAAATGATCAATATTCTCATGTTCCCAGTTGAAGCCGAGATGCTTGAACCACTTGTTTGAAGCCGATTTGGACTTGCTTGAAGCAGATTTGGGCTTTGCAGGTTTAGTGACACTCCCCTTTGCTGTTGAAACTCCACCGTGAGGTCGTCCGCTAGAAGGACATCCTTTCGATCCCTTTGATCCCACAGACGATTTCACATTGGTCATCTCTTTCTCTGCAGGCGCATCCTCCTCTTCCACTCCCAGCTCCTCATCCTCCATCTTCATCTTCTTCTTCTCCTTCATCTTCTTCATTTTTGCATCCACATGCTTGTCCCAACCTATATTCCTCTTGGTGCCGGTATTTCTCGCATTCATACTAGGCCTCCCCTTCTTGGTCTCACCACGTGGAGGGTCTTGAATATCGCACGATATAGGGTCCTTTGACTCACGCCACTTTTCCGCCATCTTCTTCAACGTAAATCCTTCAATTGTCCCACAAAAGAACTCTTCAACAAAGTCCTGCACTGTGACATTGTCCGATGTGACTGCAACACCATCAAGATCCTTAGCATCCACCCCTTCCCATCAGATCTGCTTCCAGAAAATATCAACCTCTTTAGGCACTAACGGGTAACCCGTCTCCACATAGACCTTAATTGTGAGTGGGCAAGGCAGTCCTAGTGTGGACCTCCACCAAAAATCATCACATTTGTCCCCAATTTTCCCCTCCTTTGCTAACACAGCTTGGGCATACAACATTCTCAAGCATTTCTCAGAGCACTTTTCAAGGATGCGCTTGAAGAACACCTTAACCCACTCAGGGCCATTTACTATCTCCATGGGAAAGGCAGTGCAATTCTTGGTCATCTCAAATCGAATCTTCCGATGCTGATCAACAAACATGTTGTCGATGTGTTGCACAATTGTGTCGAACCCTCCAACGGATGTCTCAATCATGTCCTTAAGCACAAAGTGCTGACCCTCAACCCTGAAAATAATATAATCATTTATAAATTACTAAATGAATTTTATAACCCAATTTGATTGCAAATGTTTGTATGAAAGTTACCTGTTTGATGTTCTTGTGGCAAAATGGAGAACATCATCACACCATACCGCAACTAGCTTCTTCTTATGCTCATTAAACCAAGTTTGCTGCACATATTTCACCAGGCCTTCACTCCATATCTCCTTAAAGTGAGCAAGTCGCTCTCTATACTCCTCCTTTGTGTGAGACCTCATCACCCGACGAACACTTCCCGAGAATTTCTTCTCGTCAATCTTCATCGTCTTAGCATATGCCTTCACATTACGGTCTACATGGACCTGACACAATAGATGACGAACCTTCTGAAACACCAATTTGGCAGCCTTGATCAGTCCTAGCTCTCGATCAGACATGATGCATACAAGACTTTTCCCCCCGTACAACCACTTCAATCGTCTCAGTGCCCATGTATAGTGGCTTGTCGTCTCCCTTTCCATGAACACAAGAGCAATGCAATATGTGTAGTTGGTGCAAGTAAACCCAACAATCTGGATCAGAGGCATACCGTACCTATAAATGCAACACAAAAAATACTTTAAACCCGCATAAAATACAATTATCTACACATAATACAAAAACGAGTAAGGTTTACCTGTTGGTTTTGTAGGTCGAATCCATGATGACGACATTAGGGAACATGCACAACAAATGTCGAGCGTCTGGATGAGAAATAAACAAGCACGCCAAAACCTCCTTCCCATCTTCCCGCGTCTTAGTAGCAGTGTCCAACAAATATCCTTTCTCATTCAAAAACCCCAATGACCATTGTGTCACATTCAGATTGCCCAGGGATTTCAACCTTTCCTTAGCCCTAATAGTGTACACCTGCCTCCTCGAAATCGTTGAACCTGTATATTCATTCCTAAGCTGTGTAGAAATAACCTTGGGTCTTGCACCCGCCGCAGTATCAATCATCACTTTCCTACGCTGCTCCTTCGTAAGTCGGGAAGCAAATGCATGACCGATCAAGGTGGTCGAAAGCATATGATTATGGCATCCACTAACAACCGATATGGTCCACCCAGGATCTCTAATAGCATTTCCTTCACTAAAAGTACCATGCAACAAAAAAGGACAATCCTTCTTCTTTGACCTAGCTTTATTCACTCGTATCGGGCTGACCTTTTTACCATAGACTAACTTCTTTTTCTTACCGGACCTAGGTAACCCGAATCTCTCACAATGAAATATAATCTTTTTAGCCTTTGATGATTTAGTAGTGATCACCATAAAAAGACTAAAACCGACCTTTTGCACCCAATCTCTTAATCCTTCCATACTCGGAAATATCTCATTAGTAGTAAAATGGGATGAGAAGTCGATTGCTACAAATTCATCATCACTAGAATCACCCTATTTATATACAAAAATTAGTACATTAGAGACTAATTAATAATTAAATTTATACAAACTAATATCAAAAAATTATACATTATTTCAAAACAGTCTAACATTTCAAAGACTAAGTACATTTAAGATCTAATTATTTTATACAATAAAAATTAAAATATTACGTACCTTGAAGTACTCAGGAGAAATCGACGACTGAAAATCACCCTCATCATCTAGAGATGTGTGCGCGCTCGAAGATGACTCCGACAACCCCCTCCAACCAGGATCGCTTGATGATGACATTTTTTAAGAAAAATCGGGTTTGCAGTTTTGGGTTCCAACCATTACTATTACATCTCCAATATATATAGCTGGCCACATGACCGTTGTGAGTGAAATGGAGTATTTCTGGGCGGCCCTATGTGCAGCCCAAATTGACTGTTGTCAATCGTACACTCCCTGGGCTGCACATAGTGTCGCCCAAAAGTACTCCGGTTCTTTGGGCGGCACATGTTGCCGCCGACTAAACCGGTTTCACTGAACCGGTTTTTTAAAAATACATTTTAAATAATTTTTAAAAATAAAATAAAAATTAAACCCATCTTGGACGACACGTAGTGCATCCCAAGAAAATCGGGTTTTCTGGATTGCACTACGTACCGCCCAAAGATGAGTGCGAAGTAAAAAAAATTGGAGTGTGCGGTTTTTCGCCATTTACTTATCATCTAGTTTTTGGAGGTTACTTTTAGTTATCAGTTGTTGGAGGTTATCTTTTCGTTACAATTTGGCCAAATCTTCTCTTTACAATTGATATTTGATATCAAATGATCTTGGTAAACATGCATTAGGAAAAATAGGAAGACATGTGAACGTGGCTAAACTTTCTATTGTACCCATAACTTGTGGGCCTTTGTATTTGAAGCCCATATGAATTTGACAAGCCCAACCCAACTTGTCAGTACTTCAAAATCTGATTGTATTTTGTAGCATCCCACGTCGATATGGAAGCGAGAGGACGAAGAAACTTGAAGATATAAAACTAGAAAGTGGAAGAACGTAGAACTTACTTACCTGGACGGGGTCAACAGGTGATCAACAAGGCTTGTGGCCTGGGTTGGTGGCCCACATTGCACTCGAGTGGGTGCGGCCCGCCCAGCATCTTTCAAACGTGGAAGAGTGTACGTCATAATTTGTATAGTGGGGCCTGCGTTCGCGCGGCCCTTCCAATCCTTAGTTCAAAAGTTGTTTCAACCGAATAATCTGAAGTGGTCATATTCAATAAACATGAGCACTTCTAGAATTGATTTGGGTAATTGAAGTCTAAATTGATTTGGGTAATTGAAGTCTATTGCTTTTTTTTTGCAGGATATGCAGTCTATTGCTAGATTAAAGCCATTGTTCTAAATTCCACATCATTTTAATTCTACTTCTTTTTTGTCCACTATGGACTTGCTTAAACTTCAATTTAATGAAGTTAGTAATCATTGATTAAATTTACGGTACCCATGACTGCAAGTACGAATCTCAAGATTATAACACAGTGAAGAGTATATGAAACATGATATGCTGCAACCATCTACATCAATGTCTTAATAAAACTACTAAATTATGCCCATCAAACATCAATCTAAAATGACGTTGGAGTTAATGGAAAAATGGCGGAATTTTTCACTCACAGAAGCTGAGAATGAGGTAGCAAAAATCGAAGGGCAAGTCGGCAAAGCAGAGGAACTGCGCATTCACCTTGGTCTAGCTGGAAAATTAATGACAACCAAACCAAGGGTTTCATTGTTAAAGCGCTGAAACGGACCTTGGAAAACCAGAAAATGAAGGAGCTAGGGGATGGAATCCTTGTTTTTCAAACGTTCTGCAACAAAGACAAGGATTGGGTTCTTGAACAATGAACACCAATCGTGGAGCTTCAATGGCCATTTCCTGGTGCTTCAAGAGTTGCAAGGAAGCGAAATCTTGGCGGATCTCAAGCTCAAAGATTCGCCTTTCTGGGTCCATAGACTTATGGGCCTTTGTATTTGAAGCCCACGTAAATTTGACAAGCCCAGCCCAACTTGTCGGTACTTCAAATCTGATTCTATTATGTAGAGTCCCACATCGAATGGGAAGAGAAAGAAAGAAGAAACATGAAGATATAAAAGTAGAAAGTGGATGACCGGTAAACATACTTACCTGGACGGGGTCAACGGGCGATCAACAAGGCTTGTGGCCTGGGTTGGTGGCCCACATTGCACTCAAGTGGGTGCGCCCGCCCAACATCTTTCCAACGTGGAAGAGTGTACGTCATAATTTGTTATAGTGGGGGCCTGTGTTCGCGCGGCCCCTTCCAATCCATAGTTTAAAAGTTCATAATATTAACATAATCATGAAATAATAAATATTAAGTCTGTTAAAGGAAAGTATCAAACACATAATACATAATATGTCTCCTTATGACTGATTTCTATTGCTAGATTCGGTATATCGAGCTTAAATGGAAGCTGGAGTTGAGTGGGTAGCTGGATTAATCAACTTTTATTGGAGCTGAATGTATAGCTGGATTAATCAACTTATTTTTTCCTAAAAAGCTAGTTTATTGTTCGGTATTACGAAATGAATTTTTAAATAATAGTAGTACAATTACGAAAAATGGTATAATAAAAATTCAGGCCCATACCTTTATATTTTAGGACTAAGGGTATTAGTGGCTACAAAAAATAAATTAAGCTAGTTAAGCTTTCGTAATGTTGGGGAGGTCACATTGAAAAAATTAACAAGATTAAGCTATATTCATCTACAATAAATTTGTTAAGCTAGATGGATAATTTTTTGCCAAACACTCAATAGACAGATGAATAAAAAAATTAAGCTCTGTTAATGTGCAAAAGAGTTATGCCGAACAGAGCCTAAATCTAATTTCACTATGGACTTACTTGAACTTCAATTAATGCGGATTCTAGTCATTGATTAAAATTACTGTACCCATGTTTGCAAGTGAGAATCTCAAGATTATAACAGTGAAGGGTATATGAAACATGATATGCAAGTATGCAACCTTCTAAATCAATGTCTTAATAAAACTACTAAATTATGCCCATCAAACATTAATCTAGAATGTGTTTAGAAAATCCTCTACTAACACCTTGTCAAGAATGAAATCAATGCCTTCTATAAAAGGAAGGGGAAGAATGAAGGATGAGTTGAGTAAATGATTTATGCAATATTTTTAAGAAACTAACCCCCTCTTTTCTTTCTAAATTCTACCCCTAAATCCTACAACCTAAACTCAAAATTTTAAAATATAATATTTTAGAGAGTAAAATAAAAAAATAAAAAAATAAAAAAAATAAATTAATAAGGATAGAAAAAATACATAAAAATTAGTCAGAGATAATTTTATTAATTAAAAATTCTTAAATGATAATGAGTCCAAAAACCCTTGAGAAATGAACAAACTAATAACAATGAAAACAAATTTCGTCAATCATTTCAATGATCGTCTTTTGCTGGTCTCACATTTTTATGGGCCCATCAAGAAAAACCGATATGAACCGGCCCATATGAAAAGTGAAACAACCAACAGCCGCAACCCGCCAAAAGCCGCCCCCTTTCCTCTTGGCTCTTGCTGACCGAAAACGAGCCACGCCGTTCACTTCCGCCCATGACTTCAACGGCGGCGTCTCGCCTGCGATCGCTGCTCTCCGGCGCAGCTTCAAATCAACGGCTGGTATTTCTTCGATTCGCCTCCTCCTCCTCTTCACATAATCCTGAAACGGCGGCCGTGTGCCCTAAAAACCGAACGGCGAGCGTGTTCGAGGATCAATCGGACGGCAGCGGGAGCGCGGCGTACAATCACGCTGTGAGGTACTCCCGTCCGGATACTATCAAGCTACATGAGCAGCGTGCGCACTTACGAAACTCGGTGAACCTGATTGGTACCGTGGAGCGCACTCCGACGGCGTATAACATGCGGCACGGTGATAACTTGGGCGTTTATTCGCTGCTGAGCGTCAAAAGTTCCCCTGGCTCTAACAGTTCATTTAGGTAAATTTATGATCCGATTTGGTATCTGCAACTCACTATTTCTGTAAACTCGACTTTTTGTTTTGAATGCTTAGGGAACAAGGTTCAAATTTGTACGCAGATTCTTGTTGAATTTGAATTGCTAAAATCCGGAATTATTTGCTTTTTCGAAAATTTTGATAGGTAGTTGTCTGTATTGTTTGAGATGTTGAGCAATTTTACTACATTCAGTAAAGAAAAAAAAACTAACATTTCGATTAAATTCGTATGCAGGATTATTGTTGAGATGTGGAATGAGATGGCAAAAGTAGCTTTGGAGCATGTAAAACTTGGAGATTATATTTATGTTTCAGGAAGTCTAGACTCTTACAGAAGGCCAGATTCTTCTGGAAATTATAGATTGGAATATAAGGTACATTCTCCAAATGCTTTTACAGGAGTGTTTCTTTTGTTGTTCTAGTGTTCATTGATGAAATATAGGCAACTGGGCATGTTTTTACTGAACTTAGAGATAATCCTGTTACGGCGTTGCTAGAACCCTTAGGCTATTCCCATCTAGATGTTTGAAGGTTGTGTACTAATTGCATTGAATAACACTTGAGTGTCCATTGTCCGAGCTTTCTTGTGGTTCTTTTATGTTCTTCTTCTCAGTCTATCAGATGGAATTTATTGAATGTAACTTATACCTTGCCAGGTTTTTCCAGTAAGTTGCTGTCGAGTTTTTCCATGCTTATGTGTTTAGTTTCTGCTTTTCTCAAATATAACATGTGAATTTTTTCGTAAGGGAGCTATATGAATACTTTGCTCTGCTAATACGGGTTGCTTGCTTGCTAATATTGCAATATTTTGGTGTGTAATTCGAATAAAGTTTAAGTGGTTATATTGATGATGAATGAAAGAACCTCTAAAGCTGAATATGGTTGTAATGTCATATTGAGAACTCATGATTTACCAGGGATGCCTCGTCTAGCAAGATACTAGCTGTATTTTCTACTTGCTTTGCAGTATTTGATACATCTCACTGGGTTGGAATGGTAGGTTACAAACTTTAGATGGAAAGTAAGAGAGGAAATTAATCTGCTTGTGGTGCAAAAGCAGTGAGGGGGATGAAATTGATCTTGGAACCATTCTTTGTAGTTCTTTATATGAACTAACTTGTTTGTTATACTTTCATCTAATGGGGTTTATTTTTGTAGGTAATAGCAAAGGAACTAAATTTTGTCAAACAACACGATGAAAAACAGAAATCTCATGAAGCTCAACAGTCAAAATCACAAGGTAGGAGGCTCCTGGCTAGTCTCTTACTCTGTCGTAACTGTCTACATTTGTCATCCTAAATTATCATAAACTTCTTTTGGGATTCATCTGAAAAAGTCATGAGATGCTTCAATTGTTGTCAGTATTATTGGAAATATACTGATCAGTCACTATTCTGAACTGTGGTCCACAATCCTGCAACATTTGAGCGGTTTGTGTTGATTACTTATCTAACCTGTTATCTATCAGAAATCTAGTTAGGCATAATTTGCTTTGTCATCTTGTCTCCTTGTGCATGTCTTATGAATCCAATAGATCAAGTATCTCATTACCCAGATTTGACATGTCATTCTTGATGTAAAAGAGTCAAAGATATTCAGTAAAAGATGTGTTGATCTAATTGTATTGTTTCCCTGGTTAACATATAGGCGGATCTAGTCCAAAAAGCAAGGAAGACCGCTTGCACTTGTGGCAAGTCTTCTTCTCAAACCCAAACGAGTGGTATGATTGGCGGGAAAACAAGAGAACTCCAAGGTCACCGGATTTCAAGCATAAAAGCTCAGGTGAGGCACTCTGGATGAGTGCAGATGATCCTCCCTGGATCAAAAAGCAGCTTGAACTCCATGATACTATGGTTGCTGCTGGATGCTTTAAAGATCCAAGCTCTCATCCTCGTCATGTATCAAGCTACGTGTCTGATCATCCGGTGTGATACATTGCAAGAATAAGCATCCTATGGGAAGAACATGTATAGATCTCACGAAGAGTATAATGAAGCCATAAAATGTTCATGGTAGATAGGTATTTTTGTTATACGACCTACCACAAAAAGGATTTTCCCATTGTTGAGGATGGAGATCATGAAGATCAACTTTTTTTTTTTTTTTTGAAAACTAGATAAACTCTTTTTAGGATTAACAGGTCATCTCTAGTTTTATTGGGGAATAGTACTCTGTTTTTTCAATTGTCAAGTTGATGGAATGGGTTTTGTTTGGGTTATAGATTGATTAAATGAATGTGTTCCAATTTATAGGTCAAATGTAGCTCTGTGATCCATCCTTATCCTATTTTTTTATGGGTAAGTTTATTGATTTAGAGTCAGGTAACTATTGTTAAAACTTAGTACAAGTCAATTAGATTTTACAAGTCTCAATTCGACCCCGGTTTTAGCTCCTGAAATTTTGATTAGACAGGCTAAATACTTCTAAACTTGTAAGTAAGGTTAAAATTTGAGAGACTTGTATGTAATTGAAGTCATGTTAAATTCCGGACCTTATCAACAATGAAAGTTTTGATGGATCCTGAAAAGGGCCATAGAAATGTCACTTCAAAAGTCATCTTGATCCTTAGCCACCATAAATCTCCCATATGTTTTGCAAACCCTAGGATTGGAACATTTTTTGTTCATAACATATTGGTCAGGTTCAAAGTACCCTAGAATCCAAATGCATTGAGATGATACCGATCATTGGAACTTTTTGTGATACATAGGAATCCTATTTCAAAAAGTAATGTTTTATTTAGGCAAAGGTTATGTGCACTACTTTTTTTTTCTTGGTACACTACATATTGAAACGCAATAATCTTGCTTAAGCAAGATTTTTGCGTTTCATGGTAAAAATACCCAAAAAATGCGTTTTGGTATTGAGATAAAACGCAGGTATTTTGCTTAAGCAAAATACATGCGTTTAAAAAAAAAAAAAAAAGTAAAACGCAAGATATTTGCTTAAGCAAATATCTTGCGTTTCTTTTTTTTTATATAAAAAAAATTGTCTTCATACAAAGAAACGCAGGCATTTTGCTTAAGCAAAATTCCTGCGTTTCAGCTTTTTTTAATAAAAAAAAAGAGCGAAAAGCAGGATCCTTGCTTAAGCAAGGATCCTGCGTTTCACTAAAAAAAAAAAATTCTCCAAAATTGCACTTTTTTTACACAATCATGTAGAGAATTTCAATACGAGTCCGTACATATAAAATTCGTCCAAAACGGACATCGTTTGTCCCTTCAAAAGCCCCAAAAACGAAGTCTTTATACGCTTTTTTTTAATAATTTGGTACCCGGCATATAAGGCATTGTAGTGAAATTTTTTGGTATTTTCGGCATTTTTCTACTGTAATTTTGTATAAGATTTTAATACGAGTATGTAACTATACGTTAGAACCATAATATATAATTATAATATATAACTATACAATATAACAATAGTATATAATTATACGATATAACAATAGCATATAGCTATACTATATAACAATACGATATAACAATAGTATATAACTATAGTATGAAACTCTACGATATAACCATAGTATATAACTATTTGTTAGAACCATAATATATAATTATAGTATATAATATAATCATAGAACGTTAGAACCATAATATATAATTATAGTATATAACTATACGATATAACCATGGTATATAACTATAGTATATAAATGAACGATATAGCAATAGTATATATATAACTATACAATATAGTCATAGTATATAGTTATATATTATGATTATATCTTATAGTTATATCCAATTTGGTTATATCTTATGGTTATATCCTATAGTTATATCCTATAGTTATATCGTATGATTATATCCTTTAGTTATATACTATGGTTATATAATATAGTTATATATTATAGTTATATCCTTTTGTTATATACTATGGTTATATCTTATAGGTATATCCAATTTAGTTATTATATCCTATAGTTATATACTATGGTAATATCTTATAGTTATATCCAATTTGGTTATATCATATCGTTATATCTTATAATTATATACTATGGTTATATTTTATAATTATATACTATGTTTATATATTATAGTTATATCCTTTAGTTATATACGAAGGTTATATCCTATAGTTATATACTATGGTTATATCTTATAGTTATATCCAATTTGGTTATATCTTATGGTTATATCATATAGTTATATCCTATAGTTATATATTATGGTTATATTGTATAGTTATATCCAGTTTGATTATATCTTATGGATATATCCTATAATTTTATACTATGGTATATAACGATATAATATAACCAAATTGAATATAACTATAAGATATAACCATATTATATAATTATAGGATATAACCATAGTATATAACTAAAGGATATAACCATAGGATATAATTATAGGATATAACCATAATATATAACTAAAGGATATAACTATATTATATAACCATAGTATATATAACTACAGGATATAACCATAGTATATAACTATAGGATATAACCGTATTATATAATTATAGGATATAATGATACGATATAACCAAATTGGATATAACTATAAGATATAACCACAGTATATAACTATAGGATATAACCATAAGATATAATCATAATATATAACTATATACTATGGTTATATGGTATAGTTATATATATATATATATACTATTACTATATCGTTCATTTATATATTATAGTTATATATCATGGTTATATCGTATAGTTATATACTATAGCTATAACCAAATTGGATATACCTATAAGATATAACCATAGTATATAACTATAGGATATAACCATAATATATAACTAAAGGATATAACTATAAGATATAACCAAATTGAATATAACTATAAGATATAATCATAATATATAATTATATGATATAACGATATGATATAATCAAATTGGATATAATTATAAGATATAACTAATATATATAATTATAGGATATAACGATACGATATAACCAAAGTGGATATAACTATAAGATATAACCACAATATATAACTATAGGATATAACCATAAGATATAACCAAATTGGGTATAACTATAAGATATAATCATAATATATAACTATATACTATGCTTATATCGTGTAGTTATATATATACTATTGCTATATCATTCATTTATATACTATAGTTATATACCATGGTTATATCGTATAGTTATATACTATGATATAACCAACTTGGATATACTTATAAGATATAACCATAGTATATAACTATAAGATATAACCATAGTATATAACAAAAGGATATAACTATAATATATAACTATAGTATATAACTATAATATATAACCATAGTATATAACTAAAGGATATAACCATACGATATAACTATAGGATATAACCATAAGATATAACCAAATTGGATATAACTATAAGATATAATCATAATATATAACTATATACTATGACTATATTGTATAGTTATATATATACTATTGCTATATCGTTCATTTATATACTATAGTTATATACCATGGTTATATCGTATAGTTATATACTATAATTATATATAATGGTTCTAACGTTCTATGGTTATATTATATACTATAATTATATATTATGGTTCTAACAAATAGTTATATACTATGGTTATATCGTAGAGTTTCATACTATAGTTATATACTATTGTTATATCGTATTATTATATAGTATAGCTATATGTTATTGTTATATTGTATAATTATATACTATTGTTATATTGTATAGTTATATATTATAATTATATATTATGGTTCTAACGTATAGTTACATATTCGTATTAAAATCTTATACAAAATTATAGTAGAAAAATGCCGAAAATACCAAAAAAATTTACTATAATGCCTTATATGCCGGGCACCAAATTGTAAAAAAAGAGCGTATAAAGACTTCGTTTTTGGGGCTTTTGAAGGGGCAAACGATGTCCGTTTTGGAAGAATTTTATATGTACAGACTCGTATTGAAATTCTCTACATGATTATGTAAAAAAAGTGCAATTTTGGAGAATTTGTTTTTTTAGTGAAACGCATGATCCTTGCTTAAGCAAGGATCCTGCTTTTCGCTCTCTTTTTTTTATTAAAAAAAGCTGAAACGCAAGCATTTTGCTTAAGCAAAATGCCTGCGTTTCTTTGTATGAAGACAATTTTTTTTTTTTTAAAGTGAAACGCAAGATATTTGCTTAAGCAAATATCTTGCGTTTCACTTTTTTTTTTTTGGAAACGCAGCAAGATTGTTGCGTTTCAATATGTAGTGTACCCAGAAAAAAAAAGTAGTGCACAAAATTCTTCCGTTTATTTAACATTTTTAAGCATTTTTGCAGGGCCCACAAAGTAAATTCCGCTAGCCAATTTTGATTGACCATAAGCAAGGTTAGCCAAGTGTCTTGAGGCATCTAACTATCTAAAGCCTATATAAGACTAGACTTTAAGCACTAGTTAAGCTACGCTGAAAACAAGGGAAGAAACCGTGCACGCCGATTTTTTTCGCCTCGCACTCTCCTCTGGACGGCACTTAGAGCCGCCCAGAAAACCCTTCCAAAAAACCGGTTTGCACCTGGGCGGCATTAGGTGCAGCCCATGCAAACCGGTTTTTTTATAATCCGATTTGGACCTGGGCGGCACATATTGCCGCCCAGTGTTTTTGGTTTTGTAGAACCCGATTTTGAAATTTAATTTATTTATTTTAAAAATTAAAAAATGATTTTCTGAAAACCGGGTTAAAATTCGGCGGCACTAAAAGCCGCCGAGTCTAAACCCAAAAATCTGGGCGGCAAAACATGCCGCCCAATGGCGAATTTGAAATTGAAACTTGGGCGGCAACTATTGCCGCCCATGTGCAAACCGCCCAAAAATTGAAACTTCGGCGTTATTAAATGCCGCCCAGGGTCGTCTTCTCCGAGAGCGATTTGCAGAGTTCGAGAGCGAAAATGGATCCCGGCGGCGATTATTCGGTTGACGACATATGGGAGTTCTTGGCGGAGGAAGAACTGAGGGACCATCAGATGGCGGCGGCGGGAGTTCTTGGCGGAGACAGTGGTGATGTACTAGAATCGACGGCAGATTCGACGGTGGCGGCGGCGGCGGCCAATCTCTGTTTCACGGGGGGCAGCGACGAGGCGGCGGAGGAGGCGGCGGAAGCGAGGCTGGGGGAGAGGGGTGGCGACGCGCCGGAGGAAGCGAGGCTGGCGGAGGAAGCGAGGCTGGCGGAGGAAGGAGGCGAAGCGAGGCTGGGCGAGGCCGAGGAGGGAGGCGAGGCTGGGCTGCACTACGTGCCGCCCACTATGGGGGAATCTGGGCTGCACGTGGTGCCGCCCAGGACCGAGGGCGAGGAGGGCGATATCGGGGCTTTTTTGGGCGAGGAGGGCGACATCGCGACGGAGAATGCCTTCGACGTCGCGTGCGCGGTTGCTCAGCAGGCTATGTTAGACTTGGGTGAAATTCCCGTTCGCCAAAAGCGAAAATATGAACGGAGGCCAACTGAAAAGGTATGATGTTTTTTAAATTTGTAATCGTTAAATCTAATTTATTTAATTAAATTGTTACTGCACTTGTAGATTTATATACTTGGATTTTAGATTATTTAATCATTATCTTATAAAAAATAGTATAGATAATAGGCTCAATTATACTGTTAAATAATATTAAATATATCATTGTAATGAAAATTTTAATATATTGATTTTGTTTGTAAGAAAACAATATTTGGGCATATGTAAATATGGTATAGTGGGTAAAATGAATATAGTTATATTTGTAAATTTGGTTTTTATTGTATTTAATCATTAAAAAAAATAGTATAGGTAATAAGCTCAATTATACTGTAATATTAAATATGTCATTGTAATGCAAATTTTAATATATTGATTTTGTTTATAAGAAAACAATTTTCTATATTTTTTTATGGAAAAATAGGAAGTTTTGGGTAAGATCGCACGGTCCGATCGAGATAGTCGCCCTACTACTGCATCTGCTCGCAAGAGGAGGGTTGGCGGTGTATCGCAGGGCCATATTGAGGCCGATAGTGAGGGCGCTAGTGAGGACGATGTTGGTCCCGTCCGCTCAGATGAGGACGTGATTATGGAGGACCCACCTCAGCAGTCACATCAGGAGGACCCACATCTTGATGACTCACCTCAGCAGCGGCTACCTCTGGAGGAGTCACATGAGCAGCATGCCCCATCTCCACGTGAGACATCTCAGCAGGCCCCGTCTCAGCCTGAGCCAGCCACACAGGCCCTATCTCCGATTGAGCCACATCAGGAGACTCAGTATGGCCCATCTCCATCTCAGCATGCCCCATCTCCACATCATGAGCCATCTCAGCAGGCCCCGTCTCAGTCTGAGCCAGCCACACAGGCCCCATCTCCGCATGAGCCAACTGAGCAGCTTCCTTCTTTGTTGAGGAACTTTGATACGCACATTGTAGAGCTGATATGGAGGAAGGCGTCGTTGGACCCACCCGAGGACGTTGTTAGGAGTTTGAGGGTCCAGACACGCCCTACGCAGTTTGCATTTTGGAGGGATCGTATTCCTAGAGGGGTCCCTGTGGAGGGGTCCTGGTTTTGGATTGCGCAGCAGACGGGGTTGACCGGTTTACTTGATTTACAGTTCGGCAATGCTGATCACAACCTCATTTCAGCATTCGTTGAGAGATGGCATCCAGAGACGAACACCTTCCACTTTCCCTGGGGCGAGATACCTCCTACTCTACATGACGTGCTGATAATTTTAGGGCTGCCGATCGAGGGATTTGAGGTGACGTCACCATGGACCAGTCATGATAGCGAGTTGGCGGAGTGTGAGGCTTTGTTCGTCTATTTGTTTGGGATAGATTTGGACTACAACTTTGATGAGGATGATGCTGACATGGTCCGCGACCTTAGGAAGGGTTGGGTCAAGCAATTCCTGTAACACCCCCAAAACTTAACCCTTTTGGAAAGGTATTACCGCCAGTGACCCAGTGTTCCTTACCGAGATCACCCAAGGCTTTACCAAATAAATACAATTTATGAAATGCAATTGATACACAAAGATTAAGCATTAAATTCCAAAACATAACATTGTCGAGGAAATAAGAGTTACGGGATTACAACCCAATCCCGAATAGGTCAAAACATAGTTTAAACCCAACACAGCGGAAGACTAAGAAAGTAAGTTACAATCGGAGTTATTGTCCAAAGGATCATAACCTGATTAAAGAAATAATTAAAACATTCAAAAACCACCACCGACTCCATAGTCCTTCTAATCTTTTGAGCTACTTCTTAACTGATGTGCCGAATCGAACGGATGACACCAGCCAACCATGCAAGGGAAAAATATTGGTTGGTTAGTCTAACTGAATAGACTAGCAAGGGTACAAAGCAGACTGATTCGAAGCAGTCATATTAGGTTAGACTCATCGCTTCTCGGATAATAACCGATAACGGTAGTCAACCATCATATTCCTACTGGAATAAACAAGAGATATGCACAAGAGAAGATTCTGGAAGACTGAATCTTCACAGAAATCGACTCGAAAGAAGACTCCAACGGAAATGAGTCTTTAAGGAAGCAATGACAAATCTGGAAAGTTACAGAATCATTCAACCATGATTTAAAACTGACTGAGATGCTTCGGTTCACGACCAACCTCATCGCCTACAGCGAATCCAGATTGGAAAGAGAACGTACTACATTCAAGTCAAGACGAGTTTTCCTAGCTGCACTGAACTTAGCTGCACTACTCGCCCAAGGTGTATTAATTATGTGCGTCAAGGTAGCACTTATCTGATTTATGTTTCAAAAACACACATCACGTTATAGACTTTTACATGTGTACCCCACCAGTGGGACGACACATCTTAGTATACGTTTCGTCGAGAGTGACGTATACCGAAAGGTTTGTGACACCAGCTAAGTGTCCTGTCTCTACACACATGTGTAAGAGACCGATCATGATCTTAGAATAGTACCAGATGGGGACGAGCCATCCCGATACCAGATTATAAAGAAACGACTGGACAGAGTCCGAGTAACGTTCCTATCTAACAGTGCTAACTAAACAGTTAAAGCACCACCACAGTTATAGGATAAATCCACATAAAGGCCCGAAAGACGATCACAGATAATAGCGTTGTTCTAACATATATACAACCTATTATATGATTTTCAAAACAGTTTATCAAAACCGTTTCCAGACAAAGAGGATATTCATTCCAAATTAATTACTCAGATAAACTACTGATAATTAATGTAAATATGGAACGAAAGAGCAAGAGCGAACCGCCACTTGCCTTACTCCGCAGAATAGTCTAAAGACGTCACTGGATTCCGGGCTCGACACGGTACAGCTCTGACAGCACAACGACCTTCGAGTCGACCCATAAAAGGAACCCTAAGTTAGATCTGACATAAACAGTACGAATCTAAACACGGCGAAAGAACAAAAAAAGGAAAGACGCCACGATGACAACCGACCAAGCCAAAGCCACGAAGGCGTTCTGGGCACTGGCGGTCGCCGTGAAGAACACGGCGGTTGCCGTTAAGAACACGACCGACTGAAACGAGAGAAAACTCACCCCAAAACACGAGCGGTTTGGCCTCCTTCGACTTGCTTTGGCTTCAAACCTCCAAGGCTAACCAAAAGCTTCACAAAGGCACTCTGTAAACACACCAAAGCAACACCGGCGAGACCTCCGGCGAGCACAAGAAAACCGGCGAAAACAAAACTCCGGCGAGAGGCGAATTTGGCAGCGATTCGGGGTTGTAGATGACCTAAAACCCATGCCCAAGCTCACCTATTTATAGGCAAACCCCAAGGAATGAGCTGCAAGCCCTCAGACGCGGCAACCGACGCAACGGCGCGCCTCGAACGACGCCGACGACCATCGGGCAAAGCCCACTGGACAATCACGACGGTCGCCGTATTTTTGCCTGCGGCGGGCACGCGGCGGTCACCGTAAATGCGGCGGTCGCCGTTGCTAGGCCTGTCGCGGCCAGCTAGAAGCTGACACGTTGACCTCTCGGGCCCAACCACGGCGGTCGCCGTTTCTGAACGGCGGTCGCCGTTTTCCCCTTTTTCCGCCCATTCGGCTTTGAACGAGCTTGACGATAAACCGGGATAAAAATTATCGTACGCGAACGACAATTTAAAATTCAAGGCACCTTGTCTGTATATTATTTCACTGAGAAAAATATTACAGCTATAGAGCACATTACAGAATGTCTCAAGCTACCTGAATTAAATCCGACGTACACAACGGGTACTCGGGAAAATTCCATAATTCCCAAAATAACCTTACAAAAAATACGGGGTATCACAATTCCAGCTTGGGAGGCATGTGATGAGGATGATTGAGGAGGGTGCCTACCTAGAGGATATAGCAGCCGGTTTCTTATGGCACGCCATATCGGCTAGCATCTTCGTTGACAAGTCAACGAACGAGCTGAAGACAACACTGCTACCTCTTTTTGTGGACTGGGAGCGTGTCGTTCATACTGCTTGGGGTACTGGGGTTCTGGCTCTCCTTTATAGGAACCTCAGAGAGGGTTCTCGGCGCGGAGCTGCACAGTTCGCCGGCTGCGCACGTCTTTTGGAGGTAGGCCTTTAATATAGTTAACTTATAATTTAAATTATTAATATACATTATTGAATTGTTTTTAATAATGGTTGTCTTTCTCTGTACGCATGTTTGGATTTGGACGTACTTCGTATACTTCCCGGGCAACCCTAACCTCAAGGAAGGTGCGGACGACGACCTCCGACGCGCTGGACGATACTGCATTGGCCGGACACCTCTCCGGTCCCTCCGTGACCAGTCACACTACAGACGAATTCTGGACAAGTATAGGCCAGAAGATGTACGTATTCTTTTTCAATTTTAATTTACAGTAAGATAGCTTAATGAATTAATTTATGTTCCATCGTGTTTTGTTAATTGCAGATACGGTGGATGTCGTACGAGGGTCTTGATTTTCGAGGTGCCCATAGGTCCTCCACTTATCAAGGGACTATTCATTTTCTCGGTATAGAGGAGCCATACATGCCAGATCGGCTTACACGCCAGTTCGGTTATCGACAGAGTAGGCCGATGGATATCATAGAGCCTCTGGTTGCAGTGCGTCCTCATGATTTCAGGGGGACGAGGCGATACCAGTTGCACTTTGACCCGCGTTGGCATAGCTCCTCACCCTCCATCTTCATCTTCTGCTTCTCCTTCATCTTCTTCATTTTTGCATCCACATGCTCGTCCCAACCCATTTTCCTCTTGGTACCGGTCTTTCTCACATTCATCCTAGGCCTCCCCTTCTTGGTCTCACCACGTAGCGGGTCTTGAATATCGCACGATGTAGGGTCCTTTGACTCACGCCACTTTTCCGCCATCTTCTTCAAATCAAATCCCTCAACTGTCCCACATAAGTACTCTTCAACGAAGTCATCCACCGTGACATTGTCCGCTGTCAGTGAAACACCATCATCGACATCAAGATCCTTAGCATCCACCCCTTCCTATCGGATCTGCTTCCAGAAAATATCAACCTCTTCAGGCACTAACGGGTAACCCGTCTCTACGTAGACCTTAATTGTGTGTGGGCAAGGCAGCCCTAGTGTGGACCTCCACCAAAAATCATCACATTTGTTCCCAATTTTTCCCTCCTTTGCTAACACAGCTTGGGCATACAACATTCTCAGGCATTTTTCAGAGCACTTTTCAAGGATGCGCTTGAAGAACACCTTAACCCACTCGGGGCCATTCACTATCTACATGGGAAAGGCAGTGCAGTTCTTGGTCATCTCAAATAGGATATTCCGATGCTGATCAACAAACATGTTGTCGATGTGCTGCACAATTGTGTCGAACCCTCCGACTGATGTCTCAATCATGTCCTTAAGCATAGAATGCTGACCCTCAACCCTGACAATAATATATTCGTATACAATTAACTAAATAAATTTTATAACCCAATTTGATTGCAAATGTTTGTATGAAAGTTACATGTTTGATGTTCTTGTGGCAAAATGGAGAACATCATCACACCATGCCGCAACCAGCTTCTTCTTATACTCATTAAACCAAGTTTGCTCCACATATCTCACCAAGCCTTCACTCCATATCTCCTTAAAGTGAGCAAGCCGCTCTCTGTACTCCTCCTTTGTGTGAGACCTCATCACCCGACGAACACTTCCCGAGAATTTCTTCTCGTCAATCTTCATCGTCTTAGCATATGCCTTCACATTACGGTCTATATGGACCTAACACAAGTGATGACGAACCTTCGGAAACACCAGTTTGGCAGCCTTG
Organism: Rheum nobile; assembly: GCA_027886185.1. NCBI lineage: Eukaryota > Viridiplantae > Streptophyta > Magnoliopsida > Caryophyllales > Polygonaceae > Rheum > Rheum nobile. The sequence goes on along the minus strand of WOAB01000734.1, from coordinate 218,620 downwards.
ATCAGTCCTAGCTCTCGATCAGACATGATGCATACGGGATTTTTCTCCTCGTACAACCACTTCAATCGTCTCAGCGCCCATGCATAGTGGTTTGTCGTCTCCCTTTCCATGAACACAAGAGCAATGCAATATGTGTAGTTGGTGCAAGTAAACCCAACAATCTGGAATAGAGGCATACCGTACCTATAAATGGAATACAAAAAATACTTTAAACACGCAGAAAATACCATTATCTACACATAATACAAAAAAGAGTAAGGTTTACCTGTTGGTTTTGTATGTCGAATCCATGATGACGACATTAGGGAACATGCACAACAAATGTCGAGCGTCTGGATGAGAAATAAACAAGCACGCCAAAACCTCCTTTCCATCTTCGCTCGTCTTAGTAGCAGTGTCCAACAAATAGCCTTTCTCATTCAAATATCTCAATGACCATTGTGTCACATTCAGATTGCCCAGGGATTTCAACCTCTCCTTAGCCCTAACAGTGTACACCTGCTTCCTCAAAATCGTTAAACCCGTATATTCATTCCTAATCTGTGTAGAAATAACCTTGGGTCTTGCACCCGCCGCAGTATCAATCATCACTTTCCTACGCTGCTCCTTCGTAAGTCGGGAAGCATATGCATGGCCGATCAAGGTGCTCGAAAGCATATGGTTATGGGATCCACTAACAACCGATATGGTCCACCCAGGATCTCTAATAGCATTTCCTTCCCTAAAAGTACCATGTAGCAAAAAGGGACAACCCTTCTTTTTTGACCTAGTTTTATTCACTCGTATCGGGCTGACCTTTTTACCATCGACTAACACCTTCTTCTTGTCGGACCTAGGTAACCCGGATCTCTCACAATGAAATATAATCTTTTTAGGCTTTGATGATTTAGTAGTGATCACCATAAAAAGACTAAAACCTACCCTTTGCACCCAATCTCTCAATCCTTCCTTACTAGAAAATATCTCAGTAGTAGTAAAATGGGATGAGAAGTCGATTGCTACAAATTCATCATCACTAGAATCACCCTATTTATATACAAAAAATATTACATTAGAGACTAATTAATAATTAAATTTCTACAAACTAATATCAAAAAATTAAACATATTTCAAAACAGTTCAAAGACTAAGTACATTTAAGATCTAATTATTTTATACAATAAAAATTACAATATTACATACCTTGAAGTACTCGGGAGAAATTGGCGCCTGCAAATCACCCTCATCATCTACAGATGTGTGCACGCTCGAAGACGACTCCGACAACCCCCTCCATCCAGAATCGCTTGACGACGACATTTTTTATGAAAAAGAGTTTCAAGATTTTGATACAATACAATACCACCATCCCCAATATATATTGTCGGCTACACCTGTCTTGGGCGGCCCTATGTGCAGCCCACATTTACCGTTGGGAGTGAAACGTATACTCCCTGGGATGCACCTAGTGCCGTCCAGGACTCTCTTTTTAAAGTAAACTGGGCGGCACGTCTTGCCTCCCATGAACCTTGTCCCCCCAAAAAACCCGGTTCACTGAACCAGTTTCTTGTAATATCCCGTGAATTTTAAGGGTATTTTGAATTTTTTTTCTTATGCCCGTTTTGCTAGACGGATTTAATTCAGAGAGTTTCAGACTTTCTGTAAAGGGTCTGAGCTCTGTAAAATTTTCTGAGCAATATATAATACAGTTGAGGTGTTTTCGGGGTTAATGTATCGTTAGTGTACGAATATATTTAACCCGGGTTTAAAGAAATTAACCCAAGTTGAGTTCGGATAAGAAGCACGATTTTTGGCCGTGACCGCACCCGGCGCCACCGCACCCGCGGCAAGGCCAGAAAACAGAGGCGGTCGTCTTCCTCGCGCTAGTGGCTCGGAGGAGATAATTTGGGCAGTCTGTGGGCAGGCAAGTGGGCACCCAAGTGGCCCTTCACCTTTGTCCCCTTGGAGGTGGTCGGATTTGTGCAATAAAAGGGGGGTCGAACCGAAGCCAAGAAAGCTTCTCCTTCTTCTCTCTCTTTTCTCTGTTTTTCTCCTCTGTTTCGCCATTGATGAGCAGCTGTGAGCTCGGTTTTGAGCTAGAATCGAGAGGCTTCGTGGGTTGGAAAGGTTGCCCCTAGTGTTGGGTAAAGCTTTGAGGTGTTTTTGGTTCAAGTCGAATGCAAAACGAAGCTTGGAATCGAGGTGGGCATTTTTCTCCCGCCATGGCTGTGTTCTTGGAGCTGGCCATTGTTCGACCACCGCACCCGGCGCCAGGCCTCCACCGCACCCGCGGCAAGGCTTGTCCGAAGGGTTGTTTTGTGGTTTGGCTTTGGGCTTGGATCGTTTCCTTTGATTTCTTCTTGTATTCTTTTAGATTCATATATAAGTGTATTGAATCTAACTTAGGGTCTTGTTATGGGCCATTTCTTAGGGATTTAATATCCAAGATCTGCTCCAGTTTCAGATCCAGGAACTAGACGTTGCTCTGCTTTGTTCGAACTTGTCGGATCTAAGGCAAGTGGTGGTTCGCTCTTGTTCATCATTCCATATTTCGATTATTTATCAATTGTTTTGTTGTTAAATAATTTGGGATGGTTGTTAATTATGTTGGAAATTGTTTGATAACGTTATGTGATTAAAAACTGATATTATACTAGGTTGTATATTCTGTTAGAACTGACGCTAGTATATTATAGATTTGTTGTGCAGGTGAAGGCCGTAAGGGTCTTTGATGTGATTTATTGTGTGTGTTTAGATTATTAAATCTAGGGTGATAGTTGTGCAGGTTGGGCCGTGATGGTCCTGTGTGTGATTGTTGTGTGTTTAACTGTTAGTTAGCACGAGTATTCGTAGGAACGACTGGATCCGTGAGTTCCATGTGTGTTTCTTTATAACTGTTAAGGACAGCTGAGACCCATGCGATAGTAAGAGGTTTGGATCCTGGGAGGTCCATTCTTCGATGAGATGTTAGAGGTTTGGATCCTGTGAGTTCCATTCCGAGTCCTGCGTGACAGGAGGTTAAGTTAAAAGCTTATAACGTGATGTGTGTGTGTGGTCATTTAATTCGGATAAGTGCTTGAGGGCACCTAATTAATGAATCTTGGGCGAGTAGTGCAACTAGGAAAAACTCGTCTTAGTTGTAGATCGCTCGTATGCGATACTTGTGTGATGTGGTTATGTGTGTTTGTTTGAGTTTTCCAACATTTGTCATCATGTTTACTATAAGGCTCATTTCCTTTGGAGTCTTCTTTTGGGATTGATTGCTGTGAGACTCGATCTCCAGAATCTTCTCTTGTGCATACCTTTTGTTATTCCAGTAGGAGTATGATGGTTGACTATCGTCATCGATTATTATTCGAGAAGCGATGGGTCTAACCTAATACGACTGCTTCGAACCACTCTGCTTTGTACCCTTGCTAGTCTATTCATTTAGACTAACCAACCGTAATTTTCCTTGCATGGTTGGCTGGTGTCATCCGTTCGATTCGGCACATCAGGTGTGTTGAAGATCAGTGAAGGCTAGAACGACTATGAAGATGAACGGTGTTTTGATAAGTTGTTTTGTTGTTTTGTTTAAAAGTATTTCCGCTGTCGCATTTCTGATGTATTTGGGTCGTTTTTGGAATCGTGTAATTCCGCGACCATGTGGTTTAATAAAAGTTATGATTTTAGTATTGTAATTATGTTTAAGACATTTATGTCGTCGGAAAAGCCTGGGGTGACTTCGGAGTTTACGTCCGGGGTCATCGGCAATAGCACTTTCAATTCTTTTGAAAAATTGGGGGGTGTTACATTTCTTGGGCGGCACTTGTTGCAGCCCACAACCCCGGTTTCAATGAACCGGTTTTTTAAAACACATTTTAATTTATTTTTAAAAATAAACCCAAAACTAAACCCATCATGGGCGGCAATTCGTGCCGCCCGGGCGGCAATGAATACCGTCCATAGGGGAGTGCGAGGCGAAAAAAAAGGCGTGCGCGGTTTTTGGCCGTGGAAAAAACTACATCTACACTTTGTGTAGGAAATAACTCTTAGGGCATTTTTAATGGGGTCTTATAGGATGGGTCTTATAAAGGGTTTTTGAGAGAATTATTTGCTATGGGACCTATGTGTATTGAGGGCTTTTATTGGGGTCTTTTAGACGAGTCTTTTAGATTTAGTTTAAATTACAATTATATCCTTAGGTTAATATTAAATTACTAATATACCATTTATTATATTATTACCCCTTATTATATATTAATATAATAAAAAAATCATACATTAAATTTATTAATGCTATTTTATTTTAATTATTTAATTATATTATTTATTTAAAATTAAGACAGACAAACATACATTGATAGGCAAATTAACAAAAGTGATACATAAATTTATGAAAATAAAACAACATGCGAAAACAACATGAACTAAACCAAATGACGAAATTTAACGACAAACATCACACGATACACGACTTAATGATTAAAAACAACACATAAACAGCGAAACAATCTAATTGTGGCTAAGTCTGTAATCCAGAAGTTGTGGAGAGAAGTGAAGAAATCATGGAATTTATAGAGGTTTGAAGTGTATTGAAGAGTAGAAGAACAATGTGCTGAATTAAAATGGTTCGTTCTCTCTACTCAGATGTCCAAATGAAGTGATTCTAATTCGAGGAGTTAGATCTTGAAGTCTACTGCAAGTCCTCAAAATATGAGCGCAATCCGAGTTGGGAATCAAAAGTTATGGTATTTCTACTAAAGTGTCACAGAAGCTGAAAAAGGCATCACCGCGGTGTATTTGGGGTTTTATTTGAGGTTTTATTGGGGTCTCTTAGATGGGTCTTTTAGGTTTAGTTTAAATTACAATTATATTATTTTTTTTTATATAAAAACTATAATGTAATTTTCATAAAGCTAAATTAAATTGGTATTTATTTTATTTTAAAATATCAATACTAAAATAAAATGATTTATTTTCACTTAATGATAACTATAATACAGAAAAAATATTAAAATCAACCAAATATATACAAAATGGATGTCTATGGATAGATAAAAATGTAATTAGAATTATGATATTTTTTTATTTTATTTTAAGCAACCAATTTTTAAATATATGAATTTAAAAAAAAATAACGAACGGCCAAGAATAAATCCTGACCGTCCGTTGATTGTCATGTGGCGTACAACAACGCGCGCCAATCAGAGTATCACGTGACAATTTGATACCAAAAAATTGTGTATGAGACGGTCTCATATTTTATCCCAAATTTAGAATCATTGATAGATCTTATAGTCCAATTTAAATATTATATTAAAAAAATTCTATAACACCCGCCTATACCTATAGAACCCGTTAAAGATTCACTTATACTTTTAAAAGGATGAATACCATGCATCTACTTGACAATTAGGAAATATAAAATTAAAGGGTAAATAAGTAATTGTATATTTGATACTTTTTTATTTTACTTTTAAAAAAATGTTTACCTTTTATTGTTTTATCTTCTTCCTCCCCTTCACCCTCTTTAGCATTAATCTTCAAAATTTGCTGGATATTTAGATATTCAACTTTGTAATTGAAAATGTAGATTTAAGTTCTTTTCATTAACTCCTCCATATGGATGTCTAACACCCAAGTAAATTTTTTAAGCCCACGTTCAAGGCTGTAGACAGTAAAAGGGGATGGGAGGCTTGGGCAAATCGGAGATGGCAGTGAGACTCAATCCCACCAGTGGAAACGTTCAAGGCTCGAGCAAGGGAGGTGGCTTGGGCGACGTGGGGTAGCCTGCGGCAGAGAGAAGGCGAGAAGATGTTGGCAAAAATCCTGATCCGGATCTGGGAAGTGGTTAGTCGGTCGTCTTCTCCGACGACGTTTGCGGTGGTATGACCATGCCGGCGTTGGAAATGGTGGAGCCAGATCTAGGAAGTGGTTGGTGGGTCGTCTTCTCCGACGCTTGTAGCGGTGCGACCTTACCGGCGTTGGCTATGGAAGAGCCGAATCCGGGTCTCGGAGTGGTTGTGGGTGGTTTTTCCGGCGTTCGCATAGTTCGACCATCCAGCTTTCACAATGGATGAAGTTGTAAAATAGAGAAGAAGAAGATGACTAGGCTTGGGGAGTAAAATGAAAAGAGGAGGGGGTAGTAAATGAAAAGCTGCAGTAGAGAGCAAATCAAAAGCTGCAGGAGTAATTGATTTGTAATTCCTATCTAGTAGTTAGAGAGAATCTCTCCTAACAAAAGTGAGTCTAGAGAGAGTGACTCTCCCTTCTCTCTAGAAAATCTCCTCCTTTAACAATCACTAACAACACTAATAATATAATCGGCAATTATCACGACATTACTATCACTGGACAATCTCCAATACTATTGGTAATCACTTTCTCTGGACAATCTCTTTTATCACAGGGCAACCCCTTACTCCCATCACCACTGGATAACCCCCAACACCACATCAACACTAATACCAAAATATCTACCTACCACCGCCAGGCCACCACCACAACCACCATCATCAACAACTAATCAGCAACAACAAATTCTGGGGGAAAAACATACTCCAAACCCCTTAACCAAAAATAAAATCCAAACTCCAAAACAATACTCAACAACATCAACAAAATCGAGAAGTCTCAGATCTCGCAAACCAATCATTCCAAACAAGTTGAAGGAGCCAAACGAGATATTTATTTCATTTGGTTCCCCTATCTGAATCTTCAACATGATAGACCTAACCAAACCAAATTCTCACCATCGCAAATCTGACCGATTTGGGCACCATCACCATTGCAAATCTGAACGATTTGGGCTCCATTTAGGCCGACGAACAACTTCCTCTTCAACTGGGTTTTATTCGGGTGATAGGGGCCTCCACTATGGGGTTTCGGCTCGGTGTTCCTCGTATAGAAGAACGTCGGCTGGGTATCCGGTTGGATTCCGCCGTCGGAGACCTCCCGGAATGACAGCCTCTCACCTTCGCCAGTGACCCACTCTTGTTTCCGGCGGAGGCGAGGCTGGTCGTTGTCACTAGATCTGCAACTCCTCCTTCTACAAACTTGTCCATCTCACTGGATTTGGAACTCAAATGCAACAATTCGTGTTTAGATCCTTCAATAGGATTTTGGATCGCGATCAACTTCTTCGATTACCTCATCTTACTTGAAACCTTCATCCCGGTCTGCCATGCTTGATCCCAACGGTTTACCGCTGGTCTGAGCATGAGCACCATATTTGAATCCTGAAATCGCAAGATTCATGTGCCCATTTTTTCTCTTGAGCTTGCTCTGCAAGTTTTGGAAAAAAGTAGGAAATAATTATTTAACAATTAAAATATCTACCTAATTCGTATTTGCTTTATTCATCCCCAACGGGACTTAGAGAGAAGTATCTGACTTCTCTCTAAAAACACCCAAATACCAAACAGTACAACATTAGGGGATAAACCCCCACCAACAACATCACCGTCAACCCACCACCATCTACACAGGCGACCACCACACTACCTCAAGAACCTCTCCCGCTGGTACACCCACACCGGAGACCACCACCTAACCAAACCCCATCCCACCACTGTCTACTCCACCCGACGTTGCACCCGCACTGAACCCAGGGGCGAACCCAACCCAGATCCGCACCAGCAAGAACCCACCCTGCGATCTGACGCCAGCGAACCCTAGCGCCCGCCGCCACCTTATCTTTCTCAACCGCTGCCATCAACCTTCAACCCCTTCCTGGCTTTTTGGCCTCGTTTCCTCCCAACCACCTTGGGCTTCCTTGGATCTGGAGTTCTTCGGCGGTGGCCGGTGGCTTCTGCAGGTGCAAGGGCCGAATCCACACCAAAAGCTCATCAGTTGTTCTTCACTCACTCCCTCATCTCCATCCGTCACAATCGCGGCAGATCTTTCTTCTCTGGCGATCTGCTTCTTCATTCGTTGGCCTCAAATGGCCTCCCTCTGTTTCAACGCAGATCTCCTCTGTGGGAGAAAACCCATGATTTGGGGAAGATCCCCCAAGCGAGCAAGATGATGTTTGCTGGTTTTCCCCCACTTCTAACCTCAGGTGCAACACGTGTCTACTCTCGTTCTCCTCTGTGCCGATCCTCCTCCTTGTAGATCTGCAGGGGAAGAACACGAATTTTAAACTCATCGAAACCTCAGATGTTGGTTGCTGGTGTTCCCCCACATCGATTGACGGCGGACGCTAGGGTTCGCATTTGGGCCTTAAAGCCCATCTCATAGATAGGCTTTAAAATAGGCTTATCGTAACATTAACATTCAAATAAGCTTATAAAAATAAAAATCTACTTACCTTCCACACTTATCAGTAACTTTAAAATTGACTTCACAAGCCAATATTTCTGAACCATTTCAAAGGTAGGCTTCACAAGCCAACGTTTCAAAGATAGGTTTCACAGGCCAACATTTCAAACAAATATCCCTGTTGTTATCAACATAAATCAAAAATTTGTTTGCTTAACATCATAATTTCATATACCCTGTTGTTATCAAAAAAATATAAAAAATAAAATAAAAATTGTTTGCTTAATCAGCATAATTTCGATGATGCAGTTTGAACCAATACTTCTCAATTTATGGGTATAACCATACACCAATCCCTTCACTCGTAATAGTACATCAAGATCAAATTGATGGATTCAATTTCATCAATTTTCATCCTTGTTGACCCCTTTGTTTTTTGTTTTGATCAAGTATGGGTGATAAAATTCTCGTGGCGGTTTGAAATTTATCTTGGGTTCTAGCTGAGCTGTCGGTTGTGGTCGTGGTCGTGTCTGTGGCTGAATGAAGACCCCTCTCGAACGAGGGCAACGTCATGGTTGAGGCTCCTGAAGATCCTTCATCTAGGTGAAGGCAACGTCAAGGCGGCCCGTTCAGCACTTCCGCAAGTGTTCCTGTTTGACCCCTTCCCGGTGACACCTTTGAGTCTGCTGACTCCTTACCTGCCTTAGATTGTTTTTTTCTTTTCTGCTTCGTTGTAATTTTCATGCTTGTCTTTGGCTCTTTCTGTTCAGTTTGTACCGACGTCAATTCTTTCGGCCTCTCGAGCTACCCGATGTTGTTATGTCGGGTACCTTGAATTCTTTCCTCATCAAAAAAAAAAAACTGCAGGAGTAAGAAAAAGACAAAAGTAACCTTAGTAATTATTTAATATATTTTTTATTATTTTTATTTTTATAACTTAAATTGCCACATATATCTTTTTAATTGAATATAAATCCTACACTATCTTACACTAGTATCATTGTAAGGGGTTCATAGTTTCAAACACTAATCATGAGAACTTAGAATTTAAATCCCGATTATTAAATAATTAGTATCAATTTCTTGTTGGGATTTTTTGTTTTTGTTTTAAATAGCAATTTTTAAAAAATTATGAAAATCATTTTTTTTGAGAAGTATGAAAATCATATTTAGTTATGCATTCAAATATTAGATTATTGAGGGTTCAACTATGATTATTTTCATTTAGCCTGCTTCATTTTTACCAAAAAAAAAAATAGCCCTGCTTCATTAATGCATCATTTTACACTACATATGATATGAAGACGGTTGTTCCACTAATTAATTATAGTTTGTTTGAATCTTGCTATATACCCCCTCTGTCCCAAAATATAAGCCCCATTTGATTCGGGCACATCCGTCGAGACGGATTTTATATCGTTAATATCTCTAATTACATAACCCTAAAAATTATAATTTTTTGATATTATTAAAGTACTCGTTGAGACGAATCAAACAAGACCCCACATGACTATGTTTTTTCTTATATATTGGAAGAAATCTTAAACCGAAGCTTCAACGGTGAATAGTGATGCGTTTTCAAATGAGGCTTATATTATGGGACGGAGGGAGTAGTTATTTTAATATTTAAATTTCAATAAATTATAGAGTTTTCTTCTCGTTCTGTTCCATTTCACCCTTGCGTTACTTGCTACGGTCTCTCACTCGGGGTTTTCAAAGGCCGTCTTACTCCACCTATGGCATCATAGATCCTTAAATATAGGAAATAAAAAAGTTAATGAAATTTTTGAGAAAATTAGAAAAAAAAATTGATAGATCATTATTCATAGAATTTTGGGGCATTTGATTTTATAAAAACCAACAAAATTTTTGAAAAACGAACAATAATATCGATCTTATAAAAGATGTACTAATCTATATTATAAAACAAATTGAGAATTTGAAAAAGACAAAGTATTTGAATCATGATTGTTTAGCAGATGACAGACAAAAAACACATAGAATGAACAAGTTTAGACGACCAATTCAGAAATGAAAGAAACCACCTGATAACGTCATTAAAATCAATACAGATGGATTAACTAAAACTAATGATGAATCTAGCTTTAACTATATTTTCAGGAACAATACAGGTAAATCAATTTCCTCTTTGGGAATAAATGTGATATCTCAACCCCTTTAAAAACAGAAACACTTACAGTAAGAAATGATCTGGTAAAGGCTTATGAATTAAGCATTACCGACATTTATTTTGAATGCGACAACCTTACCATTGTGAATGTTCTTAATCAACTTCATCGATAAGACGATCCAACGGAGTTTCTTAGAAGATGTTCGAGCTAGTCTAGAATTTATAATTCTCTTCCGAAAGAATGTTATAGACTGAAAAATCGATTTTTCTGTGATTTTCAGTCTAATTTTTACCTAATAATAATAAAAAAAAAAGGCAGTCTTACTCCTATAAAAACCCCATTCGCCTACTCCCTCACGATTCCATTCCTTCCCCTAACGCCACCGCAGAAAACCGCCTCTTCCCCCGCCGTTCATGGGGGTCACTGACCTATTCGCCGGCGAGATTGCCACCGAGCTACTCAAACAGCTCCTCGCCGTCGTCCGAAAATCAGCGCTGTGCAGAGTAACCGCCGAGCAGCTCATCAACCACTTGAACGAGCTCTTCCCAATCATCCAGGAGATCAAGTACTCCGGCGTCGAGCTCCCGCAGTTCCGCCAGTCGCAGCTCGACCGCCTCTCGGAGCTTTTCCGCGACGGCCTCAATCTCTCCAAGAAGGTTCTCGGATCCGGCCGCTGGAATGTCTACAAGAACCTTCAATTGGCGAGGAAAATGGAGAAATTGGAGAAGAGAGTTGCGACTTTCGTGCAAGGTCCAATGCAGGCTCACCTATTGGCCGATGTTCACCATTTGAGATTCGATACGGCCGAGCGCTTTGATCGGCTCGAAGGCTCCGCGCACCGGATCGAGCAGCGGCTCAACGCTTTGAAGATTGGGGTTGGGGTTGGGATTGGCGCCGGAGGAGGTGGATGGTTGGAGGAGGAGATGAGGAGGTTGGAGGAATTAGGGGATAAGTGTGAGACTAATTTGGGGAATTCGAGTGTGGCTTTGGAGGCTGGGGTGAAAAAGATGAAGGAGCTTCTGATGGAGAGGGAAGATGCAGGGGTCATAGGCATCTGTGGTATTGGAGGAATTGGGAAGACGACTTTGGCAAGGGAGATTTGCACGGATGATCATGTTAAAAGTAATCTCCTTATCTTTTCATGATTGTATTTGTATCCTTGTTTAGGAAGAATGAGTAGCTGTATTAGGATTTGCTTTTGAAGTCTTGGATAATAAATTAATAATTGAATGTAATTGACTGGATTGTTATTTGAGCAAAACTTGCAATCTGATTTTGGCTTTTGATTTTTGCAATGTCTGTGCTTTATTTGATGATTTTTTTATGGGCTTAAATCTTTGGCAGGCTACTTTGGCAATAAGATCTTGTTCTTAACAGTGTCACAGTCTCCAAACGTGGAGGCATTGAGATTGAGGATATGGGGATTTCTATCAGGAACTGAATACATAGGTGCCAATGCTATGGTACCCCAATTTACCTCCCTCCAGTGTAAATGGAAGCAAGGAATTAATAAGCTAGTTGTGTTGGATGATGTTTGGTCACTCTCAGTATTGGAGCAATTGGTTTTCAGAGTTCCCTCTTGCAAAACCCTTGTCGTCTCGAGGTTCAAGTTCCCAACCGTGTTCAACCTCACTTATGAGGCGGAATTCTTGAAGGAAGATGAAGCTTTGGCTTTGTTCTGCCTCTCTACTTTTGGTCAGAAGATGATCCCCTTCTCTGCAAATGAGAAATTGGTTAAGGAGGTAAGGATTTCAGCTCTTCTTGGTCAGTATACAAGTTGCTATCTGCCACTCACATAAGTCAAATTGCTGTTTTTTTTGTAGCTTATAAGTGAATGCAAAGGGCTTCCACTGGCTCTGAAAGTCGTAGGGGCATCATTGCGTGACCAGCCTCCGATGTATTGGATGAGTGCAAAGAACAGATTGTCACGCGGCGAGCCTATTTGTGAGGCTCATCAGATTAATCTGCTGGAGCGTTTGAAAGTGAGTATTGGTTACTTGCAAGGCAAGGTCAGGGAGTGTTTCGTGGACCTGGCTGCGTTTCCAGAAGATAAGAAGATTCCTCTGGATATTCTAATTAACATGTGGATTGAGATTCATGATATTGACGAGGAAGAAGCATTTGCCATTCTCATTGAGCTTTCAGATAAAAATCTTCTGACTTTGGTGAAAGATTCACGGTGCGTAGTCAGACCACAGTACATCTTCAAAGAAATGGACTCCTGTGAAAGTTTTATTGACTGTATATGCATTCTTTGTGTTCAATTTTCGCAGGGCTGGCGACATTTACAGCAGTTACTATGACATTTATGTGACCCAACATGATGTCTTGAGAGATCTTGCTCTCCATTTGAGCAATCAAGATAACATAAATCAACGGAGAAGACTTGTGATGCCTCGATTAGAAGAAAGACCCCCAAAGGATTGGGAGAGAAACGCAGACCAACCATTTCATGCTCAGCTTGTTTCACTTCATTTAGGTATAATTTCTCTTTGCTGAATGCTCAAAAGTCTCATCTTTCCATGGCTTTCCCATGTGTCTAGTCCTTCTGTGCTATGTTCATGCTCAGCGATACAGCTCAAAATAGTCCTAGAAGATTTTTTTTTGGCATCTCCCATATTTAATTTTTAGGATCTTCTAATCCAATCTTTCATCATCTAGGGAAAATGAAGGAAACAGACTGGTTCTCCATGCATTTTCCTAAGGCTGAAGTGCTCATCCTCAACTTCAGCTCAAGTGAATTCTTCTTACCCCCTTTCATAAGCAACATGCCAAGGCTAAGAGCACTGATTGTAGTCAACAATAGCACATCACATGCTAGTCTCCAAAACCTACCAATCTTCTCACACATGAACAGCCTAAGAAGTCTTTGGCTAGAAAGCATCTGTGTTCCTCAGCTCCCCACATCCACCATTCCACTAGAACAAATGCATAAATTATCTCTAGTCCTCTGTAAAATGGAAAAACCCTCAGATCCATCAGTTGTGGATTTACCTTGGATTTTCCCCAACCTGACCGACCTCACAATCGATCACTGCATAGACTTGACCCAACTCCCACAAAGCATCTGTTGGTTGCAGTCACTAAGAAGCCTAAGTATCACCAACTGTCACAGCCTCCTTGAACTACCTGCTGATCTGGGTATGTTAGATTCCCTCCAAATCCTCAGGCTCTATGCTTGCCCTAAACTGAAGGCTCTCCCACCCGGGATTTCCCAGCTCGTTTGGTTGAAGTACCTTAACGTGTCACAATGTCTCGAATTGGTGAGCCTTTCAGAAGGAATTGGCAGGCTAATGAGCTTAGAAAAGATTGACATGAGAGAATGCTCTCACATAAGTTCTCTGCCAAACTCTGTTAGTTCATTGCAGTCGTTGCGTCATGTAGTTTGTGATGAGGAGATTTCTTGGTCATGGAAAGAGTTTGAAACAGCTCTGCCTAAGCTTCACATTCAGGTTGCAGAAGAATGTTTCAATCTGGATTGGCTGACTGAGTAAACTCCTTTGATATGATTGTAAATACTATAGTTTATACTCCACCTCCATTTGTATTAGTTTGGAGGCTTCACTACAGTTGAGTTATATGAAATATACGGCTGTGTTACTCTTAAGCTCTTCAAATAGCTTAGAATCTAGTTGTAAAATTCTCTTACATATACTTTATAGTTTTTCTTTTTCCCTTTGCCTGTAAAGTGTCACCTGAATGCTTATTCAGGCAGGCTATAAAGAGTTATGTAGTTTGCACTTTATATTGCTTCCATGGCTGAAACTTGAAATGATCTTAAAAGGAGTTTCTCTTTTTTCTTTTTTCTTTTTTCAATTCCTGGTAAACTGATTTAATATAAATGAATACAATTACTGAATTCTCCACTAGTGTTCTTCAGAGCTCATCCATTGGAATGACTATAATTCAAGATAGTGTCATTTCTCTGTAAATCTTCCATCCAAAACTAATGGTGTAATAAAACCCAACAAAGACTCAATCAATCTCTTTCGTTATGGTTGCAATTTGCAATTATGCATCAGCAGAAAAATGAAATGAACTTCTAGAAGTTACAAGTAGTGAAGAATGGGAATGCGCATCATGTCCACTAAAGACATACATGATTTTAAAAGGAAAGGAGAAAAGAAGAGGCACGGCAAAGGGGGATAATGGAGACAAAGAAAAGGTCAAGATTGGTCGGAGGAATTCTTGGGGTCCACTCATCTGGTGGACCCCACCGACGTGGACCATCTAGGTGGGTCCAATTCTTTGAAAATGAATCACCTGATTAAAAACGTGGTCCATTGAATCTTCCCGTATTATATCATTATGTATTTAATTAGTTGGGCATTTAGAGGGCGTAATGTGATGAATCTGCACCTAAGTTATCTTGTCTCGTTATATATAGTACAGTACAAAGGAAAATAAACTATCTTTGTCTTGATTAACCCCTTAACGTATAAGAACGTACATGTATTTCTTTTCTTGATCTTCTCTTTAGCTAGACAGGTTCTCTTTAGCTTGGCCGATTTGATCCATTAGTGTTATTTTTCGTCTAAACTAATTGCTTGTAAAAAAATCCACTTATTTAAATTCTTGAAATTTTTAATTCCTGTAAAATATTAAATCTTCAATTAAGTATATATGGGTAATATATTTTTTTTTTAATTTGAATTTTAATTAAATATGATTTTTCAATTTCCATCAAACACAATTCCCATGATTTAATCTCAGAAGAAATGATTTTTCAAAAAAAAAATTCTCTCAATTTATTTTTCTTACCCGAATATCATTAGGAGATTTAAAACTCGAATATGATACACAATATTGAAAGGGTGCACGACTGCTTTACACAAACAATCTATATATATTTAAAAGTTAACATTTCTGGCAATTAAATGTTAATTTTTAAAGACAAATTAATTTTATAAAACCAATTTATGCTTAAATGGGCTCAAAGGTCTTCTGTAGTATGCTTAAATGGGTCAATGGTTGGGCCAATATTTTTACAAATATGTTTACAAACATGTTAGAGATATGTTTTCAATCATTTTGTAGTTATACATGATGAATTTCATGAGTTTCTTATTTCAAATTAGAGATATGGTTCATTCAATTATTTAAAAAAAATCCTATTTTGTAAAAGAATAATATATTGCACATGTATATTGTGTATATGTTTTATTGTCGTATATAAATTTATAAAAGTTTATTTAAGCCTATTGAATCTATTTATGTTTTTATTGTGGGAGGATTTTATTCAAATCAAACAATTCCAAACAAAAAAAATGTGCGACCTTAATATAAAAAACATAAATGTGTTACCGCTTCATACGTACAATCATAACTTAACATAGCTAAAACACTGACATATTATATTCATTTACATATCAAGCAAACCATGATAACACTTGTATCGACCCGTGCAAAGCGTATGATCTGTCTTCTTTAAAAAATTGTGATTTACTGTTTGTTATAAGATTCTAACACAACTAATGAAATGCCATGTATTATATAAATATAAAATAATAACATTTTCAGCCCGTTCAAATCACGTATAGAACTATATAGCTTTCATATGAATTAAACTGCAATATTTTACAACAAAAAATGGTTATAAATACACCGATATTTTTATAATAAAAAAATACATTATGGATCGACAAAACCTGAATTCTACACAATCATATAAACTCAATATTAATATATTATAATAAAAAATTGTAGTACTTACTCTATACTGAGTATTGTCTACATAATAAAATGAATTATATGATTTATTTACTATTTGCGAAAAAAGAGTCAATCATCTTCGAAATTTGTATAAATTAATAATAGTTAAAATAACAAAAAACATGTATTATAAAACATAACTAAATAACTTATCATAACGCATCCATCATGATCCGTGCGAAGCAGGGGCTTAAAGACCTAGTGACTTTCAATAGATACGTGAGAACTGAGAAGACATGGCAACCACAAATGTATGGAATGATTATGGGTAACAAATGAATTGATAACAGATAATTTCCATTTATGAGACCTACATTTATCGAATCAATTAATTGAGGGGCGAGACGATTGATAGTATGAATTTGAAGGGTAGATGATGGAGTAGGTGACGTGTGAGAGAGAGGTGACGTGGGGTGGGACCATCAACAATGGGCTATTGACTCATCAACAATGGGCTATTGACTCTGTAGTCACCGCACAGCTTTTTCTGATAAGGTAAGAATTCGAGTTACCGACATAAAATGTCGGACCGCTCGAGAGGCCGAAAAATCGGCAACTGAAAAAATCAGTTAAGAACAACACAGACAAGCAAATGAAAATACAACAAAGCAAAAGCGAGCTACACGACTAGGGAGAGAAGTGAGTCCAGCACAAACGAACAGTGCCACCAGACGACGGATCAAACAGGAAAACAATCCTGTGAAGTATTGACTGGACAATCATGACGTTGCTCCCACCTAGATGATGGATCTTCAGGAGTCTCAACCACCCTGACGTTGCCTTCGGGATCTTCAGGAGCCTCAACACAACCACGACCACAACTGGAACAACTCGATCTCCACCCTAAATCTGCCCAACAGAAGCAACGAAGTACAACACACAAGCTTGCACACATAACACGAAGAAGAAAAAAAAGTAGCCAAGAAGCTACAGCAGAACGGTTGAGCGGCGCCTTGACGGGGCTAAAAGTGCACAAGCAAATATCGTTGATTAGCCTTATCAAAGTAAAAAGTCCTAACAGACCTACTAAATAGATGTATAGTAAGCAAGCAAGGGTCGAACCCACAGGGAAGATCTGATGCAGTATGAAATCGTGAATGACAAGTAACAAGCAATGGGGAGTTTAGTTATCAAGAAAGAACAAAGCAAGCAAAGCAAACAAGTTTGGTTGAGTAGAGAAAATATAATGGGGAAAGTAGTCCTATTAGAGCGAGATCCACAATACATAGATATAATTTGATCACAAAAATCTATTAAATCCAAGTTCTTTTATTATCCTTATAGTTGTTCCCACCCTGATCTTAAGCACTATCGATTCTCACAATTGTCGATAGACTTATTACTATGCCAATGATAAAGCACCACCGATTCTCACAGTTGTCGGTATACTTTACCACCAACAAAGCAATAGCAATACACACAAGGATATAGGATACATGCAAATAGAAAGACACCTTATTATTTAACATGCAACTGATTCTCACTCACGATTGTACGCTCGGAACCCCTATACGCACAATCGTGTATGCCACTAGATATGCACTCGGAACCCCTATATGCAATCCTAGCAATTGATAAAAAGTATTCAACCTAGTTGATCAGGCTATGAAGAATAACAAGAAATCAATAATCAATATAACCAAGAGAATCAAACCAACATTTATAAGGATAAGAACAAGGAATAGAAATCTCACAAACACATCAACTATATTGCTTCAATCGTCTAGTAGAACAAAGGAAAGTTAGTTCTCCATTCAAACGAGAATGAAAACTAAGAGAAAAATAACGTCTGATGTAAAGTAGTAACGAGTTGTAGCAGTCTATGCCTCTTAACCTAGAAAGAGGGCTTAAATAGTCTTAGGAAAACTAGGTTAAAACTAACGAAAATAATAAAGGAAACAAAAATAATAAAATAACAAATTCTGAACGAAATAAAAAGAAATAAATATCTCTGGGCGTGCGGCATTTAACACGGCCACCGCGGGGCGTCAGGCTCTCCACCGCGGGGCGGTGGCTTCCTCTGGCGCGGGGCGTCAGTCTTCTCTGGGAGTCACCGTCGGGCCGCGGTGATTCTGGTGCGGGGCGGTGAGCTCGCTCACTCTCTTCTCCAGCTCCTCTTCTCTTCTTCTGCTGCTCTTCATCTAAGCTGCAAATCCTGGGATATCTTCACTTCTCTCCATAACTTCAGAGATCACAGACTTAGCTCCAAAACTCCTCCAAATCATGCTAATAATTGCTAGTAAAGGTGTATGAAATAACACCTATCAAATTCCCCCATACTTAGACATTTACTCGTCCCGAGTAAGCTAAAGAAAAACCTACTATCTCAATCAACACCAAGGCCTCATGAAGTACAAGAAAACATGACATTAGCAATTACAACATATCAACAATAAGCTCCAGACAACCAAAACAAGTGATGCAAAGATAATTCTAATCCTAACTCCAATCTAGCTCCTTATTGCTCTAGAGTGGCCTACCCGAACTCCTTATACCACCTCTTCTTATGACGCCTCGCCAAGAAATAGAGAGAAATCCTAGAATCATTCTTCTTCTTTTACGCTCATCTTGTCAAGGCGCCCTTTCGGGTTTTCACCAAGCCACTCATTTCATTTTGCTAGATATCTCACATATACTCACATCACTCCAGTCCAATATTGCCCTGGTCTATACCAGCCAGACTACCTGCTTTTTACCTGAACTGCCCTTTCGGGTTTTCAGCTCATCCTAGGATTTTGGTTGCCTTTTTACTTCTTTTTGGCTTTTTCAAATTTTTTTTTTTTGAAATCAAAAACTCGAATGGGAAATACAGCACACGAAAAGAAAACAATATGTACAAAGGATAGATAGATAGCAAGTCTAAATCTCTCCCCCATACTTAAACCGAACATTGTCCTCAATGTAGAAAAGAGAACAAGCAAATGAAATAGGGGAAGGGAAAAGGAAGCAAAGGGGATGATGGGGCCGGACCGGATATGTACCATGGCCCAAAGAAAAATCTTGGCCCAAAGGGGGGCCCAATCCGTCAAAACCTTAGTTACCACTCAAGAAATAAAACTTTTACTCACCCGTTTAAGGTTTTTTCGGGGCCCTTTATTCTTGTTTTTTTTTTTCTTTCAGAGTTGAGAAGGTATACCAGACATCCACCGCGGGGTGGTGGGCTCCACCGCGGGGCGGTGAGGATCGCCGCGGGGCGGTGGGACGAACTGAAAACACCGTCTCCTCTCCATTTACTTTCGTACCTGAAATGTTAGTGACAGGCGAACGAAACAAAACAAAAGAAATTATGAAATTAATCTAAGGGAAAGGAAAAATCAAAGAAAAACTACCTCGGGTTGCCTCCCGGACAGGCGTCTTAGTTAACGTCGTTGGCTCGACGTACTGCAGATCAACTACCACCTGGAATATGATCCCCTCAGAATCCTCTTACTCGTCTCTTCCTGTCGAGACTTCCCATGGAAAGGTTGAGATCTTAGACCATGTTCCCTCTTGACCAATGACTCCATGATTACTTTCTTTGGAGCATCTCCCCCATACTTAGAGCGATGTGGGGGCCGATATGGCTCAACCTGAATATGCTGCACGTCACTGGATAAAGGCTTACAGCCTTGTATGGTTAGTGCAGGGGGGCAAGTGCCCAAAGTAGAGGGAATGGAATCTCCTATATCATCCAGCACGACATCACTAACATGCAACTCATGCAACTTAATAGGTCCAGCAATAGTAGAACACTCAACTACGGTCTCTACTGCACCAGTTTTAACATTTTCATGCACATGATTATCAATATCACTAATGCAGCAAGGAGCAGGCAATTCAATGGAGTTGGCCTTATGAATATTGTGTTCAAAAATTATTCCATCAAATTCCATAGTTAAAGCTCCACTATCTACATCAATCTTTGTCATGGATGTTTTCATAAAAGGTCGCTCTAGCATCACCGGGGCAACCTGCTCATCATAGCCCATATCCATAATAAAGAAATCAGCAGGAAAAATCAAAGGACCTATCCTCACAAGAACATCCTCCACAATACCCTTAGGGGGTACACAAGAACCATCAGCAAGTTGTATCACAATGTTAGAATCATGCAAGGGTCCTATTCCTAAATCTTCAATCAGTGAATAAGGCAAAACATTAATAGAGGCACCCAAGTCTAACAAGGCTTTCTCAAATCGATGCTCACCTATAGTAATAGAAATAGTAAATGTAACTGGATCCTTGCACTTCTCAGGCAGACGCCTCTGAACTACCGCTGACACGTGTTCACTCACTGGAATCTTCTTTTGAACCTTCTGCTTCTCAGTCCTCTTCACGGTGCACAACTCCTTCAAGAACTTGGCATATCGAGGGACAACCTTGATAAGCTTGATCAGGGGAATGTTCACCTCACAGTCCCGAAATGTCTCGAACAGATCGCTGTCTTCAGCTACTCTCTTGGCCTTCAGCGCCTCAGGAAAATGTGCTGGTGGCTTCTCAGAACCTAGAGGGGGAAACACGGGGCGAACATAGTCATCAATACATAACTCATCAGTGGAGCTGGGTTGTTGGGGGCCGGGTCGCGGTAAGCCCACCGCGGGGCGGTGGTCATCGCCGCGGGGCGGTGGGGTCGTGGTGTGTTTACTGAGATCTGCCGCCGGGTCACGGCCAGAGTCGCCGCGGGGCGGTGACAACAGTGTTTCCTTCCTGGTCTCAGCCTCAACTTTTCGCCGAGTCGCGATGGGGTCCACCGCGGGGCGGTCAACAGTTTTCTCCTTTACAGCTTCGTTCTCCTCTTCAGTACTAGGAACAACGACCAACTTCTTATCACTTCTGAGGGTAATAGAACTCACATTCTCCCTTGGGTTCACAGTAGTCTGAGATGGCAGGGAGTTAGACGTCCTCTGGTCTATCTTGGTCACAACATCAGCAAGCTGGCCAATCTGTCTCTCCATGTTCTTTATACTTGACTCAGTAGCCTGAACATGAGTGGCGGAATGCTGAGTCAGAGTCTTTAGCATCTCTTCAGTAGAAGCACCAGAGGTTTGGCCTTGAGCCCTATGTTGGTACGGGACTCTCTGCTGGTACTGTTGTTGTACAGGCTGTTGACCACCTTGTGGGTCACTCCATCTAAAACCTGGGTGGTCTCGCCCTCTCGGATTATAATTGGGCTGTCCACCAAACTGCGGTCTAGGGGGGCCGTACCCTCCTATAGCATTCACTTCAGCAGTACCTTTCTCTTGCAGCTGGGGACAAGTATCGGTATGGTGGAATTGATCAGAACAAAGCCCACATGCCTTGACTTGTTGAGGGGTGTTCTGGTTCGCCATCCTCTTCACCATCTCTTTCAGCTCGGCTAACTCAGTCAACACTGGGCTAGGTCCTGCAGGGGTCACAGCATTGACCGCCTTCCTTTGGTCTGTCTTCCCAAAACTCCTGGTGCTCTCACTCATCTCCTGGAATCTCTCTATGGCTGCATCCGGTGTCAGATTCAGAATGCTTCCACCGCAAGCAGCGTCAACCATCCTTCTCTCTTGGTCCAGCAGACCATTGTGTAAATAGAGGACAGGGTCCTGCTTGGCGTATCCGTGGAATGGGCAGCTAGAGCAAAGCCTCTTGTACCTCTCAAGATAATCATACAGCGTCTCATCACCAGCCTGCTCAATATTGGCAATTGCCTTTTTCAAGGCATTCACCTTCTTCGTTGGAAAGTACTTGTCCAGGAACGCCTTGTGTACTTTATTTCAGGTATCTATGGTTCCTGGTGGCAAGTGATAGTACCAGTCGCTTGCAGAGTCTAGCAGGGAGAAACCAAAAGCTCTCATCTTGATTTGGTCTTCCGTCACGTTCCTGGGCTTCATAGTCATGCAGACATTGTGGAACTTGCCCAGGTGAGAGATCGGGTCTTCTCCACTCAAACCGTGGAACTTCGGGAGATAAGCAACAACTCCAGACGTCAGCTCAAAATTCACCCCTTCGCCAAGTGCAGGGATGATAACAGCCAGGGGTTGCGCTCCAATATTCGGCTCAGTAAGCTCTCTCAGAGTGCCAGCCATTGCGACAGCGGGGATGTTAATTGTCTCAGCCTCAACTATCTCAACTTTTTCTTCTTCTTCTCCTTGATCGCGTAGGTTCGCAAGGAATGATCTGTCGATTTCTGGATCAAAAGATACGAGAGGAGAGTCAGTAGAACGAGTGTCGACCATAAGATAGGTCTCCACCAAAAATCAATCACAAAAACACACAACAAAAACAGAAAACCTCTCCGGCAACGGCGCCAAATTTGACGGGGCTAAAAGTGCACAAGCAAATATCGTTGATTAGCCTTATCAAAGTAAAAAGTCCTAACAGACCTACTAAACAGATGTATAGTAAGCAAACAAGGGTCGAACCCACAGGGAAGATCTGATGCAGTATGAAATCGTGAATGACAAGTAACAAGCAAGGGGGAGTTTAGTTATCAAGAAAGAACAAAGCAAGCAAAGCAAACAAGTTTGGTTGAGTAGAGAAAATATAATGGGGAAAGTAGTCCTACTAGAGCGAGATCCACAATACAGAGATATAATTTAATCACAGAAATCTATTAAATCCAAGTTCTTTTATTATCCTTATAGTTGTTCCCACCCTGATCTTAAGCACTATCGATTCTCACAGTTGTCGATAGACTTATTACTATGCCAATGATAAAGCACCACCGATTCTCACAGTTGTCGGTATACTTTACCACCAACAAAGCAATAGCAATACACACAAGGATATAGGATACATGCAAATAGAAAGACACCTTACTATTTAACATGCAACTGATTCTCACTCACGATTGTACGCTCGGAACCCCCTATACGCACAATCGTGTATGCCACTAGATATGCACTCGGAACCCCTATATGCAATCCTAACAATTGATAAAAAAATATTCAACCTAGTTGATCAGGCTATGAAGAATAACAAGAAATCAATAATCAATATAACCAAGAGAATCAAACCAACATTTATAAGGATAAGAACAAGGAATAGAAATCTCACAAACACATCAACTGTATTGCTTCAATCGTCTAGTAGAACAAAGGGAAGTTAGTTCTCCATTCAAACGAGAATGAAAACTAAGGGAAAAATAGCGTCTGATGTAAAGTAGTAACGAGTTGTAGCAGTCTATGCCTCTTAACCTAGAAAGAGGGCTTAAATAGTCTCAGGAAAACTAGGTTAAAACTAACGAAAATAATAAAGGAAACAAAAATAATAAAATAACAAATTCTGAACGAAATAAAAGGAAATAAATGTCTCTGGGTGCACGGCATTTAACACAGCCACCGCGGGGCGTCAGGCTCTCCACCGCGGGGTGATGGCTTCCTCTGGCGCGGGGCGTCCGTCTTCTCTGGGAGTCACCGCCGGGCCGCGGTGATTCTGGCGCGGGGCGGTGAGCTCGCTCACTCTCTTCTCCAGCTCCTCTTCTCTTCTTCTGCTGCTCTTCATCTAAGCTGTAAATCCTGGGATATCTTCGCTTCTCTCCATAACTTCAGGGATCACAGACTTAGCTCCAAAACTCATCCAAAACTCCTCTAAATCATGCTAATAATTGCTAGTAAAGGTGTATGAAATAACACCTATCACGCCTCAGAAGGGGGTCCGGCGTCGGCGGGGTTCGATCGGAGCGGGGGCTCAGTGCGGAGCGTGGGCTCGAATGCTCGGTCGGAGCGGGAGGTTATGGTTCAGACCATGGCGGGGCATCTCGCCGTAGGAGGCGTGGGGGTGCGCGGCGGAGTCCGTCAGGGGCTTTATCTTCCTGCCGCCGGAGGTTTTGGGAGCAGCGATGATGCTGCCTGAGCCTCCTCGGCTTCGAGGGTTAGAGTTAGGGTTTCAGATGAGAGATCATTTCAATTTCAAAAACCAGGTTTACGGCGGCCTCTATTTGGGTAGACGAAGTTGGTTCGGGCCTTGAGGCCGCGCAAGGCACGGGCGGCGCAGTCGTAGGCGGCTTCATCGGCGGTGTCGAAGGTGCCCAACCAGCAACGCTCCTTGGAGAGTGGGTCGTGTATCTCGGCGGCGTAGCGGCCCCAGGGGCGGCGGCGGACTCCCCGATAACGCATGGCGGCGACGGCGCTGGTGGCGTTGTCTTTGAGAGGGTGCTTGGCGGCGACGGGCTTCCTGGTGTGGTGGTCCGGTGGTACGGTTTGGGGTTGGGCGTGGGCGACGCCGTTGAGACGCGTTAGGGCTTCTTCCATGAATTCGATCTGAGTGTTGGTTTTGGGAATTTGGTTTGTGATGTAGAGTTTTGGTTTTGGTCTATAACTCTGTTTTGTGATACTGGATCTTTTGTAAATTCTTTGGAACAACTCAGTGGAGAAATTTGGATCTAGTTTGAGAGGCGGGATTGGGAGGCGGAGGCATGTTTCAGGAGCGGCGGCGGTGGGGGCTCGGTGCAGAGCGGGGTGTCGGCCGGAGCGGCGGGGGTAAGGGCTCGGTCGGAGCGGCGGGGATAAGGGGCTCGGTCGGAGCGGCGGGGGTAAGGGCTCGGTCGGAGCGGCGGGGTAAGGGCTCTCTCCGACTCCCCAGCCAAAAGCTAGGGCCGGCGAGGAGCTCGCATGGAACGATTATCCTTTTCAATTAAGATTACATTAAATGAACAATAATAAAGTAAAAATAGTCACCACACAGCTTTTATAACACCTTGGAGTACATCTGACTGGATTTTTTTTTCAACTAGTCACTTTCTACAAACTTATTTCTGATTTATGCACGAAAACTTATCGTACACCCCCTTTTCTAATCTGGCCCTAGGCATGGACTGCATCGTGAAGGCAATGGTGATCCGCAAGTGGGATGCCATCACCTTGCAAAAACATTATATAAGCACAGACTATATCCTAGCCGACCATACGGTAATAAAAAAAAATGCACCTAGGGCCAACCCCACTTTTAAAATGCCTTAACGACTAACCTTTTTGAACGTTTGTCGCAGGGAGGCGCGATCCACTGCGTAGAGAGGGCCAACATCAGCCACTGTTTCGCCGGCAAACTCTTGGTGGGAGAGGTCTACGCCATTAGTCGGTTCACCGTTGCACCGCCGAAACCTTCTTATCGGCTCCGCAGCGGTGACCTGTTCGTGATCCAACTCGAAGGCAGCACTGTTGTGAGGCGTCTTGACTGAAGGCTTCGATAGGTCTCCACTCCAGCTGGTCCCGGTTCAAGACATCGAGTTCAACGGTTCCAAATTCCTTATAGGTCAGTCATGCTTCAATTATACTCTGCTCCATATTATCCTTAACTACACCAAAAAAGTTGTACATAAATATCAGCGGTTGGTTAGGAATGGTAAACAAAACAATCTCAGGTCCAAAACAACAGCAAACTGAGAGTGAAAATGCCCTACACTAATTGCACCAGACAAAATTCAAATCGGAAACAAATTAGCTCCAAGGACTAAATTATGAACTTAAAGGTGACGACTCAGAGCGACAAAGTGAGAGGGGGAAGTCTTGATTCGAAACAAAACAACGAACTCAAAATGTCGAGGAATGAGAGTGCATAGAACAGACGGATCAAATAAACAAGATACACATCATTAACCATGAGAAGCTACAAGCAAAAACATTCCTAGCTCCTGTAATGATGCTAAGGGAGCTGGCCAGGAGAATAAGAGCTTTAGGATAGTGCTTCATGTAATATAAAGAACATATAATCAATAATAATTCTACAACGTATATATTAAAACATACTGTAGGAATAATCTATCTATATACGAAACTATATCCAAACTCCAACTTTAACAAAACCATTTCCTAAATAAAAACAATAGCAGCTATAGCATAGTCCTAATAATAAACACACATTATATTCTGCAATAACATCAATTAGCAAGTGCCTGAGATGGTGGTGACCTAACAGATTTCTCCTCCAAGATTCTACTTATCAACAACCTCCCACAAAATCATTGTAGCAAAATTTGCAGATCCATCTCAGATGTGTCACAAGATGTTAAATTTGATTGTACTAAATCCCTAATTTCTATTGGTAACAAACAAAATCATTGATTTAAAACAGCAGATTTGCTTCAAAAATTACAAATCAGAGAAATAGATGGAGGATACAACTATCTGAACTCTGAAAGCATAACATAAGGCAAAATTGGTAACAAACAAAATACAAACACCGGGTTTCTGGTAAGAGAAAAGCATGTGAATTCCCTCTGATATACGGAGGAAAAATAAGAAGAAGAAAAGAGGCACAAACCAAATACATTGCATGCGACCTTGATGACTTCAATTTTTACAGATGCCAAAGAAGACCAATGAATGACAGCGAAGTGAGACATTAGGTAGACATCATGTTTTGCGGAGGCACAAACCAAGTTCTTTAACTGCAAAAAGTTCAACAACTGTGTGTCATAGGTTAAGCTATACACAAAGAGGGTCATTTTTCTTCAACTAACTAGAGCTGACTTAAAATGTGCAAGAGAAACAAACTTTTGTCTGACTGAACACAGAAATAGACAATCTATCCACAGTGTATTCTGTTTCATACATCAATAGATTATGCATGAACTACCCCAAACCTGTGTGTGTGTGTAGGAGAGAGGGAGATAGAGAGGCTGAAAGAGTAAAACTCAAATAATTCTGGTTTACTCACAACACATTCCATGGTTGTGCGCCAACCTTGCATTGATGATAAGCCATATGAACCCTAAAATTTTCACCGCCTTCCGAGAACTTCTCAGGCTTGGGACTGCTTAGATATATTCCCATCTGAAATTGAAACGAGAAGCAAAAGTCAAGATTTCCCCATCAATTTTAGGAAGCGGAGACCCAAAACACTTTGAAGAACAAAGAAACCCAAAACCAAACCCAATGGCTTACACTGATCGCTTAGGTAAACCTTAAATTGGACCAATTTGCAGAATTCTCAATCAATTACAAATCCTGGATCATTATCTAGGCACCAAGGTGGCAAGGTAGATAAATCCGGAATGATTGAGATCCGGTGATGTCGGCCCCCTCCGTTCGCTTATCTCCTCCCGTCTGTCAAGTTCCAGGAGCGGCGAGAATAGGGTCGAATGGATGTAGGAGGAATTGGGGATAGGGGTGAGTGGTGGAGCCTGGGATCTGGGTTGCCCATCTGTCACCGAAGGAGGAGAGAGATGGAAGATGTGCAATTTGTGTTAAAAAAACCCTAGGGCTGAATTTCTTAGAGTTATAGAAAAAAACCTATGTCAGTGCTCTGCCTCCGATTTAGTTCATTATATAAATTTTATAATATTACATATTTAAATAAGAGGAAAACTAAACCAAATAGAAAATATTACACTTTTGATTAACTTAATGAAACACATATGGAACTAAAAAAAAGTAGTCATAATTTTTTTTCTCTTACGTAGTTTGTGTTTATGTAGCTGTATATTTATCTAGAAATTTAAAATTGTCTAAAGATATGTATATGAATACATATAATATAATGAATAATGAATAATTTAGTTGTATTGTAATCATATAATAATATAAATTTAAAATTTATTAATATACTAATCACCAATAATAATTAAAGAATAAATGTGTTATGGAACTTAGTTTATATTGTCTAATATAAGGAAAGGTATGTACTATATCAATATTAAACTTTGAGATGTAAACATATGTATATGAATGTATATAATATAATGAATAATTTAATTGTATTGTAATCATTTAATAATATAATTTTATTAATATACTAATCACCAATAAAAATTATAGAATAAATGTGTTATGGAACTTAGCTTATATTATCTAATATAAGCAAAAGGATGTACTATATCGATATTCAACTTTGTTTTTTTTTTTCATCCAAAACAAATACGTCCACACCGCATTTTATATTTGCAATGTGGTGCGCATACAAAAGTGAAATATTTTTAATTATGTTCCATTCTATGCGTAGACATTGACTTATTCCATGCCTTCTGAATGTAATGTCACTAGGTTCAGTAATACAATGTTAATTACCTATCCGCTAATGTTTCTCCTTTCTGCCAGATGTTATAGGTTGCCCTATTAATATTTGGACCGTGCGAACCACTCTTACAGGTGCTCAACTACTGGAGTTCCACCTCATGAACGAAAGGTACAATTTACATGTCGCTCTTCATGCCATCCGTCGTATACATCGCGCATATGTTTCACTTACCCTGCGTTTGGCCTCTTGTGATACGCACAGGGGAAACATGATCAAGGTCTCCATGTGGGGCAGCATAGGCGAAGACTTCCTTCAACGCAACAAGCGGGCCAAGACCCCATTCATAGTTGCTTTGGCCTCCATGAACGTGCGACAATGGAATGGTACTATAGCCTTTTTCAATTATTGTCCTTTTTGAAGCCTACACACCAAACAACTTTAAGCCATTTGATTGATGCATGCGCAGGTGATGTCTATTTGTCCACCACCTCGGCCACGATGCTGTATGACACGGAGGACATACCTGCTATCAAGCAATTAAGGCATGAAATGAGGTACATGTTTGGACTACACGTATAGCTATATGCGCATGCAATTATAAATATGTTTCTAACCCACCGTATGCGACATCCCAGAAGGCTTCTAGGAAGGGAGCAGAAGGCTTTTCCCAAGAAGGTATCTGTAATATGGAATCTAATCAGGCTTCAATTTATGCCCATAAAAAGAAACACCCAGTGACAATGTTTTGTTGTTTTGTAGGACTCCATCACATTCAACATTGAGGCTAAGATTGAAAGGGTACTTCCTGAGAACAGTTGGAACTATCTTTCGTGCGGTGGACGTAACTGTAGGAAGGGGTTGACCCCTATTGGAGGCCAGTTCTATTGTACTTCATGTTGTAAGACGGCGGAGTTCCCTCTGGTGAGGTATGTGGTGCGACTTTGTACTTCATTTTTCTTCGCACGGGTATTGCTTCCCTTCTATTACCGGGCGGCCGGACAACCCATAGCAGGTTTCTAATCCCTATCGAGTTGCTTGATAATAGCATATGTGGTATTAAACAAAACACTCAGTTAGCACACCTGCTGCATGAAGTCAAGCTGATTATTTGGGATGAGGCTCCAATGACTCATAGAAATGCATTCGAGGCATTGAACAGAACATTGCAAGACATCCAAAGCATCAAACATGGCAACAACAAGCACAAGCTGTTTGGCGGTATTACAATTCTACTAGCCGGAGATTTCAGGCAAATATCACCAGTAATTACAAAAGGGAAACGACAAGACATCGTTCAGGCTTGCATCAGCAACTCACCTATTTGGAGCCATTGTCAGGTTCTCACGTTAAAAAAGAGCATGAGGATGAATGACCAGCAAGCCAATGGGGAGATTGACATCCAAAAAAAACAATTCAACAAATGGATTCAAAAGATCGGAGATGGAAATGCTGAAGCAATCGCGCTAGACAGTGAAGAGGAAGAAACATGGACTGAGATCCCACAAGAGTTCATAATCGGGCCAGGGACAAATCCGATTGCGCAGCTAATTGCCAAAGTCTTTCCAGATTTCATGGCAAACGAAACCAACCTGTCATACCTCCAAGACAGAGCTATTCTAACCCCTTTAAATGAAGATGCCGATCAGATAAACCGCTACATGTTCAACCGTCTGCACGGGCAAATGAGGACATACAAAAGCGCTGATGAAGTTTGCAAGGCATCTACCGATGTGGTTGAACAAGAGCATTTGTACCCACCCGAATTCTTGAACAGCCAAGATTTCCCTGGTATAGTTCCCTTACCTTTCCATACACTATGCCTAATCAGTTGTAAAATCATCAACTAACGAAAATAACATGGACTAAATTACAGGAATCCCACCCCACGCACTTGAATTGAAGGAAGGGTTGCCGGTGATGCTTCTAAGAAATGTAAACCCTTCACAAGGACTGTGCAACGGCACCCGTCTCATCATTACGCATTTAGGGGAGTGGGTAGTTGAGGCTGAGATTATTACTGGCACGTGCGTAGGAAACAAAGTCCTAATTCCTAGGATAACACTAAACGCCACCCAATCTAAATGGCCATTCGTCATGAAACGTCGTCAATTCCCACTAAAAGCTTGCTATGCTATGACTATCAATAAAAGCCAGGGGCAATCACTCAAGCATGTGGGGTTGTATTTACCAAGGCCAGTTTTCTATCACGGCCAGCTCTATGTGGCAGTCTCTCGAGTTACACACCCACAAGGACTCAGTGTCCTGTTACTACCAACGGGAAAAGAGCCAGCTAACTACACACAAAATATAGTTTTCAAAGAGGCATTGAAACACTTGGCCACCGAAATGAATGTAAGTACTACAACTCATTACGTAAAATATGTCCGGACCCACTAAACTCTATAAACGTGGCGTAAATGATCATCACATGGGATTATAATGTTACACAACACATACTTGATGCGCACTATATCTATCATAATATCACGCTTTCACCATAGCTGACTCAAATATATTTACTCATGTCCCAGGTCTAGCATCGTATGATACAACACATTACAGATAAGATTTGCCTATATTTTGAACATGTGATAGGAACACTATCCTACTTGTCTTGGACAAATCCTATTAAACCATCAACACGTGTCAGTTACATGGTACATCCATAAAAAATAAAAATAAACTCTTATTTATTGTATTAAAATTTTAAAAAATTACAAACAAGTCTTTGAATTTTTATTTGATCTTTAAAACTTATATTATTAATTTAATTTCACTGGGAGATTATATTGACATCAAATGTATAATTTGCCTATATAAGAAGGGAACTCCACTCCATGGATGTACCATGTAATTTTTTAACATTGTTCATATTCGGGATTGGATCGCCAAGAACATACCTTTGGCTGCTATGTCTTATATTGCAAATATGAGACATAGCAGCCGAAGGTATGTTCTTGGCGATCCAATCCCGAATATGAACAATGTTAATGTCATTTGATACCTTCCCTGTAGCAATGAAAGACCCGAAACGAATCAAAGCAA
Source organism: Rheum nobile (assembly GCA_027886185.1). Lineage (NCBI taxonomy): Eukaryota > Viridiplantae > Streptophyta > Magnoliopsida > Caryophyllales > Polygonaceae > Rheum > Rheum nobile. The sequence continues at coordinate 187,607 of WOAB01000734.1, read as the reverse complement.
TCTAACAGAGAAAGTATGTCAATAATAATTGTTCGTATTTCCCAAGGAATTTTTCAAATTTTATTAACACATTTAATAACAGTTAAATTATCGCCTTCAACAATGATATTTCTAATATTTAGGCGTAAGGCCTGACGGAGGCCCTCGATGAAGGTGTAAGCCTTAGTTTGAAGTATGTATGCGTTTGGAATTTGCTTTTTATCATTATGTATAACTTGTGATTGAATATCCCGAATGATAAAACCAATGTGAGATGTGAGATGTGAGATTGTTTCTCTTAGATCCATCAAAATTTAGCTTAAAAAATAAGAGGGGGGTTTCTTCCAAGTCAAAAGTTTGGACCTTTGAAAAGTTTTATTTTGCTTAGGTTTATTCAAATGAATGGAAGTCCATTCTCTGAAAGAAGTAATAGCGGAGTGAGCCGGGGACGCAACTGTGTTGGATGAAGATGGTATGAATAAGATATTATTTTTGTGGTTTCAAATATTCCACCATAAAAAATAAGTTAATTCAAGGTTAGAGGTGTTAGAAAGATGGAAAATATCCAAACTTTTTCGGAAAGTGTTCTCATTTGGAAGAGAGTAAGAGATCACAAGTTTTTGGTAGACTTGATTAAACATATCAAGTGTAAATTTGCAATTAAAAAGAAGATGGTTTGTGTCTTCATCCACTTCATTGCAGAGACTGCAATGAAAAGGAACTCGATTATAAAATCTATTTAAGCGGTCAGTAGTCAAAAGAAAATTCGAGTTTTTGTAAGAAAATTCTACATAAGAAAAAATTGAGTTTTTTTTTGAGTTTTTTTTTTTGGAAATCGATTGCTTTTTTCGTCTTCATGGGTCGTGTGAAATGGATGTAGGTCCACTTGCAGCGCATCTTGTTAATAATATTGTATGTGTATAAAACCAACCAACTAAAATGTGATAATTTGTAAGAAAAAAAAGAAGCATAAAACCACCCTTTATTGGCAAAAAAATCACCCCTAAAAAATTAACTTGTAATAAACCATCCTTTATTTGAATTCATTTGCAAGGAACCATCCCTCAATAAATGAAATGTCTAAACAATTTTTAAACTTAAAACCCCTCAATAAACGGTGGTTTAAGTTGTAATACGGTGGTTTCATATCCTGTTATATTAAATTCAGAAAAGACTTAAAATCCCTCAATAAACGACTCCTTATTTTTTTACTTTTAAGTCTACTAGAATGCAAGACACATGTACTTATTGATTTTGGCAAAGTGTAGTAACACGTGAGTATGGTAGTAAGGTCTTCACTTTTTTTACAAGTTTTTCATTTTTTTTTTTAAATCTAATAAAAACCAATACTTCAATGAAAAATAGCATAATCATGAAGCAACATCCGACACAATATTTTGCCAAAATGACTACTAACAGAAAGTTGTAATTGGCCTGGCATATTTCATATATATCTTAATTAAATACTACAAAATAGGCCAACAAGATGTAGTCATATATATCAATTGTTTAAAAAATAGGCCAATAAAGATGAGAGGTCTAATAAATTTCATGTTTGTCAAGAGTCTTCACATAAGTTAAAAAAATAAGGGGTGGCTTATGGAGGAGTTGCAAGTCTTTAATTTTTTTAGGGGTGGCCAATAAAAAGGGTGATTTATTGTAAGTTAATTTTTTGTAAGTTAATTTTTTATAAGGGGTGGCCAATAAAAAGGGGTGGTTGCAAATGAATTCAAATAAAGGGTGATTTATTGTAAGTTAATTTTTTAGGGGTGGTTTTTTGCCAACACAAATGGATAAAGGGTGGTTTTATTTTTTTAGAGGATCATAATCGGTTACATTTTTTTAGAGGATCACAATCGGTTACATAATGATTGATATATAAGCGGAAACTATAGACTGATATAAAATAATGTCCGAAGGACCAAATAATCAAATATGAACATTGATTTTGCTGCTTACATAAATAAAACAAGTACATTTTCAAGCATCCCTTGTTTTCAATATTTAGATGAACAAAAAAAATGAGTGATTTGACCCCATTAATACTTACTCCGTTTGATAATAAGTATCGTTTTAATTATTTATTTTGTTAAAAAATATTTGTTATTTTAAGATTTAGGTAATAATTTATTGATGAGTAATGAGGTATGTTAATGAAAATTACACATATTATCATTTTTATATAATTTTTTTTATATTTATTAGTTAGAAATGAGGTGAGTTATTATTACTGTATAGATTTTAGAAAAAAATTATAATATAATATTTTGGTTTAATGATTGTATTTTTTAATAATGTATCAAAAAACTAAAATGACAAGTATTATTAAATAGGTGAATTATCTTTTTTAATTTGTTAAAAACCAAAATTGTTTTTTAAAATAAAAGCAAGAGTTAAGGAAATGGATTTTAACTTTTAAGTCAATAGATTGAAATGGATTTTATGGACCAAAGGTCCAAAACACATACTACATTCATTGTATTCAATGTAATTTTTTTTAAAAAATCAGGGAGGGTCCCTATTTCCTTTAGATTGATGATGTATGAATCTGTAATTCTGGTCTAGTGGTTTGATACTAGACTCCCTTAAACGTTATATCAAGATGTCTTGAGTTCAATTCCTGTTGGAGGCGTGTATGGAGACACTGTTGTTGAAAGGAGTCTACCACTTCGTGTGCCAACAGTATTCCGATCTGAACGTAGAGCAGTTTTGGTCGATCGAACCAGACGATCAAGACCAAAAATAAAGAAGCAATAACAACTAACAACCAACCCACCCTTTAATTTAAAAATCTGACCCCAAGCAAATTCAATACTTTTTGACTTAGAATTTGACATGCCCCCACCCATCACCCAAGGCCCAAGCCAGGGGTGTGACTTGTGAGTTGTGAGTGCTGCTCAAGCTGAAAGATTAATGGTCTTTGCTTCTGGAATTGCCATCATGTTCCCAGTCAACTAAGTAGTCAACCCACCTCCAATTCCAAATCAAGATTCCCACCGCCACTATCAACAAAGTTGGCATCTTCAAATCATACCCTTCATTTTTCAGGTTCAAGTTATCTGAAATACCAAATTTGGCTGAAACAACTTCTAACAAGATGCATTATGGACTACAATTTAAGACAATCCTAACATCAAAATGCCAAACACCACCTATTAACTACTCTCAAGATCATCATGCTTCTTAATTCTTATCATGTAAATGTTATTCTCATCTGGATCCATATCCAAATCCAAAATCTGGGTTTGGCCACATCTCTCACCAAATTCTATTGCCCTTAACTGTTTTCCTTTGAAGGAAGGGAGTGGGCAAAGTTACAATTGCATAGAACAAGCCCATACCATAATGTACATTGTACACGGTGTTGAACTCATCCTGATCACATAAATCTGGTTGGCATGTATTCATTGATGTCAAGGGGCATGTTGTAGAACTCCTCGTTTCTCGGCTCTCCCTTCCTGTTCTGGAAGGGTATCCACCACGGTATCCCTCTATCGTTTGCTGCACCTCTCGGTTCCAACGTGTTGTCCAGCAGCATCCCCACAATCAGAGCCACCGTTGCAGGGGACGAGAAGATTGTATTTAGTATGTCATCAAACTACAACAACCATTGGAACACACATTCATCACAATATAAGTATGTCACTTTTGTATGTGGTATGAACTATAAGGGCCCGTTTGGTACTGATATCAAGGTGTCAGGTATGGATATGAGATATCAGGGTGTCAATGATATGAGAGTGATATTGAGTGTTATTTTGGTATCTGACAAATTAGACAATGGGCCGTGGGCCAACCCGGAGGCATGTGGGTACGTATGTGCGCGTATGAGCCTAGTACATAAATCCAGTGGGGTTCCATCATAAAACCAATTGGAAATAGGAGGAGTAGCCCATCAAACTTATATACTAGACAAGTTATGTCCTAACTTTAGAATCTTTAGATGTGGGATGATATTCTAACAATATCTCCCAGAAAATTGGTATATCAAATATATCACTCATACTCATATCCGATACCTTGATATCATTCATATTTTCATATCTTGATATCCATATCGATTTTGATACCCGATATCTCATATCTTTGGTATCAATACCAAACGAGTCCTAAAATCTATAAGGTGTAAGAGTTCGCGTACCCATCCACCATCGGTCTTGACTGGGCCATGATTATTAGACATTGTGTAGCTCCAGAAGTAGTAAGGAATTGATATTCCAAGGAAGAGAGTGAGTCCTAAGACATAATTGTTTCTCATGGAGTTGTGGTTTGTGAATTGAATGTATGAAATGCCAACTGCAGCTGTAAAGCAAGCAAAAAAAGTGTATCTTTGTGATGAATCAAGTATGGGCAATTTGTGTCACATAACATAACATAACAACTCACCAACTATTCCCCATAGAACACAGTATATAGCTGCAAATATGGGCAAAGGAATTGAAGCAAAAAATGCTCCAAATTTCCCTGAAATAAGGTAGAAAATGGAATCAGTAATCCTTGTGATGATGAATCAAGTAACACTGAGATTTCAAGACATGTATGTAGCGCACCGAATATAGAGAAGAAGATCATGAAAACCGTTGATATCTGAACTACTCGTCTACTCCCCACACGAGTCAATCCAAGAAGCCCGACATTTTCACTAAAAAAGCAAAGGAACCCAAGTTCAAGATTCTAAAATTATGATTTAACCAAAGATGGGAGATTCGGATATCCTTACACAGATGCAGTAGTGCCAACTGCAGCACCAAAGATCCCATCAAGTAGCAAGCTAACACCCTGAAAGTAGTACAGAGCAAATGCTCAAGATCACTGAATGAAATAAATACTTTTAACAACCAAATAAAAAGGAGCTCTCTTTATGTTACCTGCAAGCCAATGCTCCTGCTGAGCACGTGAGCTGGAGGAGGCGTCGCACCAGAAAGGCGGGAAGCTGCATAAAATGTTGCAGTAGACTGCACCAAGAAAATTACATAACCATCAAATTAGGAAATTGCAATGGCAATTTCTGTAGAAAAATGAAGTCAAATTAACCTCAGCTGATGTAACAAGAGCTGCACCCATCATTCCAAATACATCACCAGCTCTAAATATAGGAGCACCCCACTGGAAAGGATAAGGAATCTTTATCCTACATTGGTTAACCGCTTACATCAGGCTTTCATCAAACGCCGAAAATTGCTTCTAAATGCATAACAACAAGGAGATTGAATATACCATGGAGCCGAGGATATGAGGTTTGAATGATCAGTCCTGCAGCTTAGTTTTGTCACAGCTCTGACATGATTATAGGCACCAGAAACTGTCAAGACAGCAGCAAAAGCCCAGATAACCGCAATGCATAAGAGCAAAGTGTATCTTTCTACTGCTGATTCGTACCCATGAACGAATCGTTTAACATGCTGCAGAGGCATTGCACATGAATTATTCTCTTCTGTGACAACTGACAAGAAAATGTCAGAAATCTAAAATCTACTTACCTGTTGGGCTATAACCAGTAGAATTAGCATAGGCAGGCCAATCTCAACACAATTTGCCAGCTGTTTAACAAAGAAATGTAAACAGATGGTGTTTTAACAACTAAATTGGCATCAGAAGAAGTCATTAGTATAATTGAAGTGTAGTAGATACCTGTGGGAAGCCCCTTGTGAACAGACCAAGACCAACTAAGCTAACTACCGGTGTAACAACAACAGGACTGACGAACCTACAAAAGTTTCGGAAGGAGAGACGAATGAGAACCTCTTGCAAAAAATAAGGATAAGAAGATAGAAAACGACAAATGAAGTTTGGCCTGGTTTCATCACCTCATCAAAGAAGCCCATGCTTTGCCATACCCGAGAATAATGCTAATGAAGGAAGACACTATGAGAGATCCTTGTATTGTTCTGATGGTGTGAAGAAATCTCTACAACAACCAATTTGTCACAGTATTCTTAGGATGAAGCTAATGCAAGTCACTACAAAGTATGAACATACATTAGATTCATACCTCATGCTCAGAATGGAAAATCTTCTGATTGTAGTCACTAATGATGGAAGCAACTGGGATGATGAAAGCGTACGAAGGGCCCATTACCGTGGGAAGTCTAGATCCTATAAACGTCTGAAGAAGTGTATTGATCCCAGCCATAAACAGAAGTGACTGAATCACACGTGCCTTATCGCCCTGTTCAAAATTCGACAAAGATTTTCAGAATTCATAAATCCACATATTATTTGCCACATTTGCCATCAATTGAAGATTTGGATGAATAAGAACTCACATTATTCCCGCCCATAGAGGGCACGATGAGGCTTGCAATCAAGACGGTAGTTCCAAGCATCACAATGTAGTGTTGAAAAGCCAATACACATACTTGAGCTGTAGACAATCAAGGATACAATCATAAGTAAAACATACTAGATAAATGAATTTCAATTGCATAATGTCATTTTCTTTTCAAGTGTCAATCAGGAAAACACCAAAATAGTATTTGGTTATATACTTATATTAAGCAAACTTAATTCAATAGATCATTAAGGTTAAGCCAATCCAGATCCCAAGTCACTTAATTTTTCATGTCTTTTTCCTCTTCCTTAGTGTTGAGATATCATGAAGAGAAATTCAGTTAGATTCACAACATTTTTTTTTTCAGATCCATGAAGCAGAATCATTAGGAAAAAGTAGCAAAGCTCCCCAGATAACTCCAAACTACTACAACCACTTTTATGGAGGAAGAGGTCATTAAACAAAAAAGGGTCAACTTAATTTTAAAAACATAATCACCAAAAGACAAAGTCACACTAGCTCAAATAAAAACCCTGAAAGATAAAATGTTTTCTGCTACCAAATCACAGAATTGAAAGTGTCAGTGTCACAGAACAGAGAAAGAGACAGACGCCAAGAAGGGTTGGAGTGGATGCAGTAAGTGAGATTGAAAAGCTGCTCTTGAGGTGGAAAAAGTGGGCCCCTTGCAGCTCCCATTGGCATCCCCGGCGGTGGTCCGGGTGGTGGGGCCCCCACTTCTGGGGGAGGATGGTGGTCTCCGGTCTCTACCATCTCTCAGGCAACTGGGTTTCTCCTCTTTACAGATTTAACTGACAAAGAAAATAGCTAAGAATTGCTCCAATACTATAAAGAAGCAATCTTGAATCTTAGATCTCTATTGGTAAGTACACAGATATGGAAAAGGCTTGTTCAAGTTGTGGAGATAGCGTAGGAAGAGGATGAGTAGAGGGCGGTTGTTTAAAGAGCTCCAACTTCTAGGAACATGGCCGTTCTTAACAACTTCATCAAATTCCATTTATGACTTCATTAGCTCTGACATATTACCCATCTTGCCATCTGTCACTCACTGTTCTTACATGTTAGATGCACTGCACTTTTAGGTTTCATTGCTTACAAAGATTAATGCTTATTCATCTAAGAAAAACTGAGGTTTTTGTTTGATCATATTCCAATTAATTTCTTGTATCTGTAATAGTGGTTTGTATTTTAATAGGGTTTGGTCAATCATGCATTCCCTACTAACATCAGAAAGGGTAAAATGGGGAATGTAATACAAAATCTGTCAGTTTTGCCACCGACCAACCGTTGGATGCCAAAAATTATAAATTATAATTTCAGATTTCGCGCCTTTGTCACGTGACAACTCAACCCCCACGGTAAACATGGCCCGCCCCTACCGCCTTCTCAACTGCAATTTGCATGTTTACATAGTTTTTTTCTATTTTGGAGACTAAAGTACAAGTTTAGTACATCTTCTAAAAGAGATATACAGAACTATAACAAATTTACTTTAATAATTAGCTAAAAACTTTCATTACTTGTAGGTTGTAACGAAAGTATAACAAAAATTCATACGTATAGTCAAATTTCTATGAATTGATATATGGAAAAGACGATATTGATTTCACACTTCATTTTTGGTAGCTTCTTTGGATTTATGGGCAAGGACTATTTCATCCTACCTCAATCCATATGATGGGGCTCCATATTCGGAGCTTGCACCCACACAAACTGTCATGTGCAACCAGTCACAGCATTAACTTCAGCACTTCTCTCTAGCATATCTAGAATGCAATAATAGAAGTTGGGGCTATTCAAATGCAACATTAGTACATTACAAACATTAAAGAGTTTCACATCCAGATCAGGGTCAACGCAAAGCTAGTAGCTATACTCTCTTACATTTAGAAGTCCAGGAAACCAACATACAGACATGAAGTTTGAAGTTTACCTCCTCTGCTTCTGTCATTGATCATTCTGTAAGAGGATTCAAAACATGGCCAACAAAGAGCAGAACACCAGTCATGTCTTCTCGGATCAAGAACAAGAACGGGTGGTCGGCCACAAAGTCAACCTTACGTGCGAGACTGATGCTGCGCAGGTTCACCACAGCTGCTGAAGCAGCAGCTGCCTCGGTCCCTTCTTCGTTCACCTCAATGAAGGACTTCTGGAAGACGCTTGACACGAAGAGATTTTGACCCTCGGGCGAATCCACCATCTCAGTCAGTCCTCCATCTGTGAAGGGCAATGAAACCCCCAGTCCCTTCAGAGTCGAAGAAGCTTCAAACCCAAATGAGATCTTGAAACGCGGGAGTTTGAATTCGTTCACTTCAACTTTCTGAGAAGGCAGGTGGCGGTCTAAGAAGCCGCTCTGTGAGCATAGTTTCTCCACCAGGGTTGAGAGCCCGTCTTTTGCGTCGGGCAGGAGGATGTACATGGAGAACTGTCTTTTGTCTTCTCCCTTCTTGTAAGGAAGGCCCAGAACTTTGAAGCCTTCGAAAGTGCTGACAAACTGCTTCTTCTTGCTCGTCATGTAAGGAACTTTCACTGAAGTTCCTCCAAGAAGGTGGAAGTCACTCTCTTTTGTTTTTGATGCATCAAACTGCTCAGTCCATGCTCCTTTGAAATAGAGGGCGTTGGCAAAGATGAGCCGGGTAGTATGATCGACTGAACCTGGAGGAAGGACATCCTTGATGAGGCCACTGGTTTCCTTTTCAGCCCATGAGTTCACTTCAGAGGTAACTTCCACCGCCTTTCATCGCCAAATCAAAAACCAATAATGTTAGAATCAGTATATTTTACATATACAGTCATAGAGGTGCACACCTGCTATGATGCTATTTACTAAAATCTACAGCAAACAGAGCAGCTTAGTGATGGTTCTCTGACATCAGGCATTCAGAGCAACTTAGTGATCCTAGTGCACTGATAAATTTGATTAAAAGATGAAGTAGCCACTAGCATGTACTACCAAGAAGATATCTCAAGAGAAAAAACAATCTCATAAACCCTAGAACAAACCTTATCATACATTCTGCACCAATTTTCTTTCCCCTTTCCATCTGTTGAGAATTCGAGATTTCAAATCAAAGCTAAACATAACTAACAATCGCATCAATTTATACAGTAAGTACTACTTAGTGTGCAAAAGTCTCCACAAACGCGAACTGACATCAATCCATCAAACAATTTCAAAATCGCACGAGATAAATTAAGATGGATCCTGTGACCAAGCAAATTCAGCACCTCTAGGACTATGCAAAAGTCGTAATTTTGAGAAAGATCATGAAACCCTAAAATCGTTAACATACCAAATCCTAAGCAACAGAGCTCATTTTCAGCTACGGAGAATTTCAAAGAGTGAAGCGTACCTTATTCTGGAAATCGACTTGGCGAGAATCAGCCTTGTAGGAATTGTCCACAACCTGTTTGAAAGAAGGCTTGAGAGGGAGGGCCTGATCGACCCATACGCCGTTAGCGAAGGAGAGCTTGGGGCCGTCGACGGGGCTTCCGTCGGTGAAGATGACGGAGACAAGCTCCGAAGAGAGCGCGTTGACGTCGTCGGTGGACTTTGACTTGAGGAAGGATAGGAGCTGGTCAAGGGTTGGGCCCTTGGCGCCGGCGGCGATCAGGCTGACCACCACGTAGAGCGACAGCGGCGAAAACACCAGGTTCGATCCCTTCGCCTCGATCGAAGACAAGTGTCGAACGATCGCGAGGGACACGTCCGTCTGGTTGCTGATAGATTGTCTGAGATCCATGGTTAAGCGAGCTATGGTAGTAGCAATTGTCTTTCCTTTTTTATGATATTTTCGCTTTGGAGGTTCACGATGACAAGAGGTGGCAAACCTCAGAACGTATAGCCCACCGAGTCACCGACCTATATTAAATGCAGGAATTTTGTTCCAATCTACTCCCTTTTTAAAAATTTATTCTTAAATTAGACTTCAATTCAAATTTATTCTGAAAATAGGCTGATAGCTGTAGCTTTGGGGTAAGTCGATGTGCCGTATAGCGACTCATCAGAAATGAGTAGGGACGGTAATGGGGTGGGTTCGGGGCGGGGAGTACTCTCTCCGTCCCCGTCCCCGTTTTTTGCCCCAGTCCCCGTCCCCGAACGAAGAGTACTCTCTTCGTCCCCGTTTTGACCCCAGTCCCCGTCCCCGAACGGGGATCAAAATCTTTCCACGTCCCCGTCGGGGCCCCGCTCCCCGTCGGGGATCCCCGTCCCCGTTTCACTATACATAATTTTTTAAAATTTTATCTAAATTTATATATTATTACGATTTAGGGTATAAATAATTTGAGATTTATGGTTTAACGTCTAAAGGGTGCCAGGTTTAGGGACTAAACAATATAAAATTTAGGATTTAAGGTTAAGAAAATCACAAAAATATTGTATACGGCGGGGATCCCTGCAGGTTTCCCCGCCGGGGAAGGGGCGGGGAATAGGGTGGGGACCTCTATCCCCGCCCCGCTCCCCGTCCCCGCTCGTTTTTTTAAGTTTTCCCCCGCCCCCATCCTCGTTTATCCCCATTTAAATTCATCGTCCCCGTAGCGGGGATTCCCCACGGGGAATGGGAAATCTCCGCCCCGTTGCCATCCCTAGAAATGAGTCGATGTACGGCACAACGACTTTCACCGAAGCGGAATGGGTTATTAAAAAAAAAAGGTATGAGTCGTTGTACCGTACAACGACTCTTGTCTATATTTTATTTTTTTAATCATCGGATTTATTTCATACGTAAAAAAAAACATATGAGTCGATGTACGGTATAACGACTCATACAATTTTTTTTTCATTTATCGGTTTAATTTGGGAAATAAAAAAATTAAAAAAATCTGAGTCGTTGTACGATACAACGACTCATGCCTTTTATTTTATTTATTTTTCCCAAATTAAACCGATAAATAAAAAAATAATAAAAGGTATAAGTCGTTGTACCATACAACGACTTATACTTTTTTTAATAACCCAATCCGCTTCGTTTAAAGTCGTTGTACCATATAGCGACTTATTTTTTATGAGTCGCTATAAGGCACAACGACTTACCCCGAAGCTACTATGACTGCCTATTTTCAGCATAAGTTTGAATTCAAACCTAGTTCAAGAATAAGTTTCTGAAAAGTGCCTAGATTGGAAAAAAAATCAAAATGCAGAGGCAAATTAATTATCCTTTTATTTCTTACAATTACCCCCAATCAAAAAAAAACAAAGACTATAATAAAATAGGTGGAAATAATCTTAAAACTTAATTCATTTTTTTTCCATAAGAATCATTTTAGTAAAAAAGTTTTTATCATTATAGCCTTGTATAAAAAAAATGAATTTTAGATGATTTATTACTGAATTATAAAATAAATTATTGAAAATTATATATATTGATATATTTTATATAAATTATTTTTATTAAATAAATAAAAATAAGACGAGTAGTTATTTTGTTTATAAATTTTAATACAAATTTATCATATTTTAATTATTATATTTTTTATAGCTATTTCAAAAGTTAAAATTATTTAATTTTCAATAATAAGACGAGTAGATGAAAATCGATTTCTGAAAAAACGCTTCCCTCTGTAAACCCTCAAACCCTGAACAATGAAATGCCGCCGCCACCACCCCAGTAGCCCTCGATCTTCATCTCTGACTACAAGCTTAACCACTAAATCATCCTTCCTCTTGAAATTGATAATCTGCAAACTCACTCCAATGAAATCTGACCTTCCTTCTCCAGAGTGAAGGCGAGAGTTGGGGATAAAATCCAGATCCGAACTACCACCGAGCCTTCACCTCCGCGCCCAGATCCGAACCACCACCAAGCCACGACCAGGCCCTTGGTCGAGCCGTCTCGACCCGCCTCAACTATTCATCTCTCAACCAAACAAATCTAGAGATCTAGACCCCATTTACTTCTCTAATCCTACACAACTCCACCTTCATTCTGCGATGGAGTTAAAGTAGACTCGAAAACCCGAAAACTGAGCTTTTCGGTTGGGTCAATAAGTTTGAAGCAGATCTTTCGGGGCTCATCTCTCTGGCACCGCTCCGCATGACAAGGAGGTGGGAAGGATAGACGGTTAGTCAACCGAGGGGCTTGGCTCTAAGCGTCTCCATGTTGTCCGGTATCACCTCTCCCTTTTTCTCCTTCAAGGCTTCAACCTTTTGAAATGGCTTTCTGGCCTTAATACAACAAGAACAAATTGATCGAACAAACCATTGTGGGGTTGAGGAAACCAAACACATTGGTGATGCTAACTCTTTTGGTTACGAAAGAAGGAACTGAAAAACTGAAATCGCATCTTACCCGAACAAACTCTCAATATTCTGAGAGTGCATCCTAAGTGTAACAACATCCCCTTTCATTGGGGAAATATTATGAGAAATTCTTTGGACATTGCAAAAGGTAGAACAAGTATTGTTGAAAACACAGATTGAAAAAAAAAAAAAAAAAAGAGAACAACCATTAAAATTGAAATTTCACTCCCTGAACAAATCTTTATGGAGTTTTTACTCCAAGAACAATCTTCCACTGAAACCCTTGAGCACTGATTATGATCATTTTTCTCTGTGTGTTTTAACAATGAAATTCTAATGGATGTTTACCTATACGGTTTTACTGAATCTTATCTCTAAATTTGATATCTGCTCCAGGAACCTATATATCTCTTATCGATACAGGATTGTGTTTGACACTTTCAGTTTATGCCTCTTGCTGCTTGTTTTTCAAACAAATACGAAAAAGAAACCAATTTGATCCTTGCTGCTCGATCCTTGAGATACTGATAATTTTTTGACCAAGTCTAGAAATGTGAAACTTTTACATCTTGAGAAACATTCTTTGCTGATGTGTTGCTGATGATAGGTTGGTTTGAGATTGTTGTTTGGGCAAGAGATCGAGGACGTGGTTGTGTGATTCCTGATGGCTTCTAGAAACGGAGCGCGATTCAGGTATTACAGTTGCACTTCCAGAGTGTGTCTTCTAATCTGCTTTCCGGCTGTTGCTTCGCTGTGTTGATTTCTTCCAACCCTTGTTTGGGCCCTTCTCTTCCGTCTGCCTATTTTCTTGCTCATTTTGGTTTTGTTTGTTTTCTCTTCGAATGTATGTTGTTACTTTGTTTTTCTTAACCGTTTTTACGGCCTCTCGAGAATCTTTGTTTGATCTTCGAATTCTTACCTTATCAAAAAAAAAAGTCAAAATTAATAAACAGAGAGTATATATCTTAATGTTGTGCAGAATCCTCCTTTGCAAAATCCACCGTGTGTTTTAATAGAAAATCTGAAGACTTCGTTGCCACGCAAAACACACAAAGGTACCATGAACTGAAAATTATTCTTGTTCCACTAAAAATCATTCTGTTAGCATAAGGGATAAGATTCTCATGTAAGGAAAATTTCCCACTTAAATCACAAGAAATTGGAATATTTACTTGTCCCCTCATTTTAAGCTACAAATTCATTGTTATCTAGCCTCCTACACTTCAAACTCATCAGCAATCCTCAGATCAAAATAAAAAATCCACAATGGGTTGTAAGAATTCAACTAGCAATCACACCCACAATTCTCAGCACCTCCCAGAAGGCCTGTTTCCTGCATCAGTTCCAGAGCAAAGGATCAGCAAACACACAGACGCGTCGCTGAGGATTGCGTCCCATTTGGCGTTAACCGAGGCAGCGGACACCAACCTTGTCCTGTCACCGCTGCTCGTCTATAGAGTGCTGAGTCTGATCACAGCAGGGTCAGATGGCCAAACCCGAGCCCAGCTCATGTCGTTTCTGGGTTCGGATTCTGTTGATAGCCTCAATCAGGTTTCCTCAGAGTTGATCACAACAGTCCTCTTTGATGGTGGCAATGACCTGAAACTGGCCTTTGCAAATGGTGTCTGGATTGACCGTAGCCTTTCTCTCAAACCTGCTTTTGAGCATACAATAGAAACTATTTACAAGGCTGCTGCTACACCAGTTGATTTCAGGACTAAGGTAATGTAATTGAATAAGCATTAAGCAATAGTAATCTGTAAATGACATATGATTTGTTCCATACCAGGCAAATGAAGTGACCAGGGAAGTGAATTCATGGGCTGAGAAGAAGACGAATGGTTTGATCACACAACTCCTCCTTCCCGATTCGGTGGACACCAGAACAAGGATCATCTTCACCAACGCGCTGTATTTCAAAGGTCAGTGGAACCAGAAATTCGATCCATCAAGAACACACAGTTATGAGTTCCACCTCCTAACCGGAGAATCTCTGCAAGCGCCCTTCATGATGATGCCTGGCCCAGCTACAAAACAATTCATAGCCTCTTTCAACGGCTTCAAGGTGTGCCGACTCCCATACAAACCCTCTGACAAGCGCCAAATCTCCATGTACTTGTTCCTCTCAGATGCGAAAGACGGGTTGCCAGCCATGTTGAAAAGGGTAGCCAGTTCGCCTGGTTTCTTGGACCGGCACCTTCCAACCAAGCAAGTGGATGTAGGGCTGTTCATGATACCAAAGTTCAAGACATCATTTGGGACTGAAATCTCCAGGGCACTAAAGCAGTTGGGAGTAGGAATGCCTTTTAGTACTGGAGGTTTGACTGGAATGGTAGAGTCTGAGATTGTGGGGAGAGGCCTCTTCGTGTCCAGCGTTTTCCACAAGGCGTGTATCCAAGTAAACGAGGACGGCACAGAGGCTGCAGCTGCTACAGTCAGCACGGTGGTTCTCAAGTCATTGAGTATGCCAGAGACGGTGGATTTTGTAGCGGATCATCCATTTATGTTCTTCATCAGAGAAGACAGAAGCGGGGCTGTGCTGTTTGTTGGACATGTCTTGAACCCCCTTCTAGCATCCACTGGCAATTCCTAGGCATTCAGTAGCATGGTTCATCCTTATAAATAAATTACATTTCATGAATGATGGCAGGGCAAAAAATGTAATGGATCAGTGGAATAAGATTATGTGAGCCGCAGTCTAACCTGAACCCAGCTAGCACAGCTTTTTGCAGCCTACACATATCTGAAATACACATGAAATTTTAGCAATAATAGTCTTCTGAGGTAAGCTGATAAGATCACAAAAGAGATGGCCAGGTATATAAGGGACAAAAAAAGATACCAGCTTTGAAGTTATAACCTTACAGGAAATATTCACAATCAATACTGCAACTGTAACAAAAAGACAGGAAGTAACAAGCAGATTTTTTATAATGAAATTTCTGTACATGAGACTACCATTTAACATCTAATGTCAAGGCCTGAGGAGGGATGAGGGATGTTAGGAATTCAGTCAAAGAAACATTCAACAAGATATTACTCCATGCAGCTGTATCTACAGCTATGAAGGGCCTAACATTCTTAATTTCCAACGGATTCAATCTATCACCATCTAATCTGGCCATCACGTCGAACCACACAAGCTCAAGATCAGGCTTTGTTCTCCACTCAGCAGCTTTGGCCCACACAATGTCATCGTCCCTAACATCCCTTTCCAGTTTCACACGGAAGGCAACCATGGTTGATGCTTTCACATTAGCTTTAACAGTACTCGAAAATTGTTTTCCACTTTTATGTATGCTCTCTCCTAAAAGCCTCCCCAAAAGCTTCTCCATAGTAGCAGTTGTTGAAGTCAGGGAGTCGATAGGACAATGGAGCTCTCTAGGCATGGACTTGGGGTAACATTTCTTAAGACTCAGCTCAACTGTCTCTTCTGATAACAAGTTTGCTTCAACTGAAGAACCCGAGTTCTCCATTCTGTATGCAATGAAGGAAGCTGGTCCTGATATGTGTACTGGAAGTAATGGTATGCAAAGTAAGTCTTCGAAGGGGAAATAATCAATTCTTCCTTTGTAGCCACCCGGACTTCCATCATGTAAACCACTACATGATCCATGGAGCAATGAGATTTCCTGCGCTCCTATTATTTGTACTGTGATGCCTTCTCCAACAAGTACACGTTTCAGACCAGCTAGTGTAGTGTTCTGCTGCAGATCATAACAAAACCAAGAAGGTTAAATATCCAAGAAAATACTGGTTAATGTGAGTTCAGAATTGTGCATATGTTCATATACACAATACAATAAAATATTGAGGCATTTGCACTGGTAAGCATATCCAAGAAAATACTGGTTAATGTGAGTTCAGAATTGTAAGCATGTCCAACATATATGTCGAATTTATACATAACCAAGCACTGACGTGCATAATCAAGAAATACAAAATTGAGGCATTTGCACTGGTACTCAGTGGACAGCTATTCCAATGTAAGAAAGATTGAATTTGTTCAAATAGTGATTGAAGAATAGAAGAAGCGAGATACAGACCACAGAATTCTGAGCCAAAATATAGGGATCAAAAGCTTGCGGTGCTTAAAGACAGTGAACCCCTTCTAACACTCACTAATCAGACTATGGTAAACCACCGGCAATTATAAACCTAAAAGACACAAATGATAGGCAGATGACAAGCCGATTGGTGATAGATTGGGTTAGATTTGGATGATGATCTACCTATTCCGGAACTTGATCACTCATTTACCTGCTTCTTCCTTAAAATTTTCATTTCTATATATGCATACTAGAGAACTTACTGCAATTGGGTTTTCTATTGATGTAAACTTGTCCATTTTACATATTATAATTCAGTTTGTTACGTGTTCGTATGCTGTACTTTAGTTAAATTTGATATATGGATTAATTCACAGAGCGTAGTCTGTATATGTTAATTAGAGCATTGAGATTAGATGAACCATTTAACATCTGATTCAATAGCTGATGATGCACGGACCATGGATGGGATAGGGGTGGGATGCTTAATGAATAAAAGGTGGATTAAGAGGAGAGGGTGAACTTAAGTCTTGACTGATGGGTGTGGGTAATGTTCCACAGGAAAGAGCAGGATCCAATCTAATAATCTATTCTTATACCTTGTATCTTCACTAAAGACTTGCTAGTAAATTTGATAGGAAAGCAGCTCACATCCTCACTAAACATCATAGTTTGGCTCACCTACAAAGAAAAGAATAAGAACTCCACACACCCCATATTTGATCTCACATAATTTTTTCTTCAACAAAGCCTAGTAGACTAGTAGTGGCCAATAGAGAGAGTTCCCCATCTGAAATACCTATTCAAGCTGCAATTAAGTTGGGTTGTTGAGACATGCCTAATGATTCTAAGCTTCAAAAACTATATGAACATCAACATTAAGCTCTTAAATAATCTCAATTCTAATTCAAGCTTCTTTTGGTAGGCTCCAGCTCATTCTTCAGTGTTATGATTGTACTTATAAACCCACCACAATAGATATAGCACTATTTGAAAACTTGCACCAGCAGCCTATTACCTGTCTTAAGACCTGAGGTTAAAATAAAGAACTTGTGCTTTCTAAGTTTATGCATCACTCACCTTGAGATTCAATCCCTAAGCTGGATTAAATTATTGTCTATGATCTTCATATGAATTGCTGAATCATGCTATTCCCGAAATTGTCACCACATAACGTTCACCAGTTACCAAATCCAAGCACAACCCAGTTAAAAGGTTGCTTTAAACAATACAAATTCAAGACAAATCCTGAAAATGTGATGCAATTGGACCTACCTATAACATACTTTCAGTCTTTGATACTCAACTTGGGAGAAAATAATAGAATCGGATCCTTAAGCCCTACCATACAATTAGAATGCGAAAAACTACAGCCAAATACTATCATAAAGAGAACAGCAGTTATATATATAGCAAATCGTTCAAGAAAACAAATTAGGTAAGACAGATTTAAGCTTTACCGGAAACTGCAAAGACGTGCGATCCTCTCCTAGGAGAAGTAATTCAACTGGACCTTCCACTTCAAGTGGACCAAGATCAGCCACTGAACTAACTCGCTGAACTAACCGCGAGAAGTTGCTGCTTTGTATCTGCCCTTCGAAACTTCTCCAAGCACCCAACTTCTCCGAATACCTAAACATCAAATCCCTTTTCCCGATCGGAAACCGAAACTCATACCTTCGAAGATTAGCATATCTAGCTTTCTCCAACTCCAAAACCCTAATTGTTTCCAAATCCCACTTCCTCCGTTCTGCAATCACCTTCAAGACATCCTAATTGCACCGAAATATAAATACACATTTAACCATAAGAAAACAAGAAAGAAAGACAACTGATCAGGAGGAAAAAGAAATTGCAATTGCGAGGATTCGTAAGGAAGGGATCTGGAAAGCTACCTGCAAGAAATTGGGAGGATGAGGACTCGAATCCGATTCAGCTAAGCTGCTTTCGATGGAAGAATTTATGACGAATGAGATGTTGAAGGCGGAGACAAGCAATTGTGTTTGGAAGAGAACGAGCACGATTAAGAAGTGGAAGAAGAAGAAGAGAGGGCGAGGTCGAGGTCGAATCATGGCTATTTGGTTAGGTTTATTGCAAGTTCAATTCAACGACAGTTGGAACATGAGATTTTACCAGCGCTCTCCTCGGTGCTTGCTTTCTCAACCGAATCAAACCATTTTTAATTGCTTTTGTTTTCTTTTTTGGGGGGGAGGGGAAGGACAAAAAAAAGGAAAAAGAAAAGAATGAGGGAACTAAGGGCCTGTACTTGGGCCTTCTCTTCTTCTGGGCTTTATTCTTTATTCATAGCTAAACAATTTGTTTTTTTAGTACTCATAGTTAAATATATAAATCAAAATTTCTATATAACATACAAATACGTAACTGAATGTAAAACAATATATCAAAATTAAGACATTACAAATCTAAATAACATAATTCGAATATAAAAAGTTGTATCCACTTGAGTACCAAAATAAATATTATATCCACCTTATCAGGATTAAATTACAAATTATTTTAATATAATAATTTAACTAATCACTTAAAAAATAAAATAATTCTTACCTCATTCAAGTTAAAACAGGCCAACATAATATTCATAAAACTCTCAAATCCACTACTAACATTCAAACTTAAACACCTAATTTTAATGCATATATTGAATTTTTCATACTTATTGTAATGTTTTTTCCCATAAATCTAAACGACTACTTTTCAATTTTGACGTTACAAACCCAATTTAGTTCTAAAATCCTTCAATTGTTTTTGTGTAAATCGGAATAATTTATAAAATTAAAATCAACGAATAGTCATCAACTATCAAATTCAATATAGGGAGAAAACCAAGTTAATGGAAGATTATTTGGCAGGATAAGTTTGTCGCAAACGTTATCTTAGAAATGTAACTAATTTGAAAAATGTATAACATATTCCTATATTAAATTGTTTGTAATAAATTATAATTAATGTGTCCCTTAAGAAAAAATATTATCAATAAAAGTATACATTTTGGAAGAAGTAATTAAGAAGAGGATTAAAACATGAAAAAGTTACCATCGAATTGCAACATCAAGAAACTGAAAAATTCATTATACTAATTGGTGATATACTTATATCAATAATAATTATGTCAACCTTAGTAACGTTCGGGTCATTCAAACTCACTTGGACATCAACTTTGACAGGAAAAAATATATTGAAAAACGCTTGCATGGTCGTTCAAACTCACTTGCACATAGCTTTTATACAGAAATTTATTTCATTTTATAGAGAAATGAACTCATTTAAGATATTAGATTAAAACATTAGTTCAATTTATAGTAATGTATTTTGTTGTGACTGTTACATCTTCATTACATGTTTCTAATATCAATTAATCACATTTAAATTATAGATCATAATTTCTGTTTTCATATTTCAAACTCCTAATTGATTAGAGGCTGATTTAATGTAGATGACAAATGAATGTGACCATAAAGAGAAATTTTACCTCTATATAAAGGTCATACGGATAAAAGACATTTATTCCAAAAAATAAGAGATCTCAATCCACATCTCCATTTTCTTATGATTTTCTTACACCTTATTCCTATCATTGCTTGTATTAGATCTTTATATGGTTAGTTTATTAATACTATTTTATAAGTTGTAATTGACATTTTGTAAGTTTTGTTGTTCCCCATTTTATGAATTGGAATTTGAATTGATATTTGTGTATTTTTTTGTTGATATTTTATTCAATGACAAGTATAATCTCAATCTCTTGAGCACATTATCACAATCTTCCTGGATTATTGATGCTTATTCACATGAGCCAAATTGAAAGCTTAAGCTATTTTATTAGCTCTGTTCTTTTTTCATTACACTTTTTCACATAAATTATTTAGCTTCAAGCCATAGTGATAATATTTAATTAATTATTTTTTTAAATTTTTTGTATAATAATAACTAATCCAATTATTACTACTCTTTAACAACTTTAAAACTAAAAATCTACATTTGACAAATGTAGATTTTTAGGTGGTTTTGCATTCCCTAAGGTCATTTTCTACCGGTATCACAAAGTTGTATATGTGATCAATTGATAAGCTTCTATTATTAAAGAAAAGAGCAATATATTTTTATTCTTAAATGAGAAAGTTTTAACTAATCGCTAAATTATTTACATGGCTACATGTAATAACTATAATTAATTTACTAAAGTGACAAGAATAATTGAGATCATGAGTATATTTAGATTATCGTGATCGATGGTATTATCCACTACAAATGAAGGGTATTTTTACAATATATGTACTAAGAAAAGGCTAAATTTAACTTATATTATAATATTATTTAATTATCTAAAATTTTGATGCTAAGAGATTCATTTTTGCTTGCTATATGTTTACTACATACTCCATAGGAGTACAAGTTTGTATTTGTATATATACATAATTGATCATTAATGATTGTTATAATATCCTCTATCTTTGTGACTCATTTGTTACTTTTGAAACATGTAACCTCTTTTAATAATAGATATAATTAATAAAAACTATGATCATAACTTATTAACAACATTCTATATGTTAATTAATTGTCGTATAACTTAATCGTTCGATAATCCTTTCAAATGCATTTTCATATGTAAAAAAAAATTATTTTGTAAATGGTGTGGATAATATGAAGACATACAAAATCAAATATAATAGATCATGACCTACTAAAGCTTATTACTATGTGCAATCAAAGTGAGACAATGCTATCACGAGTAAATAAATTTCTTAGTTTCATACGATATTTCAGATTCATCTAAGAGTTGCAGATAAGATGTTTCATCTACTTAAAACCATTTTAAACATGGTGATTGACAAAATAAGAAGACAACATATTCTAAATTGTTATTTTTTCTCTAGAATAGCATCTAAGTGTGTCTTTGTCCACAAAGATGACAAATTCCTCAGCTTAGCTTGGTGAATAAAAGTGAGTTGTTATTTGTGTATCTGCCATACTAAAATGTTCAAATTTATGTGAATGTTTGCGTTGTTAAAGATGAAAATATTTAGAATAAATTATTAATTTCCTTTTCTCATTTAAAAACAGAAAAAATCAATAAAATTAATATATATAATCTATGACTCATGCATAGCACAGATATGTCCTCTAGTATCTTCATAAAAAGGAGGATATAAGAACCTTTATATTTATGGGAATAACTTATTCCAATAAATGCCTCATTTCCAAACTTTTTAACTAACCAAACATGAGAATCAGTCAATCAGATTAACTCAATCTTAAACCCATTCCTTATAGCTAAGGTATGCCACCAAACAACGCTAAATAATGTTCTACTTGATGCATTCAGCAGGTTAAGGGAAGCCGATAAAGTCACAAACAAAATCACACTTCCATACATTTAAGAAGGTAAGTACCATTTATAGGAATGGTTAACCCATGAACTAAAAAGAGCTATAAAGATGCAATTACATAGAAGAATGAAGAGACAGCCACCGATAGGTGGGGCTTGCAGCAGTTGCAATTCTTCACACAAAAATAACAGGCCTAGTTCCAACACTGGAATTTTAGAGCACCTGAATGGGGCCAATCATATTCACAACCTTCCAATACAGCAATGGAGCCTTAGAGAGTTAAATGTATAAACAGAATCAATGAAGAAATTGACTGAGTACACATGGTGACTTCATGGGGAAAAGAGAAGTCACCCTAACAGTACTTTAGCCTCTGTGAATACAGGATATAAATATGCTACGATAAAGCTACAGCGGCTTTCCTCAGGTGTGCGTCGTATATTGTACTTGCCAATCTAGAAGGAGGCCAATATCGATATACCGATCTGCCAACAATGTTTTTGATGGGAAGTGGACCCCTGCAAAATGCAAAGGTAACATATTAGTTACCCGGGATGCACCCAGTAAATCTTACAAGAAGTTGCACTTCTGATAAAATTGAGAGTATTTATTAATACATAGGAAGGTGAGTAAGCATACATCAACAACAAATTATCGCTGAAAGCTCAACCATGGCATGAAGCACTATTCTAAAACACTGAATGAAATAATCAGGACACACTGGGGCAGGTAATTACCAGTTATGAGAATCAAAGCTGTTGTTTCGGTTGTCCCCCAACACAAATACATAGCCTTCAGGTACAATCTGCATTTTCCGTTACAAAAAAAGAAAGAAAACTTAAACATCTCAGAGTAAGAGAATCAAATTGTGTTCTAAAAACTACTAAGAAAAATACTAACAATTCAGTATATCTATTTCTTTTGCTTACCGTAGACTCCATTTCATAGGTCAAGGGCTCCAGGATGAAATCCTCATCTTGTGCAACACCATTCACCCACAGCTTGCCATCACGGACCTATTCAATAACCATAACAAAATTAGCACTTCCAGCGCCGCATGCTTCAAGTGCTTGCAGAAGCAAGATGTTCAAAACTCAAAAGCATCTACACAGCTCATTAGCTCACACATACTGGAACCACAACACTTACCTCTACACAGTCACCGGATGTAGCTACAATCCTTTTAACAAATACATCTCCTGAATTGAAACCAATTGCCTACACAAAAGCAAAGCAACTTGAATGTCAATACCAGCTTGAAAACATACTCGTGCAATGAAGATAAAGATATTCTCTCTACCTGAAGAATAGGTGGTGCCTTAAAAACAACAATATCGAAAGTCTCAGGCTTCCTGAAGACATAAGAGACCTGAAATATAAGAGCAAATAGGTCAATTAATAATATCAAAAAATACCAGCTTGTATCAGATTTTTTTTCAACAAAATCTTTGGCACGGGATATCATAGCATAGCAAAACTATTAGCAAAAAGCACTCACAAATCGATTCATCATATGATTCATAACTGAAAGTATACATATTCTGAACTGATGTAATTATTACACTAGCTAACTCAAGGAGCATTAGAGCTTCAAATGTAACAATTGGGGCTTCAACAGAAAAAGATCAATTTCACAATAGCATCATAATTGTAGCAGGTATTGAAATTTACACATCATTCATGTGGATAAGAACTATTTGGCTATTTCTCATATTTCTATTTTCGTTTAGTGCTGCACTGCTATAAAACAAACATCTAGACACACATGAGATACATAGACTCATCAAGTCAAAATCATCATGAGATCAAACCAAATGGTCCAAATGCATCAAAATTCGGGTACAAACTTCACCAAATACCAAAGAAATCTCAATTCACGAGTGCACTAGGAAATTCAGAGTAAAAAAATAGCAAAAATTAGACTACCTTCTCAGTCAAAATGCGGTCACCCACGTCCAATGTAGGGCACATAGACGTAGAGGGAATTGATCTAGGCTCGGCCAAAGAGGACTTGAAAAGCAGGTTAACAGCTGTGAACGTAAACACCGCCTTGGCGTCATCGGATGAGAAGCTCGTAATCTTGGAGAACCAACTACTCCGTTCAGTCTCTTTCGGCTTGAACCCCTTGGGAATTTTTATAGCACTCTTTTTGTCCTCGGTTAAGACACAAGCAGCAGCAATGGGTTCAGTATCCCCTTTGTCCGCAACGCTTCTCGCTGGATAGCTAATCACCGGCTGGTGACACGGCATCCACTTCGATCCCTGCAAGAAGGGGATCATGGACGTCGCCTTCACAGGCGAAATCCCAAACATTCCCGTCGAATTGGATTCAGAACAGCCCGTCGTAGACTTCAATAGGATAACCAAGCCGGCAAGTATGGGGCATTGATAGCTCTCGCCGATCAGATCGCAGGCGATGGTGCTAAACGACGACATACCGCATCTGGGGGTACTCCGCCGGTTTTCTGACACGCGATTGTAGCTGCTCCCGTAATTGCAGTTCTTGGGGGGATCAGCGTTTGGATTGTGGACGGGACGGGACTTGAATAGGATGTCGTTGATGTTTCGGACGGTGAGGAAGCGGGATCCGCCGCCGCCAGCAGCGCCGGCGGCGGCCGACGACGCGGCCAGGTTTTGCGCGACATAACCAGTGAAAGAGAATGCGCATTTGATCGCCATTTCTAGTAGAACGATTAAAGCGAGCAGGGATTTAAACAGGATGGGTTCAAGGAAGGGTATCGAAACCCTAGTGAGCGATGAAAGCCATTGGAGAGAGCGCGATCAGTGAACCAGATCAGGGGACCATGAATCGAAGCCTAGAAGAGGCTCCGAGAGAAGGGATCGGCAGCGAAATTCAGTAGATTGATAGGAATTTGGGGATTAGGGTTCGGTGGGGAAGAAAGTTCTGATTTAGGTTCCGACTTCAAAGAAGGTAGGAGAGAGCGAAAAGATTGGAGAGGCAATTTGGGTACTTCCTCGTTCGCGGCTACCTTATTGTTGCGATGAGTGGGCTGTTAAATGTCAATCTTGCATTCGTATCTTTCCATTAATTACAGATATACCACTACGGCACTACCTTTTTCCTGTATGGATAATTAGTGGATTGGATGCTTACTTAAAACGGTTTTTCTTGTGTGTGTTTATGGACACATGCTAACAAGTTTAAATAGGAAATTTATCTTTAAAATATTCTCTAATAGAGAATTGATAAACCCTTAGCAAATAAGATTAAACTAGTGATTAACCAAATAATTGCCAAAAAAAGAGTTCTTAGAGTGTGTCCATGGGCACACACTAGAAAAAACCTAATTAAAATATTTTTAAAATTTTGAGGGGTATTAAAATATTCAATTGCAATTCATTAATAATAATTTATCTGACTTAGAAAAATTATGTGGATGATATTATGAGTAATGGGCTACTATGTTAAATAAACCTCTTTTCTTAGACACATTATATTGTTTGTTAAGAAGCTAAATAGACAAATTCACTAATTATGAAAGTCCTCCCTGACAGTTTGATAGATACATGAGAGGTATTTTGTTATCAATGAATTTCCATAACGAAAAGTTTGTTTGGTTTTGCTCCAATATACAAGAAAAGCGCGTTTAACGGGATTTCATTTGGTAACTTTGTGAGTATTCAATCTTAATTTTGAAGTATTCTAATTTTTTTTGGTCATGTATATAATTATTTCAAAAAAATATAAATATATATTAATAGTCACCTTAAGTTTCAAAAATGTTTACTAATGTTTGAAAAGAAAAAGAAAAAGTTTTCAAAATTTGTTTTTAGTTTTGAAATAAACAAAATACATAAAACTCAAAGCTTTATGAAAGTTGTTCCCAAAATTATCTTACCTACTAACTCATAAGCTTAGAACTCATATAATTAACTCTTACACTTATAAACCCTTAGCAAAAAAATAAACTAATGGCTAAAAAAATTATTGCTAAAATGAATTTTGTAGAATATGTCCATGTGCACACACTAGAAAAAAACTATTTTTATTTGAAAAATTACGTATACATTAGATATATGTTAATAATTAATAACCCTTTTAATCATTAACCTTACTGATTTTACAATATAATTTACAATCTAAATATCCTAAGTTATTGCTATGTTGTAGAATTTACCTATGATGGCCGTGTCGAAAATGGATGATAAATTTACAAGATAAAAATTAGAATTGGATGTACGCAAACAAATAAAACAAGCCAGACGTGTTATTGGGTTAACCATGTATCATGTATCTTGCAAGTGCAAGGGAATTATAAAGACGACGAAGAAGAAGAGTATCCATGCATATATCATCACGCTACTATATACACTCAAGTTATATCCAAATCTTAGTTTTAACGACAAATAATTGGCATATCAGAGTAATTTGTGAGGAAGCCCAAGGGACATTTTCGTATTTGTAATGGTAAGGGCTTCGGTGTATTGAATTTGACCACACATATATGCATGTTGCTTTCTTCAACTACCTTCATGCCTAGCTAGCTACTTCCTCAACGTATTCTTCTTACTAAGACAATTATACCCCTCCCCGCAGCACTAATTGCATATAAATGCATCAATTAAATATGTACGTAGTTACTACAATATAATACGGTCCAGACATAATACTAACTCTGACCGATTAAACCAAATTAGAGGATAAAATAAAGTTGATAATACATAGAATGGCTAATGCAAATAGATTTACATTTGGTCAAAGCGACACGTTTAAGATTTTATTATTAATTCACGAGACTGTGGTACATTATTAAAGTAATGAAACGCAGTGACGAAAGCGCTTTCGTCATTCATAATTTGTCAACCCCGGAGGTACGGAGTGGGTCAGGCCACTACTCAGGCGAATGGATCCAATCATCCAATACTTTATGGATAATATTGGTGGTACTAGTATCTTTTATTTTATTTTATTTTGGTAGAAAATGACATGATATTATCATGATATATGGTATCTAACTAACTTATGTTTTTATGGTATATGTTAGAAAATATGTTATTTTTTTATAGTATAATTAGCATTAATGGAATTACAATATAATCATCTATCCTGAATTTCCTATAGATAATGTAAATGCGACGATCATGTTGAGAAATAAAAAAAGTTGAAGAAAATGTTATATGATTATCAAAGATCCTTCTAGCAGAGGATTCACTTCTGCTCTTTGAACTTTTCATTCCAAAATTTTAATATCACTTTTTTCATATAATGTTTGAGCTCTTGCTTCTCACATGATTCTAGTCCTGACAAACGTGGATATTGTTCTCAAAATATGCATGAAAGAGTAATATCAAATAACAGTTTTTTCTTATAGATACAAGACTACAAGATAAACTAATTACCTATTTTTCATACTTTTGTAATAGAACATACTAAAATTAATGCAATATGCTGATCTATGCTAAAAAAATAGTTATGGCATTCATATCCGTTAGATTACTTTTCCTTTTCACTTGACTTTATTTGAATGTGATATTTTCTCATGCATGTTTGTCTGTTTATCGTAGTTTAACTCTCACGATATGTACCACGCACATATTTTACTTCTTTAAGAAAGATAGAAATAAGTTACGGAAATTTTGTCTGATATCCTTGAGATTTTGCATAATTCGCGAAATATCCAGAGGTTTAAACATTTTCGCGTGGTATCCCTAAACTATGGTCAAAATTTTACCAAATAACCTTACGTCTTTAAAAAGCTCACAGCAGCAAGTTTCCAGAATTCCATCCTGACTTCAACTGGCTCGTTCTCTTTCGTCTGGACTCGGAATTGGATGATTCCAACTCCCAGTGTTAGATCTAGAAGTCTAGTTCCTTCCCTCAAAAGATGGAAGCTGTAGTAGCAATATTTCGTACTACCTTAGAGATCAGAAAGAGAACGATAGAACTTCCACAAAGAGCCTTCAGAAACTGAATCTGGTCTTCTCGTTGGATCTGAGAACAAAGAAAACGTAAGGGGTGGGGGGTGGAATCCCCTAATTCACCTCCGACGCTCAAGTCAGTGAAGAACACCAAAAATCTCCAATGGAGGCAGAGAAGATGATGTACGTTCGAAAAGAATGAGAGAGAGAAACTAGGGTTTCATCCCTTTTACCAATTAATTACCTCTTTTCTTCATTATCCTTTTCAGATATTAAAACAATAACTACCTCTTTCTTGGAAGATAATTAATGCTATCTTACCATCTAATTACTCCTTGAAGATATTCTTTATTCCTTCTTTTTCTTATTTTAGGGATAATTAATTAGTCAAAATTATCCCTCTCAATTTGCCCCTCGGATTTTTCGAGCTCGACCGAGATTGGTGGATCCAAAATTCCGGCCTGGCACGGTTTGAGACGTGCCGCACGGTTTGCAGCAAACTGTGCGGGCTCGCAGAAACAGAATCTCGTCCTCTAGAGAGGCGCACAAATTGCAACACTCCCGGCACGATTTGTGCCAAACCGTGCCAGACTACGAAACCCAACTTCTTAAGCCTCTGGAGAGGCGCACGGTTTGTGACACAGCCCGCACGGTTTGTCACAAACCGTGCCTCTTTACAGAGGCTGATTTTTCTGGCTTCGAAGATTTGCGCACAGTTTGTGACACCGTCCGCACGGTTTGTCACAAACCGTGCCTCTTTACAGAGGCTGATTTTTCTGGCTCCGAAGATTCGCGCACGGTTTGTGACACCGTCCGCACGGTTTGTCACAAACCGTGCCTCTTTACAGAGGCCTTCTCTGGTGCTTCGGGGTTGACGCACGGTCTGTGACGCCATCGCAGGTTTGCAGCAAACCGTGCCGATCCTCAGAAGCTCCTTCTGATTGTTTTCATGCCCCAGTGCGGATCCCATTAGGATTAACCGCTCTATGGAACTTATTCGGGGGTTTCTTAGACTTTGTTCGTTATCGTGTGGGCGATATACATACGTTTGTTGGGAGTGAAACATGAAGATGCTTGCTCGCCCTTTATCTAATGCTCTGAGCATTTTTTATCAATTTGTTGGGAGCGCATCATGAGAATGCCAGCTCGCCTTTTGACAACCTGTGTCGATTCGTCGTGGGAGCGTAGCATGAGAATGTCAGCTCGTCTTTTGACAACCCGCGTCAATTCGTTGGGAGCGCAGCATGAGAATGCCAGCTCGCCTTTTGACAACCCGTGTCGATTCGTTGTGGGAGCGCATCATGAGAATGCCAGCTCGCCTTTTGACAACCCGCGTCAATTCGTTGGGAGCGCAGCATGAGAATGACAGCTCGCCTTTTGACAACCCGTGTCGATTCGTTGGGAGCGCAACATGAGAATGCCAGCTCGCCTTTTGACAACCCGTGTCGATTCGTTGGGAGCGCAGCATGAGAATGCCAACTCGCCTTTTGACAACCTGTGCCGATTTGTTGGGAGCGCAGCATGATAATGCCAGCTCGCCTTTTGACAACCTGTGCCAGCGATAATCCGAAACTGCAATGCATTGATGAATTGGAAGAGGGTCTTTGCGGAACCCAATGTTAAATAACACAAAGTTCAAAGAACGGAGGGGCGAACTTCCCTGGGGGCCTCGTTAAAACCTCTCTACAGGAAAACCTCATGGGAAAAAACCATACGGAGAGGAAAAAGAGTACCCCCTACCTATGTTACTCACACATAGTACTTCTTCAAATTTGAGGCGTTCCAAGTGCGCGGGACTGCCTTGCCACTCAGGTCCTCCAACTTGTAGGAGCCATTACCAGGACTGGACACAACCCGATACGGTCCTTCCCAGTTGGCGCCCAGCTTGCCTTCAGTCGGATCGTTTGTGTTGCCAAGGACCTTGCGAAGCACGAAATCTCCCTCTTGGAAGCTACGCGGCTTGAGATTCTTGTTGTGCAACCTGCTCAGCTCCCGCTGATAGGCCAATAAGCGCATTGTCGTCGCTTCTCTCTTTTCCGGAAGCAAGTCCAGGTTGGTCTTGAGAGCCTGGTCATTCTCTCCTTGCTCGAAAATTGTGGTTCGTATGGTGGGAAGTCCCACTTCTAGCGGTATGACGGCCTCTGTCCCTTAAGCCATGGCAAAAGGGGACTCTCCAGTCGACCTTCGCGGAGTCGTGCGATGCGCCCAGAGTACAGCGGGTAGCTCCTCCTCCCATTGACCCTTAGCCTAGTCCAATCTCTTCTTGATTTCGTCCAAGATTGCCTTGTTGGTGGCCTCAGCCTGTCCATTTGCCGGGATTTTGTGCAACTCTTCCACAGACTTCTCAGTTGGAGAAATGCCCACATCGTCCAACACATGTGGGGCCGCATGCACCACATTGACTTCAGCTCTGGACGCCTCAGTCTTGAGGCAGTGTCGCGCCGCTCCCTGGTCACCTCTGACTCAGACTACTCCACCGTTGAACAGAAACACGATAAGCTGATGCAAAGTGGAGTGCACCGCCTCCATCAAATGCAGCCACAGACGGCCCAAAATGGCGTTGTAATGTGACGGAACATTCATCACCAGGAACTCAGTGATCACTGTTTTTCCTCCTATGCTGATTGATTCCCTCAGCATTCCTAGGGGCCACACAGGAAGCGCCCCAAGGCCTTGTAATTGCGTAGAAACGGGAACCAGATCCTCCTGCTTCTTTCCCAGCTTCTTGAACATATTGTAAAACATTAAATCAACGAAGCTGCCTGAATCAACAAGAATCCGACGTACCTCAAAATCCCCAATGTCAACTGTGAGAACCGGCGGGTCATTGTGTGGACAATGTATTCCCGCGAGGTCTTGGCCCGAAAAAGATAGGAGTTGAGACTCCTCAACCCGGGGCTTCTTTGAAGGCACAACCTATGCCTTCATCACCTCCAGGGCGTGACAGCGACACCTATAGTCATGTCGACCAGAGTCTGTTTGCTTAGTCGTAGCCTCTATAACATGGATCACCTGTTTCTGAGCACCTCTTGCTTTCTCAGCCTGAGCATCCGAGACTCTTCCCTCACCCTGATCCTTGCTTGAACCTGCCCTGGACTCGACAAATTGCTTCAGATGCCCCTGTGACACCCACTTTTCCAGCTGCTGCTTAAGCACTATGCAGTCTTCAGTCATATGTCCTTTCTCCCTGTGGAAAGAGCAAAACTTGTTGGCGTCTCTATTCTTGGGATCACCCTTCATCTTAGGGGGGCAACTGAAAAAGGTCTCTTCCTTTATTCGATTCAAAATCCGGTAGATCGGCTCCTTGAACACCGTGTGAACCGCCTGCATGGCTGAAAGCGGAGGGAGCCCCCTCTCACGTCCCTGACTAGGCCTCTTCCTGTCGCCAACACCGTCGCCCCTCCCCTGTCTGGAGACAGAGACTTCCTGTCCCGAGCGGGCCTTGCATCATCTTCAAGCTTCATGTGTTGCCTGATTCGCTCTTGCAATTCCGGAACCCCGACTGGAGCCCTCAAAGTAAGGCTTTCCTTGAGTTTACTCTCCCTGGTTAGAGCCAATCTGAAAGCAGTGATCGTGACCTTTTCATCGCAATCATCCATGTCAGCATAACATTCCATAAACCTGGGGGCAAACTGCCTCAAAGTTTCCCCCCTGCGCATTTTCAAATCAAATAAGGCATCCATCGTCGCAGACTCTCTACTATTGGCAATGAAATGCAATACAAACTTCCTAGCCAATTGACTCCAAGAGTAAATAGAATCTGATTCTAAAGCATGAAACCAATTAGCAGCAGCTTTTCCTAGACTAGCATGAAACATCCTACACATCAACGAGTCATTCAGAACCCACAAAGCCATCTTATGAGTGTATCCGGCAATATGAACAATAGGATCTGACTTCCCGTCATACAAATCAAAAGATGGTGTAGAGAACTTAGCTGGTGGTTGTTGTTCACGGATGACGCGTGCAAACGGGGTAGAAGTCATACGAGCAAGCTTCAATTCCGCTTGCTCCTGCGCATTGATCAATGATTCTCCCTGGTTGTCGAGCAGGCGAAGAAGTCGCTGCTCAGCTTTTGCGACTTGCTTAGCCCGGTTCCCGCGCGAATGGCGCGAATCCGAGCTTATCGATCGCCCTCGGAAGCTCCGGCCTTGCGGATCGGAGAGGTGGTTCCCTTCCTCCCTGAATCCGGACCTGTGCGGCGAGCGGCTTTGCTCCCTGGACGGCTGCCTGCTCGGACGAGACGCGGAAGACGAAGTCCTCGCATCCCTGGGGCGGTACGGGTTGCGATCCCGGTGTCCCGACTGCTCCCGACGGGAGACGCCTGCCTCCTCTGGTGTGCGACGAGAGCGGACCGCACGATGGCGTGGTGGGATTCCGCTTCGCCGATCACGATTCACCCCTGGTACGACGACACTGGCGATCCTCCCAGAATGATTCGGATCCGTGGTCAAGTCGTCGCCTAAGTGGCGCTTACCCTGGACCCGGTCGATTACCCTCTTGGCTGCACCCAATTCGCTCCTCAACCGTTGAAGCTCGGCGTCCTTGTCGACAACGGCGGACGTCAAGTCAGCGTTTCGGCGTTCGGACTCGGCGTAAGCCGACTCCAACTCGAGCCGACGGCGCTCCGCCTCCGCGGCTGCGTCCACGTCCTCCTGGCGGACGACGTCGTTATTACTGGCGGCTCTCCGTGGTGCCATCATCTCCTTCCCACAGACGGCGCCAAATGTAGTAGCAATATTTCGTACTACCTTAGATATCGGAAAGAGAATGATGGAACTTCCGCAAAAAGCCTTCAGAAACTGAATCCGGTCTTCTCGTTGGATATGAGAACAAAGAAAACGTAAGGGGTGGGGGTGGAATCCCCTGATTCACCTCCGACGCTCAAGTCAGTGAAGAACACCAAAAATCTCCATTGGAGGTAGAGAAGATGATGTACGTTCGAAAAGAATGAGAGAGAGAAACTAGGGTTTCATCCCTTTTACCTATTAATTACCTCTTTTCTTCATTATCCTTTTCAGATATTAAAATAATAACTACCTCTTTCTTAGAGGATAATTAATGCTATCTTATCATGTAATTACTCCTTGAAAATATTCTTTATTCCTTCTTTTTCTTATTTTAGGGATAATTAATTAGTCAAAATTATCCCTCTCAGAAGCAAATGGATCTTTGGATAAAAAGATATGACAATTCTCCTGATGTGGGCGTGGACAAAGTTGTGGCCACGGGCGCGGTTGAGAGTTTGCGGTCTCTCTTATGCTCGGCCACGGGCGCAGAAGCGAGGCCTTCATCACGACTCCTTTGTTCTCGGCCGCGGGCACGGTTGAGAGGTTGCGGTCGCAGTCTCCCTTGTGCTCGGCCGCGGGCGCAGCAGCGTGGCCTTCGTCACGGCTCCTTTGTTCTCGGCCGCGGCGCAGTTGAATGGGTTCGTCGCGGTCTCCTTTGTGCTCGGCCGCGGGCGCGGTTAAGAGGTCGCGGTCTCCCTTGTTCTTCATCTTCAACCGCAGGCATGGAGACGAGGAGGTTACTGTGGAAGCCGAGGCGGCGAAGATTACGCCAGATATCCGGCGAATATTGTGCTTGAGCTCCTCTCCATTCCTCGATTGCGGCCGAGGAGGAGACGAGGAGAGCTTGGCGGAAGCCGAGGCAGAGGAAGAGGAGCGGGCCATGGCGGCGGGAGATCTGGAGTAAGGCGGTGCCGAGGAGGAGGAAGTCGTCGGCGATCCGAGTCCAGATCTGGAGTAAGACGGGAGATCTGGAGCTTGGCGGAAGTCGAGTTTGGAATTCAGGTGGAAGAAGGCGGTGCCGGAGGAGATGTCGGCAGGGGTGGAGAGGTTGAAGGCGGAGATCCGGACGGAGAGCACAGACAGAGGCACCACGAAGTTTTTTTTGTATGGATTTAACGTTTGGTTAACTTTTTAAAGACAAAAGGATATTTGGCAAAATGTGACCATAGTTCATGGGTACCACACGAAAATGTTCAAACATCTGGGTATTTCGCGAATTATGCAAAACCTTGAGGGTACCGGGCGAAATTTCCGAATAAGTTATTTGTGGCTTGTGCAGGTAAGGGTTGGAGTGTACAAAGTATAAGTTAAACCGTCCTTGGGATAAATGACCCTTTAAGGGGGCTGGAATAGCAGGTTTGGACCCCAAATCATGCTTAACAGCCGCTTGACCCCCTAGGTCATTATGCTTAGCCGAAGGGCCCGACGCACCAAGGAGACGCAACCGGTGGACAAAATTGAACTCGAAAACGGTTTTCTCTTTCGCCCCCAAACCCTCCCCTGTTTCGATCTTCCAGCGATTCTTCAAGAACGCCAGAGAGGGCGAGCGCCTCCTCAAGGCCTCCCAATGCTACCTCTGGACCACGTCGGGCCCCATCGACCATCGTTGGGCTCCTCTTCATCTCCACCAAGAAAGTCGCCTTCTGCAGCGACCGCCCCATCAAGTTCCCCTCCCCCGCCGGCGAGCTTCTCCGCTCCGACTACAAGGTGTCGATCCCGCTGTCGGAGGTGTCCAGGGCAATCCAGATGGAGGATGCCAAGTGCCGATCCGACAAGTATCTGCAGGTGCTCACCACCGATCAATTCGATTTCTGGTTTCTAGGGTTTGTCGGATTCAAGAATACGTTCAAGTGCTTACAGCAGGCCATCTCCCAATCCTGATCCACTTACTATTGAATTGATTTGTGCGAATCGCCCGCGTCACGAGGGGCTCTTTGTTCGGGCGAAGGCGTCAATCCCCCCCGCAAGCGGAAGTGTTCTCCTTCCGAGAATGAAAATGGAGGTGCTGAAATATAGGTGGCTCACAGTTTATGCCTTACAGGTGGCTCACAGTTTATGCCTTTGTTACTGAAATTTGAGCTCCTTTGGTTTTCTAAGATCCATCTTTGGATTTCAGTTAGCGATACCATGGAAAGCAATTAAAGCGGCTTGCAGAGATTCTTGTCAGCTACTGTGTCAAAATGAGTGGAAGGAAGTCCAGTCTGTTAAAGAGAACTCTTACAATACAAGTATGGCATTGATGCAAAGGTCTGACAGGGTTATGCCGGCCACTTTTAATAAGAAGCAGCTCACGAGCTGCCCTGCTTCATCTTTGGTGGAGCAAGCTATGGCTTCTGTTTGCCTTGTTGCAGTTGGTAATGGCGTGTGGGCATCTGGTATTGTACTGAACAGTGCTTGCTAAACGACGCCGTTCACTGGTCTGCTTACTTGAGGATCATCATTCATCATCTTCATATTTGCTCAGTAATAGATGAAGAAGCTTTGGCCTTGTCTTTGTATTTCAATATCATCTCATTTGCTATAATTTTCTGTCTCTGCTTTTTAATTATTTAATTTCTTATTCGTTTTCTGATACAATTCCAAGAAGCATATGGGGACAGTGTCCAACGGACTCTAAAAAGACAATTTCCAACTGTCCTAGAGAGACAATGTAATTAAACAACTGTCCCTAAAAAGACACTTCCAAGAGACATCTAGGGACAACTATCCCAATAAAGGCAATTTAAAGAAGCCTCTCGGACAAGTTCCAACTGTCCCTAAAAAGAAAGTATTGTTGAACAACTGTCCCTAAAAAAGACACTTCCAAAATGCATTTGGGGACAACTGTCCCTAAAGAGGCACTTACAAAACGCATCTGGGACAGTTCCCAACTGTCCCTAAAGAGACAATTTCCAATTGTCCCTAGAGAGAAAATATTGTTAAAAATCTGTCCCTAAAAAAAACAATTCCAAAATGCCTTTGGGGACAATTGTCCCTAAAGAGACACTTCAAGAAGCATATGCCTAAAGAGACAATTTACAACTGTCCCTAGAGAGAAAATATTGTTAAACAACTGTCCCTAAAAAAGACAATCCCAAAATGCATTTGGTGACAACTGTCCCTAAAGAGACACTTCAAGAAGCATATGGGGACAGTTGGAAACTGTCCCTAAAGAGACAATTTCGAACTATCCCTAGAGAGAAAGTATTGTTAAACAACTGTCCCTAAAAAAGACACTTTCAAAATGCCTTTGGAGACAATTGTCCCTAAAGAGGCACTTCAAGAAGCATATGGGGACAATTGAAAACTGTCCCTAGAGAGAAAAAATATTGTTAAACAACTGTCCTTAAAAAAATACTTTCAAAATGCCTTTGGAAACAATTGTCCCGCGTGTTAAAATAATAGGGGGTCACACTTGCAATTTTGAATTAGAGGGGTTTGCGCATGCTATTTATGTATAAATTGGGGTCTAATTTTCTCTAAGTTAAATACACATGAGGTGACAATCCAAATGGACCTTTGTAATCACAAATTTGAATGTGAATACTCGGGCCTCAAAGGTAGATACTTCATCTGGCCTTATAAAACCACTTAGCATTGGCTTGAATTGGGCTTTTGGAGCTTGGCATGGGTTAGGTGACTCTTAGTTGGAGGATATGCTTCCTGAGACCTTGGATGCTGCATTGGAGGAGTGGACTCTTTATTAGTTTACTCGAGGACGAGCAAAGGTCTAAGCATGGGGTGATTTGATAAGCACTACTTTGTAGGGCTTAAGTAAGAGTCATTAGAGGTTTTATTGGTGTCATTCGGATAGATTTAGACACATTCATGTGTATGGCGTTTGGGGGTGAAGTTGGTGTATTTGGAGGTGTTTGAGCGGTTTTGGATATCATATGAGACACTGAGGAAGAAACCACATGAGAAGACGAGGAAGAGGAGTGCAATGAAGAGTAGAAGAACCATAGGCTGAATTCAATTGGTTCGTTCTCTCTACTCCGATGTCCAAATGGAGTGATTCCAATTCGAGGAGTTAGATCTTGAAGTATACTGCAAGTCCTCAAAATATGAGCGCAATACGAGTTGGTAATCAAAAGTTATGGCGTTTCTACGGAAGTGTCGCAGGAGCTGAACCGAAGAACAGCGACGGCGCCCGCCGTGAACATTACGGCGACCGCCGCCGCTGTCAGAAGCCCGCCGAACGTGTTTTCCATATTTGGATTATTTTTATTACGTTTTATTATTTCGTTTTAGGTTAATTTCAGATTTTATTTCCTTTAGTATTTAAGGGAAAAGAGAGGCATGTCATCTATCATCTTTTTCTTGGAACCCTAATTTCTTATTCTACGTATTCTCTTGCTATGAAGAACTAAGTCTCTCTTGCTTAGTCAGACATTGAAGCTTTTCGTGTGATTCAGTTGTGAGATTCTTATTCCTAATCTATTGCATGGTTTTTATCTCTTCTCTTGTTTGATTTCGTAAGATTGATATTGATAATTTCTAGTCTGATCAACTAGGGTTTGTCGTTATTTATCTATTGCTAGGTTTAGATTGTTACTGGTTGAGCATATCTATTCCATAGTAGCAACTGCATCGTGTTAGTAACTGGTTGTGCTAATCTTATGCAGAAGAGAATTGATTTACATTCTAGGGTAAAAACTGATTGTTTTATTCTAGGGTTGTATCCAACTATATTCCTATCCGTAAGGCGGCTGTTAAACTGAATCGTGATAGTTTCAAGGTTGTTTAATTAGTTAGTTCTAATAGTATCTGGTTGTGCTATTAGTTACATCTGAAAAGGAATTGGAATTACCATTACATGCGATTTTGAGTAGTATCTATGATCAACTTGTCATTCGAATAGTGGATATTGTTTGACTGAGTGTTTTCCCAATAACTGATTTCATCACCTTTAATTGCTTATTTACCATTTGCATGCTTGGCTACTAAAACAAACCAACAAAACCCCCCTTTGGTTGCTTTAAATTGACATACATATTGCATATTAAGATAGAATTCGTCTCCCTGTGGATTCGACCTTTACTTACCTAGGACTACGGTTTAAGGTTTGTTTGGATATTTTGCATAGTAGGAATTAGAACGACAAATTCCTGTTATCAAATTTGATTTGATAAGCACTACTTTATAGGGCTTAAGTAAGAGTCATTAGAGGTTTTATTGGTGCCATTCGGATAGATTTAGACACATTCATGTGTATGGCGTTTGGGGGCGAAGTTGGTGTATTTGGAGGTGTTTGAGCGGTTTTGGATATCATATGAGACACTGAGGAAGAAACCACATGAGAAGACGAGGAAGAGGAGTGCAATGAAGAGTAGAAGAACCATAGGCTGAATTCAATTGGTTCGTTCTCTCTACTCTGATGTCCAAATGGAGTGATTCCAATTCGAGGAGTTAGATCTTGAAGTCTACTGCAAGTCCTCAAAATATGAGCGCCCTCCGTGAACATTACGGCGACCGCCGCCGCTGTCAGAAGCCCGCCGAACGTGTTTTCCATACTTGTTTTATTTGGATTATTTTTATTACGTTTTATTATTTCATTTTAGGTTAATGATATGCCGTATTCTGGATGGCGTAGTTGGGGGTTATTAGCACATTTATAGGAGATTTTGGCTTGGTTTTGGTACTATGTTGATGCTTGAGGTGCGGAGCTGCGTTGTGGACATTTTGGATGCACTTGCAAGTTGAAGACGAGGCTTGAAGACACATTGGAGAGCGGATGTTCAGAAGACAGAAGATGCTGGAGCTGACGCTGGTGGAGGCGAGCAGACGCGATCGCCCTTGGTCGCGGTTTCATTCCAGGAGCTCCAGAACATTGGCGAGGCAAAACCGCGGGCTGACGCGATCGCGGTTGGTCGCGGTTTCGCCTGCGACTGAACTGTTCGCATTTCTCCTTGTTTGTTTGACGTTTCGTTTTTGGTGAATTAATGACACTTTAGTGGCTCGGATTAGGGGAGAGGAGGACGTTTTTCTCTGAGATTTTTAGCCACTCTATCATTCTCTCTTATTTTTCTCTCTTATTTTTTTCTCTCAAGAACAATTGCTAGATTTCATTTTGTTTTCCCTTTGGATTTGAATTTCGTGAAGAACATGAACAAGAACTAAACCCTTGTTTTGTCTAGCGTTGAAGCACTCGATTAACTCAGTTGTAAGGTTCTAATCTCTTGTTCATCCTTTGGATTTGGTATTGATTTCCTTGAGCATAATTCGGATTTCTATATTGTTTACTAGATTGATCTCCTAGTTTAATTCTATAGTTATCAAATTGCTAGAATTGGGATATACGGTGGAATCCCTAATCTTTTGTAGCAATCACAATTGTATGAGATTGGTATATTGAATTCAATTGTGAAAAAGGAAATCGATTTGCATTACATACTTGCGGTGTTAAGTTTTGTTTGCAATCCACAAATCTTATTCCCTATGCTATTGATTGAATGAACTTAGGAGATTTTCTAGGTTTTCAATTAGTAAGAATTAGCAAAGACCGGTTGGCTTGTTAATTTACACAAGATCGGAATTGGGACAAATCCATAGGATTATGATGAACATGAAATGAACCGAATTGCAACTTGGTTAATTGATGTGTGGAAACTTGCTAGGTGAAACTCTTTCTCCCATTGTTTAATCTGATTTTTGTGCTATTGCAATTGAGTAGTTTTAGTATAAAACCAAATCCCCCCCCCCCCCATTTGTTCTTTAAAGTTGATAAATTAGTAGTTACATTGAAATTGACATTTTAACTCCCTTGGGTACGATTCCCTACTTGCATGCTATACTCTAGTTGCATATTAGGATTACATTTGATAGCGCGCACGGCTGAAAATACGCTATCAAATTTGGCGCCGTTGCCGGGGAGTTAATATTTGTTCTTTTCTTTGTAATTGTTTGTTTATCAACTTTTGGTGTGAACCATTTGTATGGTTCACACCCGTGCTACTGATTCTTTGATTGTTGATTGTGATCCAGAAATTGAGCGGACATTTTTCAGGAACCGAAGAGCAGCCCGTGAGATTCTGAACCAAACGGAGATGGGTGACCGAACTTTGAGACAGCTAACCACTCCTAACTTGGAGCAACAACCTTTGGCTATAACTATTCCTGAGTTAGCCGAAGGAGTGAATTTTGAACTAAAGGCAGGATTGATTCATGAGCTGCCTCACTTTCATGGTCTTGCTGGAGAAGACCCGAACAAGCACTTGGCGCAATTTCATGCGGTGTGTTCTAGCATGAAGCCAAGAGGTGTCACTGCCGATGCCATCATGTTGAGAGCATTTGGATTCACCTTGAAGGATGCTGCAAATGATTGGCTATATTACCTTGCCCCGGGAAGTATCACAACATGGGCTGAAATGAAGAAGGCTTTTCTCGAAAAATACTTCCCGGCCACGAAGTTGAATAGCTTGAAGAGAGCCATTGCCACCATTGAACAACAAGGAGGCGAGAGCTTGTACGAGTATTATGAGAGATTCAAGCGGCTATGTGCAAGTTGCCCATATCATGGGTACAATGATCAAGATCTCATTCTATACTTGTTCAACGGACTCTCAGATGAGGAACGAAGAATGGTGAATGCCGCTTGTGGAGGTAATATTCTGAACAAAACTCCTCCCCAAGCTTTTGAGATGTTTCAGGAGCTATCTGAAGGCTCCAGGCAATTTAGCAAGAGAGAGAGTCTCAAGGCTGTGGGTTCCTCCTCAAAGATTGAGTCTGATGTGAATGAGCTGAAGGAAATGATGAAGTGCTTTATGCTGAAAGGCACTCCATCTCAAGCCCGACCATGTGGAGTTTGCAATGAAGTGGGGCATCCAAATGATCAATGCCCTACTCTTCAAGAGTCAAACGCTGAGGTGAACGCTGTAGGAGGATGGCAACCAAGACCCAAGTACGATCCATTCTCTAACACCTACAACCCGGGTTATAGAGATCATCCAAATTTCAGATGGAGTAACCAGCAAAATGTTCAGAATCCTCACCTCTTGCAACAACCGAGGCCACAGTACAACCCTAGACAAACCATGTCAGCTGAAGACATGATCAAGTCATTGGCTCAGTCGGTTATGCAGAAAGATGCTGAAACTAAGGCATCTATTCAGAATCTTGAGAAGCATGTGGCACAAATTGCTCAAGCTGTGAGTAATCTAGAGGCTCGTGATTCGGGAAAATTACCATCACAAACGGTAGTCAACCCGAGAGAGAATGTGAGTGCAGTCACTTTGAGGAGCGGGAAGCAGCTAAGTGTAAGCCCTATTGCTGAAAAGGGTGAATTGCAAGGCGATTCTGTGGATGCTGAAAACAGGAAAACGCAATCTCACG
Organism: Rheum nobile; assembly: GCA_027886185.1. NCBI lineage: Eukaryota > Viridiplantae > Streptophyta > Magnoliopsida > Caryophyllales > Polygonaceae > Rheum > Rheum nobile. The sequence goes on along the minus strand of WOAB01000734.1, from coordinate 146,718 downwards.
CGACCTATCGCGATCGCGGTTTCGATGATGAAGATTCACTGGATTTTGTTGAAGAAAATTCGGCTACAGAGACGCGATCGCCGCCCTTTTACCTATTAATTACCTCTTTTCTTCATTATCCTTTTCAGATATTAAAATAATAACTACCTCTTTCTTAGAGGATAATTAATGCTATCTTATCATGTAATTACTCCTTGAAAATATTCTTTATTCCTTCTTTTTTTATTTTAGGGATAATTAATTAGTCAAAATTATCCCTCTCAGAAGCAAATGGATCTTTGGATCAAAAGATATGACAATTCTCCTGATGTGGGCGTGGACAGAGTTGTGGCCGCGGGCGCGGTTGAGAGGTCGCGGTCTCCCTTATGCTCGGCCGCGGGCGCAGCAGCGAGGCCTTCGTCACGCCTCCTTTGTTCTCGGCCGCGGGCGCGGTTGAGAGGCCGCGGTCGCAGTCTCCCTTGTGCTCGGCCGCGGGCGCAACAGCGAGGCCTTCGTTGCGGCTCCTTTGTTCTCGGCCGCGGGCGCGGTTGAGAGGCTGCGGTCGCGGTCTCCCTTGTGCTCGGCCGCGGCGCGGTTGAATGGGTTCGTCGCGGTCTCCTTTGTGCTCGGCCGCGGGCGCGGTTAAGAGGTCGCGGTTGCGGTCTCCCTTGTTCTTCATCTTCAGCCGCAGGCATGGAGACGAGGAGGTTAATGTGGAAGCCGAGGCGGCGAAGATTGCGCCAGATATCTGGCAAAGATTGTGCTTGAGCTCCTCTCCATTCCTCGATTGCGGCCGAGGAGGAGACGAGGAGAGCTTGGCGGAAGCCGAGGCAGAGGAGCGGGCCATGGCGGCGGGAGATCTGGAGTAAGGCGGCGCCGAGGAGGAGGAAGTCGTCGGCGATCCGAGTCCAGATCTGGAGTAAGGCGGGAGATCTGAAGTAAGGCGGGAGATCTGGAGCTTGGCGGAAGTCGAGTTTGGAATTCAGGTGGAAGAAGGCGGCGCCGGAGGAGATGTCGGCAAGGGTGGAGAGGTTGAAGACGAAGATCCGGACGGAGAGCACAGACAGAGGCACCATGAAGTTTTTTTGTGTGGATTTAACGTTTGGTTAACTTTTTAAAGACAGAAGGATATTTGGCAAAATGTGACCATAGTTCAGGGGTACCACACGAAAATGTTCAAACATCTGGGTATTTCGCGAATTATGCAAAACCTCGAGGGTACCGGATGAAATTTCCGAATAAGTTATTTGTGGCTTGTGCAGGTAAGGGTTGGAGTGTACAAAGTATAAGTTAAACCGTCCTTGGGATAAATGACCCTTTAAGGGGGCTGGAATAGTAGGTTTGGACCCCAAATCAGGCTTAACAACCGCTTGACCCCCTAGGTCATTATGCTTAGCCGAAGGGCCCGACGCACCAAGGAGACGCAACCGGTGGACGAAATTGAACTCGAAAACGGTTTTCTCTTTCGCCCCCAAACCCTCCCCTGTTTCGATCTTCCGGCGATTCTTCAAGAACGCCAGAGAGGGCGAGCGCCTCCTCAAGGCCTCCCAATGCTACCTCTGGACCACGTCGGGCCCCATCGGCCATCGCCGGGCTCCTCTTCATCTCCACCGAGAAAGTCGCCTTCTGCAGCGACCGCCCCATCAAGTTCCCCTCCCCCGTCGGCGAACTTCTCCGCTCCCACTACAAGGTGTCGATCCCGCTGCCGAAGGTGTCCAGGGCAATCCAGAGAGAGGATGCCAAGCGTCGATCCGACAAGTATCTGCAGGTGCTCACCACCGATCAATTCGATTTCTGGTTTCTAAGGTTTGTCGGATTCAAGAAGACGTTCAAGTGCTTGCAGCATGCCATCTCCCAATCCTGATCCACTTACTATTGAATTGATTTGTGCGAATCGCCCGCGTCACGAGGGGCTCTTTGTTCGGGCGAAGGCGTCAATCCCCCCGCAAGCGGAGGTGTTCTCCTTCCGAGAATGGAAATGGAGGTGCTGAAATACAGGTGGCTCACAGTTTATGCCTTACAGGTGGCTCACAGTTTATGCCTTTGTTACTGAAATTTGAGCTCCTTTGGTTTTCTAAGATCCATCTTTGGATTTCAGTTAGCGATACCATGGAAAGCAATTGAAGCGGCTTGCAGAGATTCTTGTCAGCTATTGTGTCAAAATGAGTGGAAGGAAGTCCAGTCTGTTAAAGAGAACTCTTACAATACAAGTATGGCATTGATGCAAAGGTCTGATAGGGTTATGCCGTCCACTTTTAATAAGAAGCAGCTCACGAGCTGCCCTGCTTCATCTTTGGTGGAGCAAGCTATGGCTTCTGTTTGCCTTGTTGCAGTTGGTAATGGCGTGTGGGCATCCGGTATTATACTGAACAGTGCTTGCTAAACGACGCCGTTCACTGGTCTGCTTACTTGAGGATCATCATTCATCATCTTCAGATTTGCTCAGTAACAGATGAAGAAGCTTTGGCCTTGTCTTTGTATTTCAATCTCATCTCATTTGCTATAATTTTATGTCTCTGCTTTTTAATTATTTAATTTCTTATTCGTTTTCTGATACAATTCCAAGAAGCATATGGGGACAGTGTCCAACGAACTCTAAAAAGACAATTTCCAACTATCCTAGAGAGACAATGTAATTAAACAACTGTCCTTAAAAAGACACTTCCAAGAGACATCTAGGGACAACTGTCCCAATAAAGGCACTTCAAAGAAGCCTCTCGGACAAATTCCAACTGTCCCTAAAAAGAAAGTATTGTTGAACAACTGTCCCTAAAAAAGACACTTCCAAAATGCATTTGGGGACAACTGTCCCTAAAGAGGCACTTACAAAACGCATCTGGGACAGTTTCCAACTCTCCCTAAAGAGACAATTTCCAATTGTCCCTATAGAGAAAATATTGTTAAAAATATGTCCCTAAAAAAGACAATTCCAAAATGCCTTTGGGGACAATTGTCCCTAAAGAGACACTTCAAGAAGCATATGCCTAAAGAGACAATTTACAACTGTCCATAGAGAGAAAATATTGTTAAACAACTGTCCCTAAAAAAGACAATTCCAAAATGCATTTGGTGACAATTGTCCCTAAAGAGACACTTCAAGAAGCATATGGGGACAGTTGGAAATTGTCCCTAAAGAGACAATTTCTAACTATCCCTAGAGAGAAAGTATTGTTAAACAATTGTCCATAAAAAAACACTTTCAAAATGCCTTTGGAGACAATTGTCCCTAAAGAGGCACTTCAAGAAGCATATGAGGACAATTGAAAACTGTCCCTAGAGAGAAAATATTGTTAAACAACTGTCCTTAAAAAAGACACTTCCAAAATGCTTTTGGGAACAATTGTCCCACGTGTTAAAACAATAGGGGGTCACACTTGTAATTTCGAATTAGAGGGGTCTGCGTATGCTATTTATGTATAAATTGGGGTCCAATTTTCTCTAAGTTAAATACACATGAGGTGACAATCCAAATGGACCTTTGTAATCACAAATTTGAATGTGAATACTCGGGCCTCAAAGGTAGATACTTCATCTGGCCTTATAAAACCACTTAGCATTGGCTTGAATTGGGCTTTTGGAATTTGACATTGTCAAGCAGGCTGGTAGCTTGACGCATAAGGATTTAGGGCTCGTTTGGTATGATCCAGGAATCGGAATCAAGAATGACTCATTTCTATTCATGTAGTTTATCGTTTGGTATGTTGTCGGAATGAGTCATTCTTGGACATACTCTTTATTTAATAAAATAATTAATATTATTTAAAATAATTAATATTATTGAATGAAAATAATTAATATTATTTTATTATTTTAATAAAATAAATAATATTATTTAATTGTTTAATAAAAAATTAATATTATTTAACTATTTGATTAAATAATTAATATTGTTTAATTATTTGTTAAAATAATGAATATTATTTAATTATTTATGAAAAATAATTAATATTATTTAATTGTTTAATAAAATAATTAATATTATTTAATTATTTAATAAAATAATGAAAATTATTTAATTATTCATTAAAAATAATTAATTTATTCAATAAAAACAATTAATATTTTTCAATGAAAATAATTAATAATATTAATTATTTAATAAAATAATGAATATTATTAACTATTTAATAAAAAATTATTATTAATTAATTGTTTAATAAAATAATTAATATTATTTATTATATATATAATATAAATGATATAATATATATGAAATAAGGGGTCGGTCAAGCTCGGGTACGAATTCAGGTTGTGTTTCGGGTCGGTGGGATTTTATATGTCTAGTTGGAATGGATGATACCTTAACATTTTTTATGGAATCAAATGCTTCAGGAAGCTTGGAATCATCCATTCCATTATTATATTTATCAAACATAATTTTGGGAATCAGTCATTCTCATTCACATTCCTGATTCCAAGGAATGAGAACCAAACACGCCCTAAGTGCTGCCTATTTTTATTTTTGTTTTTTTTTATTCGCTAGGTAACCTGAGTTATCATTTAATTCGCGCTATACACCAAAGTTTGACATACTTTGCATGATCACCATGAGTTTTTTTTTGTGCGAAATACCAAAATCGTTAAATATAAAAGGTTTTCATTTATTTATTTTTAAATAAAAAAACCCTAAAAAAGTTTTTAGGGTCAAGGGTTTAGGAGTTTAGGGTTTCGGTTTTGAATTTAGGATTTTGGGTTTAGGGATTAGGATTTAGGATTTATGGCTTTAAGGTTTGGGGGTTTAGGTGGAGTTTAGGGTGTATATTTATTTTAATTTATTTAACGATTTGGATATTTCTCAAAAAAATAAAAATCTCAGAATTACCTCGTGAAATATGTAAAACTTTGATATACCACGTGAATTGAGCGATAATTCAAGGTTAACGGGCGAAAAAACCGTTTCATTTTTCTTTCGCCTGATCGATCAGAGCCGCTTGATCTACTTCTAAATCAAGTAATACAGAAGCACTTTGCTAGGGGCGACACGAGTGGCGGACTAACAATCCCCATTAAAATTTAAAAAATTGGGAAAGACACCACAAATATATACCAAGTCTTTATGAGAATTTGCACCTCCAAAAATGTTATCGTAATAAAAAACTTATGTGATTTTTAGTATTTTATATTTTTGCAATAATAAATATTATTAATTTAAGACGTATGTACGTATATGTTTAATTTGGTCTTTCACGATTGGGCTTTTTTGAGTTTGGGATTCTTGCAAGCTATATTAAATGCAGCATATCATATAGTGAAACTGAACACAAATCTAAGATTCATTATGGAGTACTTTTATCATGTGAATTGTAGAAGTCCATGTTGAAAATATATATTGTCAAAATCAAGACTTGTGTTTGTGTGAGTAGCACAAGGAATCGCAACACATGCATGCATAAATCATGCATGCATCTGCCATTTCTGGCAGCTCATCTTCCCACGCTTTTCCCCGTTCTTTTCTTTTACGTACATTGACGTAACGTCTCCAAAAACGTACGTACGTACGTACGTACCATGTTCTTCAACAAAAAACCCATTAATTAATACAATTTAATTTAGTCTCATACGATCGATGAGCTTTATCAGTTAGCATTGGTATGCACTCTTCAAGAAACAGTACTTAATTTATTTACAACGTACTCTCTTAAGGATTTAAGCATATCGTACATGAACAAAGTTAATTCAAAGAAAGACGTCAACTTTTTCTTTCACTTTTTGACTTTTGTTATTGTTAGCGAACAATGCGTCAAATTTTGCTCGTGACACAAAGGTCTTGTACTCATCAATTCATATAAATTTAAAGTTTGTGGTTTGATAAATCAATGGGGACAAATAACCCATATACGTTAAGCTTGTTTGACGAATTGTTCATATTCCTGAAACGCTTTCTTACATTTCCTATAAGAGAATTTAATGACGGAAAATTAGTTTCGTTGTATACCCTAGTCACTATACGAGGTGGGTTTAACCAGGGGATGGACACAGGTGAAGGCTAAAATCTTACTTGGTTAAAATCAATTAAATTATATTAATATATAACAATACAATATTTGAAAAAAAATCTCTTTATTTTCTGAACCATCAATACTTGAAAAAAATCTATTTATTTTTTGAAAATATGGATAATATCTTATTCATATTTTCCAATTAATTTGTTTTATTTTCAGCAAATAAAAGCTTTGGGCCTAATTTAAGAAGCTCATCAAGGTAAAAAGACTCACTCATCTTATTCTAGCAAGGTAAATAATGACCTAGGAGGCAAATAGCCTCCATCTTCTTCTTTTGATACGTACGTTCGAATTTTCAGCCTCCATAGCTCTCTTGCTTGAAGGAATTCATTACTGACTTGAGCGTCGGAGAGTCTTCTGGGGGCAACCACCCTCGGGTTTTTCAGGTAATTGCGGTTGGAGTTCGTCAGAGTTTTCCGGTGACCGTTTCTCTACCTGGAATTTATTGTGGTGAGATTTTTTCTACCACAACATTATACAAGAGGTTCACAAACGTTATGCTTGAGGTTTACAAGCTTATCACGAGTACACAAACTAGGGCCGCATCGCGGTTATTTTGTGAATTGGACCGTAGTTTATTGAGCGTGGTTGTTCTCGGCGCGGTAAAGATCTCGAACCGCGTTTAATTTTAACAGCGGTTAAATTCGGACCATGGTTCTTAAGACAAATCGGGGTAAAAGTGGACCGCGATTCTTTATAAAAACCGAGGTCTGTCTTGCTTTTTGCAAAAAACATAAAAATAATTTTTGGACAACGTGTTTTCTAAAAAATAGTTGTCCCACATTTTATAGAAAAAAAAATCTTGCTGCTTGGATGAAGAACCTCCCACCAAGAAGATAAAAAGTTACAAAAAAATATCAGTTGTGGAATTGTTTAGAACTCACATGAACCTATTATTTGACATCCCTTCACAAAATTAGAATACAACAATCCTACCATGTATATATACATAAAATAAATCTCTTAACACTTTCACTACATTTGCCATTGTGTATGTTGCATGTACAATTTATAAATCACTCCTAATGCTTGCAACGCGTAGGTCCCAAAGCCATATATAGAGTAAGTATAAGAGCTTTAAAAGGTAATCATACAAATTGAGCATGATGTAACAATGGTCTAGTGATTTGACACTAGACTTCTTTAAGCGTTCTATCCAGAGATCTCGAGTTCGAATCATGTTGAAATGAGTCGGTCATCGCTTATGCTCTTCACATACCTGAAATCAAAACAGCATAGCTTAAGCAAAACTTCCTTGCACCCGAGTGTATGCTGGATTATAACTTTGAGCAAAAGCTAACATACAAAGTTCAAGTTGTTGGGTGTTGGAACCTTGACAGTTTTCTTTGGTTTTGATGATGATAAACACCATTAGGTTTTATGGTTTTGTATTGTTCCTATGAATTTCAGGTTTCATGAAGAGATAAAGGAACAATGGCAAAACAGTGAAGAAGAGAAAACAGAGGAGCGCATTGGAAAGCTGTGACAACAAGGAACAGTGCCCGCGCAAACAATTGATAAAGCTGGAAAGCGCATGGCGCTTATACAAGGAAAATTCTATTTATGGAAACGCCGCGTCTGAGGAACAATGCGAGAACACAGAAATACGCAAGATGTTCCCAGACAGACTCAATTATACAAGGAAACAAGATTTCGTGATTTACTTGGAGAAGAAGAAGAAGATATTGAGTCTAAGAAAACTTTATACATGGAAACTATGTGTTTATCAGATTTAGAGTTTATTTGGAAACATAATTTGTCATAGTTACCATACGTGTGTAGTTAGATTTTTGGTAATAGAATTTTTGTTAGACCCTATATATAGATGAAAATTGTCTTGGGGAAAGATATCTCAGCTATTGTCATCCAGAGCTCTTGAGAACTGAGATCGAAAGCTAAGGCGAGGTACGGGGAGTTCTTGCTTTAGTCTTTGTTTTGTTCTTGTGTTGTTTAGAGGTGATTGCACTTAAAGTCTTTAACCTAGGGTATAGGTGGAGAGAAGACTTATAAGATTGCACAACTCTTAATGATACAAGTATACGTTTTGGGGACTGTGTTGTTACTTTGAATCTTTACTTATTTCCGCTGTCCAGGGAATAGTCACATAGTTCCCTGATTAAACACACTAATGATTCAACATTGGGCAATCGAACTATCGACATGTTCTTCACGTCTTAATACAACTTAGCAAATCATATAAAAGACTTATAAAAGACTGATATAGAAGAAGATATTTTCGGTTATATGCTAGCCCTGGTAGCAAATTCAGCATACAATAACAACCTTGAATAGTATTATTGCAAACATAAGTTAGCAAATACGAAAGATTATATAAAAATTATGCACACGATCGAATTTGTAACAATATGGAAGGGTAAATACAAATGCAGCTTAATTAGCAGGGTGATATCATTACAAATGGGCACAGTTATGAAATTAATAAAATTTATACATGTATACCTGTACCCGAATTAAACTGAACTGAAGTGGATCCAAATTATTGCAGTATTCTCCTTCTGCTAACGTTTGCTAGCTGCAGATTATACCACTTTGCAAGACAATATAACTGTTAGAGATAATTAAATATCCTGTATCTTAAGTTATCTTAAGTTTTTATAGTATATCTTTTATTATTCTAGTTTAGAAGATCTTATCTTTACCTTAGATATCTATCTTATAATCTCCATATATATGGTTGCTTTGTCATTAATAAGATTCATCAATTTACCAAAACTCTACATGGTATCAAGAGCTTGATCTTTTTTTTTTCTCAAATTTTTTCCTCTTGTTCGTACGGCTTCCATGGCTGGCAGCAATCACACAATTCCTAATGATGTGGAACCACGTTTCCCCTTCATCATCGTTCAATTCCCAAATGCAATTAGGCTCTCCGCGACAAACTACACGACGTGGAAAACTCAAATCAAATCAACCCTGGTAGGGTTCGGTCTCTTCAAATTTGTAGATGGCACGCATCCTCCACCACCACCAACAACAGTGACTCCGGCGCCGGTGGCCCCCGCCACGACCTCCGAACCACAGCCTAATCCAGCACATGCTACTTGGGTTCGTCAAGACCAGCTCCTATTCGGTGCGCTTGTTGGTACACTTGGGCAGACTGTTGCCTCCCTTGTTACTCAAGCAACTACAACTCAAGTTGCATGGAAAATACTCGAAGATACATATGCCAAACCTTCCAGGGGGCATATCAATCAAATTAAAGAAAAGCTTCGTTCTTTGAAGAAAGGCACGCAATCGGTAACGGATTTCATGCTTCAAATCAAAAGTTGCATTGATCTCCTTGCTTCTCTCGGCAAACCACAAGATCCAGAGGATGTTATTGATCATGTCCTGAAAGGTCTCGACTCTTCCTTTCAATCTGTGATTGATGGCGTCCATGCCTGGGAAACCACTATCTCGTTTGAAGAACTTCATGAGAAACTCATAAACAAAGAGTTGTCCCTCAAGGTGGAGGAGTCGTCCTCGTCTTCTCCGGCAAGTACTATGGCGATGCAAAACTGGCCGTCCAAGTCAAAGAAACGTCAGCAACATCAACCATCGTCTTTGCCTTCCTGGTCCCCATCAACCCCGTATGGCCCTCCCCAGATGTATCCTCCACGCAATCCTCCTCGCCCTTTCCTTGGCCGCGGTCAATGGTGCAGTGAAACCGGTCACGTTGTTGGCCACTGTCCTCTCTTTCGTCAGGCCGCCCTTACCCTTCGACCACCGCCGCCGCTATACCGTCCTCGCAACCCTAACCCCACCTATGCTCCGTCTCCATACCCTCCTCAACAACCTCAACCACAAGCCAACTACACCTTTACCCAATCACCGTCATACCAACCACCTCAAGCCAATTATAACTTTCATCAACCCCAACCGTATCCTCCCTTTCTTTTTGATAGCGGAGCTTCTCATCATGTCACTGCCGATCTCCAAAACCTGAGTCTCCATCATCCATACACGGGCCCAAATGATCTTGTTGTTGGGAACGGTAAAGGTCTGTCAATTTCTAACGTGGGCAAATATAAACTATTTTCTCCTCAAAAGATTTTCACTTGTGATAATGTTCTTCATGTTTCCAGTATTTCTCAAAACATCTTATATGTTTCTCAACTAGCCATTCAAAACAATATTTCTATTGAGTTCTTACCCACCTATTTTCTTGTGAAGGATCTTCAAACGGGAACACCTCTCCTTAAGGGTCCTTGCACTAATGGAGTCTACACTTGGCCTACGTTTTCTACACCACACGTTTTTACAATGCAAGCTTCAACTACTTCTCCTTGGCATCACAAGTTGGGTCACCCTGCAACAGCTGTTTTAAAATTCCTAGATAGTCAGTTTAGCTTAGGCATTTCATCTTCTAAATCCGATTTTTGTACCTCTTGTTCTATTAATAAAAGTCATAAATTACCTTTTCATCAATCCTCTATTATATCTAAAACTCCTCTAGAAGTTATCTTTTCGGATGTTTGGCAATCTCTTGTTATCTCTCTTGATGGATATCGTTATTATGTTATCTTTGTGGATCACTTTACTAAATATATATGGCTTTTTCCTTTAAAAAAAATCGGACACCAAGAACATTTTTATCAAATTTAAAGCTTTAGTTGAAAACTATTTTGATACTAAGCTTAAAACCCTTTACTCTGACAATGGTGGAGAATTCATTGCTCTAGCTTCGTTTCTTGCTTCTAATGGTATCCAACATCTCACTAGTCCTCCTCATACACCCCAACATAATGGTTTTGCTGAAAGGCGTCATCGCCACATTGTTGAAACAAGTCTTTCTCTCATGACCTTCTCTGGCTTTCCAAAGGAACTCTGGCCCTATGCTTTTAAAACTGTTGTCTATCTCATCAACAGGATGCCCACTCCTACTTTACAAAATCTTTCTCCATATCTCAAACCTTTTCAAACTCCTCCCAATTATCACAAGTTAAAAAGCTTTGGTTGTTTGTGTTTTCCCTGGCTCAAACCGTATATCAACAACAAGATGGAACCCAAATCTGAACCTTGTGTGTTTGTTGGCTACTCTCTCACCCAAAGTGATTACCTTTGTCTCAATCCGGACACCTACAAAGTCCATACCTCTTGCCATGTCGCCTTCGTTGAACATGTGTTCCCTTTTCTCTCCCTTGTTGTCACCCCTCCCTCCTCGCCCACAATTCTTGTTGACCACCCCTGGTGCAGCGTCAAGCTGCCCCTCCTACGCCCAGAACAACAGCCTCACCCTATTCCCGCCCTCCTTTCGCTGCAGAACCCTCCACCTCCTTCATCGCCCCATTTACCGTTGCCTGCCACTTCTTCTATTTCGACTGACACCAATCCCACCTCCTCTTTCTCGTCATTAACTACCCCATCATCCTCTCCCCCACCACCTTCCGCCCCTATCCCTGAACCGCAACCCACATCTTCACCTCCACCAGCCGTTGGTATCATCACACGAGCCAAAAACAATATCCACAAGCCCATTCAAAAAATCAACCTCACTGCTACCCTATCCCACCACACCGAACCAGCCAACATCACCCAAGCCCTTCGGGATCCAGACTGGCGCAATGCGATGGCGAATGAGTTCGCTGCACTTCGGTCCAATGACACATGGCAACTTGTGCCACATGCTTCGCACTTGAACGTGGTCGGTTGTCGCTGGGTGTTTCGTGTCAAATACAAGTCAGATGGTACGCTTGACAAGTACAAGGCCCGCCTAGTTGCCAAAGGGTTTCATCAACGACCCGGATGTGACTTCACGGAAACATTCAGCCCCGTTGTTAAGCCAGTCACGGTCAGAACGGTTCTTGCCATTGCCGTCTGCTCGGGTTGGTCTCTGCGTCAACTAGATGTCAACAATGCCTTCCTCCAAGGCACCCTTCTTGAAGATGTATACATGTCGCAACCGCCGGGATTTGTGGATAAACAATTCCCTTCCCATGTGTGCAAATTGAAGAAGACGATCTATGGACTCAAACAAGCTTCGCGTGCATGGTACAATGAACTGCGCTGCTTTCTTCTTCAGATTGGTTTCATCAACTCTGTTGCCGACTCCTCCTTATTCATACTCCATGACAAGGGGGTTGTCATCTACCTTCTTGTCTATGTCGACGATATCATAGTTACAGGGAGTCATTATGTGCCGTTGGAGAAGATCATCACCGCACTTGTAGCTCGTTTCTCCATCAAGGATCTCGGCCCTCTTGCTTACTTTCTTGGTGTGGAAGTCTTGCCGCATCCTGTAGGTATTTTCCTGAATCAACATAAATATGTGACTGACTTGCTTGCTCGGGCACACATGGCTGATTCCAAACCCATCTCTACACCCATATGTACGACTACAACACTCCAGAAAACCAGTGGCAGTCCGCTCCCTTCTCCGACTGAGTATCGTATGTTAGTTGGTAATCTTCAATACCTCTCTCTCACACGATCGGATATTGGTTTCACAGTCAACAAACTCTCCCAGTTCATGCAGTCACCTACGACAGTACATTGGAGTGCACTCAAATGCTTGCTTCGTTATGTGCGTGGTACTGCTAATCAGGGTATCATCATTTCGCAGTCATCTCCTCTAGTGTTGCATGCCTTTTCTGATGCAAATTGGGCAGGTGACAAGGATGAGTACCTATCCACTTCTGGCTACTTGCTATATCTTAGCCGCACCCCCATCTCTTGGAGCTCCCGCAAGCAGAAGACTGTTGCTCGTTCTTCTACTGAGGCTGAATACCGTGCCTTAGCCGATTGTTGCAGTGAAATTGTTTGGGTCAAGTCTCTGCTGCAGGAATTACGAGTTCGTCTACCGTCTCAACCGGTCCTATATTGTGATAATCTGGGAGACAAGAGTCTTAGTGCTAATCCCGTCTTTCATTCGCGGATGAAGCATATCGCCTTAGTGTTTCATTTTGTTCGTGAACAAGTGCAAGGCGGGGCTGTTCGAGTGTCCTATGTGCCTACTGATGATCAATTAGCTGATGTCTTGACTAAGCCTTTGCCAAGACTACAGTTCCAGAAACTCACGTCCAAGCTAGGACTCTCCGTTCCGGTGTCTCGCTTGAGGGGGCATGTTAGAGATAATTAAATATCCTGTATCTTATGTTATCTTAAGTTTTCCTAGTATATCTTTTATTATTCTAGTTTAGAAGATCTTATCTTTATCTTAGATATCTATCTTGTAATCTCCATATATATGGTTGCTTTCTCATTAATAAGATTCATCAGTTTACCAAAACTCTACAATAACAATGTTACATCGGTGATTCTTGTAGAAGTTGTCAAGCTGATAATATATGTAAATAGGAGTTTTCATACGTTTTGACACCTATAAAAATACAAAACACATATTAATGAAGTTATTTATCCCTTCGGAACAAGTTGGGGCAAACAAGAGGAACAAAATCTAGGTAGAAAAACAGCCTATGTCCATATGAACTTAAAAATAGTGCGGTTAATGCCCTTTTTGTACTAGTGTATACTTAGGTTCACAATGCGTTATTAAAATGTTTGTTTACTTTAAAAAAAAAAAAAATCTTTAAGTATATTAAGTATGAACCTTTATTATATTAAGTATGAACTTTAAATTTAATCCATATATATGAACCTTCGATCTAGTGTACTAAGGGTCTGTTCGGTTTAGTGCTATTGGTGTATTAAGGATGTGGAAATGAGTAAGAGTGGAAGCTAACCTTACCCCCCAACTCCCCAAGGGTAAAAAAAATGGAGTGGAAGTGGGAGTGGAACACTTTCATTCACTTCCACTCACTTCCATCTATAATAGTCGAACACACCCTAAGTGTGAACCTCATACATAATAATTTATTATTAACCATGCACCTTTTGATGTTTAGTATGCACATGATTAAATGTGAACATTTAATTAGTGTACTAGATATAAACCTTAGCGTACTAATGTGCATATATAGATTAATTTTCTTTAGTGTATGGGACATATGTTATATGTCAATGTTGATATATAGTCATCTAAATTTCACATTTGAATTTGTTGACATTTTAGGGTTGAAGGAGCAATCTTACATGATTTGATCTCATTTACATCCAACTATTCAAGTGTTTGAACTCGATACATATATTTGAAAAAGGGACAATACATATACGAAAGAATCATAACCAAGAGGATCGTTAGATGTAAAAAAAACACTTATTCTACGACAAGTGATAAGTTCTCCTACAAGATTGACTGATAGGCCCGTAAATGCACGATACTATCGAGTAGTATAAAAGATATCGAATTCAAGGGAGCACTCGTTGATCACCAATTTTACACAAACCAATAATCTAGATCAAACAAGAAATGTTGAGTTTTTGGTTGTTAATTTAATAAAACTAACAAGAAACACAAAAGCTAAAGCTAATTAAAATGAAAAAAATGAAAATATAATTTGGGTTAATTGAATGATGAAAAGCTAGGATTATGGTTCACCACAAATGAGATAATGTAATGATAAGCAAATCAATTTATAAGGTTGCAAGTAATAATCTCTAATGGTCAAATGCCATAATATGCCTATTTTGAAGTTTAATCCAACTTAACTTCTACTTTCGTGGTTTCTAATGCAAGATTAGACTCATTGAGCATAATGACAATTCAAACAACCACTAGGAAAATATGCCTATTTTTGTGGTCCTAATTAAAATCCCTAGCTAAAATCTTGAAGTTTAATATCACCTTTCAATGCATATCTAACATTTAATACATGAGGAAATATTGGTTGGGCATTTTCACAAACACTTGGTGTGTAGGATTTGAGTAGTAAACAAAATTCATCCAAACAAAGAGAAAATCTCACTAAATCATCACACAATCACAATTGGGCTACTTCTAACTCTAACATAACAAATTACTCACTCATGATTTGCAAGAACATGTCATAAAACATCAATCCAACCATCATAAATATGAGAACAATGATAAACAAATCAAGAAATAAAGAGAATGGGTAATAGATACTTAACAAACAACCAAATCGTTGCATTTCCATTGAATCATGAGAAAAGGTTGAGATCGACTTAGTTCCTCTTCCAAGTGTAGAAATACAAGAAAGCTCAACAATCCAAATTACTAGTCTACATGAAATCTATTAAAATCTAAAGTTGCATTTAAGAGGGGAGTAAATGCTAAAATCCTAAAGAAGGACGCTAATGTGAGAGACTCCCCTTCAAAAGTTTCTTATTTTGGTATTTACCAATGTCCCCAAAAATCTATAGGGTTTCAAAACCAAAACAAGGAGTGTTAAGAATTGGATGGGCATGACATTTATTATAGGGTGGCCATGCCAAAATTAGAGAGCAAAGGTTTGGTCTAGAATTTTGACGTGGCCATGCCGAACAACATTTACGCCTCATGTCATGTCTTGGAAAGATATTTTTATTATTTTTGGATGGACATGGAAGCACCATTTACTTGTATGGCTTGTGGAACTTCTTTTTCTTCATCAAATCTTCAAATTAATTGGCATCCATTCGACTCTTCTTAGCTTAAACAATAGATATTATAAAGGAAGCTAGTGTGTTTGATTCTGATCATACAAGTCTATGTCACTTGTACGAGACATAAATATAAATATAAGTTGTAACATTGGATTTTTTTTTTATTATTATATATTAAGATTTACAATCCTTACTTGCTAATATATTTTTATGTTGTCATCGTGAGAAAAATAAAACGTTAGAAGTACAAACTTAACGTTGCAATGTTAATATATAGTCATATCGATTCACACACTAAAGATAAAAAAAATTGTACAAACTTGAGCGAGTATATAATGTCTAATGGTGAGGAGAGTCAAAATGTATGACTAATATTGTTCCCTTAAATGATTCTTCCATATATGATATGATTGTCCATTGAATTTTTGGTAAACAAAGTTATCACAAAAATATGAATTATATTATTAATATATTTTCTCATCAAACAATTTTGTTTTCTCTTAATCATCTTCGACTTAATTTACTACTTGTGGCAACCAAATTGATAGTAATTCTTGTTCCCATAAAGAGTAAGCATATTAATCTCAACAAAAACCAAATTTTGATCTTTTTTTATTACCAAAATATGAGAGTATTCTCCTAACCACATTTAATATGCAAGAATATATACTTAATTTATGAAAATGATTGCAACTCAACCTGCTAATTGGTCAGTTGGTTTAATTGGGTTTAGATCGCCGTGTCATTAAAATTTATAGGTCAATTAATTTGGGTCATAAAGGGTTTGGTGTGAGTTGCACCAGAAGGGTCAAAAACGCTAATTTTGTATGATTATTTATAATGTTGTTATGATAATTGATGACATAAACATTTCAAGTTAAAAAAGGCTAATATCATAATTAAATTATCAATAATACATATTAGGATTAAAATTATAATCAAATTATTAATAATAACATATTTTTATATAAGATTTTAACTATAGTAATAATAATATTTAATATAAATGGATTGACATGTAAAATAACAGGCCGAGTCAATCCGATAGGTTGGGTCAAAAAAACTCAAAAATTTATGAGCCCATCGGGTTCGATTCGGGTTATATTTTGACAGGTCTAATGTAGTTTGTTATATTAATTATTTTATATTATTTATCTATATACTAAAGGAAATTAAATTATCTTAAGGAAATTAAAATAATTATATATAATAATTTATACTAAAGAGGAAACCAAATCATATCAAAGATATTAAAAATATATAAAAAAACTAAAATAAGAAGATGACGACATGTGACACAACGTAAGATGCACATATAACAATAATTGATGTGGCTTAATGTGGTGATGACATGTGGTATTAATCCTTATTGGTCTACTATATATACCCCATGCATAGGCTAGGCTTCCTTCGCACATCGGCAACAACAATGTTGACGTTGTCGTCGTTGTGGTTGCTGAGTGCAACTTTTGAGAGAACAACCACCGCATCCAAGCATGGGTTGTCATTGCTGAAGCAGCGACTAACTCTCGTACCCTCTGTATGTCGGTCATGGACGAGAGGAGCAGTCACAACGCAATGACCGGCGTACAAGACTGCACGCCCTCTCGTTCGACCCACATCCTATAGGTTGTCGCTCACGAGGACTCGAGGAGGAGGCACATGTCGTGCACAGTGAGCTCAGGCTCAGGGATTACAAAGGGTATTCCATAGATCTGATTAGTAAAGGCCAATCAAAATGTATTCCATAGATCTGATTCATAAATCCTACCTAAACCCAAAAATCCAAAAGCCTAAACCCATAAACCCTATATCCTAAACCCTTAACTCCTAAATCCAAAACCTAAACCCTAAATCATAAGCCCAGAATCCTGAATCTAAACTTATATCCTAAACCTTAACTCTAAATCTTTTTAGGGTTTGGGATTTAGGATTTATTTTATTTTAAAAAAAATAAACGAAAATCATTTGTATTTAACCATTGGGTATTTCGCGGAAAAATTAAAAACCTAATGGTTACCACGCGAAATATGCCAAACTTTGGTGTGTCGCGCGAATTAAGTGATACCTGGGTTAGTAGGCGAAATAATCGTTAAAATTACATATGGCCCTCAACATGGCAAGCACGCTGAGTACTCGGAGACAATCACAAAACACGACCTCTCCGCTCGCATCTTTGATCCTCTACATCTCGTCTAGATGATCGGGATATTGGATCCATATAAACATAGTCAATTTTGAGATGAATTAATGATGCAAAACTATAGGTGGTAAGATACTATAGAATGGTGGTGCAAAAATGTATCTTGTGGTTCGAGGAGAGTGGTCCGACGACGTTGTTACGGTACTTCATGACTCGGGAATCTCCGCAATTTGCAATCACTAGATGATCCGGTGTGATAGCCGCAATGACAGTTGTTGAGTCGGCCTTGTCATGAGTCGTGGACCGCAATTGACATTTGCATGATGTGAGGATAGCCTCCTCCACCGACAAGACATCCACGTCCATCTTGTGAAAGATGCGCCTCATGACCTCTGTTCAATCAGTCAACAAACGGAACGCGACCAACTTATCGCGAAGTATATCGTGCAACCAAGCGCTAAACTGGGTAGTGACTATACGTTAACAAGTTAAAACATCAAAAAATGAGATGTCGATATTTAAGATACATTGTGAATGTATGCACGTGATTAAGATACACTCTCGTGGGAGAAACTGTGCCCGTCGTTGACAACAAGGAAGTGGAAGTCCGAGCATGCGGAGAGCGGAAAAAAGCTTGACGAACGATGACATCATTCTCCATTTCCGAGCTCCTTCTCCAGATGGATGAAACGCCAAAACTCGACGATTTGCATGACTTGGGATGGATCCATTTTCACACAAACAAAGAGTAATATATCAACAATTAACTACTTCCTTGTGGAAATTTCTAGCTCTAGTATTATGTTTGTTAACACTTGACATTAATAAATATGAAAAGTTGGAATTGGAGGATTATCAAGCTAGCTAGTAATGATGTTTCTCCATTTCTAAATAGGTCCATCATGACCATGGAATTGGAGTAAGTAGTATATATATAACCAATTAATGGGCAATCCAGGTGAATAAACTTTTAGCAACATAATAATTTGGAGGTTTGTACGTTTACACTAGGTGTAAAACTAAAATCCCACACCTTTTAACATGTGTTAAAAAATATCAACAAAAACCTTAAAAATATTATAGTATTTATTAAATAGCTTTTACTTTAAAAAAATTAGCTTCTACTTTTTTCTTAGTTTCTTTCATTTTGTGTCTTTTGGTTGGTGTTCTCTCTCCATGATTTTGTTTTCTCTCAATTTTAGTCCAGCTTCGACGCCACCCCCAAGGTGCCTCCATGCTTCACTTTGCGGCCACCCCACACCGATTTAAACTCTCTTAAACTCTTCGTACGATTTAATTGGAACTTGTGGTGACATTCAAAATATGATTCCTCAATACAATTTGGTTTTGAAGAAAAAATATCATATTTTGATTAAAACTTGACATGGTGGCATCTTATTTTCTTTTAAGAAAAAACGATGGACTCTTCCCACAACCTTTTTCGATCAACGGTAGCGGTAAATCGACGTCGGTGGGAGGTTGGAGTTGAGGCGGCCGGCTTTTGTGGCAAATTTGAGCCATTTTACGATTGTCCGACCAAATTCATTTTAAGTGTCGGTGGGAGGCTCCACGATAGTCCGACAACAAGATTGTATTACATTTTCTGCTCCTCTCAAAGTCGCAAAAGACCGATATGGCGCCACCAACCTTATGGAGCCATTAATCCACACCCAGGGGCATAAAACCCTAGATTTTGTTACAATTACATGGTCTCACAACTTGATGGTTTTGTTGAAATTCGCTCTTGATTTGTGTTGATGGTTGCTTGAATTTGTATTCTCTTTCTTCAATTTACTTCTTTTGTGATGAAATTGGATAGATTTGTGCAATTTTGTTTTTGAGCCTTACAACACTCAAATATTGTGCTTAAGTGCAGAAATTGGTGGTGGTGGCAATGATTGACTTGGTGGAGTAGTGGTGCCTAGTAGTGGCTATGGGTTGCTGGGAAGATTTGATAAGGATAAAGAAAATAATATTTTACTTGTTTTTTTTATTAAATTATAAAAATAATAAGTGTGAATAAGATGAAAACTTTTAAGTATGAATAATGAATTTCCAATATGATATAAAATTTTTAACTTAATACTTTCCATCACACAGTTTATTTATTTTCTTGTATTCCCTCTCATCATAATTATACATAGATAAGATACTTATATAATTTACAAAAACATCGTCGTGTTGCCTGTAACATCATATTTTGGAGTTGAACTGGTGCCTGATGAACCACTTTTTTTGAGCAACAACCGCATAAACATCAATGTGAATCCCCTTCTCCTTAGTAGGAGTATGATGATGCTCCTCTTGGATGACAAGAGCGTAATGACGATTGATTGTTGGAAGAGGATCTTGAGCGATTATATTGGATTTAAATCACCACTAAGTCCCGTGAGAAACTGACTTAACTTCTCCTCGTCACACTCGGTATTTAGATCAACAACCCATGCACACTTGTAACCCGTACATGAGCACGACCGAGGCCTCATGTAGTTGCCTAATTCATCTTAAAGCAATTTGAGACTACCAAAATAAGAAGTCACACCAAAATAAGAATCTTGTGTTCACTTGTTCAAGACAATGATTATGAACCAATTGAACATTTTTGACTTAGGATTAACCATCGGATGATTGAGATGCACGGACCTTGAATTTACAATCCGTCATTAGCAATAACACGTGATTTTCCTGGTGCTCGTGACTTTGATACAAACTTTCCATGTTTTATACATGCCATATGCATCGGCTTGTACAACTTAACACTACCAACCACGTGAGGAATATAATTTCTTATTGTTGTTTGAAATTCAGTTGCCTTCACATAATCATATAATTCTTCTATTGATTCGAATGACTTTCCGACAGAGGGAGAATGTATACCATATGAAGCTTCTACGCTCCAACATCTACTTCTTTCGGGCCTAAATCTTCACCTTCAATATCTTCATTTTGTAACACCCTGGATTTGTGATCCTTATAAGGATTAAAGTGCAACTTGTGTCAACAAGAGCTCTTCTTTTTCAAGGTTCAAGTGAAGACAAAAAACTCTGAAGCTAAGCATGCTAGGGAGAGAATAGTATCAAGATGGGTGACCTTTTGGGAAGTGTTCGGGTGGGCACGAGATGACGCTTCTTAGGCCTTGAACCTTACAAATGGTATTACAGCCGACTATGGGTTACGACTTACGAGTGATTGGCCTCGAAGGAGAACACTCGACCCAAATGGTGGTCATTGGGTCTTGATAAAGTCATCAAGGGTTTAAATGGTGGAGATTGTAACACCCCAAATTATTAAAGTGCAACCAAGGTCAACAAGAGCTTTCTTTTTAGGGTTCAAGTGAGGACAAAGAACTCTGAAGCTAAGCGTGCTAGGGAGAGTAGTATCAGATGAATGACCTCATGGAAAGTCCTCGAATTGAGTTAGAATGACGTTTCTTAGGCCTCGTGCCTTACACATTTGCACTTAAATTTATTGCTTCCTCCCTTTACGCATAATAGTCCATACCTTTTTCCTCCCAATATCATATCTTAGATATGCTACATTAGATGTTCCTTCATTTCATTCTCTTGCAGACCCATAAATTCACTCCAACTCAACTTCTCATACTTTGTGTTTGATTCTGTATCACTTGTATTAAAGTAAAATTATTATTATTTTGCTATTATGATCGTAACAACAACAAGTCAACTATCAATATCACCCAATACATTCTTACCTCCGTCATGAACATATTCCAAATTTAAATCCATTTGGAATTGAAGATCTGAATTGAACCCCCTCAAGCTCAAAAAAAATAAGATAGCTTTGTTTTGATTTTTATCGATCTCTCCTTAATCTATTACTTGATTATACAGAAAATAACTTATGCAATTTTCAATGTCTTTCCCTCTTTAGAGGTTTCGGCATTTTCTGGAGTTTTTTCAAAATATTAATGAAAGAGACATGGAAAATATACTTTTATGAAGACATATAATTAGAGATGGCTCGCGGTTCGGTGGAACCGGAAAAAAATCGGAATTGGAATCGGCTAGAACCAAAACCACATAAACCTCCTATATCCGGTTTCGGTTTGCAAAACTCAGAACCGGAGGTTCGAAACCGGGTAAACATTCAGTTCTCAAGTTATATATATATTCTATTTTATTTTTTGTCAATTTGTAATAGCTCTCAATTCTACATAAGGGTATAAGTGTAATATTTTTTTAATAGTAAATGATATGGTATTTATTACATTATTCCAAGTGTGAATAAATTAATCAATTTCTTACCCTAAAAATATTATATATCTTTAAGTCATGGTTTATTTAAATTTATTTTAACATTATGTTAAATTTAAAGTAAATAAAATTATCAATTAATATAAATTATTTAAGTTGAGATTAACAATATGTTCATTTAGATTTAAATATGGTCAAATTTATAAAACAAAATGTGATTTAAGCTTAGAACTAGCCTAATTTAATTTTTCTTTCATCTTAAATTTGGGTTAAAATGAATGAATAAACTTATGATAATATTATAAATAAGTTTGGATAATTTTTTAAAAATAAAATAGGGGTAATTTTGCCACAACTGGAAAAGTTGGGCAAACATTTATAGTTAGGCCAAAGTTATTGGGCCACGATTGCAAAAAGGGGCATCTTCTTCAACATTTCAGCCTCTGCTGAACCCAACCACCAGCCGAGCATTTCCATTTCCGATTTTGCCCCGATTTCGACTCATTTCTTCCAATTAACCCATGGGAAATGAAGATTACGATCTTGTGATTTAAACCCCTCAATCAATTAGTGTTATTATGGGCAAAAACGTCAAGAATTAATCCGGGAATCAATTATATCGTTCGAATTGTGCGAATTGAATTTCTGAAAATTCGTTCTTATCCGATTGATTTGATAGGTGATTTTTTCGGGATTGTGTCGAGGACATTCAAGGCAACATTTTCCCTATAAATACCCTATCAATCGTTCATCCAATTTCACCCAATTCTCCACTTTAGGGTTCTAGGATTCCCAGGAATTTTTCAGTTGTTCCAGGCGAAACTTCTCCCTCCTCAGAGCATCTATACTCACGATTCAAGTGTCCAAATCTTTGTCTCGAAGTCATAAACCCAACTCCGTCAACCACGATCCAATTGGTGGTCAATCGAGCCCGAATCGAGCCAAATTGTAACCGGTTGTTCGTCCTGTGTTTTGGGGAGAATCCCGAATTCGAATTTTGTATGTTGAAATTTAATCTTTATTATATGGCTAATTAAGATTACTTAGTGATAATTTGTGTTGATTTAATTATATTGATATTAAAATTAATTTAAACTTAATTTTCATGGTATTATCTTAGGTTGTAAATTGTTAAATTTTAAAATTACAATTGGATATATATTGGGTTAAACAATTAATTAGTGTTGTAAATAAATTAATAATTAATTTTAATATGATTATTTTGAATATACGACTAAATGATTTTTAGGATCATATAAATAATCGTTATATTGTATAGCCTCGATGATTGATTTATTTAGATTTAAATAAATCCAATTAGAAGCCGAGACGAATAAAGTTCAATTTCTGTTTATGAATAAATTATCTAATTATAATTTTATTTTGGTGTGGATTGGGTACGTCTCGGAATCGCTATTGGGAACGGAAACGAATCATGAATCCAGTTCGTTGGTTTTAAGCAACTTTCTTCTATACGACGTTGCACCGTTCAATCGACATCTTAATCCGAGACAAGTGGCGGTTCGTTCTTGCATTTATTCCATATTTTCTTTAATTGATAATTAATTAATTGTTTTAATTAAGTTGAGATAAATATCTATATTTTGTGTTTGGGAACTTGTGTGTTTTAATGGTGTGGAAAAATATGAATTATATACTAGGTTGTATATATTGCTAGTGGCGACCCTAAATATGTTATTATTATCATAGGGTGCTAGTTGGACTTTGGTATGAACTTGTATGCTTAGTTAGCACGAGTATTCGTTGGAACGTTATATAACTCGCGAGGTTTAGCTGTTGTTTTATAACTTGGTATTAGGAGGATTATTGCAATAATACTTTTGGTCATGACCTACCCTTATTCAAATATAAGTGTTGGTGCACTTAACTAGTGTCGTTATTCATGATTCGTCACATGATATTCTCGTATCGAGATGGTGTGTTTTAAAAGCTTTAACGTAAATTCACATTTTGGAATGAAATAAGATAAGTGTTTTTATGCATATAATTAATATACTTTGGGCGTGAAGTACAACATGAAAACTGCTCGTGCTTCTGTCTAAAGTAAGTCCCCTTTCCGATCTGGAATCGCATTATGCGGTGAGGTTGGTTGATGAACCAAATAGTCAAAGGAGTCGTTTTTAAAACCTTGTTGTGATAATTATAAATGTTCTCAAACAAATACATATAATTTCCATAAGACTGAGTTTCATTCGAGGCTTCTCTTGAATCATGTATTTTCTTATGTTTTAGTGGAAGTATAGTAGTTGTACACCATTTCTCGAGTATTATTCGAGAAACAATGTAGTAACTATATACGACTGCACAGAACATCACATAAATACCCATGCATAGTCTTTCATTAGACTAATCAGCCTTTCATTTTCCTTGCATGGTTGGCTGATGTCATCCGTCTCATACGGCACATCAGTCGTTTGTCTCAGGGTATCTTGAAGTAACAAATCGAAGAAGAAGGCTTGCAGTTGGAGGTTGTGTTCTAAAGTAATATTTTGAAGTTGCTTACGAATGAATGTTCACCCCGAAGTGTTCCCAGACCGCAAAATTGACTTGCAAAAGAAGATTCTTCCCCTTTTTTACTTTTCGATTCTTCCCCAAAATCTTCCTATTGAGACTGACGCTGCTGGGGTGTGTATCAATTTAATCTTCTAAATAAATGTAATCAGTTATAATATATAGGTCATCTAGTCATGTATTTAGGGTTAATATGAAGTATTCCGCTGTAATTGCATATTGTTTAGTAAAACTAGTCTTCTCAATTTACGAGAAGAGTTTTAATAAAGGTTGAGTATATTTTTCACAAGTCTTTCGCTGTTTATTTTTTTGTTATCAATGTATTTAAGCATAAATTATTCAAATTAAAGCCTAGGATGGCTTTGGACTTTAAAGTCTGATATCATTGGCGTGTGGCACTACCGACATAAGTCGGGGGTGTTACACAATTTATTTTATAAGTCAAATTATGTTAAATTTTAAGTTTAAGTTTTAAAGTATAAATCTGTTAAGTTTAAAGAAACGTTCAATTTATTATTTTAAAAAGAATATTTTTTGTATGTTTTTTTACATTTTTTTTATAAGTATTTTTTTTTTCCAGAACCAGAACATGCCGGAACCGAAACATTTGATTCCAGATTAATTCGGTTTCCGTTTTCATTTTTCAGGTTTAGGTTCCAAAACCATGCCATCTCTACCTGTAGTCTACGTGTGCACTAATTCTGTTTTAAGTTTGCTTTTACCGTTTTTTTTTTTTTTCATTCAAGTAATTTCGTATCATGTTTTATCCTATTTGGCACATATCACCTTAAATGTATCGCCAACACATACTATCACCCAAAATTTATAAGTTAGAATCACCATTTTTCGTATTAATCAATCAAAAGTTTCGAGAGTTGGAGTCCAACTAAAAAAAAAACGTGACAAAGTATCTCATTGAAGTGTATGCAATAGTATTAGTTTACACTATAGAGTTATCTTCATTTAATGTCATTACCCCTGTAATTTGTCGATACTAAATTGGCAACATTTGCGTATTCTCCTTCGTCGTCCTCCTCATCTCTCACTGAGCTCTGTGTCCTCTGACCCACCACCACGCACCCCGTTTCCGACACTTTCAGACACCCAAGAAATCAAGAATCAATCTTCCCCCAAAATAATCATAAAGAAAAAACAATTTTGCAATATAAAAAATCACAATCACCAACGCCTCCATTATTATCGTATACCGTACCCCTCTGTTTTCTCCTCCCCATTTCAAAGCTCCCTCCTTTCACTCCAACTCTCAACACCAATGGACGAGAAGCCGGAGACGGAGCTCATTTCTATTCCGGCGAGCCCCACGCCGGAGACACCCACGCCGTCGGGGCAGAGGTCGCCGACGAAGGCGAAGTTGTCGTCGGCGTGGACGCCTACCTCGTTCATCTCGCCGAGGTTTCTGAGCCCAATCGGAACTCCGATGAAGCGCGTGCTGGTTAACATGAAAGGGTATTTGGAGGAGATGGGCCACCTCACCAAGCTCAACCCACAAGACGCGTGGCTTCCAATCACCGAGTCTCGCAACGGAAACGCCCACTACGCTGCGTTTCATAACCTCAACGCCGGTATTGGCTTCCAAGCCCTTGTTCTTCCCGTCGCCTTTTCTTTCCTCGGATGGTACATTTCTTCTCCACATTTACTAAAATGCCCTCCTCTGTTCTCAATTTGGGCCAGTTATTTGCTTGCAAAGATTGACCTAATTCAAGATAATTAGTGTTGGTCAAAGTATGTTGTTAAAGCAATGCACTTTGTTTGTTTTAGTGTGTTTGATTTGATAATGAAAGAACGAGTGTGTCTAAACATTCTCTTACGTTGAGTCCCTTTCAGCTTTTGCTTTGCCCATTAAAGGAGCTTGTAAATTGTACTTATTCTGCCTCTTTTTAGATAGATAAGTAGGATTTGACTTAAATGTTTGTTTGCTCCTAGTGAATTGATCCAATTACTATTGACAGTTTTGGTCTTTGAATTCATAAGCAATGCAACATGAAATTTCATTGTCCTAATGTATTGTAGCAGGCAAGATCCTGCTGCATTTGTACCTATTTATCTCTTGCCTAGTGCTGAAACAAACTTGAGCAATAATTTTCCACTGAAAATGACAAATCATGTAGTAGCTGAGAAATTATTAGTATGCTCTTCTTGAATCTTGAAGAAAAGAGAAATTCGCCTTTTTATGACTTTACTGTCATTGTTCAATTTCGGCGCTTGTGCGGGATTATACTGGGTTGATTGTTGTTGTTTATACTTTCGTTGTTCAATTACATTGTAGGGGTTGGGGGATACTTTCTTTGACAATCGCGTATATTTGGCAACTCTACACGCTATGGATTCTAGTTCAGCTACACGAAGCAGTTCCCGGGAAGAGATACAATAGATACGTGGAGCTCGCACAAGCTGCGTTTGGTGAGCATCCGTTTTTTCTTACCACAACAAAACACAATGTTGAACAATCAATATCAGATTAAATCCTGCCAAAAAATGTGTTCAAAACATAGATTCTCTTTGTATTCATTCAACTTGTATGGTACTATCTCCACTGATGTTCTTGGATCAGTATATGTGCAGAGTAATTTCACTGATGAACGTGTATTGTGCGCGGTTTTGGCAGGGGAAAAACTGGGTTTGTGGCTTGCTCTCTTTCCAACAGTATATCTATCTGCAGGAACCGCAACTGCGTTAATACTCATAGGAGGAGAGACAATGAAGCTTTTCTTCCAGATAGTGTGTGGACCGCTTTGTCCATCAAACCCGCTTACAACGGTTGAGTGGTACCTCGTGTTCACTTCACTGTGCATTGTTCTGTCTCAGCTTCCCAACCTAAACTCAATAGCCGGGCTCTCTCTAATTGGCGCTGTAACTGCAATAACTTACTCCACCATGGTTTGGGTGCTCTCGGTTAGTCAGCAAAGGCCGCCTACGTTGTCTTACCATCCAATTTCACTGCCTTCGTCTCCTGCATCCGTCTTTTCGGTCCTTAACGCCCTTGGAATCGTCGCCTTCGCCTTTCGGGGCCACAATTTGGTCTTGGAAATCCAGGTAAGAAAGTGATTGTTTTTGGGCATGAGACTGGTTTTGTTACCCTTTAAGCTCATGAAAGTCTCTTTTTCCAGGCTACAATGCCGTCGACTTTCAAGAACCCGGCTCATGTGCCAATGTGGAGAGGAGCAAAGATTGCTTATTTCTTCATTGCAATGTGCTTGTTCCCTATTGCCATTGGAGGGTACTGGGCTTATGGCAACCTTGTAAGTTGAACAAAGATTGTATATACACAATTCAAACTAACTGCATTCATGTATAGTTGTATATCAACTCCATTTTTGGTGCAGATGCCATCAGGAGGGATGCTAAACGCGCTATACGGGTTCCACAGCACCGACATCCCGAGAGGCCTTCTAGCAATGACATTCCTACTGGTGGTGTTCAACTGCTTGAGCAGCTTCCAAATCTACTCAATGCCCGTTTTCGACAGCTTCGAGGCCAGCTACACGAGCCGAACAAACCGGCCCTGCTCGGTTTGGGTCAGGTCCGGGTTCAGGGTCTTCTACGCGTTCATCTCGCTCCTGATCGGTGTAGCACTCCCGTTCCTCTCCAGCCTCGCAGGTCTCCTCGGAGGGCTAACTCTCCCGGTCACGTTCGCGTACCCGTGTTTCATGTGGGTGTTGCTGAAACAGCCCACACGGCGCAGCTTCGACTGGTACTTGCACTGGACTCTGGGATGGCTCGGGATCGCTTTTAGCTTGGCCTTGTCTATTGGAGGGATCTGGAGTATGGTCACCACTGGGATGAAGCTCAAATTCTTCAAGCCTCCAAATTAATGAATGCCTATGTATTATGTACTGCTCTCTTAGCTTTCATCCTTATGCTTTAAAACTACTCCCTCGGACAAGACTTTGTGTATGAATATAAGAAAGTTTTGTTTGATATCTTTAGCTAAATTGACTTCTTGATTAACCAAAGACACGCTAACTTTAAAGTGTTGGTAGGGATGGTAACGGGACAAGGACAGAAAGTTTAAACGGGGATGAAAAAAAAATAGGCTATACGTCGGATTATAGCTGCACATAGGCGAGTCATGGGAGGCTAGTGATTTTAGTACTTTGCTCAATATGTGAGGTGATTATGCAGCTTTTGAGATCATCCATATTTGTTTGATGTCTTTTCTGAGTGTTAGAAAGTACATGCTAGCCCAGTAATATGCCTTTGGTAGAATAATTGCCACTAACAAGCCCGATGCCCGACTAATGAAATAAAGGGTGAGTATACTCGGTCAAGGTAATTCGACGGGTTAGTAAACCTCTCAACCTTAACTTCTCTCTATATATATATACATGCCCTTTGTATAGAAAACTGACTTGAGCGTCGGAGAGCCCGCCCCGGGAAAGCCATCTCCGGGGTGTTTTCAGGTGGACCTCGCGTATGAGAAAGCTGTCGGAGCTCGAGAACGACCATATACAATCTGGAGAAGTGTGAAGGAATAATATCAACATCAGAGCTAGACCGTGGAGTCAGAGACCCAGCCCTACGCGAAACCAGAGGCTAGGAAGTTGCTGAGGACGTCCCCAAAACAAACAAATCTGGGTCGAGGGTGTGTTGACCCTCGACGTCTGCACGAACGGTTGAAACAGAATTCAACACTGGCGCCGACCGTGGGGATGTCCTCACGCACTAGGAATGCTCTTGTCTCGACAAAATGTCCGCTCTACGAAGAACCTCCGACAACCCAGCTCCACTCCACTCCACTTCGGCTTTGGTTAGCATTCACTTTTCTCTACTTATACTTCGCGTAGCTCTCACTGCTTTACCTTTGTTTTCACGTAGGCTTTACGACATCTTGCAATGGCTAGGGCTCGTATGTCTCTCAAGCCGACGCAATCTATGGTATTACTCCGCTCGCCACCACTCACGCCTTTTACAAGGATGTAAGAAGAAAAGCAATATGAGGCCGAAAAGGAAGAGACGCTGCACTTTAGAGCGAATGGAGCAACATCGTAAGAAAAAACTAGCGAGGCATCCTCCGTGAAGGCCTTCCTGGCCTTTGCCCTTGGCCTCCCCGGCCTTGGCCTTCCCGTTCTTCGCTTGACCTTTACCGGCCTTCGCGAAGAACTCATGGCATGTGCTCGTTGCTCCCCGACTTGAGTCTATTGCCTCCACTAAGACACCCCCTCAAGAAGGTCCCTCTTTCGCGAAGGTCCCCCCTTCACGAAGGCCTTCGCTTCATAGCCTTCACAAAGGCCTCCCTCCACGTATGGCTTCCCATCCACACGCCCTCCACGGGCTTAAAGAAAGCAAATTACAAATGCGATACGATAAAAGCAATACGTAACAACAAGGTACACAACGCAGAGTACCCCAAGAGATACGCGCGCGAATCATTAAAAACATAATCCGCAATATGAAAAACAAACAAAAATCCTAAGCTATTTTCTTCTGTGCAAGTGTGAGTTAAAAGCAAATATGTGCAAGAAAAGCAAGTCTGCACAAGAAATAAGCAAGTCTGCACAAGAAAAAGCAAATATGTGCAAGAAAAAGCAAGTCTGCACAAGAAAAAAAAGCAAGTCTGCACAAGAACAAGCAAATATATGCAAGAAAAAGCAAGTCTGCACAAGAAAAAGAAAGTATGCACAAGAAAAAGCAAGTATGTGCAAGTAAAAGCAAGTATGTGCAAGTACAAGCGAGTTTGAGCAAGTGAAAGCAATACCAGACGGCACTGGGCCTGGCAAGCATTGGCCAGTGTGCGTAGCAACACCAGACGGTATTGGGCCTGACAAGCATTGGCCAGTACGCGTAGCAATACCAGACGGTACTGGGCCTGGCAAGCATTGGCCAGTACGCGTAGTAATATCAAACGGCACTGGGCCTGGCAAGCATTGGCCAGTGCGCGTAGCAATACCAGACGGTACTGGGCCTGGCAAGCATTGGCCAGTACGCGTAGCAATACCAAACGGCACTGGGCCTGGCAAGCATTGACCAGTGCGTGTAGCAATACCAGACGGTACTGGGCCTGGCAAGCATTGGTCAGTATGCGTAGCAATACCAAACGGCACTGGGCCTGGCAAGTATTGGCCAGTGTGCGTAGCAACACCAGACGGTACTGGGCCTGGCAAGCATTGGCCAGTGCGCGTAGCAATACCAGACGGTACTGGCTTGGCAAGTATTAGCCAGTACGCATAGCAACACCAGACAGTATTGGGCTCAGCCACATCGAGCCAATACGCATAGCAACACCAACGATATTTAGCGGTATTGGGCTTGGCAAGCATTAGCCAATACGCGCGCAAAGCAAGTTTTATACAAGTTTTGAGCAAGTATGCGCGAGTTAAAGCAATTGTTAAAGAGCAAGTGTCAAAAGCAATACACGGAGGCAATACACGTGTAAAACAATAACCATTGAACACTATTGCATAAGCAAATCATGAAAGCAACACCCTTGAGAAGCAATATGCGCGAGAAAAAGCAATGCAGGTGTTAAAGCAATTCGTACTCGAGAAAAACGATACAAGTTGAAAGACAACACGAAATGGCAAGTAGAGAAGCAATAACAAAAAGTGCGTGAATCTTGAAAAGCAAGTCGAGAAAAACAATGCGCAAAGTAATATGTGATAGCAATACGCGAAAGCAAGATACGCAAGAAGAGTAACGCGGTTGGGTAACATGAAATACGCGATATGAAGCAATACTCAAAAAATAATATAATCTGTGACATATAAGCAAACAAGGAAAAACAATGCAAGAATACAAATGAGAAAAGACAATACCAGAAAGCAAGTTTCGAGCAAGTGTCAAGTAGGCTTTTGAGAAAGTATGATAAAATGCAAAACACGCGCGAGAATAATTGGTACGAGAAAAACTCAACAAGTTAAAAGGGCAACTATCGCCTGCAAGAACCTAAGTGACAATGAGGTACGCCTTCACGAGGTTACATCGAGGAGCGATCTACAAACAAAAATGTTGGAAACAAAGAGACATGCGAAAGAAGTAGTAAGTCCATATACTCTACTTGTTGCTCTTCAAAAAGCGAGAGTTGTAGATACATTGTTTTGCCCAATGCAAAGCTTCATTACATTAACCATGTTTACATTCATTAAGCGTGTCCGAAACATACAAGATGGCCCCAAGGGCAGGCACCATGGCGGATACTAAAAACAACGAGCTAACCCCCCTGACAACCCCTTCTTCAATCCCTCCTCCAGTTCGCAAACTGGTAAGAGGGATGGGGGGAGAGAAGGGGGTTGTACGTGAACAAAGTAAAAAACGTGTGGTCTACCCGAGTAATTAACATGATAAACAAGCCAAAGTTAGTCAAGACATGTCCAAAAAACCGCGCACACGGCATAACCAATTCATGAAACGAGCAAAAACAAAGCAATTAGTGAACGCGACGTGTGAAATGCAAGTCTTGAAAAGCAGTGCAAAAAGTGCACGAGTATGAAAAGCATTACGCAAAAGCAATACGAAAAGGCAAGGGTGAGAGAGAAGTACAAACGCAATGCAAGAAAGTAATACACTAAAAACATTATGAGAAAGCAAGTTGAACAACAACGTGATAAATCTAGTGAAGTCACCTTCACGAAGGCCTTATTGACCCTCGTGTGGTACTCGTGGCCCATACTCGTGGCTTCCCGGCTTATGCCTATGTCCCTTCACGAAGGCAACGCTTCACGTAAGTCATTCCTCATGAAGGCCCATCATCCACGAAAACTCATCCTTCACGAAAGCTCCCTTTCACGAAGATCTTCACTTCAAGGCCTTCACAAAGGTTTCCCTTCACTCATAACTACCCAACCATGCACCCTCCATGGACTTAGAAAAAGCAAGTAAAAAGGAAATACAATAAGACAAATGTATAAGCAATGTGAGAAAGCAAGTGACAGAAGCAACACGAGAAAGCAAGCAAACAGAGAGTGAAAAAGCAAGCTGAGCAACACGAGCAAGCTAGTGAAATCACTCCCTCCCTTATACCCTCTATGGGATCACTCTCTCCGACGCATGGCGGGTCCTTTGTGCACAAACGCATACCCCCTTCACGAGTCTCTTTTCTATGACACACATATATGTGCTTCTTTACGCGCAAGTCCGTATATCCCCAATGGGAAACACGCATGTTCCTTCAAATACAAGGTTCATGCTTGCACTATTAACAAGAAAATGATAGAGTAAGAATAATACAAATACGAGTAAACAATTAAAAGCAGAGTACAAGGCGCACCAAGAAGTGACCTAACTAGAGTGGAGCCATGCTCCCCTAAAAGCAATATCTCGGGGCTTCGCGCCCACTCGACGAGTTCCCTCGTGAACTCTAAAAGCAATGTCTTGGGGCTTCGCGCCCACTCGACAAGTTCCCTCGCGAACTCGAAGTGCAATATCTCGGGGCGTTGCGCCCACTCGACGAGTTCCCTCGCGAACTCGATGTAACACCCCCAAATTTAACCCCATTTGGAAGCGCTACTGTCGATGACCCAGGGCGAAAACCCTGAAGTCACCCCAGGCTTTTCCGACGTCATAACTGACTTAAAACACAGTTACGATACTAAAATCATAACTTTTATTAAACCACATGGTCGCGGAATTACACGATTCCTAAAACGACCCAAATACATCATCAATACAAAAATCAGAATTTACAACGGAAGACTTATAAACAAAATACAAAATAGCACAGCGGAAATCGTTTTAAACACAAAGCGACAAGACAAGTTGTCGAAAACAAAACACTGTTCATCTTCATAGTCGCTCTAGCCTTCACTGAACAGCAACACACCTGATGTGCCGAATCGGACGGATGACACCAGCCAACCATGCAAGGAATATAAAGGTTGGTTAGTCTAAATGAATAGACTAGCAAGGGCACAAAGCAGAGTGGTTCGAAGCAGTCGCATTAGGTTAGACTCATCGTCCCTCGAATAATAACCGAGTACGCTAGTCAACCATCATACTCCTACTAGAATATCAAAAGGTATGCACAAGAGAAGATTCTGGAGACCAAGTCTCACATCAATCAATCCCAAAAAGAAGACTCCAAAATGAAATGAGCCTTATAGGAAACATGATAACAAATGTTGGAAAACATATCCAAACACACACAACCACATCACACAAGTATCGCATACGAGCGATTTACAACTAAGACGAGCTTTTCCTAGCTGCACTAGCGCCTAGCTGCACTACTCGCCAACATTTTAAATAAGTGCTTACTCATACGGCACTTTAATAATATGGTCAAGGCATTTTCATTATGTGCATACTCATGGCACGTATCTTATTTAAATGACCACACACCACATCACGTTATAAGCTTTTACATACATGTCTGTCACTCGCGAAACATATATCGAACCGGGTTGTGACACCTGCAGAGTGCACCACTTCTTACTCCACTCGAGTATAGAAGTTAGTCATGACTCACCAATTTATTATAAAGAGACGACAGGACCTCCATCCATTGTCCCTACGAATACTCGTGCTAACTACACAGTTAAACACACAAACACACCACACAGAGCCATCACGGCCCCACCTGCACAACTATCCATATCTATGCCCACCTGGCAAACACCCTAGATTTAATAATCTAAACACACACAATAAATCACATCAAAGTCCCTTACGGCCTTCACCTGCACAAATCTAGAATAGACTAGCGTCGGTTCTAGCAAAATATACAACCTAGTATAATATCTTCTTTTTTATCACATAACGTTATCAAACAATTCCAACATAATTAACAATCATTCCAAATTAATTAACAACAAAACTATTGATAATTAATTGAAATATGGAATGATGAGCAAGAGCGAACCGCCACTTGCCTAAATCCGCAGAAGCTTAAGCAAAGCTTAGAGACAACGGGCTCCTGGATCTGAAACTGGAGCAAAATCTTGGATAATAAATCCCTAAGAAATGGCCCATAACAAGACCCTAAGTTAGATTCAATACACTTATATATGAATCTAAAAGAATACAAGAAGAAATTAAAGGAAACGAGCAAAGCCCAAAGCCAAACCACAAAACACACAACTCGGACACAATACCGCGATCGCTGCAGGTCGCGGTCGGTCGCGGTTTTCGTGCTGTGACAGTGGCTAGCTCGCGAGACGACAATGGAGAATTTCTTACCCAAACCGATTTGTTTGCCTTCGATTTGTCTATGGTTCAATCTCCCAACACCACAAAGCTTCACACAACACTCAAGAGCACCTTCTCAACCCAAGAGACACTCGAAATCTCCCACACACGAAGCTCCAAAACTGCTCAACAATGGTGAAAAACAGAGGAGAAACAGAGGAGGAAGAAGAAGGAAGAAGAAGAGAAAGAGAGCTCCGGTTCTCACCCCTTTTATAGCCCAAATCCGAGCCTCCACCAAGGGAAACACGCAGGGAACAAGGGAACAAGCCAAAGCCAGCTGGAGAGCCACCTGCCCTTCCAGAAAAATCAGGAAAAAAAACAGAGCTACAGTAACCGCCACGCGAGGAAGACGACACTGCTCAGCAAAAGGCATTACCGCGATCGCGGCCGATCGCGTCAGGTCGCGGTTCATCGCGGTCAATCGCGGTTGATCGCGGTTTCTGGCCGACTTCACTTATTCTTATCCGAACTTGGTTTGGATTAAATTTCTTAACTCCGGGTTAAATATATTCGTACTTTAACGATACATTAACCCCAAAAACACCTCAACTGTATTATATAATGCTCGGAAAATTCTACAGAGCTTAGATCCCTCTTCAGAAGGTCCGAGACTCACTGAATTAAATCCGTCTAGCAATTCGGGCATAAGAAAAATTTAAAAATAATTCAAAATATCCTTAAAATTACGGGGTGTTACATTACTACCCCCTTATTTTAAGTTTCGACCCCGAAACTTGCATCAATCAAGGCCGACAACAAGTAGGGAAAGTATCTAAGTACACCCGTCTCAGTCTCCCAAGTAACCTCTTCGGTTTCTAACTTGGAGCACAAAACTTACCACCTGAACTCAACATCCTTAATCACTTTATCCTCTAGATTACTACTAGAGAGATCAGTCGATTTTCCTCAGTGTCTTCCCTCGGTTCCACCTCAGGAACCTTGGTCTTATCAGACACTTAACACTACTGACTCAGAGAGTACAGTCTTCACTTCCCAGGGGAACAACTAGGTCCTACAACCTCAAATCACGACAAGCAAACTGAGAACTCAAGTCTAACTGAAGATGGCGAAACCATCTCGACTTCTTTCGAGTCCTTCTGAAGAGAACAGAATGCACCCTCAACTATGGGTGACAAACAGAAAGTCTTAGTCTTTCTAGACACAGAAGCAACTTCCGTATCAGACTGTAGAAGGCACGACTATGAACGGCTTTTTATTTGAAAAATTCAGAGCTCTTGGAAAATGTTTTAGCTCTGATACCATTTCTGTAACACCCCCAAATTTAACCCCATTTGGAAGCGCTACTGCCGATGACCCCGGGCGAAAACCCCGAAGTCACCCCAGGCTTTTCCGACATCATAACTGACTTAAAACACAGTTACGATACTAAAATCATAACTTTTATTAAACCACATGGTCGCGGAATTACACGATTCCTAAAACGACCCAAATACATCATCAATACAAAAATCAGAATTTACAACGGAAGACTTATAAACAAAATACAAAATAGCACAGCGGAAATCGTTTTAAACACAAAGCGACAAGACAAGTTGTCGAAAACAAAACACTGTTCATCTTCATAGTCGCTCTAGCCTTCACTGAACAGCAACACACCTGATGTGCCGAATCGGACGGATGACACCAGCCAACCATGCAAGGAATATAAAGGTTGGTTAGTCTAAATGAATAGACTAGCAAGGGCACAAAGCAGAGTGGTTCGAAGCAGTCGCATTAGGTTAGACTCATCGTCCCTCGAATAATAACTGAGTACGCTAGTCAACCATCATACTCCTACTAGAATATCAAAAGGTATGCACAAGAGAAGATTCTGGAGACCAAGTCTCACATCAATCAATCTCAAAAAGAAGACTCCAAAATGAAATGAGCCTTATAGGAAACATGATAACAAATGTTGGAAAACATATCCAAACACACACAACCACATCACACAAGTATCGCATACGAGCGATTTACAACTAAGACGAGCTTTTCCTAGCTGCACTAGCGCCTAGCTGCACTACTCGCCAACATTTTAAATAAGTGCTTACTCATACGGCACTTTAATAATATGGTCAAGGCATTTTCATTATGTGCATACTCATGGCACGTATCTTATTTAAATGACCACACACCACATCACGTTATAAGCTTTTACATACATGTCCGCCACTCGCGAAACATATATCGAACCGGGTTGTGACACCTGCAGAGTGCACCACTTCTTACTCCACTCGAGTATAGAAGTTAGTCATGACTCACCAATTTATTATAAAGAGACGACAGGACCTCCATCCATTGTCCCTACGAATACTCGTGCTAACTACACAGTTAAACACACAAACACACCACACAGAGCCATCACGGCCCCACCTGCACAACTATCCATATCTATGCCCACCTGGCAAACACCCTAGATTTAATAATCTAAACACACACAATAAATCACATCAAAGTCCCTTACGGCCTTCACCTGCACAAATCTAGAATAGACTAGCGTCGGTTCTAGCAAAATATACAACCTAGTATAATATCTTCTTTTTTATCACATAACGTTATCAAACAATTCCAACATAATTAACAATCATCCCAAATTAATTAACAAAAAAACTATTGATAATTAATTGAAATATGGAATGATGAGCAAGAGCGAACCGCCACTTGCCTAAATCCGCAGAAGCTTAAGCAAAGCTTAGAGACAACGGGCTCCTGGATCTGAAACTGGAGCAAAATCTTGGATAATAAATCCCTAAGAAATGGCCCATAACAAGACCCTAAGTTAGATTCAATACACTTATATATGAATCTAAAAGAATACAAGAAGAAATTAAAGGAAACGAGCAAAGCACAAAGCCAAACCACAAAACACACAACTCGGACACAATACCGCGATCGCTGCAGGTCGCGGTCGGTCGCGGTTTTCGTGCTGTGACAGTGGCTAGCTCGCGAGACGACAATGGAGAATTTCTTACCCAAACCGATTTGTTTGCCTTCGATTTGTCTATGGTTCAATCTCCCAACACCACAAAGCTTCACACAACACTCAAGAGCACCTTCTCAACCCAAGAGACACTCGAAATCTCCCACACACGAAGCTCCAAAACTGCTCAACAATGGTGAAAAACAGAGGAGAAACAGAGGAGGAAGAAGAAGGAAGAAGAAGAGAAAGAGAGCTCTGATTCTCACCCCTTTTATAGCCCAAATCCGAGCCTCCACCAAGGGAAACACGCAGGGAACAAGGGAACAAGCCAAAGCCAGCTGGAGAGCCACCTGCCCTTCCAGAAAAATCAGGAAAAAAAACAGAGCTACAGTAACCGCCACACGAGGAAGACGACACTGCTCAGCAAAAGGCATTACCGCGATCGCGGCCGATCGCGTCAGGTCGCGGTTCATCGCGGTCAATCGCGGTTGATCGCGGTTTCTGGCCGACTTCACTTATTCTTATCTGAACTTGGTTTGGATTAAATTTCTTAACTCCGGGTTAAATATATTCGTACTTTAACGATACATTAACCCCGAAAACACCTCAACTGTATTATATAATGCTCGGAAAATTCTACAGAGCTTAGATCCCTCTTCAGAAGGTCCGAGACTCACTGAATTAAATCCGTCTAGCAATTCGGGCATAAGAAAAATTTAAAAATAATTCAAAATATCCTTAAAATTACGGGGTGTTACATTACTACCCCCTTATTTTAAGTTTCGACCCCGAAACTTGCATCAATCAAGGCCGACAACAAGTAGGGAAAGTATCTAAGTACACCCGTCTCAGTCTCCCAAGTAACCTCTTCGGTTTCTAACTTGGAGCACAAAACTTACCACCTGAACTCAACATCCTTAATCACTTTATCCTCTAGATTACTACTAGAGAGATCAGTCGATTTTCCTCAGTGTCTTCCCTCGGTTCCACCTCAGGAACCTTGGTCTTATCAGACACTTAACACTACTGACTCAGAGAGTACAGTCTTCACTTCCCAGGGGAACAACTAGGTCCTACAACCTCAAATCACGACAAGCAAACTGAGAACTCAAGTCTAACTGAAGATGGCGAAACCATCTCGACTTCTTTCGAGTCCTTCTGAAGAGAACAGAATGCACCCTCAACTATGGGTGACAAACAGAAAGTCTTAGTCTTTCTAGACACAGAAGCAACTTCTGTATCAGACTGTAGAAGGCACGACTATGAACGGCTTTTTATTTGAAAAATTCAGAGCTCTTGGAAAATGTTTTAGCTCTGATACCATTTCTGTAACACCCCCAAATTTAACCCCATTTGGAAGCGCTACTGCCGATGACCCCGGGCGAAAACCCCGAAGTCACCCCAGGCTTTTCCGACGTCATAACTGACTTAAAACACAGTTACGATACTAAAATCATAACTTTTATTAAACCACATGGTCGCGGAATTACACGATTCCTAAAACGACCCAAATACATCATCAATACAAAAATCAGAATTTACAACGGAAGACTTATAAACAAAATACAAAATAGCACAGCGGAAATCGTTTTAAACACAAAGCGACAAGACAAGTTGTCGAAAACAAAACACTGTTCATCTTCATAGTCGCTCTAGCCTTCACTGAACAGCAACACACCTGATGTGCCGAATCGGACGGATGACACCAGCCAACCATGCAAGGAATATAAAGGTTGGTTAGTCTAAATGAATAGACTAGCAAGGGCACAAAGCAGAGTGGTTCGAAGCAGTCGCATTAGGTTAGACTCATCGTCCCTCGAATAATAACCGAGTACGCTAGTCAACCATCATACTCCTACTAGAATATCAAAAGGTATGCACAAGAGAAGATTCTGGAGACCAAGTCTCACATCAATCAATCCCAAAAAGAAGACTCCAAAATGAAATGAGCCTTATAGGAAACATGATAACAAATGTTGGAAAACATATCCAAACACACACAACCACATCACACAAGTATCGCATACGAGCGATTTACAACTAAGACGAGCTTTTCCTAGCTGCACTAGCGCCTAGCTGCACTACTCGCCAACATTTTAAATAAGTGCTTACTCATACGGCACTTTAATAATATGGTCAAGGCATTTTCATTATGTGCATACTCATGGCACGTATCTTATTTAAATGACCACACACCACATCACGTTATAAGCTTTTACATACATGTCCGCCACTCGCGAAACATATATCGAACCGGGTTGTGACACCTGCAGAGTGCACCACTTCTTACTCCACTCGAGTATAGAAGTTAGTCATGACTCACCAATTTATTATAAAGAGACGACAGGACCTCCATCCATTGTCCCTACGAATACTCGTGCTAACTACACAGTTAAACACACAAACACACCACACAGAGCCATCACGGCCCCACCTGCACAACTATCCATATCTATGCCCACCTGGCAAACACCCTAGATTTAATAATCTAAACACACACAATAAATCACATCAAAGTCCCTTACGGCCTTCACCTGCACAAATCTAGAATAGACTAGCGTCGGTTCTAGCAAAATATACAACCTAGTATAATATCTTCTTTTTTATCACATAACGTTATCAAACAATTCCAACATAATTAACAATCATCCCAAATTAATTAACAACAAAACTATTGATAATTAATTGAAATATGGAATGATGAGCAAGAGCGAACCGCCACTTGCCTAAATCCGCAGAAGCTTAAGCAAAGCTTAGAGACAACGGGCTCCTGGATCTGAAACTGGAGCAAAATCTTGGATAATAAATCCCTAAGAAATGGCACATAACAAGACCCTAAGTTAGATTCAATACACTTATATATGAATCTAAAAGAATACAAGAATAAATTAAAGGAAACGAGCAAAGCCCAAAGCCAAACCACAAAACACACAACTCGGACACAATACCGCGATCGCTGCAGGTCGCGGTCGGTCGCGTTTTTCGTGCTGTGACAGTGGCTAGCTCGCGAGACGACAATGGAGAATTTCTTACCCAAACCGATTTGTTTGCCTTCGATTTGTCTATGGTTCAATCTCCCAACACCACAAAGCTTCACACAACACTCAAGAGCACCTTCTCAACCCAAGAGACACTCGAAATCTCCCACACACGAAGCTCCAAAACTGCTCAACAATGGTGAAAAACAGAGGAGAAACAGAGGAGGAAGAAGAAGGAAGAAGAAGAGAAAGAGAGCTCCGGTTCTCACCCCTTTTATAGCCCAAATCCGAGCCTACACCAAGGGAAACACGCAGGGAACAAGGGAACAAGCCAAAGCCAGCTGGAGAGCCACCTGCCCTTCCAGAAAAATCAGGAAAAAAAAACAGAGCTACAGTAACCGCCACGCGAGGAAGACGACACTGCTCAGCAAAAGGCATTACCGCGATCGCGGCCGATCGCGTCAGGTCGCGGTTCATCGCGGTCAATCGCGGTTGATCGCGGTTTCTGGCCGACTTCACTTATTCTTATCCGAACTTGGTTTGGATTAAATTTCTTAACTCCGGGTTAAATATATTCGTACTTTAACGATACATTAACCCCGAAAACACCTCAACTGTATTATATAATGCTCGGAAAATTCTACAGAGCTTAGATCCCTCTTCAGAAGGTCCGAGACTCACTGAATTAAATCCGTCTAGCAATTCGGGCATAAGAAAAATTTAAAAATAATTCAAAATACCCTTAAAATTACGGGGTGTTACACTCGAAATGCAATATCTCGGGGCTTCGCCCCCACTCGACGAGTTCTCTCGCGAACTCTAAAAGCAATGTCTCGGGGCTTCGCCCCCACTCGACGAGTTCCCTCGCGAACTCGAAATGCAATATCTCGGGGCTTTGCCCCCACTCGACGAGTTCTCTCGTGAACTCTAAACGCAGTGTCTCGGGGCTTCGTGCCCACTCGACGAGTTCCCTCGCGAACTCTAAAAGCAATGTCTTGGGGCTTCGCGCCCACTCGACGAGTTCCCTCGCGAACTCGAAATGCAATATCTCGGGGCTTCACCCCCACTCGACGAGTTCTCTCGCGAACTCTAAAAGCAATGTCTCGGGGCTTCGCCTCCACTCGACGAGTTCTCTCGCGAACTCTAAAAGCAATGTCTCGGGGCTTCGCCCCCACTCGACGAGTTCTCTCACGAACTCTAAAAGCAATGTCCCGGGGCTTCGTCCCCACTCGACGAGTTCTCTCGCGAACTCTAAAGTCTTCTCCTAGACTACAAAACAGTATTGGTGCTCCTCCCCTAAGAAACCCCTTTCGCGGCCTGCATAACGAAACACTGGGGCTCCATCCCATTAGGAAAGCCTTGGCTACAAGCAGAGTAAAAAGCCCTGAAGCTCTAATCCGACGAAATACATTAGGGCTCCGCCCTCATCATCTTGCCCCTTCGCAAAGAAACCATACACCAGTATTCAAGCTTTCGCCGTGCTACGCGTAGCGAAAGGCTTGAGGGGCTGTGTTGGAGCTGGGCTCAAGGCCCATAGAAAAGAAGAGGCCCAAAGCCTTATTTTAGGGTGAAAGAATGGAGAGGCTTCGGTAAAAAAGGCAATTAGGGACTTCAGAATCAGGGGCATGACTTTCTGAAATGGGCCGCAATTTGGAGAGCAACGAAGAAGCTCTCTGAAGCTCCGAAAGAGGCAACCAGAAAATTGAGGAGGAGGCCACAATGAGCAGAGGGGAGGTAGCAATGGGTAGAGAGGGGACTTCAGCAAGGAGGGAACCACAATCTGATACAAAGAGAGGAGAAGAGCTCTCGGAAGCTCCAAAGGAGGCGATCGGGAAAGGGACAAGAGCGAGATCTCGGCGAGAACAGTCGATGCCTCACATCTCTCCGGTCTAATCCGTCATCGTCCCCGGCCCTGTCACCGCCTCCCTCTCCAGTCTCGACGATTCGTTGGGAGGCTCCGGCCTGAGCTTGAATGGGCAAAGACGTCGATGAAGCTTCGATCCCCGTCGGAGAGGATCTCATTCTCACGGTCATGGTCAATCTCTATTCCCAACTCCCACGC
Source organism: Rheum nobile (assembly GCA_027886185.1). NCBI lineage: Eukaryota > Viridiplantae > Streptophyta > Magnoliopsida > Caryophyllales > Polygonaceae > Rheum > Rheum nobile. The sequence goes on along the minus strand of WOAB01000734.1, from coordinate 104,304 downwards.
CTTCGGTGATATCACTTCTGGTATGCTTCCTCTTTCCGCTCTTATCGCCATTTCAGGAGGAGATTTCCTCTCTCAAATTCATGCCCAGTAGCATCGTTTCTCAGGCAACTTGCAATTAGGCTAATAGCTTCTAAGAATATCCCCGCAAGACCCGTATTGACAAGACTCAGCCCTAATTAATTAACTAGAGATGAGGAAGAGCTTGGTAAAATGCAACGAGCATGCTAATCTAAAATAGCTCTTGATAATTAATAGACCCAGGGTCTTAGATCTGGACCATATTAGTGAAACTTGGCATCGTGGGGCTAGTTCAGATACACCCTAATAGGCTATACGTCGGATTATAGCTGCACATAGGCGAGTCATGGGAGGCTAGTGATTTTAGTACTTTGCTCGATATGTGAGGTGATTATGCAGCTTTTGAGATCATCCATATTTGCTTGATGTCTTTTCTGAGTGCTAGAAAGTACATGCTAGCCCAGTAATATGCCTTTGGTAGAATAATTGCCACTAACAAGCCCGATGCCCGACTAATGAAATAAAGGGTGAGTATACTCGGTCAAGGTAATTCGACGGGTTAGTAAACCTCTCAACCTTAACTTCTATATATATATATACATGCCCTTCGTATAGAAAACTGACTTGAGCGTCGGAGAGCCCGTCCCGGGAAAGCCATCTCCGAGGTTTTTTCAGGTGGACCTCGTGTATGAGAAAGTTGTCGGAGCTCGAAAACGACCATATACAATCTAGAGAAGTGTGAATGAATAATATCAACATCAGAGTTGAACCGTGGAGTCAGAGACCCAGCCCTACGCAAAACCAGAGGCTAGGAAGTTGTTGAAGACGTCCCCAAAACAAACAAATCCTCAACAAATCCGGGTCGAGAGTGTGTTGACCCTCGACGTCTTCACGAACGGTTGAAACGGAATTCAACAGTCACCACTGGGATGAAGCTCAAATTCTTCAAGCCTCCAAATTAATGAATGCCTATGTATTATGTACTGCTCTCTTTAGCTTTCATCCTTATGCTTTAAAACTACTCCCTCGGACAAGACTTTGTGTATGAATATAAGAAAGTTTTGTTTGATAGCTTTAGCTAAATTGATTTCTTGATTAACCAAGGACACGCTAACTTTAAAGTATTGGTAGGGATGGTAACGGGACGAGGACGGAAAGTTTAAACGGGGATGGAAAAAAAATATAAACTCCGCGTGGAGAGCGGGGTAGGGATAGAGGTCCCATCCTGTTCCCGCCCCGTTTCCGGTGGGGAGATTTGCGGGAAATCCCGCCGAATACATTATTTTTGTAACTTTTTTGAATTTAAATTCTATATTTTATATTGTCTAGTCCTTAAATCTCATACTCTTTTTAAATTTAAACCCCGTCGAACAGGGTAAGTTTTTTATCCCCATTCGGGGACGAGGAAGGGGAATGGGGCAAAAAACGGGGACGGGGAGAGTACTTCTCGCCCCATTGTCATCTCTAAGGGTTGGTCTAGTGGAGCATGACAGATTCAAGAATCTGATGTGAGTTAACATCTCACATTGAAAACTTGGGAATAAAAATGCTAGTATATAAGCTTATGTACTGAGCTTATACGCACGTACATGTATGCACGGACTGACATGTCCCCCATCTATCGGCCCACACATTTTATCATGGCATCAGAGCGGGTTTCGGGTCCGTGCTCCTGGTTTATCTTAGCCTAGCCTGCCATGATATTATATAAGCTTATTGGACTACTTATGTATTGGGCTTATACGCACATGTGCACAGGACTGAAACGCCCCCGGTTTATCGATCCACCAGACTTTATGAGATAGATAATATGAAGGGTCATTCTCATCGCCCACATTCGCATACCTTGATTATGTGTATGATTGTATGAATACAAGAAAGTTTTGTTTGACATTAGGATAAGTTAAAATCCAAATGATTGGTCTAGTAGAGCATGACAGATTCAAGAACTTGGTAGAAGTATGAAAGGTCTTTATCGTGTCGCGGTATTACTTATTAGTCATTCTCATGCCTTGATTATAAGATTGAAATCCTATACGGATACAATATACCGATACGTAACCGGCCGGGCCTAATAGATAGGTCATAGGTGTTGCAAGGATTGGGACCAAATGAAGTGTGGAAATCTTTGAAGTGGGAAGCAAATTGAGAAGGGAAGGGGTCAAAGAAAATGATAGGGTACGGGTAGATGGCAACCAAGTGGGACCCAATAGCAAGTGGAAGTCGATCGATCTGTTGCAGCCAACGCACAGTTTCAGTTGGTGAACAACTACTACTACTAGTATCACTTATTATTATCATCATCATCATCATCACTCCTCATTCACAAGACAATGCACACAAAATTGTCAAAGAGATGTGTAATGATTTCATGTGCATTGCATGCGCCATTGGTAAGTAAATATTCCCTTGCAACATCATTTCCTATACGCATCATGACATCCATAAAATTATTCATCATGTCAAAAAAACACTGTTGAAGTTTGCATTTGAAGATGGAAGAAGCAAAAGTAAACCAAACACAACACGCAAATGGTGTAGTAGAGTAGTACTACACATCAAATCGGAGGCAGAACGGAGTGGGGGCCTATGTTGATCAGTTTCTTGTCTTCAACATACCAAAATAAAAAACACCCAATTGTGCAATAAAATTGGTTCAATTTGACAAATACAAAGTGAGCCCCCACCATAATGCCACCAATCTCGCCCTTTTTGCCGCATGCTAATTATCAGAATTTATAAACAATTCCACCACCAATTTGAGATATAATTAACAAACATTCTCCAATTCTAATTCTAATTTCAAACATAGTAATGAAGAAGCATGCAGTAAAGAGAAGATATGTATGATCCCGATCCCAATCCCAATCCCATAAAAAGTAGAGTACAATCTTTTGGGTTTGTTCAATAGCATTAGCAGCAGGCTAAACTTTGGAGAAAACACCTATTTTTTGCATTGCCACCACTGAATTAAAAGAGAAAACACATCTTCCCATAACACTGTCTCCTTCCTTACTGTCATTCTATCTACTACTACTACTCTACTAGAACTGTCTATTTCAGAAAACCTCCTATCTATACCCCCAAACTAAAAAACTTTCAACAAACCAAAAAACAAATTGAAATTAGAAAGCAACAATTAAAAAGCGTAACAGAAAAGAAATCCCCAAACATGAAACAAAGAAACCATTAATTTTGTTGTTGTTGTTGTTGTTACTCCAAACCCGCCGTGCCGGGGGTTGATATGGCGAGGTCCGGCCACCCGAAGCAATCTCCGGCGTCCGTTAGGGCACCACCGTCAACGCCGTCCATCTGCCACGTGTTGCATCCTGAGGATGACCCACCAGATGATCCGCCCACTCCGCCGCTGCCCCCGCCGTTGACATTCTCCCCTCCGATTTCGACCATCGCCGGCCACTCTCCGGCGGACTTCCCGAACCCAAACCCTAGCATGTCGAAACCCGAGGACGACCCGGGTCCGAGCCCGAGGCTGTATCCGCCCAGGCCCAGGAACCCGCTTGTTTGCTGTGACCCGAGAAGCGAGCTGAAGCTCCCCGGGAGCGCTTCGTTGAGGTTCATGTCGGTGCACCGGAAAGGGGAGAGCGCCGGTGCCGGATTCGGATTCTGGTTCTGATTCGTGTTCTCCGTCTTGACGGCGAATGAAACGGGGCTGCTGTTGGTATGATTCGCCGGGGAATCGTTCGGCGCGGCGGAGTTGCAAGGGACGGCGGGGGCTGGAAGGAGCGGCTGCGAGGTGGCGGGGGAGGTGGAGGAGCGGGAGCGCTTGGAGTTCTTGCGGGTGCCGCCGCCGACGGGGATGTTGCGGAGGGAGCCGCCACGCGTCCAGTAACGGCGGCAGGCCTTGCAGAAGTAGCGGGGCTGGGATAAGTTGTAGTTGTTGTAGTAGCAGAACTTGGTGTTGGTGGACTCGCACCGTGGGCACTGTAGATTCTCCGGCTCCGGCGCCTGCGACTGAACGTCGCCGACCTTCACCGCTCGCCTCTCCCCCATCATCTCCGACGACGACATCATTTAATCTTTTTTCTTCTCCTGAAAATAAAATTTCTGTGTAGCTAAAATTGGTGGAAGACGACGAGAGAGGAGAGGAGAGGAGAGGAGAGAAGGTGGAAACAGAGTACAGAGAGAGATGGGTTTGAGGTTGAAACTGGTAAAAAGCTTTTTATAGGCGGTTTGCTGTGGGGATTTTTATTTATTTTTGATTTTAGAAGGGAAGATAAATAAAACCTTATTTTTCCCATAGCAAGTTAGCAACTCACTTTGTGTCTGTTAATTGCAGGAATATTTGCAGTAGCGCCTCTGGTTTTTAATTAATTACTACTTCTTCAAACCAGAAGAAATTAATGTCTTAAGTTTCATTTTATAATTCGTACTGTATAGTCTTATTATGATGATGAAGTATGATTTGGGAAGAGGGGCCCACAGCAGAGCACGGAAGGTGATTACTTGGCATGCCTACATTATGGCTTGTTGCTCCCCTTGCAAACATACTCAATTACACTATTTTTAATCTTTAATCACTATTTTCTGATGTGCTATATATATTTTATGAATATTAATTTGTGGTTGTAAAGTATAAAAATAAGTGTATAGATGGAAAATCATTATACATTATATAGTAGTATAAACTAAGATATCCCTAATTTGGGAGAAAATAATTGATATTACTACATCTCAAAAGGGACACTTAATTAAATTAAAACTTTGTTTGATGGTCAATAATTGTTCCCAATACCCTTATTAATTAATTAAGGGGTTAAATCACCAGCCCAACCCCCAATAAGGAGTATAACTCCAAACTACTACCGTACAAATACTTGTAGCTGATGCATTGGTTGTCCTGTTAATCACCTTATTTATTCATCCATCCATCATTCTAGTTCTACTTGCTTTTCTTTTCCATTTTTCTCTTCAATGTACGATCGCTAAAGACTGTAAGAGCACCCATAGTAGAAGTTTTTTAGTCATTTAATATTATTGATTTTTTAACTATAATGGAATATGACTAAAAAATCCACCATCCGATTTCTTGTTAAGAAACCTCTAAAAAACTTGTTTTATGACACAAATATTTATAACCATTGGATGGAAAAATTTTGAACGGCTCACACAAACAGAATTTGGGTTGAGATTTTATAGTTTTTTAGCCAATTTCTAGCCCAAGAATAATATTAAAAAAAATTAATTTTGTTTTCAATATTTTTAATTTATTTTTATCTATTAATAGACATTCATATTGCATATATTTATCATAAAATGAATTTCGTATTTGATTTGGTGATGTATGTATATTATTATAGAATAAATGTGAGTGATATCTTTTATTGTTTTAATTTATAAAATGAAATTCGTATTTGATTTGGTGATGTATGTATACTATTCAAACTATTATTATATATTTAAATAATTGATGGATAAATAAAGATGTAGTTAAAAAACTTGGGTTAAAAAACTAGGAATGTGAAGAAAAAGTGGATTGGGTTTTTTAAATGAGGTAAATAGTAAAAAACAATAAAAAAAAGGCTAAAAAACTCTTGTATTGTGGGTGCTCTAAGAGAGTCAATAATAATACTAGTTTTTTAGTTAATATGTACGCTCACCGGCGGGTCCAAAAATTATTTAAGAAAATGTCATATAATCGTTTGACAAACCATATAAATTAGATGGATTAATATATTAATAAAAAAAATATTTTTAACTAATTTATAAAAGAACGTTTTTTGTACAAATAGTAAGGAGAACTACCTATAAATATTACGAGCACTACAGACTATAAGAAAGTCAATAACAATACTATACTTTTTGAGTTAATATATACTTTATCCCTTTAATAAATGTCATTTTAACTGGATAGGCGAAATTGTCTTTCAGCGCATAGGCACTTCACGTAACGTGGGGATAAGATTCTCACGTTACGCGCGGGATGAGACCTTTTCAAGCTCCACACGTTACGTGGGGAGAGACACCACACGTAACGTGTGGGACTGCTCCACACGTAACGTGTGGTCTGTCTCCACACGTTATGTGTGGAGTCTCTCTGGCTTTAAAAGCCAAATTTCTCTCATTCGTCTTCATTACCCTAAAACGCATCCTCTTCTTCCCTTCCCGCATAACGCGTCTCGTGGATCTCCTCGTTACGAAGCAACGAACTCCGCACGTTACGTTCAATCAAGATCTTTGAAAGGTTAGTTAGTAAAAATTGTTGTTTGGTTATTTTTTGTTAATTTTGAAGTTTTTTGTTGGATATTGTAGATCTATGTTGCGTAGATGTTTTTGACGGTGTTGTTGATTTTTTCTTTAATTTTGAAGTATTTTTTTGTATGAAATGGTGAAAATTTGTTAGATTTGTATAAAATGGTGTTGAGGGTTTATGTTGAATTTTTGTGAAAATATGCAAATGGAAGTGATAGTGTTGGTGGATTGGTTAAAATAGTGTGATTTTTGTTGAATTTATGCAAATGGGATGCTCATAATGCACATTCCATGACCCTAGATGCGATGGGCCCTCCAATCCAGCAAGGTCATGACTGTAGCGCTGATTACATGGGTTGGTACCGCCCACGTACACATCCATTCGTCAACCCCCCTACTATTGAAGACGCGACACAAGTATGAAATTGACTAATTTATAGGTTGTTTAATATTCGGTTAGATCTATCTATATTTATTATACATATCAATGTTTTTGTGTTGTGTGCAGACCTTTAAAAATTGCTACAATGATCTTGAGCCACATCGCAACCATGAATGTGAAGATGTAGCAGAGGCGATACGCCGGTCAATGAAGCGAATGTATCCCTTCCTTCCCAATTACTGAGGAAGCTGTGAAGAATGTTTCATGACTAAACTTGTTTCATTTTATGGATTTCATTGAACTTTGGATTATGGCAACAATGAATGTTATGACTTCTATTGATTTTTTGTTATGACTTTTTTGGATTACGACAACAATGAATGTTATAACTTTGGATTAAGATGTCTTCATTTTGTATTTTTCCTTTTTGAGGTTGGTTATTAGCTGTCAAACACATTGACATTTCACTATATAAGAAGCATTATGGTTGTTTGTTCACTACAACAATTCCAACACAAGCGGCGCCTAAAGATACACTTTTGGGTAAGCTTCTTCTTCCAGTTTCTATCAATTTAGTAACCCTATTTTTTTATATTAATGGATTCATGATATTTGTAGGAAACCAAACATACAACAAATAATGGCATCTTCATCCAAATCATCAACAAACGCAGATAGGCTATGCTATTGTAATTTGAAAGCTGTTGTCCGAACTTGGGATTTGCAGTGGAACTACGGAAGAAGGTATTGGGGATGCCCAGAAGTGGGGTGTCGTTTCAGGGAGTGGATTGATCCAATATACGAGGACATGGCATACGCGGTTATTCGACAACAATGGCAGAAAAACAAGATCTTGTTAAGGACAAACAAGATCCTGTTAAGGAAAAACAAGATCTTGTAAAGGAAAATCAAGATCTTGATAACATTCATAGGTATAACTTCAATATACTAAATGATATACATCGTAGGTGATTAATGTCGTATCTTTTGTGTAATGTTGTTTATGTACTATCCACCTTTGTAGGGAGCAAGCAAATTTAGCAAAGCAAAGATATCATATGAAGCGAACGTTTACCAGAGACTATCCTAATTTCTTCAAACGCTAAAGCAGTGTCATATATTTTCTCTAATTTTTTCTAAGTTTATGATCAATTTGTATTCTTTTCTGTATTGTGTGCTAAATGAGGTTGTAGTCAACCAACATAATGAATAATTTGTTTTGTCTTCTAGGTTGATGATCAATTTGTATTGTTCTTATAAAGATTACAGAAAAGTCGGGCTACACAATGGGGGTAACCCTCCCCTAATATGCCTATTTAGAAACAATAGTATGGTTCATACACAACATTGAAACACAAATAAATACTACAAATAAAGTATAATGTCATATAAGAGCAAAATAGAGCCACACGTAACGCATGACTCCCATCTACACGTTACGTGTAGGTGAGATCCACACGTAACGTGTGGATAGGAGTCATGTGTTACGTGTGGCTCTATTTTGCTCTCACGTAACGTGGGGAGAGGCTCCTCACGTTACGTGCGTACCCTATGCGCTAAAAGACAATTTTGCATATGCGTTGAAAAGTAACCATGTATTTTTGTACGTAATGACAGTTTTTGATAATGATATATTGTTGAGTTATAAGATATATTACTATACATTGTATATATTAATAATTTATGTAAATTATCTCTATTTATTAGTTAAAAACGAGGTAAGAAATTGTTAAAATTTTAATTTTAAAAAATATGATAATATTTTAATTTAATAATTAATTTTTAATGATTATGTTAAAAGCATTACTAATCTGATAAGAGTATATGTACATGTACTTACCCAGTTACCCTTTAGTGTTTCAGATGACATCATGTTTTGGATTACTATTGCGAAACCCTATTATTTTGAATTCCAAGGCATTGTTTCAACCTTCAACTATGACACACATTGACCGACATGCCAAGTATATGGATTTTCTATATACTAATAATACACTCACACCACTTAATAGTACAAAAATAGTTGTTTGCTTGATACCCTTTTAACTTCCTTAAAAATAACAAAAAAGACAGTTTAATTATGAGAAATAGAGGACCCAATATATCACACTTAAAACATTAATTGAGATACAACATACCATTTGATAATTACAATTAGAATTTACACGGCATCGATTTCTCTCGAAACAACAACATTTCGATTCAACATAGTATCTCACAATTTAATAGTAGTTGAATTAAGATTTGTATGGCAAATTGTGTCACGTATAAATATAGTGTTGAATCCGGATAATGTAATGGTAATTAATGTGGATAGATCCACTATATCAAATGAAGACTCCATTTTTGGAATAGGGAAACCAATACTCATTAGTAATGATCAATGTGGCAAATTTACAACGGTTAAAAACATATGCTTTAGTCTTTTAAAATGCTCTTATTAAGGCATAAGGCAAAAGAAACTAGACTTGAACATATTGAAAGTGAAAGTGATGATTCTACAATTGTGAATGTTCTTAATCACATCTCGCACTACTCATAGAAAATCGAGATTATTATTTTTGATATCTTATTTTTGTTATAATATTTTATGACAATGCAAATTATTCATATCTTTCGTGAAATTAATATTATGGATTACTCATATCTTTCATAAAATTAATATTGTGGCTGATTATATTGTACATCTTTATCACTTACATTCACTAGAAGATATCCTCACAAATTCATAATTTATTGTTTATATTTGTAAGGATATTATAAGCTCGTTTTTAAATAGATTTTAATTTCAGTCTGATGATTTCCGTATTTTTGAGCTGCTAAAATATAAAATCGTCGCGACATAGACTATCCCTCAATCAGAACACGTTCTCCAAAATATTGATCAAAGCACAAAACACTTGAAAATAAGACATTTTATTCATAATTGACGCGATATCTCATTTGGCGATTATATTTCAACAAGTCTTTATACGAGTACCATACACAGACCTCTTGATTTCTTCTCAAAAAATGGGCGATCCAACAAAAGGCTTCTGAAAAATGCGATCTCAAGCCTATTTATAGTGTTCGAGTCCTGCTTGCGATGGCTGACAAAGGGAAGAGACGTGCCATTCAACGGAGCCTTGCATGGGGCAACGTGTCGTGTCGAAGGCTTGCATGGGGCGACGTGTCGTGTGCGAGTAAGGCGGCGTTCAATGGCGGTTGGCTCGTGGCTTACTTCATTGGTTGAATGACATCATGACATATAGATGAGATAGCGTGTTGTCACGCGGTCTTTCTCGTTGGTTTGCGATCTTCTCCGTTGGCTCGCAACGCGCTCTTTTCCGTTGATGGAGGGTTATGAAGAAAATGAACGAGGACATTTCAACGCGTTGTTATTTAAAAATAACGCGTTTTATCAAAGTCTAATTCCGAAGTTATTAAAAAAATAGTGTTAAAAATCACAAGGATGGGAGCGATCACGCGTTGGACGCGTGAGACGGTCAAAGCTGATTGCTTGGGGCAACACGTGCAATCGTACTGCTATTCTCACTCTGATTCTATCTCTGTAGGATTGGATATCTCTTCTCTGACATCTACAACCAACATTCCATCTCCGCCGTTGATCCCCATTCTAAATCAACGCTCACGATTCACTCCTCCCCATTATAATGTACTGCTACTCTGCTACGCCCGAATTCTTCGCGTTAGCCAATGCCCAAACTACTCACAAAACGGTGTCGTATCTCCTTATTTCGAGTCAAAGCAAACAAGTTATCACACAGTTTTTCCAATTTTACCCCCGTCTACTGATGCATCTCAATGTAGAAGCAAGACTTGGCGCATAAGTAAGGGTCCCACAAAGAACTGGTCGGTTCCAACTTCCAAACGATTCAAAGTTACATCCATTTATATGGAAAAATAAAATAAATAAATCAATAAAACTAGTACGTTGGGGTCGCAACAGAATATTGAGAGTGCAAATTCCAATATAAGCAAAACCTCAAACTACTTCACTGGAATCAACAGAGCTGCTGCTGCTGCTGCTTCTTCTTCTGGAGTTCTGCCATTGATTTTCAACACAAGCCATTAATTGAACATAGTACATTTTGTTGACTCATGGGCCATTATTTGGGCCTTTCCTTCTTTGAATTTTTGTGCTAATTTTGGGTTTGTTTGGAGTTGGAGAGGTACAATAGGCATTATTATCTACCACATTTTTTTGTAAATAATGATATGGGAATGAGTTATCTACCACATTTATTTATATAAATATTCTTTGAATATGTTCTTTTGTTTTTTGTGGCGAAGTGTTAAGGAGGTTTCAAAAGTTTAGGTCTACTTTTTTTTATATATATAACGAAGTTTAGGTGTACTTAATTTACTACTCCCTCCGTCCCTATTTGTTTATCCTGTTTTGATCGGACACACTTGTCAATGTGGATTTTATATCATTAATATCTCTAATTATATATAAATAAAAATTATAATTTTTGATATTATCAAAGTACTCGTTGAGACGAATCAAACAAGATCCCACATGACTATGTTTTTTCTTATATATTGGAAGAAATCTTGAAGATTCTCTTCAACGGTGAACAATATCCAAAAATCAAACAGGACAAACAAACCGGGACGGAAGGAGTAATTTTTAGTACTTGTACCGTTAGTCGTACAAATTTGGCTGGTGGGAAAAAGACTTTTACCATCTATTGGGCCCAGCAAAACCAGGGGCCCATTATCTAAAGACTATCACTGTCAAAGAAGAAAATGAAACGGGCCAATTATATCCGGTAGTTTTAAAATTGGGCTGGAACCATAGTTAGAGGGGTTGTTTTCGTTATCTTACCTTACCTGTTTAATCTCGGTTAAAAGAGAAAAATATCTTACCTGTTAAATCTACCAAAAATGATGAAATATATCACAGTTGATGAAATATACACGATTACTTTTCGGCGCATAGGCAAAATTGCATTTCAGCGCATAGGCTCTACACGTAACGTGTGGAGCCTCACCACACGTTACGTGTGAAACCTATCCACACGTAACGTGTTGATATGCTCCACACGTAACGTGTTGATATTTTAATATACTATAATGCTCTATTGGCGTTGAGAGTATTATAATGTTTTGTATGAATCATATTATAATGTTGTAACCAAAAGCCAGATGTGAAGCATATCCACACGTTACGTGTGGTTATTTTAATATATTATAATGCTGTGGATGTTGTATCATATTATTGTTTATTTTTAGTATTTATTTGTTTTTCAATGTTGTGTATGAATCATATTATAATGTTTTGTATGAATCATATTATAATGTTGTGTATCAATGTTGTGTATGATTTGTAAATATGCATTAGGGGAGGGTTACCCCCATTGTGTTGCGCAACTTTTATTTAATATTAATAACAATACAATACAGGAAAGAACCTAGAAGACAAAAACAAATTGTTCATTACGCTGGTTGACTACAACCACATTTAGCACACAATACAGGAAATAACACAAGTTGTTCATAAACTTAGAAAAAATAAGAGAAAATATATGACATTGCTTTAGCGTTTGAATAAATTAGGATAGTCTCTGGTAAACGTTCTCTTCATATGATATCTCTGCTTTGCTAAATTTGCTTGCTCCATACAAATGTTGATAGTACATGAACAACATTACACAAAAGATACGACATTAATCACCTACGATGTATATCATTTAGTAGTTTGAGGTTATACCTACGAATGTTATCAAAATCTTTAAGAAGATCTTGATTTTGCTTTACAAGATCTTGATTCTCCTTAACAAGATCTTGTTTTTCCTGTCATTGTTGTCGAATAACCGCATGTGCCATGTCCTCGTACATTGGAACAATCCACTCCCCGAAACAACACCCCAGTTCTGGGCATCCCCAATACCTCCTTCCGTAGTTCCACTGCAAATCCCAACTTCGGACAACAATTTTCAAATTACAGTAGCATGATGCGTATGTTGATGGTTTGGGTGGAGATGTCATTATTTATTGTAGTGTTTGGTTTGTTACAAATATCATGAATCCATTAATATAAAAAATATGATTAATAAATCGAAAGAAACTGAAAGAAGAAACTTACCAAAAAATATATCTTCGAGCGCCGCAACGACTTGTTGTAGTGAACAAATAACCCTAATGCTTCTTATATAGTGAAAAAGCAATCTGTTTGACAGCTAATAACCAGCCTCAAAAAAAAAAAAAAACTGATTGACAGCTAATAACCAACTGTAGTATATAGATGTATATAACTGTAGTCATGAGCCTTTTATCCTAAACCCTAACCCTAACCGTAAACCATAAACCCTAACCCTAACCCTAAACCCTAAACCCTAAACCCTAACCATGATGCCCACACGTTACGTGTGGATGATGCCCACGCGTTATGTGTGGATGATGTTCACACGTTACGTGTAGATGATGCTCACACGTAACGTGTGGTTCGGTCTGTTGCAAAACGCATTGAATTAACCGTTTTGTCCCCACTTAACTGAATTAATGGTCCCCTTCATCTTCCCCGGCTAACACACCATTTCGAGCCTAAACCTTCATTTGAAACACTCCAAAATTTGTTTTTACACTCTCAATTTTTGCAAAAAAATGGACAATACGAACAACAACGAGTATTGGAACAACAATGTCGAAGATATTCCACTTCCGAATGAGGTAATTTTCGTTATTTAAAGTTAAAATTCTCATTTTTTTGTTTTAAAGTTTTGGGTTTAGAAAACTAGCTTTATGTTTAGGGTTTAGAAAACTAGCTTTATGTTTAGGGTTTAACCAAGTTTCACATGCTAGATTTTATAAGTTTTGAACTTGACTTTTATTGTTTAGGAATTACAAACAAAGTTTTAGATAATGGATTTTATTTCACAGAGCAATTGCGCATGGTCTGGGTTTAGGGCAGGAGCGGTGGGCTTTTGTTCGATGTACCATGATCGCTACGTTGAAACAAGAGTATGAGCTATTCGCGCCAATTTGGATGTCTACGATGACACTTGAGGCAATGGAGACGAAGCTTGTATGGTTTCCTTCGCCCAACAGGCCTGCCCCATTGGAGACGTGGTTGGACCTCCCGGATATGGGATGTTTGGTGGCAACTGCGTTCAACTGTGTGTTCGTCTCCGTCGGAAAAGGTTTGGGAACGACATACATGCCTATGAGGGCGAAGCCAAACACTTCAAAATTAACAAAAAAAAACCAAACAACAATTTCTACTAACTAACCTTTCAAAGATCTTGAACGTAACGTGCGGAGTTCGTTGATTCATAACGAGAAGATCCACGAGACGCGTTACGCGGGTAGGGAAGAAGGGTTTAGGCCACTGCGAAAGAGTTCGAATGATTTCGGAATAGGAGGAAATCTGGCTTTTAAAGCCAGATTCACTCCACATGTTACGTTTGGAGTGAACCCACACGTAACGTGTGGAGAAGCTCCACTCGTTACGTGTGAGGCTGCTCCACACGTTACGTGTGAGGCTGCTCCACACGTTACGTGTGGAGCTTGAATGGATCTGTCTCAACGCGTAACGTGAGAAGCCTATTCTCACGTTACGCGCGATCCTATGCGCTAAAAGATAAAAATGCCTATGCGCCAAATAATAAGGGCCAAAATATATGCGTTTTTACCTGTTCAACATCTCAAATGGAGTAGTAGGTTATAACTTCCACATACTGTAAAATTGCTGGTCAACGTTGACTAATCTGAACTAGCATTCTAGACTGTCTGCTCATCAATTATTTGAGTTTGTTTGGATGAATTATTTTGACCTTAAACCATATATTTATAACTAGCAGTTACACTATATCATCCATCTTTCTGCAAATTATTTCCTCGTAATATCTAGTAAACATTCGCAATTCGAATATTCATCTCTGCTCTGTTTCAACTGAAATAAATCAATAATTAATGGATTTAATCGATTGAGAAGGAATCCAACCAAGTCAGGTATTATTGAAGATAAACCATTACAATACATTATAATGTCATGATTACAATTCATTTTAGCTAATAAAAGTCAGATTCTTTTTACCTTAGTATGACAACACATGATGTCAATAACCAGGGAACATTGGTGGTGGAGGTGAGGAGTAATCCATCCCAATATATGGAGGAAGAATTATATCATCAGCTGGTGGTGGTGACGGTGGCGGAGATTGCACCGGTGATGGTGGTGGTGGATATAGTGGCGTTGGAACCGGTTTTGGTGGTTTAGAAGATCCACTACCACCACACTTAACCTTAGTACAATCCACATGCTTCTTGATTTCCTCCTTACACAATTTAGCATCCCTTTGATTTGGCATTTGAGGCAAGCAATTCTTGGAATCATCCAAGATCAATCCTTTACTTTTTCTCGCATTTTCACAACTCTTCCCTAATCCATTAAAGTAGTTATCCTCAATTGACAAGTTCTTGAGGTTGGACAACTCACATACCAAATTAGGCACCTCTCCAACAAGCTTGTTGCTTGACACATCAACCGCCTCCAAACTCCACAACCCCTTGAAACAATTTGGCAACGGCCCTGAAAACTTGTTTGTACTAATGTCGAGCACCGTCACATTCCTAAGCCACCCTATATCGGATGGCAAACACCCTTCCAAATCGTTGTTCGCGAAGTTGATCTCGTTTATGGTCTTGTTCATGTCTCCAATGCTAGTAGGGATGCAGCCCTTGAACTTGTTGTTTGCAATGACAACAACCGAAACCTTCGAGTTGCCAATGTTTTTAGGGATTCTTGAATGGAACCTGTTATTAGAAAATGATTAGACATGTCAAAATCGACCCGAAAACCTGGCCCGACCCAAAAGTCATTGGATCAAGAATGACCTTATCCGAACGCGAATACGAGCTCGAGGGACCCCACTATTTCATATATTTATTTCGTTTATATTAAATATTTTAATATACTTTATTAAATAATGATATAATATTAATTTTTATAATTTAATAATTAAATTAAATTTTAATAATCATAAAAAAAATAATTTATAATTTAACTACTTTTTTTAATGTCTTTTTTGTATAAAATTTCAAAACACATAAGAATATTATTTTTTTGAACAGGGTTCTGAACCGAAACCGGTTAAATATCGGCGGGAAACTGGTTGAACCGGAACGACGATTCGGGGGTTCACAGTTCAGGTCCCGATTCATGAACCGGGGCCATCTCTAGTTGGGTTAGCCCGAACCGATCCGACCAGAAAATTTTAACTACCCGAACCCGACTTGACCCAACCCGACCGACCCAGTTGACATGTCTAAAAGTTATCCATTACCTTATCTAAATTGGTTATGATTCGATTTTGTTTAGATTGTTGTAATTTCTATATAATATAAACCTAATAATATGATAGTATGAGTGTGTGGTTTTCCCCACCAATAGTGTCATTATTGTTCTCCAATACCTGTTGTGGTTCAAGAACAAGGCATCGAGATCCATATCAAATATCTCCCCAGGCAACTCCCCTTCAAAATCATTGAAACGGAGGTCAAGATACTTCAACGAGGTCAACTCCAAGACCACTTTCGGAAAGTGGCCGACGAGGCGGTTGTTGCTGACATCCAACTCATGTAATAGCTTGAGCTTCTTGAGGCTCTTTGGTATGACACCACAGAATCTGTTGGAGTTGAGGTGAATGAGCGCCACGTCGGTTAACAACCCGAGCTCAGCCGGCAAGTACCCAGCAATGTCGCCGTGGTTGAGGTCAACTCCGGCCACCACGTTGATGCTTTGATCATCAAGCGCAGGGGCGCAAAACACGCCTTTGTAAGAGCACACGTCAGCACCAACCCAATTGGACGTGAGTTTCAAAGGGTCAGAGTAGATTGCCTTCTTCCATGCTTGCAATGCAACATAGGCTTTCTTTAGCCTCTTGTTTTGGAACTCGAGATCCATTTTCCCGCCCTTCTGGAAGGAGATGAGCTGGCGACGAGCGATCCATGAGGCTTGGACGTCGGATAAAGCGTAGATGGAACGCGAAAAGGGGTCCAAGAAGAAGAGGAGGAGGAGGCAGCAGCAGCCTAGGACCCTCATGTTTGTCCAGGCTATGGGTTGCTTGCTGCACAATCTTGGGGGAGGCCAAGGCTACCCTTATTTATTGGTAGTCACAAACTAAGTTTTGGATGGCCATGCAATATTGATTGTAAAGTTTGATGTTGGCATTGCCAATTTCCCACCCTCTCAAAATAGAGAATCTAGCCCTAAGATGCCAAAATTTGTCTTCTTGTTGCAGCTGTGAATTTGTTATGTTTAGATTATGAATGCACTGTCTTTTTAACCCGTGTTAATGAAAACTGTTATCCTATAAATAAATGTTTAACCCTTTTTTAAAAAAAGGTCAAAATCGCTCAATTTAAACACATAACTGACTTATTAAATTCGTATAAGTTATTGATTTCAATTCACTAAATCAATTTTAACTACTCTATCAGCGTCAACGACCATTAGCTTTAGCTTACTTTTACCGACTGGACCCTTATTCGGGTCATTCTCGACAACCAATTATTATTCTTTAGTACATACATTTGGTCTTCATTTCAAGATCATTTGGTCTTCATTTCAAGATCATTTGGTCTTCATTTTTATGCCAAAGCACTAATTTCGGAGTCAGAATTGGGACTTGTACTGTATAAGTGTGTGATGTGTCTCCAGTCTCCACCCTCACCTCACAGAGTATCTTTCTTCTTCTTCTTCAGATAATTTCCCTGCGAGAAATGAAAGAGAGGTGTGAGAATTGCAAGGGACTAGAAGAAGAAATCTACTGGAAACATTTCCAATCCATGCAATTCTGTCAGTTTCTAACTGGAGACTTCCACTCTCAACTTGTAAGCTAAACTTCTCCAAATCCCTTCAATTTCTGTTTAATAGTTCTTAACTCTTTTGCATGCAAGCTGCAATAGCCGCTATTGCAACTAATTCAGGTTGATTAGAGCAGTGATCACCAACTAAATATGCATAGATTGATGTTCTTTTTCTCCTTTAGCTTTTGGGAATCTGTTGTTTTCAGTGATCTTGCAAAGCATGCATGTTTCTAAATTTCATTTCTGGATGATCAGATGATTCCTGAGAAATTCTCAGAGAAATTAAGGGAGAAATTGACACAGAAGTTGGGTTTAAGAGGTCCTAGTGGCACTACTTGGGATGTTCAACTGGTGGAAAGTGGTGATGTGTTGTATTTTGGAGGTGGGTGGGAGGAGTTTGTGGATGCTCACTCTCTTACAGAAAAGGACATATTGGTCTTCAAATACACTGGAAACTCTCTTTTTGATGTCTTGATGTTTGAAGGAAGCAATTTGTGTGAAAAGGAAAGCTCCTATTTTGTCAGAAAATGTGGTCACACAAAGAAACCTGAAGATGAAGAAATCATAACACCAAGAACATTGAAGGAGTGTTCAGTGGAGATTATCCAAGAGCACTCCCCTAAGGATTTAGTGTCAACTCCAGTTGAAAATTCAGGAAAGGGGACAGTGGTTGCTGATTGTGAGACTGCTGATGCTTTCCTAAAGCGAAATTCTCATTTCAGTGACAAGGAAAAGGGAATGAAAAGGGCTTCTGATGATGAACCAGAAATTGGCTGTGCAGAGGATGAATTGAGTCAAATTCCATCTCAAATTTGGGAACCAGTGAAGCTTCCCGGTAGTAGACCTTTTATTTAGACCCACTTTTTTGTTACTATCTCATATTATAGTATCAATTTTGATCTCAGTTGTGTAAACAAATTATAGGTTCCAAGCAGATGCCAATGAAAGAAGGTAAGAGTACAACATACCATTTATGTTACGCGTCTAACCGAAGGCCGGTGACTGAAGCAGAGAAAGTAGCAGCCTTGAAATCTGCATCCAAAGAGTTATCAGAAGGCAGCTTTCTTGTAGCCATGCGATCCACACATGTTAACAAACGATTCTACTTGGTAAAACTGATTTTTCACCTCTTTCATTCTAAGCAAGAAAACTGGATCATCATGATGCAGTGTTCCTCAATGCAGAATCTTCCTTCAGAGTGGGCTATGATGCACGTAGTGCACGAGAGGCAAGACGTGATCCTGCGCACCAAGGAGCGGTCTTGGAAAACGACGCTGATCTTCAATGCCACTGGTCGCGGAGGGCTTTCTCGTGGATGGCGGGATTTCGCTCTTGACAATAGCTTGGAGGAGTCCGACGTGTGCGTCTTTAAGCTCACTAGCCAGAAGCAGAAGCCCGTTGTGTTGGACGTCAGCATATTCAGGGTGGTGCCGGAGGTGGCTCCTCCTACACGGTTAGCCCTTGAACCGTCAAGCAGCCAGGGAGCCTCTTCTGTTACCAAAAGGAAGTTTACAGAAATGGGAAATGATGCTCATGACAATTGATGTGCTGTAATAAGCCACTAACTCTTTGTGTTGCAAGAAGAACTTGCTGTTTGAACCTGAGAACAAGTTTTTTTGTTACTTCTGAGTTCTGACTGATGCTTGCAATTAGAAGAAACGCAGCGTTTAGGATACTAGTATGTCAGTCGTGTGTACACCACAAGTATCCTTCCACTTTTGATTTCTCTTCTTTCAGGCATTTCATCGAACAGGTGGGTGGGGTCTATCCAATCTCTAATACTCTTCAGCCAACCATTTTACATCTTAACTTCTCCACTCATCCCCACACCAATAACTTCTGTGTACAACATTTTTTCCTCCTCATCCTTCAAACTCTTTCTTCATCGCAACAACCAGGAAATCAAATCAAGGTAAATCCAGATATCCTATCGTACAAACAAACAATTCCGATAAACAGTTTCACTAATCACTTACTTTCTTCATCCTTTTCAGCTTGCTGTAGACATGGCAACAGCAGCATCAAACGCCCTGTCTTCAGCCACCGTGGCGTCGGCTGCAGTCGCAGTGAGGCCTCAGAAGAGAGTGATCCCAAAAGTGAAGTTCTTGCCAGGGCTCAATCCCTACCAAGGTCTCAGAAGCCACAACAGTGTGATTGCTCTGGGCGTTCCTGTTTCAACTGAGCAATGTTTCGCGAAGTTCGCCAACTCCATTAGAGCCAATTCGAGCTCCAAGAAAGGCGGCGCTCTCTCCTCCACCTGTAATGCAGCTTTCGAGATCTTCAAGATCGCCTCCATCATGAACGGCCTTGTTCTTGTGGGCGTCGCCGTTGGGTTTGCTCTCCTCCGAATTGAGGCGACCGTTGAGGAAGCTGAGTGAATCAACAAATAATTCTCCATGCTTCGGCATCTGCTCTATTACTGTGTACACTCTTGAATTCCATTTTGTTTTCTATATGTGGTTGTATGATGTTTCTGGAAGAACATTCATATTCAACAAATGCACATTTCATCCTTTCAAAAAAAACATATGCACATTTGATTGTCCTTATCTTTTGAGTAGCACTTGCTAATGGTTTGAGTTACTGACATAAAGGGATCAAGAGGAAGATTAAGAAATTAATATAGATATCAATGTTAAATCAATGATAATCATATTGTAAGAGTTCGTTTATACCAAAAACAATACGACTATCAAGAATTGAGTCTGATATCAACTGATTTCGATTAAACCAATAAATATCCGTTTAATATTAACCGAAAAATATAACAAACATATACATGAATAATTAGATATGAGTGAAATCAACAATCTTACTTCAATACTCCATCCGTCCCATATTATTTATCCCTTTTGATTTTTATACACTATTCATAATTGAAGAGAATTTTTAAGATTTATTCCAATATATAAGAAACAACATAGTCATGTGGGGTCTTGTTTAATTCGTCTCAACGAGTATTTAATAATATCAAAAAATTGTAATTTTTATTAATTTGTAATTAGAGATATTAACGATACAAAACTCGACTCGATAAATATGTCCAGTCAAAATAAGACAAACATTATGGGACGGATGGAGTATCTAATATAAATAGTTCAATATCAAACGGTCTCTAACACATACTACAATATATAGGTCTGTTTTTTATTTTTATTTTCGCATTGAATTTGACGTATCATACTTTGACAGATGGGCTGTTTAACGGCCCAAACTCGATAATGGGCTGGGCCGCGTTTCAGCATACGTACAATTAGGGTGAGCAAACGGATCCGATCCGTTATACCGGATATCCGGTTCAAAAAATTTACAAAACCCCGATTCGCATCCGATCCGTTTTGAAACGGATATCCGGTAAAAAGGACCCGGATCGGATCAGATATCTGAGCCTGATATCCGAATTATCCGGTTACTACAAATCTATTAAAAATAAATGAATATATTCATTTTTTAAATTCAAAAGTAATAAATTTGTAAATTAAGAAATAAAATTTGTAGGTTGTTTCTTAATTTATTCGTACGATTTAAATTATATACACACTTATTATTCATATGAAAATGTATTTACAATATTTTACTTGGACAACAATATAAATATGTGATTAAGGATGTAAAATTTATTAATATATTACTCAATATATTAGTTATAATAAACAAATTTATGATTATAAATATTATATGAATAGTATTGGATATTTTCGGATATCCGGTAAGCTAAATATCTCGATCCATATCCGGTTCAAGTATCCGGCAAAATCACCCGGATCGGATCGGATACGGATAAAAACTTAAAGGATATTTTCGGATACGGATTTTTAGGATACGGATCGGCGGATTTTCGGATTGGATCAGCCGGATCGGATATATTTGCTCACCCCTACGTACAATTGGTGAGGTTACTTCGACAAATGTCACATTTTAAAGAGAGTTTTGGGCCCATTGGCACTTTAAAAGTTTTCAATTAATAATAAAAAAAATTGGGCCCGAAGGGCCCAATTTACACATAAATAGCACGCACAGGCCCCTTTTATTCAAAATTGCAAGCGTGACCCCCTATTATTCTAACACGCGGGACAGTTTTACCAAAGGCATTTTGGAAGTGTCTTTTTTAGGGACAGTTGTTTAACAATATTTTCTCTCTAGGGACAGTTGGAAATTATCTCTTTAGGGATAGTTGGAAACTGTCACCATATGCTTCTTGAAGTGCCTCTTTAGGGACAGTTGTCCCCAAAGACATTTTGGAAGTGTTTTTTTAATGACAGTTGTTTAACAATACTTTCTCTTTAGGGACAGTTGGAAATTGTCTCTTTAGGGATAGTTTCCAACTGTCCCCATATGTTTCTTGAAGTGTCTCTTTAGGGACAGTTGTCCCCAAAAGTATTTTGAAAGTGTCTTTTTTAGGGACAGTTGTTTAACAATATTTTCTCTCTAGGGACAGTTATTCCCAAAGGTATTTTAGAAGTGTCTTTTTAGGGACAGTTGTTTAACAATATTTTCTCTCTGGGGATAGTTGGAAATTGTCCCATATGCGTTTCTGAAGTGCCTCTTTAAGGACATTTGTCCCCAAAGTCATTTTGAAAGTGTCTTTTTCAGGGACATTTGTTCAACAATACTTTCTCTTTCGGGACAGTTGGAAACTGTCCGAAAGGCTTCTTTGAAGTGCCTTTATTGGGACAGTTGTCCCCAGATGTCTCTTGGAAGTGGGGACAATTGTTTAACTACATTGTGTGTCTAGAGATAGTTGAAAATTATATATTTAGAGTTCGTTGGAAACTGTCCCCAAGGTCGATCCTCTTTAACAACAGTTACAGGAATCAATTAAATCAGACAATTTAGTCCATGATCTCATAATCTGCCACACTCGAATATTACCTGGTATGTGTTATTAAACTTGTCGTACATGAATCGAGTAATGATGCTTGTTTTGCCGACGGATTGATCTCCCAAAAAGACGAGCTTATACTTGGCGAAAGCTGATACTGGCGTACGATCTTGATGTTCTTTCACGAGTACGAACAATTATACTTCCTCTAGAAATTGAATCGTAGAGTAGTTTCGGTTATCTCTCTTCGTTCCCTTCGAGAGAGAGATGAGATGGAGAAGGCAAAACGCTCTAGGATCGTTGAGTTGTCACTCGGCTCGATTCAGAGATTTTTAGATCCGGTGAATATCTCGACCAAAGAAGGGCTCCAATTCGCTACGTTGTGGATGATGACCTAGGGGGTCAAGCGGCTGTTAAGTATAATTTGCAGTCCAAACCTGCTATTCCACCCCCTTAAAGGGTCATATATCCTAAGCACGATTAATAAAACTACTACTATTAGTTTTTATGTATTTTTTCTACCCCTACTAGCTTATTTTATTATATTTTTTTCTCCATCTTCTTTGTTTTTTCTCTCTTTAAAATATTATTTTTTAAAGTTTAAGATTTAAGATTTAGAGTGTAGGATTTAGGGGATAGAGTTTAGGGAGAGGGAGAAAAGGTTAGTTTCATAGAAGGTTAATTTTTTAATAAAAATGTTGCACACGAGTCATTTAATCAACTCATCCCATTTTAAATGGGTCATTCTTTGACATTTTCATCATGACAATATCTTTCTAAGTTTTAACCTATTCACCTCATATGGCGGGTCAAATGTGCCCTACTGATTAACTGCAGCAAATCTGTTTCTTGGTACACTCCTGCGTTACTGCCCTGCCTCAATATGTGCCCCACCTCATTTTTTACCTAGTACTGTCCGCGGTAAATTCTTAATTTGATCCTCTGAATTCTTATACGAGTGAGCATATCTAAAATATATAAACACATATAGGGGGACAACAAATCTTTAACAACAATTTATAATTGAATTTTAAATTTGGATTTGAATTATGTATGCAATGCTTAACTGAGCTGCCTTTGTGATTTTTGTACAAGTTAGTGGTTCCCGTGTATTTGAGCTGTTTAAAATATAGATTCGCCACGACATAGATCATCCTACAAAATAAACACGATATTCCAAACGATAAACCAGAGACTTGTAAAAAAAGACATTTTATTCTTAATCAACGCGACGATTCCAATGACGATTATATTTCAACAAATCTTTACATGAGAACCATACACATGTCTCTCGTTTTCTCCCCAAAGAATGGGCAATCTAACAAAAGGTCTCTAAAAATGAAGCTTCAAGCCTATTTATAGTGTTCGAGTCCTGCTTGTGACTGCTGGCAAGGAGCAGAGATGTGTCAACCAACGATGACTTGCATGGAGCGACGTGTCGTACGCGAGTAAGGCGACATCCAACGTCGGTTGAGTTGTGGCTTCGTTCTATTGGACGAGTGATATCACAACACACAAACAATCATCGCGATCATTCCAGGGCTAGGCGTGACTTGAATTAGTGTCGCGCTTGTCGGTTGAGAGATACAGATGAATGAACGCGATCTTTTTACGCATTCAGTACTATCCAAGAATAGCGTGATCCATCACAAGTAACAATATTATAAGAAAATGTTAGTAACAGTTACTTTAATGTAGTAAGCTAGTAATTTAACTTACCTGATTGTTTTTCCATCTTTTGCATCGTTAATACCTTCTGATTAAAAGTGGTAAAGGTGTACGATTCAGTCAGTTTAAAGGTAAAGGTAAAACCAGGCATTTCAAAAAGTGAAAAAGAAAAGAAAGTTAAAGGTGGCGCCAGAAATCAGTTATGATTCAAGAGAGATTTTAGGCGGGAACACAGAGGCAGAGCCGCACAGCTTTGAAGTTTAAACAGTGGGATTAGAAATACTCCGTATTAGATAGAGTATAAGACAAAGGTGTTTAAAGAAGGACGATTTCTCTACTGATATTTCACTGCACTTTCCTATTTTCTACAGCTTGGCTTTAGACTTTAGAGGCATGACAATAATTAAAAAACAAAAGTGTCCCACTTTAAATCATTCCGTGGAAGTTTGAGCTTCTCCAATTTATTTGCCATATTCACACTCCAATGATTCAAAATCAAACTTTGTAATAACAATTGCAAAAATACAACAAATAAGATATTCTTTTTAGTTTGCCATGTGCTACAAATTTGATTAGTGTAGTGATTAAGCAATAGTTTGATATCAATTGCTTTTATCACAATTATGATCCTTCCATGAACTACTCTTCATGTCATATATAAAAACTGAACCATAAACCAATCTTGATATAAATATATATGCATTGACAAATCAATGAATACATTTAAAGACCCACGAAGTTGATAGGGATTGAATACATAATCTATGTATTTTTTACACAAGTTCTAATACAAAATCATTAGGTTAAGACATTTTTCTTGTAATTTTGTTATGTATATATAATAAAAAACAGAAATTTAAATACGACTGAATTTGTAATCTGACAAGATTTTAAGGAGCTTGGTGTTGCAAAGCGTTTTGACTAGAATCAATTTTGAATTTGGGAGGTTGGCTTTTGTTAGTTGTATCACTTTGAAAAGATAAAGATAAACCAATGTCCCTTATGTGGTCCGGGTTTCAGAAGGGGAAGCATTAAATTAAAGAGAGAAGCAATTACAGTACAAATTTACTATATTCACATGGATTATATTTTATGGAGTGGGCTGTCCAAACATAAGCTTTTTCCTGGAAAATAGTGATTGGTTGGCATTATATACATCGGGGAATGACTTTAGTTTTTGTCAATTATTTAAACTGGCCAGTGGATCACAACCACCACCTCATTCCCAATCTCATTACAGACAAATTGCACTTAATTTGGAACTTCTCATTCCCTATTTCATACTATAGGGGCGCGCTCTGGTAAAACGACAATTATGATAAAACGAAAGTATAATTAAGGAGCGTTGGATTGAAGATTTTGAATGGCTGGATTTGATGGAACAAAGAAGCCACATGGGGATGCAAGACACCGAATTTGAATATCCTACCTTATTTATTGAATTACCGAAAATATGTTCCTACAAAATATGAAGTTGTTCCTATAAAATATGGTAAATCTGCAGATTGGAGAGAGAATGAGATTCTTCAAATATTTAAAATTTAAATGGGAAGAACATTTTAAATTCGTTTAGATATAAATATGTTCTCCTCGTTTAATGATTTTCCAACGTTCGTGAATATTGTTAATGTGTTCACGAATATCGATCATTTGTTAATGAATATCGTTCATGTTTGTTTCAATATCGATTTTTATTTAATAAGTGAATATTTAATATCTTAACAATGTGAATATCATTACTTAAATCATAAATTTCACCACTTGATAATATAAATATCACCGGAAGTTATATGAATATCTCAATTAATCACATGAATATCAAATTCACTTACATGAATATCACCACTCAATTTGTGAATATCACTACCCATTTTGTGAATATCGCCCTCCACCCAATTATATTAATATAGTCACCCAAGTACATGAATATCATCACCTAACTACACGAATATCACCACCCAATATCTTCGAAGCTTTGATTCATGGCGGTGAGGTTTAACAATGACATTGTCGCGTCGATTTTGGGTCGCACAGTCGCACGATCAACCTGAATATCAACACTATTATAATGAATATCAACATTATTATAATGAATATCAACAACATTATATTGAATATCACATCATAAATTTTCAATATCGACTACTCAACGCATGAAACTCATGAATATAAACAACATTATAGTGAATATCACATCATACAATTTGAATATCAATTGAAAATAGTACAAACAATACTATCAACAAGCAATTTGAATACCATAATAGCGATATTCATTCCATATGTGATGATATTCACGTATTTTGTACACATAGTCATACAAGTAAGTAGTCGATATTCATAAAAACAGTGTCGATATTCAGAGTTTATTACGCACATGATGATTATTCAGAGTTTAGTTGAATATCACATCATAAATATCAAATATTCAACGCATGAAACCTACATCCAATATGAATATCAAAAGCATTTGTATGAATATCACATTAAACAATTTGAATATCAATTGCAAGCAATACAAACAACACCCTAAAATAACAAAACTCATCAAACATGAATATCAACGACATTATAGTGAATATTACATCATAAAATTAAAATATTGATTATTTAATGCATGAAACCTATTCACAAATACCACAAAAATCACTGAGCAAATACCACAAGAATCACTGAACATTGAAACACTTAACCTGTTCACAAATACCACAAGAATCACTGAGCAATAAACATTACATATTCATCAACTTACTAAATTATGACGGATTATAGATTTGGGGGAATTGACCACCTCACCAGCATCATCTCTCGCACAAAAGTCGATGCCAACCCCGTCCACCGCAACAGCCGCCCTGACTGGCTATTACTTCCTTCCCCGCCGCTCCTATACCCCATTCTCGATCTCGGAGACCTCGGCAGTGTACCAAAGCTCTTCGCTCTCCTCATCTTCGCTTCCACCAGAATCTGTCTTCTCACCTCCTCCGACAACCTCAACCGATCACTTACAATCAAGGAGTGCCCTGCCTAATTGGATCCCACAGATTCGGTGCCGAATTTGGCTTCGCCACCATCTCTTCCGCCAGGCCTCTGCCTCCTGGAGGAATAATTTCCATGTCATCGGAGAAATCCGATTCGTCTCCGCCGCTAATAGAGCTTCTCGGTCGCTCAGTCAATTCGTTGCCGCGGGTGCGAATTTCAATCGCTGAGACCGTCGGAGTCGTGGTTTGCAGAGCTCAAAAACAGGAGGCCGATGTCGTCGTCGACACCACCGTCTCCTGGAAGTGGCGGCCATAGAGTTTGGCGGCGGACATGGGCACGAGGAAGGAGCGGCAGGGGACTCGCTGCGGTGTGGGGCTCCAATCCGTGGCGGGGGTGGTGTTGGTGGTCGCCGGTGGGATTAGAATGGTGAGGTCGGTGGGGCGGGCTCGGATCTGGGCATTGGTGTGGCCGCCGGTGGTTTGGGTAAGAGGAGAGAGAGACGGCGAGGTTGTGGTGTGCAGAGGCGGAACTGAGGGGGGGCAGGGGGCACCGGGCCCCCACTCATTTCAGATTTTATTTTTTTTAAATCAAAACGACGTCGTTTTGATTTATATTTAAAAAAAAAAACTCAAAAAAATCCAATTAAAAGTTAAGCCGGTCGACCTACAGTGTTGTCTTCTTTGCTCGTTGTCATTGTCTCCAGTTCTCCTCTTTACCTCTCGTCACGTGCCGGCGCCGAATCGAATGGGTTGGGCACGCCTTATCGATCGGCGACTTGGCTCCACGCTCCCGCTGCGACACGCGGACACCTCTTTTAAAAATTAAGCCAATTTTAAACCCCTTCTTTTTAAATGTTCTGGTTCCGCCAATGGTGGTGTGGGTCGCCGGCGAGTTCGGCTAGGCACGCCGGAGGTGGGGGTCCCTAGATCTGGGCAGCAGCGTGGCAGCGCGGTGCGGCAGCGAGACTGGGCTCGGTGGAGAGCTTCAAGATCGACCTTCCAGGGAGATGATTTTGGAGAGCTTCGAGATCGACCTTCCATGGAGGTTGATGAAGAATCCGACGAGAGATTTGAAAGCAGTTGTTGGAGAATGAATTGGATTAGTAACCGGTGGCATATGTGAATATATGGAAAGAGATTGGTCAAACTAAATCCCTAAAAATCCGGTTGAGATATAATCCTATATATGTGATCTATTTTTTTTTATTTTGCACCCATTGAGATTAGATCTGGATCATTGATTTTTTCCTCATCCAATGGATACCATTAGTACCTTCGTTTTACCGTAACACACTGTTTTACCGGATCTTAATTCTCATACTATATATATCGAATTAATCAATAAATTGAGGATATCTGTTATTACAACCACAACATCTTCTGATCAATGAATCTTGTACATATGCATTTTAATTTCCGAATAAGTTGAGAGAATGTTTCTCAAATACTTAAGTATAGACAAAGAGATAAATAACAACTCTGAAACTAGGGTTGTTCATCGGTTCAAAATCGAACCGAATAAAATCAAACCGAAACCGAATTTCATAATTTTGTGGGCCGAAAACCGAACCGAACATATTCGGTTCAGATTCGGTTCGGTTTTAGACCGAAATAACCGAATATTTTGAAATTAGGTTATTGAAGCGGGTTTTAGTGCACAAAACCAAATTAAACCGAACCGAACTAGACCAAACTAGATCGAACTGGACCGAACCGAATAAGGTTGAACTAGTTTATCTAGAAATCTAGGATTTTATTTTTATTTTAAAAATAATCGGTTTTAGTCGAACCGAAAACCGAATATTGTTTTTATGCGAACCGAAAACCGAACCGAATATAGATCGGTTCGGCTTCGGTCTAGTCGATTTGGTCCAAAACCGAATAAAAGCCGACCGATGAACAACCTGTTGGAACTCATTTTTAATGTGGCGCCGATAACTTTTCCGGGCACAATTCCGGTGGGCTCCGGCCAATGAAAACACCGGAAAATGGAAGCATTGGCTTCGTCTACGCGAGCACATTCTCGTAATGTACTCATACGATAAAAATGAATTCCGTTTGAATGATAAATGGAGGCCCAAAGTTGGTTGCATGCAATGCATAACTTGAAAAAATATTGAGGTAAAATTTTGTCCCACATTGGAAGTTTGGAGAAAAACTCACTAGTATATATACTAGGTGGGCTTCGGCCAATGAAAACACCGGAAAATGGAAGCATTGGCTTCGTCTACGCGAGCACATTCTCGTAATGTACTCATACGATAAAAATGAATTATGTTTGAATGATAAATGGAGGCCCAAAGTTGGTTGCATGCAATGCATAACTTTAAAAATTGTTGGGTTAAAATTTTGTCCCACATTGGAAGTTTGGAGAAAAACTCACTAGTATATATACTAGGAAATTGGATCCAAGGTTGTGGCCTTGGGTCACCACCAATGTGTAATGGAGAGAGGACCTAGCTCATCAAGACCACACGCGCGCCGAGCCGAGTCGAGTCGGGTTGGCGGAGCTGGGCTTTGGCCTTGGGCCCAATACGTAGCTTGGGCTAGCCAGGCAACGCTATTTTTTTTGGACCGATCCAGAAGTCCCCAGCTGTTGCTGCTTTGACCTATTCTGCGAGAGAATCCGGGGCAGTTGCGCTACAGACTCGGTCTTCTACCTTCCTCTCCTCCACTCTGTTGAAGCGCAACAGATTCCACTACATTCTCCACTTCGTTAGTGGCTCCAACGTCTCCAGAGGCTCTTTAAAAGAGCAGTTATGCATCTCATTCTGTACATCCGAAAACGATCTCCACATCTCGTCTTTCTCCTTCTCTGTTTTCGAGTCTGAGAGTACACACATAAATGAGTTCGCAAGGCTTTTGAGGTTTGATTGTGCAACACAGAAGAGCAATCGCAGTTGTATCCTGGGATTCGGATCGCTACAGAACCGTCGCATTACAGAGCGATTTCAGAATTAAGGATAGAGATTCGTCTCGCCTCTGCAACCAGATTCAATCCATTTTCTGTTCGGTAGTTTTTCGCTGTTTAATTTACAATTATTGTGCGTTTCAATTCCGCAGTTTATTAATTCTGTTCGATTCGGGAATAGTGTTCCTACAGTCTTAATTCTGAATTTTGCTTAAACTGCTTTACGCACTAACGAATTTTTGTTTCTGAGTTTATACACAGCGCAGGGAATTTCTGTATTTGCGGTTTCTAACCTATTGTCGCAGAAAAAAATTGCTTCTGGAATTTAATTCGAATCTGTATCTGAAATCCATTCGGCCATCTGTACTGGTGTACAGAAAAATCGAAAAAAAATTACATTCGATTCTGCAATTTAATTCGTATTTAAATTGCTTTGTATTTTCATTCATCATGCTAATTCTGATTTACTTGTCTGTAAACAGATTCTGATAGTATGACTGATATGACTAAGAAAACTGCTTTTGGATCTATTGATGTTGCTGGAGTCAGTAATGGAAATCCTGCTGAGTCGACACCCCAAATTCAGTTTGGGAGTGGTCTGCCTGTAGTGAATTTGCCAGTGGCGAATTTGCCAGAAGTAAATCTGCCAGCGACGAATCTGCAAGCCACGAGGGTCGTAACTGATGCTAATCAGATTGTCCACCCGACTGCTTTTCAGACTGTCCAACCGATAGTCCATATGCCTGGTGCTGTAAACGCAGGGCTGATGCCAGAAAAGTTTGATGGAACTGTCTTCAAGACATGGCAGCAGAAGATGTTCTTCTTTCTGACCACACTGAAGCTCGAGAAGTATATGAATAAGGATAAGCTTGTGCTTTCGTCTCACAATACAGATCCATACCTCATAGTCAGTGTTGCGGCCTGAACTCATGGAGATTTTCTGTGCAAATGTTGGGTTCAAAGCCGCCTGATAGATCCACTGTATAATGTGTACAACAAGATCAAGACCTCCAAGGAACTCTGGATTGCCTTAGAAAGGAAGTACAAGTCTGAGGATGCAGGCTCCAAGAAGTTCGCAGTGGCGAAGTTTCGGTACTTCAAAATGGTGGACTCTAAGCCCATCATGGAGCAAGTTAAAGAGCTGCAACTTCTCACGCATGAGATCATTGCTGAAGGAATGTCGATCTGTGAGATGTTCCAGGTGACTGCGTTCATTGAGAAACTCCCTCCAGGTTGGAAGGATTTCAAGAGCTACCTAAAGCACAAGCGAAAGGCGATGACCGTTGAAGACTTGATTGTCAGGCTGCGAATTGAGTCAACAAACCGCAAAGCAGATGGTGTTCAGACTGTTGAACAGAAGGCTAACTTGGATGAACACAAGGACAAAGGGAAGAAACGAAAGTTCCAACCCCAAAGCTCCAACAACTTCAAGAAGTAACCAACTAAGAAGTTCAGTGGGAAATGCCACAAGTGTGGTAAAATGGGTCACAAGGCTGACGAATGTCGAAGCAAGGCTGATCCACGCAAGGACAAGGGGAAATCCCAAGTCAACATGACTAAAGGCAGGCTCTCAGATGTAGATCTGTGTGCTGTTATGTCTGAAGTCAACATGGTTGGAAGCAACCTAAGGGAATGGTGGTACGATACAGGTGCTACCAGACATATCTGCTCTGATAGGGGAATATTCACCAATTAGCAGCAGAGCAAGAGCGACGAGCATCTATTTATGGGGAACTCGTCCACATCCAAGGTAGAAGGTCATGGCAAAGTGGTGTTGAAGCTGACTTCCGAGAAGGAGCTGACTCTCAACAATGTCATGCATGTGCCAGAAATAAGGAAAAATATGA
This sequence comes from Rheum nobile, assembly GCA_027886185.1. NCBI lineage: Eukaryota > Viridiplantae > Streptophyta > Magnoliopsida > Caryophyllales > Polygonaceae > Rheum > Rheum nobile. Next base: position 72,653 of record WOAB01000734.1, on the reverse strand, counting down.
TCTCCGACACTTTGCTGAGCAAGAACGGCTTCGCGGTGAAGTTCGTGTCTGACAAGCTAGTTCTCTCTAAGAATGGGGTTTATTTGGGAAAGGGATATGTAAAGGATAGACTGGTCAAATTGAATGTAATGACAGTCATCCTAAAATCTATTGTATCCGATGTTTCAATGAATAAGAATAATCATGTTGCTTATGTTGTTGAGTCTTTTAATATTTGGCATGAACGATTAGGACATGTGAATTACAAGTCTATACAAAGACTAATTAACATGAACCTGATTCCAAAATGTAAATCAAGTAAAGACAAATGTGAAGTATGCGTACATGCCAAACTCACAAAAGCGCCATCCCCACATGTAGAGAGAACAACCGAACCTCTAGGTTTATAACACACAGATCTGTGTGATTTAAAATTTGTGCAAACTAGAGGCGGTAAAAAGTATTTTGTGACCTTTATCGATGATTGCACAAAATACTGTTATGTATACTTGCTAAGAAGCAAGGATGAAGCCTTGGAAAAATTCAAGTAATACAAGTTGGAAGTTGAAAACCAACTTAGCAAAACCATAAAAATAATCAGAAGTGATAGAGGAGGCGAGTATGATGAACCTTTCAACGCGTTCTGTAGAGAACACGGGATTATTCATCAAACAACTGCTCCCTACTCACCAGAATCTAACGGAGTTGCGGAACGAAAGAACCGAACTCTGAAAGAGATGATGAATGCAATGTTGTAGGAATCTGGGTTACCCCAGAACATGTGGGGGGAAGCGTTGCTTACCACAAACTATATCCTCAACAAGATACCGCATAAGGTTACTGGCAAGACGCCATACGAACTTTGGAAAGGTAACGTACCATCGTACAAATACCTCAAAGTGTGGGGGTGCCTAGCAAAAGTGGCAGTACCACCTCCTAAAAAGGTCACAATCGGACCTAAGACCGTTGATTGTATTTTCATAGGATATGCACACAACATTAGTGCTTATCGGTTTCTGGTATATAAATCTGACATACTAGACATACATGCAAATACAATAATGGAATCAAGGAATGCGTCCTTCTTTGAACATGTGTTTCCGTGCAAGGATAAAGAACATCCGAAACGAACTCGTGAACAAAGAGAAGCAAGCAATTCTGTAAATGAAACAGAAGATGAACCTAGACGAAGCAAAAGAGCTTGAAAGGAGAAATCCTTTGGGCATGAGTTCATAACGGCCTTTCTTTTAGAGAATGAGCCTAGAACATTCAAAGAAGCCATGTCTACACCTGATGCACCTTCATGGAAGAAAGCAGTCAAAAGCGAAATAGACTTCATTATGCAAAACCATACATGGGAGTTAGTCGATTTGCCACAAGGGTGTAAAGCACTTGTGTGCAAATGGATTTTCAAAACAAAATTGAAAACCGATGGCTCAATAGAGAAGCACAAGGCTAGGCTTGTGGTGCAAGGATTCTGGCAAAAAGAGGGCTTGGATTTCTTTGACACTTAATCTCCAGTTACGAGAATAACTTCCATCAGAATGCTAATAGCTATAGTAGCATTACAAAACCTCGAAATCCATCTAATGGATGTGAAAACTACATTTCTAAACGGAGAATTAGAAGAGGAGATGTATATGAAACAACATGAGGGTTATGTTGTCCCTGGACAGGAACACAAGGTGTGCAGACTTGTCAAGTCTCTATATGGACTCAAACAAGCTCCAAAACAGTGGCATGAAAAATTTGACAATGTAATGATGTCAAATGGCTTCAACATCAATGAATGTGACAAATGCATCTACTTCAAAAACACTCCAAATGGATATATTTTGCTGTGTTTGTACGTAGATGACATGCTTATTATTGGAAGCAATAAAGACATGATCAACCGAACTAAGAACATGCTTAGTGAGAAGTTTGACATGAAAGACTTGGGACTAGTAGGGATGTTCAACGGTTTCGGTTTTTTCGGTTTTAGACCAAACCGAACAAACCGAACCGAAACCGAACCTATTTAATTCGGTTCGGTTTTCGGTTTTTAAAAAATCACATTTCGGGTTTGGTTTTTTTCGGTTAAAACCAATTTTAAAAAATATATTTAGTTTTTACTTTTTACCAATAGAAACCCTAACGGCCCTAATTGTCTAATTCCCATTTCCCTTCCCATCCCTAATTTCCCTTCCTCTATTCAGATTCTTCAGAACACGACCCAGACCCGCCGATTGCCGAAGTCGAACAAACAAAGAAGCAGGCGGCGCCTCTTCTCCTGCTGGCTGCTCCGCTGCTACCAGCTTCGTCTCCGTCCGGCCGGCGACTGATGCTCCTGCTCCGGCGTCGTTCCTTCTTCTCCCTTCTTCACGAACTTCACGGGCTCTTCTTTTGCTGCTGCTCTGCTCGGAGTTCACGGTTGGCGACTGCTGCTCCTGAGTCCTGCTGGCTGTTGCTCTGCTCCGTCCGGCGACCGCTCTTTCAGTCTGTCCCCTCTTCACTGGACACCGGTTCCACGAGTCCATCTGATCAGGTAGTCTTACACAGTTACACTTGATTCACTTCCATCAGTCCATGCCTTCTTTCTACTCTTTCAGTGCGTGCTTCTTCTTCTTGTCTTATTCTTAGACCTTTTAGCTGCAATATGCATAAATTTCTCGTGCTCTTTCTTTTTGTTGCTCACTTGCTCATACCACCACCCTTCTGCTCAACCCCATCAGTCATCAGAGAGATAAACATCAATATATCGAGTCAGAGAAGGAAAATGAATGGGATGAACTCAATCAATATATCGAGTCAGAGAAGGTTGTAGAAGGTATAGTCATATTATATATCCTATATTGAGTATATTCTCATTGCTTATGCTTTTGCAAATTGTTAATTTTTTGGGGTAAAAACTTCCAATGGCTTGATATGTTTGTTAGATATGAAGTTATCAGTTATGAACCACTTGAATGTTTGAAGTCATGATGCAAGAGAAATGATTCAATTACAATTTGTTTAGAAGCAAAAAGGTATAGTTACTAATTTGGTTTATATTATTAATGAATTAATATTATGCTAAATGAATTGGCCTTTAAGTATATCTTACACAGTTCTAATTCTATATAATCTTTGTTCATTTTCTAGGTTTTGGATCTTATGATGGAGACATGTGAAGTGATTGATTGATCATTGAAGACTTCAATTATGTTTTGATCTTGTTTCAACTTTCAAGACATGGATTAATGGATTTAGATTAATGGATTGTGGAGTAATCGATTAATGGTTATGGTCATGCTTCATCTTGTGAGGACATGAACTAAGCTTTGTATTTGTTTAATTATTTTGAGACAATATTGGTGTTTGATTCTTAGATTTGGTTGTGATTTTGCTTAGCAAAATAGCAAACACTTGCTCAGTTACTCTGCAGGGAAAATGGTTAAGTTTCAGCTTGTTTCTTACTCAGTCCTAAGTATACCCTGTTCGGGTTTTTTCGATTTTTTTCGGGTTTTCCGGTTTAGAATCGGTTCATACCTTTTTCATTGTTCGGTTTTAACCGAAACCGAACCAGTTATATTCGGTTCGGTTTAAAAAATTTACAATTTCGGTTTCGGTTTTGTTCGGTTCGGTTCTTAACCGATGAACAACCCTAGGGACTAGCAAATGTCATACTAGGGATCAAAATCACTAGACATTCTGAAGGAATTATCCTATCTCAAGCTCACTATGCTGAAAAAATACTTGAGAGATTCAAGAACTACTCAAGTGGGACTGTAAAGAGTCCCGTGGACCCTCATCTCCACTTGACTAAGAACTTGGGGGATGCAGTGTCACAATTGGAGTATGCACGTGTGATTGGAAGTCTGATGTACTTGACCAATTGCACAAGACCTGACTTGGCGCACTCAATAAATGTACTAAGTCGCTACACAAGTAATCCAGGACACAAACACTAGACATAAATAACTAGAGTATTGAACTACTTGCGATATACTCAAAGTTGTGGGTTGCACTATGGAAAATACCCAGCAGTTCTGGAAGGATACAGTGATGCAAACTGGATATCAGATTCTAGAAACTCAAAATCCACAAGTGGATATGTATTTATATTTGGTGGTGCGGCAGTATCATGGAAATCTTCCAAACAAACATTGTTGGTCAGATCCACTATGGAGTCTGAGTTCATTGCTTTAGACAAAGCAGCAGAGGAAGCTGAATGGCTTCATAATTTTTTGGAAGATATCCCAATGTGGGATAAACCAGTGCCAGCATTATGTGTACACTGTGATAGTCAATCGGCTATAGCACGGGCACTGAGTCGTTTGTACAATGGTAAGTCATGTCATATAAGAAGACGACACAAAACCATTAGACAACTACTCTCGAATGGAGTAATCTCAATAGATTATATCAAATCGGCTGACACCCTAGCAGATCCATTTACTAAAGGTTTGTCACGAGATCAAGTTGTCAAATCATCAAGAGGAATGGGTTTAAAGCCTATGACCAAAGAGGATGCTTGATGGAAAACCCCACCTACGTGACTGGAGATCCCAAGATGTAGGTTCTGTTGGATCGTTAGAGTTACGTCTGAGGGAACAAAAGCTTTGTTCCCACAGAAGGTGCAGCGGAATAATATAGCAAGAAAGATAAGGAACGAACTCACGATGTATAGTGGAAACCCTAATTATCCAACTAGCTAATCAAATAAAAATCACTACCTTCAAGCTTCTCGCTTGAGAGGATTTTGAAGCGTCTACTTGTCTTATTGATTTCTTGTTCGATTACACTTGTAGCATGGACTCCAAACCCTAGACTTCCCACCTAGATTTGAAACTCTCTTCTACAACGGTGAATACGAACTCAACCCTCTAAGACTCATAAACAACTTCACTCTCCTTTTCTTCTCTAATACTCTCAGTTCGTCGTCGTCGATGATTACATAGAAATGAATCCACACTCCTATTAATACAACTCGTCTAAAACACAATCGTAACAAGATCAAATCTTTCTAAACAAGGTAACAAGAAGATATCAATTTGTTGGAAGAATAATATCCTAACCGTGTATATTATCTAAGGAAGGGATTCCTTAAAATAATATAATCGGTAGAAGATATAATTCTTCTCTCTCCAAATATATTATCTTAGGAAAGATTTTCTAAGATAATACATTCAGATTTCTCTCTCCGCATCTTCTTTTCGGTGAGATCCTTCCAGCCAAAATCTTTTATCCTCAACCGCGTGATCTTCCGTGATAATTTCCATAATCTTCACGCTCGATATCTTCCTTCCATTCGCAGCTTGATTTGTGTTCGTCGTTGATGTTCCTTGAGAGGTAACAAAGCATATGGAGAATGCTTTGTTCCCTCTGCAATCCGCAGCTGCAATGGTTCCATGTGACAACTGTTTTGTTCCTGAAACACTTAGTTACCAGATTAGTTGAATGTTTGTTACCATTGAAACCTAAGGAATTCAACAAATTCCCCCTTTTTGATGGTGACAAACATCCTTGACAATAAAACATACACATGAGATAAAGACAATTGTGAGTAGAAAGTGTTCCACACTTAGGCACAATAGTTCCCCCTCAGTTTAGCAACATATGAAACCATGTTGGTTTCCCCTCAACTAAAGCTACCAGTCATTTTCCCATTTTTGGCATCATCAAAAACATAAGTGAAGAGCGAGAGAAAAGAACACATCAAGATAAGCAAAACAACCCCTTGTTCATTAAATAAAAACAACCAACTTAAACACCGTGCAGACACAGACAAAATATGCAAAATATCCAAACATGAGCAACATGTCACTCAGGGCAAACACAAGTCAGAAACAAAGAAATTCAAGCGAAGAGGGATAGATGTGCTAGGGAACAAAAGAGGGGTAGGAAGGCGGGAAAGCGATTCAGACACCACTGGGACCAGTCGATGGAGCCGATGAGCGGAAAGAGATCAGTGCGCGCACGTCCGCCAAGAGAAGCCTTTGCTGTTCAGCCAAGTTGTTCACTGCCCGACATAGGTTCCTCAGTTCCTTCCCCATATCGGATTTTTCCTTAAGTTCCCCCTCAGAGCCAACATCCTCAGACTCCTCATGCATTTCAGAGACGACATGCACACTTTCCACTTTTACCCACCCTTTGCCTTCTTGAAAAACGAACTGTATCTTGTGCAGATTGCTGATATCCAATGGACGGGAAAAGATGCTCGATTTCGCCGAAGAGCTGTACACCTTGTGGTACTCCATAATTTTCTTGACAACTCTAGGGAACGGAAGAGCATGTTGGTCTGTGTTCCTGGCATGTGCCATATGCTGCATCATTACCCTTGGGAGACAAATTGGCTCCTTCTTCAGTAGTAGGGAAAGAAGGACCACATCCAGAATAAGCAACTTATTGCACTTCTGTCCCCTTGGGGTAACATTGCAGATGAGGTAATGGAATAGAACCTTGTTGATCGCAGACATCTCTGAAGTATCAAAGCCACCAGACTCAGAAGAATCCTGAACACCTGCCACTGCACAAACTGCCTCAGAGTAGGGGAAGTCCTTAGGCCAGCGGCCTTTTGCTCGTAGCCTTCATGAGGAACCCCCAAAGCAACACCCAACTCAATGCTTGAGAACATGTGAACAGTTCCCCCTAACTTGTAACTCCCCAGAACTGCATGGGGTCTGACTTCAATAACGAAGGTGGAATAAAACTCCATCAACACAGCTTCATCAACCTCTTCTTTATGGACAAACAGATGACTCTATTTCTGGGCTTCCAACATTGCAAAGACCTCCTCCAAAGCATTTTCTTTGAGGAAATCGGGATCAACTAGTAGCTCCTTGACCACCGCCTTGTGGCTAACGTCCTTCACTTCAACAGACACCTCCTTTGTCTTGGTCTTGGCAACCTGACGCCTTTGGCTTTTGCGAACCGGAGCTGCAGAGACCTTAGCCCTTTTGGATTTGGGCCTAGAGAGGGGTTCTGACTCTTCATCAGAACTGAGAAGGATCGCCATAGCAGCCTGCTTCTGAGCGCGGGTCCTTCGCTTGGCGGTACAACTCATCTTAACCCTACTAGAGGGCTGTGGGACATTTGGAGGCAACTCCTCCTCAGCCTCCTCTGTCAGTTCCCTTGCGAGGCTGCGGACAACCCCTTGGATTTTCTGCTTAAGAGCAGTGTGCTCCTCTGTTGTTGATGGCGTGGTGGCTTCTCCAACAAATTCCTCCGTCTCCTCTTCAATCTGGGTAGGATGGGTGAGAGATGCTTGGACCTACTCTCTTTCATTTGAGGAGATGGCGGTTGGAGCGGCCGGGGATGGATTAGGGTTAGGGTTTTGAGGAGAGGGTTGAGGGGTAGGGGAAGGTGGGGCTGTGTATGGGACCATGATGAGTTTGTCTGATGTTGGTGATGGGGGAGGGGTGACTTTTGTGGCTGCTGGAGGGGACGATGGTGTGTTTGAGGAGGAGGGCAGGGACTGAGTGATGGCGGCTAGAAGGGCTGGGTCAGTTCCCATGGCCGAGAGTTTGGTTAAAAGGGTTTGGAGTTCTTCAGTGGCGGCAGCAGAAAGGTTGGAGTGGGAGGCCATTGTGAGAAGTAGGAGATTTTGGGAAGACAAGAGAGGATGATAGCAGGCGAAAAGGTAAGTGAATAGTGAGAGGAGATTACCTTGAGAGTCGATATATATAGCTACCACGAGATCTTTTCAGTTGCCAAAGATAACTTCAAATCTTATCAGTTTCCAAAGGATGATTATCAATATCTTCACCTTCCCAAAATAAACCGTCAGAATCTCGTCCAAATTCAACCAAACACAGACACGAGGCCCATTCAATTTAATCGGTCATCAAATCAGCCCTAATTTCGCAACACATCCCAACGGCAGACGCAAGCCATAACTCCCTGTCACATCAATCAACTCATAGCTACAAGCCCCAGAGAGACGATTCATTTTCCCGCCAAACCAAAAATATAGTAATGTGTGGTGCTTGGGGATAGTTACCAGAGAGGGTACAAAGAACAGCACACGAAAAACATATGACATTTTTTGATAATTTTTAATCATGCATTAGAGGCTCCCAGATGTGGATGATTAGAGGGGCTCATAGGAAGCATCAAGCATGATGGCTAGGGTAAGTTGTAGAGTCAACAATCATTTGGGCTTATGATGAGGGAACAAAGCATCAAGTTGACTCTTTTGGGCCGAAAGAAAACTGATTGATGTGTTATTGTGATAGCATAGATGATCATGCAAGAAATTCAACACATAAGTGAAGCAAAAGCACAGATCTAAGCCAGTTGTTCATTTGATAACCAAGAGAATGAATGCAGATCAAGACATGATGATTAAACGTTCACACTTTACCATGTAATTTAGCCAATCATCGAGGAAACATAACAAATAGACATATAGTAGAAAGAACAAACCAGGCTTCGTATGAAATTGAACAAAGGGTTCCCCATTTAGTGCATTGATGAGAAAGTTAGCGATTTAAGCCTTGGTTCCGCAGAGATCCATGGACGCTAACCCTTTCTCCTCACAATTACGCAAGAAGTGATGTCTTATCTCGAAATGCACGGTATCTGAGTGTTGACCAAGAAACAAAGAGAAAATTAGTGCTCATAACCATAAACATTACCCTTACCTTTAATTCCAAAGGTTGTTGAGCTTCCATTGGCCTGTTGAAGTGAGATTGGACATCATTTGTTCCCTGTCAGGTAACTAAATCAAGTACAATCGTAATACCGGGAACCTTCCTCACTTCAGCCTGTAAAGAAAAGTTAGTTCGTGCGAACCCAGACAAGCTTAGGCTTTCTGAGTGTGGGAGCAACGTATTTGATTTTCGGAGGTTCAACATTCATTCTTTCCCTAGTAGTGCGGGCAAGTTCCTCATTGTGTTGCTTCAGGAGACACTCTTGTTTGTAGTGGCCAGAGTGCCCACAATACCAACAGACCCTTTGACACTTTAAATCAACATACTTACCTTGTCCAGGCCAAATTGTTTTGTTAGCAATCCTAGAATGAAAATCAATATTATTGGACTTACCGCTTTGAGATTGCTTCAACCAAATGGCATGGGCCTTCTGTCCATGGTACCAAGCTTTATTCCCATCAGTCGAATTTGAACAGTCTTTGCGATTGTTCCCCTTCACGGAACATTCCCCTTTTTCTTGCACTGGTTGTTTTCCTTCGACTTTAGTGCTTTTGGACTTGGTGTCATCAACAGGAAGCTTAGGTTGATAACCAATTCCAAAGCGAGGTACTTCCTTCCTTTCTGTTTTCTTTTCATTCTTGGCTGCTACAAACACTATACCTTTTGGTTTTTCCTTCTGTTCCTCGCTAAGTTTAGATAGATCACTAGATAGTTTTGCATTACCTAATTTTAACATTAATTACTCGGACTCAAGTGAGAAAACAGAGGATTCTAGAGACATGATCTTCTCAGTGAGTTTAGGACACTGAATGCAGAGATTTGGAGAAGAGGATGAAACTTTCTCAAGTTTGAGCATTTTGTATGTCCAACCTTTATTCTCTTCGATCAAACATGAGATCGATTCATCCTTTTCTTCAATTTGCTCACTGAAAAGACTATTCTCATGAACAAGTTTCTTAATGAAGGAAATTAAGCTTTCTTTTGACTTACTTTTCAAGCTTGAGATGAGATCAGATTCAGTTACTTCATCCTTATACAGACTGCCTTTTGGTTCATCGGTGTCTTCTACGGCCATTAAGCAGACATCCCTAGAGTGTGACGATTCTTCGTCATCAGAGTCTGTATCACCCCAGGTTGCGACCATTGTTTGCTTTCCTTCATGAGCCGGAGGGAGACCTGCCTTTTTCTTGAAGCAGTTTCTGGCGAGATGTCCCTTGTTTTGACAGTGGTAACAAACGACATCCTTCATGTCTCTGTTCCCTTCAGAGGAACTCGTCGTGTCCTTGTTTCGAGACCATATCTTCTTCATGGCTCTAGTGATGAGAGCAACATCTTCATCACCATCCTCATCTTCATCTTCGACTTGAGATAAGTCAAAGGCACGTTCCACCTTTAAGGCAATACTTTTAGCATTCTCCTCTCCTTTCTTGTTCATCTTGTGGTTGTAGACAGAGGCATTGCTTTCAAGCTTGACAACCACCTCTTCCATAGTAAGAGTCTTGACATCAGTCTGGGAGTAGAGAGCGAGAGCAATTGCATCCCACTGAGAGTTGAGGCTTTGCATGAAGTTGTAATATCCCTCATTTTATAAGGATATTTTGGAATTTTTCCAACTTCCGTATTACTAGTCGGATTAATTTTAGAGAGTTTCGGACATTCTGTAATTGGTTTGAACTCTGTAAACTTTTCTGAGTAATATAAAATACAATTGACGTGTTTTCGGGGTTAATTTGTCGATCGTGTACAAATATATTTAACCCGAGATTAAGTTATTTAACCATAAGCTAATCGTTTAAGGAGGGTAAAAATTGGGTTTGACCGCACCCCGCGGTAAGACGCCCATCGCACCCCGCGACAAAGGCCAAAACAGAGTCGGCTTCGTCTTCTTCGCGATAAGCTTGGCTGACTCCCGGCGTTGTCAGTCCTTGGCAGCCCAAGTGGCTCTAGACTTTGTTCCCTTGTTCCCTGGCTTGTCCCCTTAGAGGTGGCTCTTGTTGGGCTATAAAAGGGAGGCGAGATCAGAGGAGAGATCGCTCCATCTTCCTCCTCTGTTCTCCTCTATTTTTTCCTCCATTAAAACTGAGTTTGTGAGCTTCGTTTGAGAAGAGCTTGAAGCCTTTGAGTGTTGGAGAAGGTGCTCCTAAGTGTTGTGCTAAGGTTTAAGGAGTTGGGAGATCAAACCATAGACGAATCGAAGTCGATCGAATCGGTTTGGGTGAGTTCCATTGAAACGCTGTCGAGCTCGCCACTGTCAGTCCACCGCACCCCGCGGCAAGCTCCCACCGCACCCCGCGGCGAGCCTTGTCCGAGTGTGTGTTCGTGGGTGCTTGACTTTGGGCGAGGCTCGATTCCTTTGATTCTTTTCCTATTCTTTTAGATTCAATTATGAGAATATTGAATCTAACTTAGGGTCTCGTTATGGGTCATTTCTTAGGGATTTATTATCCAAGATCTGCCCCAGTTTCAGATCCAGGAACTCGACGTTTCTAAAGCTTTGTTCGAACTCGTCGGATCTAAGGCAAGTGGCGGTTCGCTCTTGCTCATCATTCCATACTTCCATTAATTATCAATTGTTTAGTTGTTAATTAATTTGAGATGATTTACTGTTTGCGTTGGGAACAGTTTTGTTAAATGATATGATTAAAAAGAGATATTATAATAGGTTGTATATTGTTAGAACAACGCTATTATATGTGTGATTAAAACATGATATTATACTAGGTTGTATATCTGTTAGAACAACGCTAGTATAGATATATGTTTTTGATGTTGGCCATGATGGTTGTGATGTGGATTATTACTGTGTTGAACTGTTTAGTTAGCACGAGTATTCGTAGGAACGTTACTGGGACCCTGGGGTCCAGTCGTTTCTTGATAATTATTGGTTGAGAGGACATCGGAGACCCTGACACCAACTGGCGGATCATGATCGTCCTCTATCCGAGTATAGAGGTGATGCACTTAGCTAGTGTCACAAACGTTGGGAAGGATTCCCATCGATATATGTCCCTCATGACGAAACATATATCTAAAAGCTTATAACGTGATGTGTGTTTTGGAATTAAATGAGATAAGTGCCGTTGTCGCACATAATTAATATACCCCTGGGCGAGTAGTGTAGCTAGGCGATAGTGCAGCTAGGAAAACTCGTCTTAACTTTTAAATCGCTCGTATGCAATACTGTGATTCTGTGATTAATTAATGTTCCCCAACATTTGTCATGCTTCCGATAAGACTCATTTCGTTGGAGTCTTCTTTTGGGATTGATTGTTGTGAGACTCGGTCTCCAGAATCTTCTCTTGATCATGTCTTTTCATGTATTCAGTAGAAGTATGGTGGTTGACTATCGTTATCGGTTGTGATTCGAGGAGCGATGAGTCTAACCTAATAAAACTACTTCGAACCACTCTGCTTTGTACCCTTGCGTAGTCTTTCATTAGACTAACCAACCGTAATTATTCTCTGCATGGTTGGCTGGTGTCATCCGTTCGATTTGGCACATCAGATAAGTTGCCGTCCTGTGAAGGCTAGAACGACTATGAAGGCAAACGATGTTTTTGACAAGTTTTTCAGGTTAAGATCCTTGATGGGTGATCATAGCGATCAAGGCCCCTTTTGTTGATTATTTAAAGACTTCCGTTGTGTTAAATATATCTTATATTAAGTCTTCCGCTGTACTTCTGATGTATTTGGAATTATGTTGTAATTCCGAGACTTTGGTTTAAATGAAAGTTATGGTATTTTGTATCATAACTGTTGTTCGGTGATTTATGTCAACTGGTAAAGCCTTGGGTGACATCGGACAGAACGTCTGAGGTCACTGGCGGTAATACTTTCCAAGGGAATATTTGGGGGTGTTACAGAAGTGATGAGTAAGCTTCCAGTCTGGCATTTCTTCATCAAGGAACTCTAGTTGACCTACGATCCCCTGGAACCTGGAGTAGAATTCTTGAATATGTTCATCCTTTCCCTGAGAGATTTGATCGTACTCCTTCATCAAGGAAATAATTCTGTTTTTCTTAGCATCTTCATTTCCATGATGGAGGCGTTTTAGAGCATCCCAGATCTCCTTGGCAGTCTTGTAGCCAATGATTTTCTTGAGATCAGAGGGGAGCAGAGCCATGTGAAGGATCTTGTTTGCTCTACTATTCTTCTCCAGCTTCTTCCAGTCCTCATCAGTGTAGTCAACCCTTGGCTTTGGTTTCGTAGCATCTTTCTCATTCGGAATAGTTATAGGGCCAACCTCAATGACTCTCCATATCTGTCCATCGAGAGAAAAAATATGGGACTCGATTTGTTCCACCCACCAGTCATATTCTCCAGCCTTTAGAAATGGAGGCTTCCAGAAAGAATCTCCAATGGCATTGCTTGACGACATCTTTCCTGCAAAGTTACTCGACCAGATAGTTGTTGTTTCGGTTTACACCAAAGCCCGGGTGGTTCAAGACATCATGTTCACTATCTGGTCGAGTAAATCCGATAGCTACTCACTATGGGTGGTTCAAGGCTGAAAAAAGCTATCAGCCCAAATGCAGTGATTTTGCGACTGTACTCTCAAAAGTCTTTTTGTCTTTTAACATATGTTTAGAATCATTCCTATTCATGTGGGGGATTGTTGGAACTCATTTTTAATGTGGCACCGGTAACTTTTCCGGACACAATTCCGGTGGGCTCCGGCCAATGAAAACACCGGAAAATGGAAGCATTGGCTTCGTCTACGCGAGCACATTCTCGTAATGTACTCATACGATAAAAATGAATTCCATTTGAATGAGAAATAGAGACCCAAAGTTGGTTGCATACAATGCATAACTTGGGAAAATGTTGGGATAAAATTGTGTCCCATATTGGAAGTTTGGAGAAAAACTCACTAGTATATATATTAGGAAATTGGATCCAAGGTTGTGGCCTTGGGTCACCACCAATGTGTAATGGAGAGTGGACCTAGCTCATCAAGACCACGCGCGCCGAGTCGCGTCGTGTCAGGACGGGTCGGGTCGGGGGGCGGAGTTGAGCCTGGGCTTGGGCCGGGTTGGGCCTTGGGCCCAATACGTAGCTTGGGCTGGCCAACCAACGCTTTTTTTTTGGACAGATCCAGAAGTCCCCAGCTGTTGTTGCTTTGACCCATTCCGCGAGAGAATCCGGGACAGTTGCGCTACAGACTCGATCTTCCACCTTCCTCTCCTCCACTCTGTTGAAGCGCAACAGACTCCACTACATTCTCCACTTCGTTAGTGGCTCCAACGTCTCCAGAGGCTCTTTAAAAGAGCAGCTCTGCATCTCATTCTGTACATCCGAAAACGATCTCCACATCTCGTCTTTCTCCTTCTCTGTTTTCGAGTTTGAGAGTACACACAGAAACAAGTTCGCAAGGCTTCTGAGGTTTGATTGTGCAACACAGAAGAGCAATCGCAGTTGTATCCTGGGATTCAGATCGCTATAGAACCGTCGCAATACGAAGCGATTTCAGAATTAAGGATAGAGATTCGTCTCGCCTCTGCAACCAGATTCAATCCGTTTTCTGTTCGGTAATTTTTCACTGTTTAATTTACAGTTATTATGCGTTTCAATTCCGCAGTTTATTAATTCTGTTCGATTTAAAAATAGTGTTCCTATACAACCCTATCTGAAACCCTTAAAAACCTAAGATCCTATACCACCATTAGCTAAAAAACTCTAGTTACAAAACCCTTCCAAAACTAAACAATCTAATCTAGATATCCCATACTCGAATCAATTCTTTGGGATGATCCATTTCATGATAATTTGTAATTTTATGGACATTTCCAATAGATTAATGTATCACATTTGTCTTCTAGAGTTCCTGCTCACGATAAATAAAATGCCCCAATATTAAATAGATCTTTCAGAAAAGATTCATTCTTTTTTTTGCGTGCCTAATGTTAAAAAACTGAGCTCTATATGAAACAGCAAGCCGGGTGAATGAATTTGAAGACCAGCATTAACCATTGTCAGTATGTCACGCGAGTCGATGATAATTTAAGAGAAAAGAAACACTATAGGTCGCAATTTGCTAATATCTAGCTTTTGGAGGTCCTAAATGGAAGTTTCATATAAAATTACAGTCGATGCGCGTTTGTCATCCGTTGAATTGGATCATCTGCGCGCCACTCTCGAACTCCCAACTCCTCGTTACATCATTAATCAAGGAACTCCTCCGTTTGGTCGATCCTATTTGTACCGGGCCACAGTGCCTCTGACAGGCACCTGCAGGCGCGCGGCAGCGGCTTCCGCGCGGCACCCACTGGGTTCCGGCGGTGAATGTCGGAGGTGGATCGATCGAGTCGTATAAATTTTTGGATTGAGTTCGGGTCGGGTTTAGATCGAGTCGGTTTCTTCTTCGATATTTAAAAAATATTGAATTTTAAAAAATATCGAGTCAAGTTCGAGTCGGATCGGGTTTTTAAAATTTACTGAAAAATTGTGATTGAAATCTACCGAAAGTAATTCATTCACGGACACAACAATAATTCTGATTAAAATCCACCGAATATTCTACCCTAAATCCTAAAATCATCACCGGCGAGATCAAACTCCCAATACCACCACCGCGCGACGGCGCAGATCGAACTCTCTCCACGCGACGTCCAGAACACGCGAATTCCGCCGACACCCACCGCCGACACCAACCACTGGCACCCACCGCCGGCGCCGGCTGCCGGCCGACACTCACTGCCACGCGAGGCAGTGAGTGCCGTGCGCCACTGACACGGGATTTCATGTCAGGGCGCAAGTAGGGTGGGTTTTCATGTCACTACCGTCAAGTCATATATACAGAGATAGATAAACTTATTATTTACAAAATGGATCAATCGTCAATGATAACCGCTATAAATTTCCTATTACTGATCGATATAGTACTACAATTTGATTATAATTTTAAGTTTTTCTGCTGCAATGTTGTTATACACGCTTTTTAACCAAAAAAATATTGATGTAAATGGAAATACAGATATTTCATGTCTCAAAGGCAAAGAAAAAACATATTAACAAAAAATATACAAACTTTTTTTTGAGCGGAAAAATATACAAACTGAACACTCGTAAATGTTTGTATTTTATCCCCAACTCTTTTTTATGTCTCTATACTCTTCATAATTAACAAAATACCCTAATTTGACAAGTATTGCGAAATTTGGATTGATTATAAGAACTTCTCCAACTGTACTTGAAGTGATGCAAAGTAATTTGACCGATAATTAATACAAATGTACGTCAAGTATATTGTGTAACTAGTAGGCATACGATATGTTTTGAATTTGGTTAATGAATTATAGTGAATCTAGTGATGGATTTGTAAATTATTTTTAATATTATTTTTCAAAAAATATCTATTTTAATATGAATTTATTTTGATTTGAAGTTATAATTTGTGTATGCATATTTGTACCATGTAATCAACACTGTGTACTTATATTTTGATTTTATCATGCGAATTTGTAATTTGATACTATATTTCGTTCATTTCATTGGTGATTAGTTAAATTACTAATATACGTAATGCTTTATTTGTTTGCCCTTGTTTACAATATTGTATGAGAATAATTTTTGTATATCAATTTATCCTATGCGTTCTTTTACATTTATATATTTAAATATTTTATACTACGGAATTATCACATAATTTTCTTTTAGAACACTAATAGTTGTAAGGAATTATGGAGAAGCAATGATTAACCAACATAACAAATTTAATTAGTAATTTTTCCCATCCCTTAACAATTTAAACTTTAACAAACGTGATTTTGGTTCTATTTTTCTTACTCACCTTTTAGGTACAATATTACAATATTTATTATTTTTATTAATAGTATTATATATTTATTTAGTCTTAAATGTTTAAATATAAATATGGGTTACTCTTTTATTCTATGAAATGATATTTATCTTTTATGATTATGTCATCTTTTATTAGAACAAAACAAAAATATGTTATGATATTATATATCGATACTACATTATTATTTTGTTAAAATTATTTCAGTGTTTTTTTGTCAAAAAAATTATTTCAGTGTTAGTACTTAGTAGTAAGTGCTTGAGTTTATAGCTTCATTCCCGGAAACAAACGTTTTATAACTAAGTATGAATAACTTTCACATTCGATTATGTATAGTAATATTGCACAACTACTATACATACTCTATTGTCGAAACTATTCATTATTTATACTCCTTACACGTGATTTTATTTCTTACACTTTTCACATTGAGGATTATATTTTATAATATATAATATAAGGTATCATTAATTATAATTATGTTAGGATAGCAGGGTTGTATAACGTTTTTATCTTTTAATCATATTGGCAAATTTTCAAACGTTTTATCTTCTTCGAGGGTTAAGTTAGGTTATACAGTTGTTAATCGACTGAATCTCATCGTAATTTGGGGGGAAATGCAGAAAGAGTGAGGTTTTTTGGTTGGAAGATGGACGATAATTCCAGTACTCACCTCGTTTTAGTTGCTTTAAGTCTCAAGTAACTCGACATGTAACTTTTCTGAAGCCCTTTCTTAACTCTGATGCGAATTGAACATCTATGGTACGACTGTTGACCCTAATTTTTATCTAACTTATCAATTTTTCCTCTGTAACTCCATATCTTTGGTTGTTCGTGGTGATTTTGTTATATCCATCTGTTATTCAAAATAGATATGAATTGGAAGTTAAATTTATCACCCGTAAGTCTTGTAATATGCAAACCATATTCTTGAACAGATAGCTAAAAATTTCCAATTTGGAGTAGCTATTTTAGAATAACTTATTAAAAAATCAATTTATTTCCAATTATGTATTTAATAGAAGATTAATGATTTTCTTAACATGGGTGATTCTTAGTTACCCAAAAAAAACATGGGATGGTTCTCTGTAAACTTGAAATTTTAGAAGCGTTTTTTTTTCATTTTCTTGTATTTTTTTTGTAAAACTTGCCCTTTAATGAGTAATTTTCTACGATTTACCCTATAATTACACAGTGAAAGCGACTTTGATACTATGTTATCATTTCAATAGTTTTTTGTTAACTGAAATTTATTCATTCCTCTATTATTGGATGGATTCACAGTGATTTTTTGTTAACCGTTAGAGTTGATTGCCAATTATCATGTCTTGGTCATAGTGGGAACTAGACTTGCATTTGGCTGCTAATATTGAAAACTTATAATATGCAAACCATATTATTGAAGTGATACGGGTTGAAATATTCCTACATTGAGAATTTATAATTTTTTTGTATGAAATTGAAATTGGATGAAACATCAAACTTAAATGGCTCATGGAAATCTTCACTATTAATTAACAATGTACTCTTTATACTTCAAAATAATGTTAGAATACTATATAATTTAGTATACAAATTCTTGGACAATAATGTATTTTTTTCATTATCTTTGTACTTATATTTTTTGTATGAAAGTCTGAAACGCGTAGCCTAAAAGTCAAATATAAAAACACCAAACACTAGAAATTCTATAAGATTTTGTGACCAGAACAATATATCTCAAAGTTTAAGGTATTAACCATATAGTCTATTTTACTAAGATTTATAATTTTTGTATTTCCTCATCTAATGACCAAGAATATAAAAATAGGCTAAAATAAGATGTAATTAACCAAAAATGGTGAAAGTCTTTACCATATTAACTGAGGTGACAACACTAAACATGCAATTCTTGTAAATTTACATATTTTTAAATGTTTGGTGTTTGGAGACATCAAATTATGGAATTATCTCATATATGATTGCAGGTATGAATATAAGCAGAAAAGCATAGAAACTAAGTCGTACAAACTTGAATGTCACTCCCAAACAAATTAAATAGAACATGAGTGTCCGGAACAGAGACAAAAAAAAAACTATGTACCTTATATGTCTGAAATTTGGAGAATAATATTGAAATCTAAAATTTATTTATATAGTCTACCGACTTGCTTTGTTTCTAGAGGTCCTGTGTAAGTTAATAAATGAATATTTTAATTGTATTATTAAGCATATACATATACAAATCAATATTAAAATAAGAAATATTGAAAATTAAAATTATTGATGTACCATATAATCTGCTAGAAGGAGATATATGGACTTGTATGTCCAGAGCCAATTGAAAACATCTCATTTGCGAAAAATCATGACTTTAATCTCAGAGCTTATATCTTCAAGCAATTAGTTAAGTGTAATGCATCTTTTTTTTCCTGTTGTAGTTCCAACCATGTTTTCAATGATTGTGCAGGGAGAAGTGAGTAAGATAAGAGAGATCAATTGTAATAGTGGCACACAAAGTGAATAAATGGGCAGATCTAGTATTTATTGATATATTTGAGTTAAGAGAGAAAACCGTTTGTGCATTTTTTTAGCCTAATTGATTGCCTTATTTTCAACAACCGTTTGATTGCAAATTATATATGGAGTATCTTTTGAGTTAAGAGAGACAACTGTTTAAATATTATGCGTTTTCTCTAGCCATGGTTTTTTAAATATGTTCAATCTCACAATTGAAACAATCGTAGTCTGTTTTTTTCTTCATTATTGTTTTGATGAATGTGAGTTTCATGATGAATTATGGAGGCGGGCACTTATTCCTATGTATGTATTTTGAAACAGTCGGTTGCTCGTGTTTTAAATTTTTTGACTGTTGATTGTCCTGAATGTAAGTTTATCCAGAATTACGCATATGGGCATTAAGTGCCATGGTTGTATCCTATATTTAGGAAATGGAAGAGTCTTTATTTTTAAGTTGTCGTTTGAGTATGTGTTGATTTTTTTTGTATGTTTTGAATGTGAGTTTTAGAGGATTGTCATTTATTGTCTATACTATATTTTATCTTATACAGAGTATATAGATTAAGATGAGACGAAAGTAAAAAAAATGGGAAAAAGTATATATTAATTAGTTGTAGGGCATTAATGGACAAAAGTCCATTTTATATATTTATAGATAGATATAAATATATAAAGATTTGAGTAACTAATTAATATAAACAAAAAATAATGAAAGATAAAATAGTAAAACAAAGTTGTTAAGAAGGGGGATTGAACCCTAGACCTCTTGTATTATGAGAGTGTTTTTACCCATTGAGCTATATTAGAAGATGTAGTTTGTAATGAAAGATCAACAAAAAAAATAAGAGATAATTTCTCATATTTATTGGGCATTAATTGCACCCTTAGTCTATTTTATATATTTATAGATAGATATCAAAATCATCCGATCCGTACATAAATTGATATGCATTAAAATTTTTAATTGGGGAATCTCTCAAAATAGGACAACGAAATTTCTAATCCGCACGTAAATTGTCACTGATCAATCGATTCGAGCGAGCATGCATGGGCGGAATCAGGTGGGGCCGAGAGGGAGCTATAGCCCCCGCTTAATTTTTTAAAGCTTTTTTACCCTTATTTAGGGTCTGTTCGGTTCGAAGAGACTGAATTGAACTGAAACTGAATTAGGTATAAAACTGAATTGAAGCTGTAAGGTAAAATTTAAGATGACGACTGAACTGGACTGAAACTGAACTGAAATAGATGACTGAATTCAATAAAACGCGTTCGGTTAATCCCGACTTATCCAAACTGAAAAATCATTAAAATACTCAAATTACCCTCAAAATTA
The DNA here is from genome assembly GCA_027886185.1 of Rheum nobile. NCBI lineage: Eukaryota > Viridiplantae > Streptophyta > Magnoliopsida > Caryophyllales > Polygonaceae > Rheum > Rheum nobile. Next base: position 52,429 of record WOAB01000734.1, on the reverse strand, counting down.
AATTGTGGAGGGGGTATCACAGTCGATAAAGAAGAAGGTAAATAGCTCGAACCCTAAAATCGCGATAAAAAGAAGAAGAAATTAGAAGCCAAAACCCTAATAAATGAGAAGGAGGAGAGATAGAGAGCTTGTTTCACCTTCCAATCGCCGCCGAAATAGACTAACCCTAGAAACCTCGAACCGAACGGCACCCTGGAGAAGAACGAGATGGGAAGAGAAATGAGGAAGAAACTAGCGAACCGCTCGAAGACGGGGACGGGAGGTAGAAGACGAACTTGTCCCAAGAGACGCGCGCGTGCCGGAGAAGTTGGTCGGGGAAGACGACTGGAGAAGAGTTGACCGGGGAAGACGACCAGAGAAGAGCAGCGGAACCACCACACACGAGCACGAGAGATGAGCATGACAGGGGTATCAATTGAAGCCAGGGGTTGAAGCCAGAGATGAGCACGAGAGATGAGAACGATGAACTGAAGAAATGGGTTGAAGCCAGGGGTATCGGGTGGTAAATTATGGGGTTGGATGTTATTTTTGTTAAGTTCAGTCACCTCAAATAAAAAAAGTCAGGATTTCAAGCTTAAATTTTTTTGAGTAAGTTCAGTCGTTTTAAGTCACTTTAAGTAGACTTAATTTTTTGGCGAACCGAACGTTTGTAAGTAAGTTCAGTCGTCCTGACTTAAAATTTTGATTAAGTTCAGTTAAGTCACTTTAAGTCGACTTAATTGGCGAACCGAACGAACCCTTAATCTGAAAATGTAATTTCTACCAGCCTTAATAGATTTAAATCATGGAAATAAAATTACCTTTAGTGTTCCCCCTCATCTAATTTGAAAATGCAATTTCAGTCAGCCATAACAGATTTAAGTCATAAAAATAATTTTTTTCCCTCATCTCATGTAAAAATTACCTTAAATTTCATAAAAAAATTAAAATTAATTTTTACGAAATAAGATTTAAGGCACACAAAATTTTCATTGCGCATAATTTTAGTCTCCTCTAGAGTAAAATAGTGACTCCGCCCCTGTGATCATGTATCATTCCAAGTAGTGATTTTTTTTGGGTACTAAAGTAGTGGTTGTTTAAAACATAATAAAAATTCTTGGGGTAATTCCGTAATTGACTCATTGGTAACTAGTAGAGGTGGGTCCGATCGGCACGAGGAAGGAGGTGTAGTGAAACAAACATGGTCCCCTCCACACCCGAATACTCCCCTCCTTTAAAACTAGTTAGTTCGATGCTAGCAGCTTCGTCATTGATTTTCTTGGCCTACAAAAGACACAAAACACGAAAATCCATAAACCCCACAGAATTGCCGCTTCGACCCCTCCATCCACATTTCTTTCCGTTTCTTACAATAAAGAATTCCAAACGATTTTTTATCAATTCCCACTCGCCACAACGGAAGTGGAGGGAGATCAATTGAAATTCCGACCTGAATTTCCTTATAAATTCGCGTCTCTCTCGCCATCAATTCGACTAAATCAATCACGCATTGGCCGTCGGAGATGCTGCCGTCGAACATAGGCGCAAGCGGGAGGCTCACCGCCGTCACCAGCTCTCCGGCCGAGAGGGCGGTCGCGGTGGTGGCCATCAAAGCCGAGAGGATGGTCAACAAGGAGGCCTTGTCTTGGGCGCTCACTCACGTTGTTCGTCCCGGCGACTGCATCGCTCTCCTCGCTGTCTTCTCCGGCAAACCTTCCGGTGAATAATTGAATTCTCCACTCCTGCTTTTGACTTGCGAACAAAAAATCGATTTTGCTCGCCGAGAATTAATAAATTTGGAAGCCTAATTTCTTAATTTTTCGAGTTAATTGACTATTGTAGGCCGGAGATTATGGAGTTTGCCTTGGTGGTCGGGAAATTGCGCGAGCGACCTCGCCGGCGATAACTTGCCGGAAAGGATATGCGAGATCTCGGAGTCTTGCGCGCAGATGGTGCTTCAACTTCATAACAAAACTGAGGTTTTTTACTTTTTCACTTTTCACTGCTCAGTGCCTACTTTAATTCAAAACGGCCGCGAAGAAGGATAATACAGCATGAAACGGCGTAGTTTATAAAGTAAAGCTGCCATTTTGTTAAAAAAAAAAAAAAAAAACTAGGTCAAAGAGATACAGCTTGGATTATTTCTCTTTCATTGGGCAATTATGTTAAGCTAATCATTGCGTTGATGATGCTTCTTCATTACGGTGGAGAGAATGTATTAAGCAATCATCTGCAACTTGAGTTTTGGGATAATAATTTAAGTTTACATTCATGTATACAGTATAGTAGATGTGAAACTATATAATATAACACCCACATCAAACTGAAACAATGTGGAACAGTGAAAACATTGGCTTTCAGTAATTTAATTGCCTTTCATTTGGGAAATTTGTATTCTGAATTATGTGATTACAATAGATTATGCATGTTTGTAGGTCAGAGTCAGAGTGAAGGTGTTATTGGGTATGCTCGCTGGAGAAGTAGCAGCTGAAGCAAAGAGAAATGCAGCCAGCTGGGTCATATTGGACAAGTAATTGCAACACCAATGTATTATTTCTTGTTTCTATTTAAAGTTTCATGCATTATCTTGTCACCTTATTCTCTCACTTCCTCCATATACAAACAATAATAATAATTAAAACCGCTTGCATATTCATGATTCAGATCTTTTCCCAATAGCTGTATTATAAACAAATTTCTTGTTTAGCTGGCTTAGGCTGTAAAAGTTTCAGGGTTATTGTCTTTCCACTTGTAATTGCTCAAGAAAACTGAAAAATTGAGCACAGTGGTAACTACTTCTTGTGGTAACAAACAGTGTCCTTAGTCAAAGAATTCTATAGTGGTAACTACTTCTTGTTTGGTTTTGTGAAGTTGTCTGATGCAACTGAAACATACATGTTGCAATTCATCACTTGCATTTGGTTGCACTTTGGCTGCTCTTCAGTGATTTTAATGTGATTCTTGGTTCTCAGCAATGATGGTATTTTTTTTCTTAAATTATTATTATGCAGCAAACTGAAACAGGAGCAGAAACATTGCATGGAGGAATTAAATTGCAGCATTGTTGTGATGAAGGGTTCTCAGCCAAAAATCCTTAGACTCAACTTAGGATATTCCGCCACGCCACAAACCCCTTTCTTTTCGGCTACCTCTTCACCCGGCATGGAGAGCGCCAGATTCCCGAGCCACAGGATGAAGTTCGCCACTCCAATTAGTAGCCCAGATTATGCAAGCACTTCCTATTCAAGAACTACTGAGGACACCTCATTTTCACACTCTGACATGCTAGCTTCTCCATTTCTTGTCTATGAACAAAATCCTCTGTATGAGGGACCAAACAAAGGAAAGCATACACCATTCCATGAGAGGCAAAATGCATATTGTGTCCCTGAAAATCATTCATATGATAGAAAACCGCCACTCAGTGGACAATCGAGACATACGTCAGATCCAAAAACTCACCGTGATCAGGCCCATCAGAAAGAGTCCCCAAGCAACAACATAAGAGAAGCAGTCTCGGTATCAAGGACGTCTTCTGCACCTCCTCCTCTATGCACTATATGCCAGAGCAAAGCACCTGCTTTCGGTAAACCGCCCAGGTGTTTCACTTACGATGAGCTGGAGGAAGCCACTGGCGGTTTTTCAGACACAAACCTCTTAGCTGAAGGCGGGTTTGGGGTGGTTCATAAGGGGATTCTAAATGATGGACTTGTGGTGGCGGTAAAGCAATTGAAGTTTGTGGGTTTTCAAGAGGATGCTGATTTCTGCAGGGAAGTTAGGGTGTTGAGCTGTGCTCAGCACCGGAATGTTGTGATGCTCATCGGCTTTTGTACTGAGGGCAAGAGGAGATTGCTGGTTTATGAATACATATGCAATGGCTCTTTGGATTTCCATTTACACGGTACTCTTACACTCTTGATTAATGCTGTTTTTTTTACTAGATCAGCAGGATAATAATATGTCAAATTGGGTCTTGACAGGAAACAAGAAAGCCACTCTGGATCTAGAGTCCCGCCTAAAAATAGCAATCGGTGCAGCACGGGGCTTGAGATACCTTCACGAAGACTGCAGAGTTGGCAGTATCATCCACCGGGACATGAAGCCTAATAACATCCTCCTCACTCATGATTTTGAGCCTATGGTAATTTCCAATTTCTTACTTCTTCTTAGTATTGGCATTCATCAAATTTATGCAGAAGACTTCATTAGGAAGAGAATTTTGTGGGTAAAAGTTCCTGCTTCACCGGGACATGAAGCCTAATAAGATATATGTACAAGATAACAAAGAAAATAACCAGGATTAAAATTCACTTGATCACTCCTTTATGTTGACCAGGTTGGTGATTTTGGGCTTGCAAGACTGCACTCAGAATGGAATATGGGCATGGAACAAAAAATCGTCGGCGCTTCAGGGTAGCCATTTCTATTCATGCACTCAATACTGTATAAAATTTAGTATCTGAGATCTTGTGTTTCACCAGATACCTTGCACCAGAGTACTTTGAAGGAGGAAGCATTACCGAGAAAGTCGACGTCTATGCTTTCGGGGTGGTACTGATGGAGCTAATTACTGGGCAAAGGGCTAGAGACTTGCAGAGTCAAAAGGGATGGTCCTCTCTAGCTAAAGTGTTTGACCCCATGGCTGCCAGAGACCAGAAACGCTGCGTTTCAGATAAAGGTCAGCCTGCACACAACTTCCCATACGAGATCCAATCAATGGGTCACGCTGCGTCCTTGTGCCTTCACAGAGATCCTGATTGCAGACCATCCATGTCAAAGGTAGTTTGATTTCCCTTGTACATTCACCAAGTGTTGGTTGTGATAAAATGACAACTTTACCCTCATTTGTTCATGAGTTTAGGTGCTGCGGATATTGGAAGGAGGAAACGCGACGATGCCTTTGGGATTGGACTTGAATTCGGCTGGTAGCCAAAGTGCGCATATGCAGGGGCTCAGCAAACGTACACAGCCGGAGTTCAGGAAGTGCCACTCTCGCAAACTTTCTCATTAGGTTCTTTTTTCTTTTTTCTTTTTTGTTTCTGTTTTGCTTGCATATAGTCATCCATCATAATATAGCACTGTATTTCATAGGTAGGAGAGTGTTCAGTGACAAATTGTTTCCCTTTTCGAGTGCCATGAGAAAGAAACTGTTGCTAGTTGAACGGAAAATCCCAGTCTAATTAGGAAAATATAGACAGGGATACTCCATCATTTCGATGAACAATCTACTCAAAATCATGTAAATTTGTCAATGAAGTGTATTCAGACATTAGAAGTACATGGATCGACATTCTATGGATCGACATTCTATTAATATTTTAAAACTATTAGAAAAATTGAACAGCCACATTTTGAAATTTGACTAATTCATATTCCATCCGATCTAAAATAAGTGTCGTTTTAGCCTAAAACACGATATTTAAGAAATATATTAAATATGACTAGAATCTTACATTTTCCCTCGATCTTCTCACACAATAAATAATTACTACACCCTTAAGTCAATGAATAAAGAGTTTAGAACAAAAAAAGTCAACAAAAACAAATTCCAACAATAATTTTCATAACTCTCTCTTAATTAATTGTCTAGAAATCCTAAAATGACATATAAAGTTGATCAAATTTCAAGTGCTAAAACAACACTTAATTTAGATCGGAGGGAGTACAACACATACTCCGATTTTTTTTGCATTTTAAAAATTATTTAAATAATGTAAGACTTCAATTTTGTTTTTAATAAATAAAAGTAAAACATGAAAGGAAAAGTAAAAATACAAATAGAAATAAATATGTTTAATAAACATAAATGTGTAAATAAATTCATTAAGATCCAATTACTAGACAAAAATAGAAAAAAGAAGAGTTGGGACGTATTGAATTATTTACACAAGTTTCATGACAAAAATCACTAAGCTAATGTATTTTTCATGCAATTTACTTATCATTTTATGTATATATAATGAAAATTAAAAATTCAAGGGGCTTAAACCTAATATCCAATATATTCTAAGGGTTTCGTCGAGGATAAGTGGGTACGGCTGCCCACTCAAATCTCCTCGATTCGCCCCTAAGTGGTAGGGGTTGTAACTTTTTTTTTTTGGGTTCATAGGAGGCACTTAGGCCATTACAATTGGGGAGGGGGATTCGATATGTGACCTCATGATCACATATAGGCATGTCAATGCGGCGGGTTTGGGGTGGAGAGTAGTATCCCCATCCCCATCGCCGTTTAGAAAAGCACTCTTCGTCCCCATCCTCACGTGGGGAGCTAAAGTTGTCCCCGTCCCCACCAAATCCTCGTCTCCGTCGGGATTCCCTGTCCCCATTAATTTTTCTCAATTAACATTTGTTTTGGGTCTTTCTATGGAAATTCATACGATTTATCTGCTTATAGTCAAACAAGTTCTCCATAAATATCTCCATTTAACCCCTACGAAACTTTTCTTACTCGTTTTCCTTTAATGATTCTCCAATTAATCTACATTGTCAAACAAAATACAATAATATAATACGTGAGTTGAATTCATTAAAAAATAAGTCCCTAAAATTTCATAGTACATGCGTACTAATACTTATAAATGTCCATTACACCATTTTTTCAAATAAAAAATCAAATTACCAACTATAATTTATAAATATGAAAAAATAGCATAAGCTTTCGACTTCACCCATGAAAATTTTTCATAAGAAATCTCATCGAGTTTCCATATGGGGATATTCAATGGATAATCCTATGAGAAAACTTAATAAACGATACCATGGGAATTACAAATGGAGATACTCGTGGGATCCGGCGAGAACGGGAACGAGGCAGGGAGTGGGGTGGGGTGGGGGCTCTATCCTCGTCCCCATTCCCGCGTGGGGACGGGGACATTTAAAATTCACATCCCCACCTCCATAGCGGAGAATTTCCACGAATAAAGAGAATTTTCGTCCCATTGACATCCCTAATCAAAGGGTGTAATGCTTACCGGATCAGATGGGAATAGAGTACCAGTTGTAACTGAAACTAGTAACAGAATTAGGAAATAAAACTTCATGTTGTGATATATTATATTACAACTTACAAGCGATGTAAACAAGTTTCATTGACCCACCCAAAACATTACCACTATATATACACACACAGTAAAATATTGTACAACCAATCCTACAGTGGGCGTAGCCACAACCTTGAACCCGAGTCGGGTTCGATCAAAAGTCGCTACGGTCAGACCGAAGCGAGTCGGCACCGGACCCGACCTCCATGACCTGGTGGCGGCTGGGCTGGTCCACAACGCTCCACACCTTCACCGACTTATCAAGACTACCGCTGTAGACCTTCCACTTCCCGGGCCCACCAAACCCGCCCTCCCTATCCTCCTCCACAGCCAGGCACTTCACCGGGCCCGTGTGTCCCTTCAAGACCGACAAACACACGTGCTCCGCCCCCTCCCTCCTCCACACGCATATGTTCTTGTCGGCGGAGCCGCTGAACACCAGGCTCCCTCTCGCCTCGAGGCAGAGCACCGCCAGCTTGTGGCCCCGCAGCGCGCCGCCGTGGGCCAGGCTCCTCTCCCTGTCCCAGAAGTTGACCAGCCCGTCGCTCGACCCGCAGTACACCACGCACCCCGTGGGGTCCATCGCCAGGGCGGTGACGGCGCACTCCTGCTTCAGCAGCGTGTGGGTCAGGAAGTGTTTTGTCGCCTTCCCCTGCAGCTCCCTGTGCCACACCTTCACTGTCCCGTCGGCTGAGCCCGTGAACACGAGCCCGTCCGCGCGGCTCGTCACGACGGCGTTGACCGCGTCCTCGTGCGCGGGGACGGACTCCAGGCACTTGGAGTCGGAGATCCGCCAGACCTTGAATGTGCGGTCCCACGAGGCCGAGTAGAGGAGGCCTTGGTCCTCCACCAGGCTCAGGCAGGAGATGGCGTCCGTGTGCTTTATCCACACCGAACGACGTCGCTTCACCTCTATGTAGTTGCTCGGCCTCATTGAGGACTTGAATATGTCCTTCAAGGTTGGCAACGACCCGTAGCGTTTGTGGATGCTCATGTTCTTCGGTGATACCTGTTTACATATGTAGAAGGTGAATCTCAACCTTATAAGATAAGGACTTGTTTGGTACGTATCTATAAAAACGATTTTTCTGATACACATAGTCAATAAAAAGGCTCTAGACACACCTAGGCGAGAGCCTAGTAACAAAAAAGCGAAAAAATGTATAATTCACGGGGAAAATGTTACTAAACCAAATTATAATGAAATGAAGCTATGTCTAAAGCATCATAATGTTATAAAATCAAATCTAAAGCTAAATTTAAAGCATAAAAAGTAGTGAAACATAGTTATGAAGCAAAAAATAGTGAGTTGGGTGGGTCAATCTATGTCTAAGCAAACATAACAGCCTCAAGAGACACAAGAGGGCATCGACAAAGAGGAAGAGGAACATTGAACCAAGCAACACACAACAGCCTCAAGAGATACAAGAGAGGGCGCCAGCAGAGAGGAAGAGAACTCAAAGAGAAGGAAGAGTAATAGTTTTTTTTGGAAAACATATGGTCCTTTTTTAAGGTGGATAACAATATTATAGGGTAAAAGATACACAAAAAAGATCTCCTAAGAAGCTTTTAAAAAATCAAAACAATATGATTTTCTGCCAAGAAGAAAAGGGTCGCGCCTTAGGAAAAGCCCTAAACATCTTCTAGTCCACTTTTGTAGTCTATTTTATGATTCATTAGTTTTGATTGGTGAAAATATGTCAAATATGACAAGTTTATTTTGAAAGAAATAATACAAAATATCGACTATAGCCAATCAATGTGAATGTATCATAAAATGGACTAAAAATATGAACTAGAGTATCTTTACTACAGCAAAAGGCACACCCAACCACCTGACGCGCCTGATGAGGTGCTCCTTTTTATTCACTGGATACACAATGTATAATACCAAACGGGACCTAATATATTATTGGAAAAGAAAAGCATTGACCCAAAGGATTGCTAACAATATACCTTCCAGACGCGGATCTTACCGTCCTGGTGGCCGGTGAAGATCTTCTCACCGGCAATAACAATAGCCTTAACGAGTCCGCTAGCAGACTTAAAACCGGCGTACTCCTTAAGATTCTTCCAGACCCGTATATTCTTGCTGTCGGAGCCGGTGTAGAGAAGGTCGTCGGGCTTGGTGGCCAACGAGTAGATGTGGCCTTCCTCTCTTACGAGGCTCCCAATGAGTGAGCAATACTCCTCGTCCTCGTTGCCTTGCCTCCACGCGGGCTTCATGAATGTGGCGGTGTTGTTCCACGGCGACATCGTCATGGGGGACCCTTCCCCGCTGACGCGGACGTCGTCGTAGGGCCCGCACGCCGAGAAACTGCTCGTGCGGTTGTTGTCGTAGTAGTCGACGGAGTCGGAGGGGAAGGAGTAGGTTTGGTCGGAGTGTGTGGAGGCGGCGGAGCTCGGCCTCGGCTTATTCCCTTGACTTGACCCCGAGTTGTTATGAAACATTGTTTACCTGAGAGGGGTGGGTGTTTTTTTTTTGTTTTTTTTTTTGCGTTTCCCCTCCCTCTCTAATCTCGAGAACTCTCCAATTGTGAAATCAAGGGAGGAGAGTTTTGTTGGTATGAATTAGTGGCTTGTGTTTATTAGCAATGCAAGATAATAGGAATTCTATTTTTCACCATGTTTTGCTTGTAATGAATCTTCTACCCGATTAAGAAGGGAAACTATACCCAAAAAAAGATGCCTTAATTGTGGATTAGACAACATTGAGAATGATGGAATGATTTGGCCTATGGCATTGGCCATACAAATCCTTAAAAACTTGCATTTGAAACTCAACCAAATCCAATGCAGTGACACGTAACGTATATACCCATAAAAATCCTAAAAATCTTGCATGATGAGAAACTACTTAAAAATACCATACAAACTTACTTTTTTAATCGGTTTTTTTAGTGTGTTCATGACACATGCTAATAAGTTAAAATAGAAAAATATCTCTAAAATATTTTCTAAAATAGAATGAGTAAATCTCAAAAAAAATAAACTAATAGTTAAAAAAGTTATTAAAAATGAAATTTATAGAGTGTGCCCATGGACACACACTAGAAAAAAAAAAATTAATTATTTCATTTTCAAGAAAATTCAACATAAATTGTTTTCGGGTCAGATTGGTTTTGATAGTTATAGACTTTGGGGTTTATTCCCCTTGCACAATTTTTTTCTTGTTTTTTTGAAAAATGTCAAGAGAATGCTCAGCACTCAGTAGTGTTTATATTGGACTATTTAGTGAGGGTTACGCGGCCCAACATGGAAAATTGGGCTGAGCTTGGTCTTGGGCTTTTGAACATACCAAGTTGGACGATTGCTGAGCTCATACAATTTTGCTGATAGGAGTGATAGACCAGATAAAAAAAAGGTTAAAAAGGGATTGATTTTAATTTTAGAACCATATACATTTGCAATCTATCTATTATCTATTATATACTCCCTCCGTCTAAGAATATAAGTCCTTTTAGCCTAAATTTTTTTTCCAACAATAGTTGTCTTTTAAGGTATTTTAACCACTTTTTTCCAAATTTACCCTTAATTATTAATGGAATAGATTAAGTGTACATACTCATTAAAAATATAAATAGAGTAATTAGGTTGAGTAGAATAAGAAAGTATGTAGAGTAACTCTTCTGCCTTTAATCTTCTTTTTCTATTCTTCTTTCCTAATGATAGAATATTTAAATATAAAATGGATGACAATCTTCTAGTACCATCACCACCCACCAATTGAAAATTTGGCTCCAATTGAAAATTTTAAAATCCCATTTCAATGTTTGAAGTTTCTGCTCCCTTATGTAAATGCTGATATCAAAATTAGATTGATGTCTACTCCCTGTACGTACATGCTGATATTAATAATTGGTGTGCTAGACATTAATGTGAGTTGTTTAACCAAGAGAGAGATTTGCAGCACTACTAAGAATAAATAGGAGTATATTAGTCTTGATTTGTACTTCCTTAAATATTGTGCCAAAATTAAATATTGTGCCAAAACTTAAATATTGTGCCAAAACTTAAAAGGACTTATATTCTTAGACGAATGGAGTATATATTAAAGCTCTCTCCTTTTGAGTAGAACGCTTCTGGACCCATTATATTTACATGTCATTTTCTCATTCGTTATTTTTTTTAAATTTTTAATTTTTATTTCACTTAAAATAATTTTTTTTAAATATTTTGTAAAGTCGGTTATGATTCAATCTTAAAGCCAATTTAAAATTTAAAAATTTGAAGTCTTGAATCAAATATTTATGACTTCTTTTAATCATCAATGTGATAATCTGCTACTGTGTTTATATTTTGAATTGCAATGTAATTTAATTTGAATCAATAGTTATTTCAGAATAATAAAGAATTATATATTAAATCCAAACATAAATTGAGTTGATCTCTTTTAATTATATGATTATATTTGGGTTTTTTAGTCTTTTTCAAAACAGTTTTGTATAATATTTCAACAAATAATAAATATTATATTGTGTTACCAATTTGTGGGTAGGTGAAATTTTATCAATCTATCTATATATATATATATATATATATTAAATCTATTACTTTTGAGTCACTATTTTCAGGCCCATATTTGTAAAACGAGATAATTTTCATTGATTAAATTTACTTAGATTTTTTTTTAAAAAAATCTTCATCAAAATCACTATGTCGTTATTGTACCAATAATTTAGAAAATTTTAAAGTAACAATTTTTTGTAAAAAAATCTATAATAAATAATTTTCTTCTCACCTTTTAAATTTTAACAAAGCATCTTAACAATTGTTTACGTACAGGAAGTTATATCATTTGTATCCAAAAGCACACATTCTTGAGAAACTAATATGTTAAAGTATTGTTTTTTCGTTTTCTTATTTTTTTATAGCAATAATTTAGCAAACATTAAATTAACAAATCTTAACAAAATGTACACCAATAAATCTTAGCAAAATATGAATCAACAAATCTTCAAAATTTTAATGATTTATAATAAATAATTGTTAACACTAATAGATTAGATCGCACATAAATCATTAAATTTTGAAGATTTGTTGATTCATATTTTATTAAGATTTATTTATATATCTATATTAAAGCTGGCTCTTTTTAAGTCACCGAAGTGTTTTTAGGCTCAAGTTGTTAAGGTTTTATTTTTTTCTTTCTTTTTTCTATTTATTATTATTATATTAAATAATCAACAATATATAATCTAACAAAATGACCTTAACAAGATTTTCAAATTAATTAGCTCTAAATTTTAAAATCTTATCAAATCTTGACAAAAATCTCATCAAACTAACTTATTTTTGCAATAAATGTTAACATAATTTTCTATTTGATGGAAATGTAAATGTGATACATATATTTTTTGTTAATGCAACAATAATATTAATTGGCATTTAACATCATCAAAAAAATATTTAATTAATTAATTTAAATATTAAATATTGTATAAGGTTAGGTTATATACTTAACTTATATATCATATATTTTAATGATTTTTTTGGTAAATATCACGAATTAGTGACAAACTATTAGTAAATTAAATGAACCCATGTAAGTTAATTAGTATATTGACATTGCAATAAGATTAGTGAACCCACTTAAGTTAATTAGTAATAGCCTTTTGTAATATCCCTCATTTTATAAGGATAATTTGAAAATTTTCCAACTCCCGTATTACAAGTCAAATTAAATTCAGAGAAGTTCAGACATTCAGTAATATGTTTGATCTTTGTAATATTTTTTCTGAGTAATATAAAATACATTTCGACGTATTTTGGGACTTAATACTCGTTCGTGTACGATTATTATTTATCCCGGGCTAAGGCCAAAGCTAATCCAAGGCTAATCGGATGCAAAATGGCCTTGGCGGCGACCGCCGTAAGTCAGGCGGCGACCGCCGCCTGACAGACTCTGACATCGTCATCCTCTTCCGGCAACTTGGCAAGTGGCACCGAAAAGCGGCGACCGCCGTAGGCCAAAAGGCAGCGACCGCCGCCACTGCTGCAGGGCAAGTTGCAGGGGCTTGTCGGCGACCGGGGGACGACTCGATCTCGGCCCTCCACGTTGCATGGCTTGCCCATTTCTTGTCCCCTGGGTTTGGCTATTTAAGGAGGATGTTTGGGATCAGATTGAAGCTCAATTCGAAGCTCAAATCCCTCACAATCATCTCGCCGGAAAATCAAGCTCTTCGCCGGAGAACTCGTAATTGATCGTCGGAGCTCCTTTGGTGTTTATTCCAGTTGCAAAGTGAAGCTTTGGAAGCCCTTAGAAGCTTAGAATCCAAAGCAAAGGAAAGGAGAAGCAAAACAATCGACGTCAGTGAGTTTTTGCTCTCGTAAATTTTCTGGTGTTTGTAGCGGCGACCGCCGCCACGAACAGCGGTGACCGCCACCCAGAAGCTTTTGGCTTGTTTCGGCCTTGGCTTCTGTGGCTTTCGATCGGGCTTCGTTCCTATTGATTCCTTTCGTTATTCTTTAGATTCGTACTCGTGTTTGTCGAATCTAACTTAGGATTTCTTTATGGGTCGATCCGAAGGAATCTGTATTACCAGATTTGTCCTTGTTTCGAGCCCGGAAATCCCATCGTCGTCATTAAGCTTCTGCGGATCTAAGGCAAGTGGCGGTTCGCTCTTGCTCATCATTCCATATTTCAATTAATTATCAATTGCTTAGTTGTTAATTAATTTGGAATGATTACTGTGATACCCCGTATTTTTGTAAGCTATTTCTGGAGTTTCGGGATTTTTTTCGAGTACCCGTTATGTACGTCGGATTTAATTCAGAGAGTTTAAGACGTTCGGTAATGCTCTCTGTATCTGTAATATTTTTCTCAGTGAAATAAAATACAGACGACGTGCTTTGGATTTTAATACTCGTTCGCGTACGATAATTTTATCCCGGGTTAATATCGTTTTCGTCTAAGAGCTGAGGAGGCGGCAAAGCCAAGGGCGGCGCCCGCCGTACAGTGGCGGTGCCCGCCGTCGCAAGGCTCGAGGAGCAAGTTGGGTCTTCTCCTAGCTGGGGACGACAGGCCTATGGCGGCGCTCGCCGTCGTTGTTGTCCGGAGGTCCTTGCCCGAAGGTCGCCGGCGTGGCTCTGGCAGCGCCGGAGTAGCTCTTCGTAGGGTCATGATTGTGTTTCCTGGCATTTGGCTATAAAAGGAGGTGTTTGAGAGGGGTTTTGAGCTCAATCCACAGCCCAAGCTCTCCCAAATTCTTGCCTCACCAGAGTTGTGCCTCGCCGGATTTCTGAAGCTTTCACCGGAGGTCGTTTGGTGGTGTTTCCATAGTGCCTTTGTGAAGCTTTTGGTAGCCTTGGAGGTTAGAAACCAAAGCAAGTCGAAGGAGGCCGAGTCGCTCGTGTTTTGGGTGAGTTTTCTCGCCGCTTCTGTCGTCTGAGTTCTTCACGGCGACCGCCGCCAAGAACGGCGACCGCCGCCAATGTCCAGAATGCCTTTTTGGGCTTTTGGCTTTGGTGGTCGTCGTTGTGGCGTCGTTCCTTTCGTTGTTTTTAGATTCGTACTGTGGTTATGTCAGATCTAACTTAGGGTTCCTTTTATGGGTCGACTCGAAGGTCATTGTGCTGTCGGAGCTATACCCGTGTCGAGCCCGGAATCCCGTCATCGTTAGGCTTGTTTCTATTCTGTGGATTAAGGCAAGTGGCGGTTCGCTCTTGCTCATCGTTCCATATTTACATTAATTATCAGTAGTTTATCTGAGTAATTAATTTAGAATGATTATTCTGTTTGTCTAAAAAAATGTTTTATAAACTGTTTTGGAAAATCATATAATAGGTTGTATATTTGTTAGAACAACGCTATTATTTATGATCGCCTTGCGGGCATTTATGTGGATTTATCCGTACTATTGTTGTGCTTGAACTGTTAGTTAGCACGAGTATTCGTAGGAATGCCTGGATTCTGAGAGGTCCATTCAGTTCTTTATAATTGTTAAGGGCGAGCAAGACCCTGTGATAGTAGAAGCTTGGACTCTGTGAGGTTCATTCTTTCGATGTAGATGAGGTTTGGACTCTGTGAGGTTCATTCCTTAGTTATATGTCCTGCGTGACAGAGCATATATTTAAAAGCTTATAACGTAATGATCGTTTTGAAATTAAATAAGATAAAGTGTCCGAGCGCACATGATTAATAAATCTTCGGCGAGTAGTACAGCTAAGTAAATAGTGCAGCTAGGAAAGCTCGTCTCGACTTTTGATCAGAGTACGTTCTCTTTCCAATCTGGATTCGTTGTAAGCGACGAGGTTTGTCGTGAACCGAAACATCTAAGTCAGTTTTTCAATCACTGATGTGTAATTCTTTTAACGTTCCAGATTTGTCATAATTTCCTTAAAGACTCATTTCTGTTGGAGTCTTCTTTCGGGTCGATTTCTGTGAAGATTCAGTCTTCCAGAATCTTCTCTTGTGCATACCTCTTGTTGTTATTCCGTGAAAGTACCGGGTTATGTATCGTTCCTTCGGTTATTATTCGAGGGACAATGATAGTAAACGGTTACGATCACTCGGACCATTCTGCTTTGTACCCTTGCTAGTCTATTCAAGTAGACTAACCCATGAACATTGTTCTCCGCATGTGGGCTGGTGTCATCCGTTCGATTCGGCACATCAGATAGAGCGAAGATATGAGGAGACTAGATTGACTATGAAGACGACGGTTGTTTTTGGATGTTTTAATAATTTCTTTTAATCAGGTTGAGATCCTTGGGCACATCATTACGATCACAACCCCTTTTGTAATATCTTTTATAAGACTTCCGCTGTACCTTGTTTTAAGACTTCCGCTGTAATTTATTTAAACTCTGTGTTTGTCCTATTCGGAATTGGGATGTAATCCCGGGACTCATGTTTTATATGAATAAGGTTATCATTTTGTATCATTGTATTTCATGATTTGTATTTAAACGGTAAAGTCTTGGGTGATCTCGGTAAGGAACACTGGGGTCACTGGCGGTAATACCTTTCCAAATGGGTTAAGATTTGGGGGTGTTACAATTACTGTGTTGCTTACTGTTTATGTTGGGAACAACTTTGATAAATAATTTGATGAAAAGAAGTGCTGTTATAATAGGTTGTATATTGCTAGATACAGCGCTATTATGTTTATAATGGTTTTGTTGAGGATTTTAAATGTGAATTTCATATGAAAGATTATAATAGGTTGCATATACTGTTAGTAGCAACGCTATTTTGATATATATAGATTGATAGATCTATGATGTTGGCCTTGATGGCTTTGATTTGATATGATGTTGACTGTGTTGAACTGTTTAGTTATCACGAGTATTCGTAGGAACGTTTACTGGGCCCAGGAGGTCCAGTCGTTTCTTGATAATTAAATGGAGAAAAGGGCATTGAGACCCTAATACCATTGGTGAGTCGTGACTAACCTCTATACTCGGGTATAGAGGTGGTGCACTTAGCTAGTGTCACACATATCTCGGGAGCAAATCTCGGGAGTTGCTCCCAAGAGATCTCTCGTCTCGGGACGAGTTGATCATGATAAAAGCTTATAACGTGATGTGGTTTGTTTTTTGGAATTAAATCAGATAAGTGCCTTTGTCGTACATAATTAATATACCTTTGGGCGAGTAGTGCAGCTAGAAAATCTCGTCTTGACTTTGATCAGAGTAAAGTTCTCTTTCAATCTGGATTCGCCATGGGGTGGTGAGGTTGGTCGTGAGCCGAAACATCGAGTCGTTGTTGAACGCTTGTATGAATTTTATTAATTAATGTTTCCCAACTTTGTCATAATTTCCTATAAGGCTCATTTCGTTGGAGTCTTCTTTTGGGATTGATTGCTGTGAGACTCAGTCTCCAGAATCTTCTCTTGATCATGTCTTTTCTTGTATTCAGTATAAGTATGGTGGTTGACTATCGTGATCGACTTTTATTCGAGAGACGATGAGTCTAACCTAATACGACTACTTCGAACCACTCTGCTTTGTATCCTTGCATGGTCTTTCATTAGACTAACCAACCGATAATTCCCTTGCATGGTTGGCTGGTGTCATCCGTTCGATTCGGCACATCAGGTATGTTGTTGTTCCGTGAAGGCTAGAACGACTATGAAGATGAACGGTATTTTGACAAGTTATTTTGTCGCTTTGTTTACAAGACTTCCGCTGTGTTAAAAGGGTGATTTTGTGTAAAGACTTCCGCTGTGTTATTTGTGTTTGACATTAAGACTTCCGCTGTAATGATTCTGATTATGTATTTCTGATGTATTTGGTCGTGTTTGAAATTGTGTTGAAATTCTGCGACTATGGTTTTAATCGAAGGTTATGATATTTTGTATCATAATTGTTGTTTGTTGATGGTTATATCGTTTGGAAAAGCCTGGGGTGACTTCGGGATGTTATATCCGAGGTCACTGGCAGTAATGCTTTCAAGAGGAAATTTGGGGGTGTTACACATTTAGATAGCATATATTTTTAATGATTTTTTATTTACTTACAATGCATTCACATTTTGAATTTTAAATAAACCCACGTAAATTTGATAGCAATAAAATCCACTTGATAGATTTCACATTTTCAAGATTTAATTACAAATTATTTATGAACTTAAAATAATTGATGATGAATAAAAATACGTATGAAAATATCAATATACTATTTGAAATATAATTCAATTGGGTTTTATTTGATTCTCCAATTGATTTAATTTAGTTTATTAATAATTACGATAATATAAATGCCCAACATATATATATAATAATAAAACAATGAGTAAATTAATATGATTTTATTTTCAATAATATCATCTCAATGTCTAAAACCTGAATTGAATATTACAAAAGGTAAAAAAAGAAGCTAACAAAAGTAAAATTCTATCAACAAACTTAAGAAATTTTTAAAATAATATAGATCTAAACATATCATCAGTAACATATTGTTGAAATATTGACAAATAACATCGTACTAACCTATTGAATTGAAGGAAAAAATAGTATATTTTGATTCATAAATTCAATCTCGGATACTATTTCACTCTAAATATACAAAAAAAAATGTTCTTCAGAATTAGTTAAGTAACATGTACAATCATAATTTTTACTTATATTTTGAGTGAATCTTTTCCTATAATGTTATATATATAAATACAATCATTTTATTTCTATTAGTATATAAATGTTTGAAAAAAATCTAATATAACTACATGTTAATATATTCTCATTTAATGTATATCTTATCTTTTATAATCACGTAGTCATTAATTTGTATTCATATAACATTTATTCATATACTATTTTTTTTTTTCATAATTATAAGTCGACTCGTACATGACACGAAAGTTTAAACTAGTTACAACTTATAATAAAAGAGATGGTGTTTTGTTTTGTCGTTGTGAATCGAAGAGCCAATATGTATGATACGTAGAGTTAAATCTGGTGTAAAGTCAGCTGTCACATTACAAAACGATGCTCACGGGTCTAATACTGATCAAATATTCCATAAGATGAATTTTATATGGTGGCCATGGAGGACTAACGAATAAATTCAAACCAGACAATTGCAATCCGGATCCAATTGCGTTCAAATATGCCGACTTCACAAAGTCTTCTAAACAATTAGAAATTAATTGACGAGACAAAATCCAACCAAAGCAACAGTTTTTTCCTTGGCCTTTGACAAAATATTGCAAGCAATTAACTTTCAGGGACATTTACTGTCTGAAAGTATCTCTTCTTTAGCCGTAACTTTTGAACAACTTATAAAAAGGGTAACTTACACAAAAATACAAATTCACCCAACTTCAGGACCACCATGTACATATTCTACAGTTTTATTTGGTAAAATTATCTATTTTACACTTTAAAAGAAGCCCGGAGATAATGTCAAAAATGTTATGCACTTTTTCTAATAAGTATTTAAATTTACTGATAAGACTGAGTCTAATCATGTTTTAAAAATTTATTTGTAAATATGACTAATTGATCTAGTTTGAGATATTAATAGACTGGATTTTGTTGCAAGACTTAGATGCTTAATCTAATAGAAAAGCCTAATGGTACATTTATTAATTTAAACCTAATTGTTGCAAAATTTAGTGAGCATACATAGGCTCTAAGTATAGTAAAAAGTTTATATAAGAATGAACGTTTAAATGAGAATGTGAAAAATGTAGAATGTGCATGATTTATATCTGTATATGCATGACTTTGGTAGGCGAAAATTCAAAATATTCATGATTTTTTATATATATATGTGTATATATTTTCGATTATATATAAGAGAAAATTCATATACAAGAAAAAACTCATATACAATAGATAAAAATCCAAGCACATATAAAAAATTAATTTTATTAAGGCTAGTTTGGTGTTTTCTAGTTTATCTCAAATTCTCAATACATCTTCTACCCCGTCATGATTAACAAAGCATTTTTTAGGATTTAATAAACAATAAATTACTCATTAATAAAAATAAACTCAAATATAATCTATCCCCATCCCATAACGATAAAAAAATCACAAGGAGATGGAGAAATCTCGTTTCCACTGTCATTCCAAATGTAGCATTCATCCATTCACACATTGGCTTACCGTTGGAAATCATTTTCTTCATTAAAGTTAAAACTATTTATGAGCGTTTAAGTTTAACGCTATCTTTTCTTCGGGTCACAATATAACGCCATTTTTCAATGTTTCCGTATGCAAGTAACGTCCTTATTCCATCGTTGAACAGAATTCAGACTCAAAGCGTCAACTTCTTCCTCACGCATCCAATTCCCAAACACAATCGCTGCATTTAATCCATTCCTCCGATTCTCAGTCTTCCTTTGATTCTCCATCTCCGATTTTCCACCATATAATGATCCTTGCAACTTTTCATGGCAACAACAACTCCTGCTGCTTACTCCTCTTGTTTATCTCCGCCGCCGCCGCATCATTCCCGGCGCCGTTGTCGTCCTCGGCCCCTTGCAACTCCACATGTGGCGCTCACCGCCTCCCTTACCCCTTCGGCTTCTCCGCCGGCTGCCCTATCCGCCTCAGCTGCACGCCGAACGCCGTTTTCCTCGGCGACGCCGATTCCGCCGCCGCGCTACCCGTCCGTGCCGTCACCTCCGACAGCATCATGATCAACTTGAAGCCGAATTGTAGCCGTCCCGGTCACTTCTTCCGGGAGCTATTCTCGGCTAATTTCGCCCCGACCTCTCGCAACGCTTTCCTCCTCAAGAACTGTAGTCGTAGCTTCTCCAACTGTACGATCCCCACCACTCTCGTACAGGCGAGATTCGAGCTCCGCGATTGCGGCGGCGACGATTTGAGCTGTTACGCCGATAGGAGTGGTGGCGAATTGATTGATTTCGATGCATTGAACAGGAGCAGCTGCAGGTCGCTGTTTTCGTCGATTTGGACGGAGACGAATAAATCGGCTGGTGCGGAGGTGAACGAGACGGCGCTGGAGGTCGGGGATTCGGTTGTGGCTTTGGAGATTGAAGTGGTGGAGTTGCGCTGGTGGTTGCAAGGTCAGTGCGACGGCGGCGGCAGGTGTTCGAGTGGAGCCGATTGTCAGAAGGTGGTGTTGCAGGGGATCAGAGAGGGGTTCCGGTGCCGTTGCCGGGAAGGTTATGACGGTGATGGCTACTTGGACGGCCTTGGCTGCCGGAAAGGTAATTCAGCCCCTGCTTATCAAATTTTGACAAATTGATATTGAGATTAATTACAAGAATCATAACCTCATAGGGTTTAGATTGAGATGCCATGATTAGCAGTAGGCAGTAGCAATCAGAACTCATTAGAATGTGACATTTATTTACTGTACTAGTTAATTATGTTAATCTGGAGTATGAACTTGAAATCAGGAGGTTCAGATAGATTAAAGTGGCAGAAGAGTGTGAAACTTCCATGGCTCTGACATTGTTGGTGTTACTTGTTAGTTGTCATTGTGTAATGAATGCATATGAGCATGAGCATATCTGCCGTATTGAAGATGGAATTTAGACCTGAATAAATGCAAGAATTGAGATTGAGATGCCTTTCTGTATAGGCAACTACTCAACAATCAAAAGGTTGGCCTTGGAATCTTGTCATGAATATGAAAAAATTGAGTCCTTTTAAATGTGGCTGAAATGCCGGGCTTGATTGGAGACAAATTATCAACTTCAACATCTTGTCATTGTAAGGCTGATTATTGCTTCCTCATTATAAGGGTAAAAAAACCTTCACTTGTGTGGGGTTATGGGGCCTTAATCTTATCATTTGGTTACATGGTTATAGAAAAAGTCAATAAAGTAGTTGATTGATCTCTACCCTCCTTTAGTCCACCCTGCATTCATTATCTCATTTGGTATTGTCTCTCCTCCCTGTGTTGCAATCAAAACTAATGCAGAAAGTTCCATATAAAATTCATGGTGGTTCACCTAACACTCTTTCTAGTATTGGAGCTAGTTTGATTTTTCACTCAAAAGAAAATCTAGGTGAAAATGCACTTTAGGATTCTCCATTCCTTTCAAACTAATGCTATGATTATCAATTAAGTGAACAAATCCATGTATATAATAATGCCTTATAAATCATAAAGGATTGAAGAACAGAAAAGAAAACAGGACTAGGACTGGGACCTGTACAAGTTATACAACCAAAAAAGAAAACAGGCAGTGAAGTAGATAGAGCTTTCATAGTTTAAGACTGAGCCTGCTCAATCTGAATCATCAAACTAACAAGATAAAAGAACGGAGAGTGCACAAAAAGGATGATATGTGTACTAGATTTTCAATGCTTGCACTTGCTTAAGTACATTACTTTGTTTTGATTCTCCCTATAATATCTTATCCTTGAATCTGTCCAAATTTCAGTATCTTCAACCTGCAATACGTCAAAGTATGTTAATGGAAAGTGCAATGGATTAACAAAGGTCAGCGTACTTATTGCAGGTATGCTGTAGTCTCCTAAATTTTGCACAACATATAGCATGATTATGCACCAATTATTGACTAACCTTTTAACAATTAAGCAATTTTTTTTCCAATTAATTGCAGGAGTAGCAAGACTAGTCATAATATAAACCAATTAAAAATGTAATTACATTTGGATATTGCTCAAAACATAACCAAACTACAGTATTTCTAAGTTTGGCTGCAAGGCTCAATGCTTCTTCCATTTCTGACTGGAGTTTCATAAAAAAAATTCTTCCAAATTATCAGGTTTAGCTGCTGGAGCATCATTGGTGAGCTTGGCATCGATATGCTTGTGCTTCCACCGAAAACGTCAGATGACTAAGTTCAGAAAAATTGCTAGGCACCATTTATCTGAATCTGATACTATCTGCATTCCAATCTACTCTTACAAAGAAATCCTGAGAGCAACAAACGACTTCTCTGAAGAGCACAGGTTAGGTACAGGCGCCTATGGTACAGTCTACCAGGCAAAACTCCACAACCACGAGTGCGTTGCTATCAAGAGGATCAAGCACAGGGAGAACAGTGAAGAATGCATTGATCAGGTAATCAATGAGATCAAGCTTCTGTCATCAGTCAACCACCCAAATCTAGTCCACCTTCTAGGCTGTTCCATTGAAAACATTCAAGAACAAATCCTTGTTTATGAGTTAATGCCCAACGGAACCCTCTTCCAGCACTTGCAACGAGAGAGAGGCGATGGCCTTTCCTGGCCTATTCGCCTTAACATTGCCAGGGAAACGGCCCACGCCATAGCTTACCTCCACTCTGCTATCAACCCGCCTATCTATCACCGAGACATCAAGTCCAGCAACATTCTCTTGGACCACAACTTCAAACCTAAAGTGGCGGATTTCGGTCTCTCCAGGTTGGGCTTGCCTGAATCCTCCTACATCTCAACCGCTCCCCAAGGAACACCGGGTTACCTCGACCCTCAGTACCACCAAAGCTACCACCTCTCTGACAAGAGCGACGTCTACAGCTTTGGAGTGGTGTTAGCTGAGATCATTACCGGGCTTCAGGTGGTCGACTTTTCTCGGCCCTCAAATGAGGTGAACTTGGCTGCATTCGCCACAGATAGGATAAGCAAAGGCTGTGTGGATGAGATCATTGACCCATTGTTGAAACAAGAGCTTCTTGATCCTTGGACTTCAGCTTCAATACACAAGGTGGCAGAGCTGACATTCAGGTGTCTTGCATACCACAAGGACATGAGGCCTTCAATGGTGGAAGTCGCCGCTGAGTTGGAGCAGTTAGGATCAAGCAGAGAAGTATTTGTTCATAGTAGTGTTGATTCGGCTTCTTCACCACAGACTGAACCGGGTTTGGTGGTGCAGAAGGCGAGGTTCGGCAGCCTCGGATTCTATATGCTGGAGAACGACCCGGATTTCGAGAGCTCGATGGATTTGGAGGATGGTTCTCGTTTGTCCACACAGGAATTATGGTCTAGCCAACATAGCTCCCCTTCATCAAATAGCTTGCTTGCTAACAATGGGATTCATCACTGATGATGGTGGTTTTCTTTCCCACTCTTTTTACGTTCTGATTAGCTTCATGGGTTTGTTCTTTTCTAGGCAGGAAATGTAAATTTGTTAAATTTAATTCTGATGCAGATCTTGATTGACATTATAAATAAAAATGGAGGGGAAATAAGGGATTGTTTTTGGCTCATAATTCCGCCGTGTGATTCTTTTCTAATTGAGCCACATTTGGAAGAAATTAGCTGAGCCACAGAATTTAATGGGCAATAAAATCAGGAGTTGTTACAACAAAGCCAGATTTAATTTCATAATTTAATCAAAACCAAATTCTTACGACAACAAACTTCAGAAGACATTTGATTTTTGAAGCATTACTAACAAATGGCTTCAAAATATCGTTTTCGTTTTTCTTTGTACAGTCCCAAGATTGAGATCGAGTCCTCCAACCGGCATTCCTCTTTTCATCAAATTGTAAGTTCTATCCCCATACTTCATAGTTGTCATTGTTCTTTCTTTCTTTCTTTTTGTTGTCTCTGATTCATTCCTCTTAATTAACTCTAGTGTTCAGTCACGGAAAACAATCAAAGATTTCACTCAAAATGTGCCGGAAAACGTATGTTTTGATCTTATATTCACTCCGGAATATGAAAATTGTTATCTGGTTGATTTGAATTGATTCTTGTGAGCTTTGTTCAGTGTCCTTAGCCCATCTGAAATGTGTAAACAACGACTTCTCAGTGTTGAGGCTTAACAAAGGAGCAAGAGCCCATTCTTCAACTTCAGATTCAGGAAAGAAGCTTGTCATTGGGAGTGATTTTGAGTGTGTAACAGGGAGTGGGAATGGCGTATTCGAGCCCTTTCGGGGCAGACCCGGATCCGTTTCTTTCTACGGGTTGACCCACCAGATGGTGGAAAGAGGCAAATCGGAGTCCTCCCGTTTCAAACCCGGGTCGGGTTCTTTGCTTTGGCTAGCAGGCTGTGTGGTGCTGATATTGTCTTATATTCTTCCTCCTGTTTTATTCGGATGTGTAGTTAATCTCATGATCAAGGATGTGACTATTGCAGGTAACACATATATCGTTCTGTGTTCTTTTTAATGCTGCTTTGCAAAAAGCATTTTATACTGCTACAACTGATAAGAAAGCCTTGATTTGCCTACAATGCAGAAATTGTGGTATCTCTTTCTTCAGAAGCAGCATTCTACGCCGGAGTTGCAGCTTTCCTTATCGTAACTGAGCGTGTCCAGAGGCCGTACCTGCAACTGCAAGTGAGTCCAAGGAGATGGAGCCTCATCACTGGCCTGAGAGGATACTCCTTATCTGCTCTCATCGCAACAGGCCTGAAAATCGTTGTTCCTCTGTTTGCTGTGTACATATCATGGTCAGAGATTGGTCTCGATGGCCTAATAACGGTTGCTCCGTTTCTACTGGGTTGTTTCGCACAACTTATGTTTGAGATTTCACTTAGGAAACGTGATTCATCCTGTTGGCCTCTTGTCCCTATCATCTTTGAGGTATATATTGTCTTACTTTTGACACCCTTACCTTTGTCTTTCGTCTTGTTAACAGAGTGATTTTATAAAAAAACAAAATATTTTTTATATAGGTTTTTTTATGCATAATCCTCAAAAATAAAAATAAAACGCAATTTTATCCAAATGTGTGCACAAATGTTTTAATAAAAAATGCAATATTTTCTCTATATCTATTCTTATTTGTGTTAAAATTCCAAATTTTAAGGTTTTATGGATTTGTAAATTTCAAAAATAATTTTTTATACAAATTTGTTAAAATTACGCAGTGAAAGTAGTATGTAATAATGAAATTTGTTTAAATTGTGTAATTTTTTTTTAATCAATTTTGAGTACAATGCCATTTAGGGTTCGATTATAGGATTTGTGTAAGGTTGACAATATACTTAAATAGACGATAGACTTTAAAATTAGGATTTTGTGTAAGGTAGACAATAAACTTTTGTTTATTAAAATTTTAGCCCCGACTGTACTAAAATCATGCGTCCGTCCCTCCTTGTCATTAGTCGGTTTCTGAATTGGTCTTTGTAGATGTACAGAATATACCAGATAAACCGAGCGGTTTACTTCATTGAGCGGTTGGTGTACGCGATGGGCGAGCTCCCTAAGTCGCCACATTTGATGGAAAGAGGCGACGCGTTGGTGGGAATGGTGGTGATGCTTCAGGCTCTTGGTTTGGTTTGCTTATGGTCTTTGATCACATTTCTTGTCAGAATACTATTCCCCTCTACACTTGTTGTAGATGCCAAATGAGGTTTTTTTTTTTTTTTTTTTTTTTGATGAGGAAAGAATTAGGCGGAACCTATCTGCGGTGCAAGGTTCGGCCTAGAGCATCCTGACGGATGAGAACTTTAAGTTTTTGGTTGGATTCTAAGGCAGTACTCGAGGTTGCGTAGCTGAGTTTGGCAATGAAGTCAGCTGATCTGTTCACTTCTCGGAAGACATGCCTTGTCAGGACTTCCTGGAAAAAACGGAGATCGATGAGGATATCAGTGATTACCATTTCAATTTCCTACGGGCAAGTCCAGATGCCTAGAATGGAGTTAATTAGGCACACATTATCTCCTTCAATTTCGATCTTGTTAAGATTGAGTGAGATAACTTTTTTAATGTTGTTTCTTAGTGCTATGGTTTCAGCTTTTTTAATGATGCCAAATGAGGTTTTGTAATAGTGTACATTTTGCTAAAGTTCATAACTTTTTGTACTTTTGAGACCAAATATGTGATGATCAAGAAACAAAACAGTGATTGGATCTGGGTCTTTTTCATAGCATGATTTACAGCTAATATTCAATTTTTTTTCATTTTAAGAGTACATAAAACAGTGCAAAAAACGTTGAATTTCTATATTTTCCCAATTGTGTGTATTCATTCAGCTTAGTTGAAGATGCAAAGTTTAGTGAAAAAGCTTGTGTTTAGACTTCAAATTTGAGCAGTTCCAGATTTGTAGAATTTCATGGGTCACTTTTCTTTTACGTCAAGTATCAATTGGCAGCTGTAAGATTGACCCAGTTGAGGAATCGTCGTCATTCGGAATCGTGGGTAGCTGAAACCGGAACGGAGGGTAGCCGGTAATTGCCAGGCTTCTTCTTGAGGTATGATGCAGCACGTGCACTGTAGCCAGCAACGTTTGAATAATGTTTTGTTTTAACTTGCCTAATCATAAGCAGCAGAAGAAAAGATGCTAAAAAAGTTCCTCACAAATTTAGATACGCCCTTTTGCCACGTGGTCGGCTCAGAGAGCTTGTGGGCCCACACGTCCCAACAAACTTGGAAAGCAAGGTGGGAAGTATCAAACCCCTTTCAGAAGTCATTTCTATCAACAATTCTGAACCTTCAAATTATACCTCAGAATGTTCTTTGCAACTTTTCTCCCTTGCAAAAAATCTGAGAACCCTTAATTTAGGGGAAATTACAAGAAATCACCCGTTATGGGACTTTTGTATAAAAAACCACCCATTAATCCAATATACCTAGCTTATAACTGAATGTCACCCATTTTCTCAATCTCCTACATAAATACAAGGGTTAAACGAGGCTAAATCATCTCTTCATTTATGTATAAATTGGTAACATTTGGTTAAGAATTACTAAATCAAGTATAATGGATACTTTATTTGTAAATATTTGTACAAGGGGAAGAATTTTTGTAAAGGGTCTATGTTTAGCAAGTGGGTCCCGCAATTTTCCCTCCTATATATATGGCAATTGTTCATTGTTCGAGCCTTATAATTTGAACTCAGAAAGAAGAGAGAAAGTAGAAAGAATCAGCTTATTATTTGTAAATGGCAACCATGAGGTTATTTTTTAAGCCTTCTGTTAGCCATCCACTCCAAACCTCTTGTTCTTCTTACGCTCGAAAGAGCTCTCCAAACTCCTCGAGGAAGGACACGTGTCAATCCTCGGGTTCGGATTCAAACATGAAAGGAGAAAAGAGTTTCACAAGATCTAATGTAGCAGGGAGCAGAAACACACATTTGGCAAGGAAGGTAGCAACACAAGAAGTGTTGTCATCGCCCATAACCGAGCAAGGGCTTAACATGGAAGGTTTACCATCTACTTTCGCCTTCAAAACTGCAAACTGGAAACTTAATCCTTCACAAACTCAGGGGTTGATCGAAAGGGTAAGTTGATCCATGAATTCTTTCTTACTCATTCACCTTAGTAAATTTAAGTACATTAATAGAAGTTTCATGGGTGTGTTGTTCATGTTGCAGGTTATAGTAGATTGTCGGTTCTTCACCTTCCTCGCCATTGCTGGCTCCTTGATTGGTTCGATCTTGTGCTTTGTGGAGGTACCCTTTTGTTTCTACTATCTTAAGATACTGTAAGGGCTCGTTTAGTATCGATACTAAAGATATGAGATATCG
Source organism: Rheum nobile (assembly GCA_027886185.1). Lineage (NCBI taxonomy): Eukaryota > Viridiplantae > Streptophyta > Magnoliopsida > Caryophyllales > Polygonaceae > Rheum > Rheum nobile. Next base: position 24,617 of record WOAB01000734.1, on the reverse strand, counting down.
GTATGAATATCAAGATCCGGACTTGAATAATATCAAGGTATCGGGTATGAGTACATATATGAGTGATATTTTTGATATAATCATTCTATGGAAGATATCAAAATAACACTCTGATGTCGTTTTAATGTCACTCATACCCATAAACTGATAACATATATCAGTTTCATATCGATGTAGTGATTATACCAAACGCAAATATGAAGATATCAATACCAAAGGGCCCTAAATGTTTCTGATTTGTAATGGTTATTGATCAATTTTGTATGTTATAGGGATTTGTCATGGTTATGCATTCGTATTTTCGCTACTTTGAAGCAACAGCATTACATAAGCTTGGCCATGGAAGTGTAGTAGAGCTACTAATTGAGGCCATAGATATGTTCCTACTGGGAACTGCCTTGCTTATATTCGGCATGGGCTTATACGTGATGTTTGTTCGACCCAGAGTTATGTTGCCCGTTTCCAACGGATCGGGGCTCTTCTATCTCAAGGTTGGTTGTTTCTCTTGAACATTCTTATTAGCCTAACAGAAGTAACAGAGTTGTAGTAGAGTTTGTTGTCTAATTTTGAGGTTGTTGGGTGGTTCAGGGGCTTCCTTCATGGTTGAAAATGGAGTCGGTATCAGAGGCGAAGACGAGGGTAGGCCATGCTGTGGTAATGATTCTTCATGTAGGGATGTTGGAGAAGTTTAAGAGTGTTCCTCTTGTTACTGGCTTGGATCTAGCCTCCTTTGCTGGGGCTGTTCTAATCTCTTCAGCCTCCATCTTCTGTCTTTCCAAACTTTCTAATTCAGAGGTTGAAGATGGATAGATAGATAGATGCCTAGTTTTGAAATTCTTGCTTTACAATTAAAATTGTCAATGTAAAGTCATTACAGAGGTGAACTCATTCTTTCATTGTTGATCATGTGAAGAGTATAAATTTTAAGTACTTGTACGATATGATGTGTTAATCTATGGCTGGATAGAGCCCACCAAGAAAAATTAATCCCGGAAAGAGTGAAGTGTTAATCTATGACTACACACGCCTACACCTAGACATGGCTCTCGGTTCCACTGAACAAGAGAACAGCCCAATCCGGAACCGGGTAAATCTCATAACCCCGGTTCCGGTTTCCTTAAATAGAAACTGGATAACCGGAGGTTCTAAAACCGTTCGGAGGTTCCGGTGCTAAAACCGGAAATTTTAACTTTTTTGGAACTTTTCAGAGAATTTTTCGGAACCGAAACCTCCAAAACCGGAGTCCGGTTCCGGTTTTGATATTTCAAAAACCGGAACAGGATGAAACTAAATAATTAATCTATGGGGCCACTGCTAACTAATAATCAGCAACAAGTATCCAATCCAAGTAGAATTTAGAAAATTTCCTTTTGCCCATATATCAAATTGATAGAATTAGGTCTATTTTATTCAGAATTCCACAAGTACCCAAGAGAATGTGGATTAGGTAGCAAAACTCTAATGAGGATTGGGTGGCTAAATCCACTCTCTTTCAGGAGAAGGTATACCGAAACAGAGCCCTTAAAAATCAAAATCCAAAGCCATAATCTCCTTCAAATGACACTCTCCAAGAGCACATTATGCAAGCTAGAATTGTATTCTGCACTGCAGTTTCTCTGGCGATACTAGCAGTAATTCTCTTGGCTGCACTCTCACCATTTCCAGCCAGAAGACATGATAACACCACAATCCCCTGGGTAGCACTATCCCTATACATCCAACAACCCGCACCCGTCGCCTCCAACGAGCAGAACGAAGCGGGTCCCACTTCGAAGGTGTTGGTGTTCCACCGGACGCTCACCGAGGGCCCCGAGAACACCTCAAGAGTGGTGGGAAAAGCACAGGGTTTCATAATCCCAGTGGAGCACTTTGCTCACTCAGCATTCAACATCATTTACCTTACCTTTGACACGCCTGGATTTTCAGGAAGCGTAAGCGTACAAGCCAAGAGATTATTAGCATACAAGGAGATGGAAGAGCTCGTAGTGGTGGGCGGCACAGGCTCTTTTGCTTTCGCCAGAGGCCTTGCCTTGTTTGCAGAAACAGATAAGGGGTCATCAAACATTGATGCAACTTATCATGTGAAACTGCAACTTGAGTTTCCCAACAGATCTCAGATGATAGTAGGATGAAGGATTCTCATTCATATTTTCTCTATTAAATTTATATTTATATATATATATTTTTGCTTGTTGAAGATTGAGACACAAAGTTTGTAGCAATCTTGCAGTTAGCATAAAACTGCCTTCTATAGTGATTTGAAGTATGTACATCTCCAAAATAGACAAAAACTGCCAAGACTGTGCATATAAATGCCTTTTTCTTATCCTCTAGTGTCTCCTATCTAGCCTTTATATAAACTAAGAATAAGATCAGCAAAATATACTATTTTACCTAAGGTGCGAGTATTGGTTAACCGTGGGTGATTAATTTCCTTCATTGAGCCAGCGTGTCAGCTATTTTTGCCTGTATCTGCAGAAATTCAAATCAACGCATCTTTTCCTAAGAGATCCTGCACTTCAGATAGCCATTGCTTTCTCCACACCTCTTGAACTGTAAGGAGCTATGAGCATAGTGGTGAGCTGGAGAGACCCCAAGAGGTCATTGTCTATGCACTCGTACCTGCATCAGAACAAAGCATCAAATAACAATAAACAGCTGTGTTGTCAAATTCATTTGAGCTTTACTAATAAATGTTAGGTAACTCTGAAACACAATATTGAATTGATAATCGGTTTCCTAACTTTCCTGCAAGTACATTACTTGTAAATTGAAGTCAGCTAAACCAAGTAAACATAAGATTCACAAGGAAAAGGGTTGTTCTCACATTTTTTTGCAGAGGTTGTCAACGATGGTAGACATAGTAAGTATCTGCATCCTTATATTGTTGATTCTATCTTCATCATAGTTGTCAAATGGCTCCTCCAAGCACATTGACAGCTTCTCTATATTAGCCTCAAGCTGTTGTTGCTGGTCCTCGAACAGATTTTGCTTAATTTTCCTTTCCTCCTTCGTCATTTCATTTCTAAATAGGTCATCACCAAACATAAAATATGCAAACGGGTAAGACAATGACAAAATCCATCTCGACCTAAAGAGCCTGTTCACTGCATTGGTCACCCAACTGTAGTCCTTCAGTTTTATTGATTCTTTTTGCTCCAGTGCTTCCAATTTCAGATGTATTTTCTCCTTTAGCTTTGCCTCAAGCTTACAAGAATCCATATGGGCTATGTAACGGTTGTAATAGTGCAAGTAACGCTGAAGGTCATGCTTTGAATCCTTTGCCTTCTGTTCACTGTCCTCATATCTACCACAGCTATGACCTGATATACTTGTCCATGTATGGGATCTCCCAGTTGCACCACCACAAAGCCAACTGCAAAACAGGATACTTAGAGCACAAATCATAACATTTTTAATAAAACGGATGCCAGATTGTAAACATTTAGATTGATATTTTCTCAAATTGTGGCATTCATTTTGTTACATCTTATTCATACGCGATGCTTAATACTAGGTGGCTCGTGGATGAGAGCAGTGAAGAGAAGAAAGCTAAACTACCTATAACTAAGATATGATAATTAGCCGAAGGTTATCTACATTTACCAATAGCCTTTTTGAAAACAAGTTACATATGACAGAGCAACTATATTGCAAGATATATTGATTTGTTACATTCAAAACAATGTCCTCCAAGAGCATTAAAATACTATCCACATACTGCTTAGAGAAAAGACTAGCAACATAACAACAGTATCCCACCACTGCAATAGGAGCTTGGGGTTACTAAGCAGAAACCGTTTCCACCAAAAGGTAGACAAAAGAGTTAAATCTCCGCACATTCAAATAATAAAAGGAAGGAGTATTGACGCTCAACATTTCAACTTTCCAAAAACAAGTAGTTGTTCCCAATAATAATAATAATAATAAAATATACTGCATATTGAGAAAGAGATAAGAAGAAAAATTGGAAGACAATCAATGTTAAATTAATGGAATCCCACAATAATTACTTCAGCACAAAGCACATTACAGAGACATATCTTATGTAGCACATAAAAATAATGCATGTTAATAAGATTCTTGTAATATTATCAATAAATAAACCAAGAAAAGTGAAAGACACCAATCATGTGCACATAATAAATGCTTACCAAAAAGATTGGCCACATAAACACGAGACAAGATTGCATCCTCCATTTTTTTCCACGGACTTGTGACACTTAGGACACATCTTTGTGTTGACAGTTAACCACTTGACAGTTTCTGATTCATCCCGACACTTCTTGGTCCAAAGTTCCCAAATAGTACATGGACATGGTGAATGCACCTCAGATGAGCAACTAAAGCAGAACTGCAGACCGCATGAACATTCAACCTCACAAAGCTCGTCAATGCGTATTGCATTTCCACAATGCGGAACACTAGGGCACCACTTTACCTTATTGTTGTCCTCAACATAAGACTCCAGGAGAAACCGGTGAAATTTTTCAGCTAGTTGAGAATCCCTAGCATTGACGAGAGATTTGACTTTCGCAGCATCACATATAGAATTGCATTTGTGAGCCATGCATTTAATGCGTCTACCTTGTCCCTCATTTATCTTCACAATAAAATGCTCTGTCCAACCTAGCAACCATTTAAAATCAAGAAACTTAATCTCCAAACATGAAAACTACAATTCACTCAAAAATTTGTCAATACAGGCATGGAAAGTTTTGTTGATGATAGATAAATCCCGAAATATTCATAATCACACACATCAATTGACAGCAAGATTGCAATCCATTATCAGCAGAAAAACTTACATTCATTGCAGAAGTAGTGTCCACAATCCATCGCCGTAAACTGATTGGCAGGCTTATCATCTATGCATATGTCACATGTCAGAGAAGATGCAGTAGCCCAAATTTGATGATGCTCTGCCACTTTAACTCCTGCTGCTGAAAATAGTTTGTTTATTCCACTGTCAGCATATAACTCAAAGATCTTCTCAACATTCCAACGGAAGTGAATGAGAAGTGTTCTTGCATGGTGTTGTCCTATTGATAACGTGTCCATTATTCTATTCAAATCCTCTCTCTGCATAAATTACAAACAGCTTAATTATTCAGACAGCAGATCAAAGTAATGAAGATATCTTAGCAAGCCCGTGTAAAATTTCTTACTTGTGCAGCTAAAAGCGATTCCTTTGTTATCACCTGCAAGAGTTCAAACAGAACAGGCGTCAGTTTTTTGTAGCATCTCAAATAGAGGATGATTGAAGTTTCCAAAAAAAATAGCAAATAAGGCATAAAACCCTAATCTGACAACGTAATTGCAAAACAACAGCCCAGATAAGCACACTTAAAACCTAAAAGCGGTCCCTGAAAGCATAATTACGAACGATTCCCGGTCAAATACGAACAAGAAAACGCCATAAATCGTGATGAGAATTCGATGAAACGCAAGCAGATAAGCTCAGTTTTCGTAAATTTTGGGGATTCAAACAGAAAAAGACAGAAAGGAGGACTGAAATTGAAGAAAAGAAGAAGACTGAAACACCTTCGCAGAACATCTTTTGGTTACGTTACTAGGCGAAGGGTCGCCATCGTCGACTTCCTGGAAATAGTACTCAGAATCCGAGACTTCTTCCTCCTCTTCGTAGTAGTACTCCTCGCCACTGGTCGCATAATCCTCCATCGCATTGAACACGATCAGAACTCGCGCGCAATCCCTAAACAATCCAAGCAATGAACAATTTCAGACTTGCGCGAGGCGATCGCTTCGCATTCAACAGAGGATTTTGCTTCGTATACTGATTTACGACAACTTGGAGTGCAAGATTAGGAGGCGTGTTTTTTTGATCTTCAACTAAATTAAATTAAATAAATAAATCAATTTTACCGAGAAAGTAACTCCGAAGAGAGAAGAAAACTTTTTGACGAGGATATTATTTTGTTGAGGAAGATAAAATTTCAACAGAAATTCCTGCGAAATAGCGAGAGATCGGATTTGGCGCCGGTGTAAAGGTGTGTTCAAGGCGGCGTTGGTTATGGAAATTTTAACAGCTTATACATACTAAAATTTATCACTTAGCTTAAAATTTTATTGTTGATTATTGAATAATTATATATTTTTTTAAAATAAAATATTTCAAAATCCGTAAAATAAAAATTATCATTTCTAATTTTATTTTTATTTATTCATAGACATTCATTTTGGTATATTTGATTTTTTTTTTGTATATCATTAAGTGAAAAATAATAATATTATTATTTATATTGATTTAAAATAAAATAAATACCAATTTATATTGCTTTTGTCATGAATTTTTTTTAATTTTTAATAATAATTTTTTATAGTTTAATATATGATTGATGAGACTCTATTGAATTTCACTAATAAAATAAAAAAAATTTATGAATCTCTTAAACCAAAAAAAGAAGATAAAAGTCCGTAAAAAAGTCTCATCAATAAATATGATCTAATAAAAATATACCAAAATAATAATTAAAAAAAATTGCTGCTTTTGAAGCCCTAATTTAATACCTCTGTGCTCTGGTGTGATTTCTTTTTCTCAATCCCCTCCAAATCCTCATCGTCCAAACTCCAAACACACAACAACATATCAAAACACAAACGTGGTAATTAATTGATTTTATTAATAGTAAGTGTATTATCTATCATGATGATCCGTGTTGTGTGTCGATTACGCTTCCTGCTTAAGTGCTTATTATACCTTGCTTGCTTCTGAGTGCAACTCCGTACATTCCTCCCAATGTCATTTGAGTCCACCATGAATTCTGTTGGGCCATAAGTGATGGAAGCCAAAATAATGGGCCTGGGACTGGCCCATAAATATAGCCAACATTCCAGATTGAAGGCCTATCTCCACATCTCCTGCCTTCTACTACTCCATAGTTTCCATCTAGGAATGGCAACAAGGCGGAGATTCTCTATTTTCCGCCACGGGAACGAGGATGAGAGTTTAAACGGGACGAGGGAAAAATTTAACCCCGCACAAGAAAACGGGCATGGATAGAGGTTCCCGTCCCGTCCCCAGTGGGGAAATTCGCGAGAATCCTCACCAAATACACTAATTTTCTAACCCTAAACACCATACCCTATATTCTCTAAGAGCATCCCTTATAGGGGCTTATTCATGGAGCTTCAACAATTTATTTTATTAAAATATTAACACTTTAGTTTAAGCCTCCTCCTTGGGGCTTAAAAAAGGGCAAAAGTTTAAGCCCCAATCCATGGGGCTTAAACTAAAGTGAGCGCCACATGTCGCTCTGTTATTGGAGCTGCGTTTCCCAATGGGCTTTTTAAAAGAAAAAAATTGTTTATTTAAAATTTTAAACATTAAAATAAAAAATATCATAATTCTAGTTTCATTTTTCTCTATCTATAGACATTCATTTTAGATATATTTAATATAAATATAAATTGGGTTCAAAAGCCACTCCAAAAGTCTCTCCATTAAAATGCTCTTTTGACATGGGACTTAAATGGAAGCTTAAACTCAAAAAACCTCCATTTAAGCATCTCATTTGAGCCCCATAAAGGGTACTCTAACCTCCATATCTTAAAAACATTAAACCCTAAATATATATGTTTATTAAATCAAATTTAACAATTTTTTATATGGTAAAAAAGAGACAAGACCCCTACGAAAAATAAGACTCTGGCGGAAATAAGAAATAAGGCGGTAAACGGGGATCGAAAAAGGGAAGGTAGTCCCGGCCAAACCCGCACCGTTGCTATCCATTGTTTTGAGATGAATTAAAATGTCATTAAATAATCTCAAGGCTTTTTCCTGTGGATTATGATGTAAAGTAATTGAATTTGCTTGTTTCCTACACTGCAGAAATGCACTTGTTTGCAATTCTACATAGAAGTAGTAACAGTGACATTCGTGGAGAATAAAGGTATTTCATATTGGAAAATTGGAATTATCAATGTCTAATATATAAGTTCAATGAATTACTTATTTTATTGCCAATTCATTTTACGATGGAATCCTATTGGTGTTTATGTATTGGGCTTTAACGCGCATGTGCGCACGGACTAATACGTCTCTGTCTATTGATCCACCGGGAGTTTTATCATGGTATCAAAGTGGGTTCCAGATTTGTGTTCATTTTTTGGTTTATCTGAGCATGGTCCGCCATGATAGAAGTTATACTTGAGAGAGAGTGGAGAATAAAGTTATCTCATATTGAAAATTTTGAACTAAAAAATCTAGTATATAAGCTCAGTGAATTACTTTTTCAATTGTCAATTTGATTTTAGGGTGGAATCCCACTAAACTTATATGTTGACCTTTAACGCATATGTGCGCACGGACTGCCATGTCTCCCGCCTATAGTCCCACCGCCCCGAGTCCATGCATATATTTAAAATGATCACACATTAACTCTTCAGAATAAGTTTTGTGTAAAAAAAAAAGTCCATATATAGTCAAGTTAATGCTTCAAATGTGAGCAAGAATCCGTCCTATAATTTTTAGAAAAACTGTATTCAATTTAAAGAGAGAGAGGAAATCATAGAAGTGCATGAAATTGTACTCTTTATCAACCTAACCTACCTTCCTAACCAAATACTCACTATGTATTTATTTGCATTGGAAATGGTTGTGATCTCAGCTTAGCACATGGATGGATACAATACAAAGCATCTACTTCACCGCCCACCTGACCCATTTGATTGGATCTGTGGATGCTAGCTCCTCTTCTACTCTTTGTACCACGCAATGCAATTAAGGCAGACTTAATTAAGAATAATTGAAGAAAAGTACACATTAATATAATATTCTGTGATTGATTTCACACTACTCCATACATTGTGTTGTTTACACCTGAAAACAATACTAATAAGTTTAAACATCACGTGATGGTTTAGCGGACGATCACTCAGCAAATCAATCTGAATAAGTTTTCACAACTTGTTTTCAATTTGTTCACATTAGGAGTACTGTATTTGACTTTGGTCTGAATTCATCATTAGGGGAAATTATTGTTGATGATTCCCATGTATTTGAGCTAATAAAATATTAATCTGCCGCGTCATAGAACGCGATCTTTCAAACAATGGACAAGAGACTTGGCCGGAGAACAAGCATTTTATGGGAGATTAACGCGATGATTCTACCGGCAAATACATCTTAACAATTCTTTACATGAGAATCAATTAATCACATATCTTCTATTCTTTCCTCCAAAAAATGGGCGATCGAACAAAAGATCTTCGGCCCAAATAATGAAACAACTAGCCTATTTATAGTCTCCAAGTCTTGCTTGAGATTGCTGGCAAGGAGGAGAAGCGTGTCGGCTTGTGGTTGACGGCTTCAGATGACGTGTCGCGCGTAGGTGAGGCGGCTATGTATGGCGGTTGGGGTGTTCCCATTGGGCGAGTGAAATCATGGCATGCAAGCGAGCTTGACGCATTCTTCTTGGACGTTTGACGTGGTAGTTGTGGCACGATTTCAGTCATGAAAAAAGAAATACAGAGGAAATGAACGCGATGAACTGGAGCGGCCGGTCAAGGCTATTTGAGAATAAAATAGTGCGTTCCGTCAATTGTGATGAAAAAATTGCATTTGTTTTTAAGCAGTTTGCACATGAAACAGGGATATATGGGAGTGAGTAACAATTCACTCTCTCACAATTGATGATAAGAAAAGTGTGTCAATGTGTCATGGCATGTAATTTATCTTGAATGCAAGTTGGAGTTGCAGAGTACGTAGCAATTATTGAAGCATATGAAATACAAAGGAGGGATAAAGGAATACTGAGAAGATGGGTAGCTTTCATTTGAATTGAAATCCACCATAACGATTTCAGTACAAAAATAAAATAGTGGAGCAACATTTTAAACAAGTTGGAGCTTAGCTTATGTCAATTCTAGCTGAAACATCATTTTTGTAGCGCATTTGTTTGCTTTACTTTTACTTTTAATGCATGTTTTCATGTAAGCAAAAATGCTTACTCAAAAAGAAAACTTAATTCTACTAATTTATAGCAATAAATTAAGGTTGTTAATGATGGAACGAGCTATTTTTATCAGATAGCTCTAGTTGTGAATTCGCTGCGATTATTTGGCAAATGCTTCTCATCAGATAACTGGAAGGCAACCAAAAACTCCACGCTAAATTATCAAGAGTGATGGTTCTCGCGTTTTTAAGCAAGTAAAGAGGAAATAATCTCTTCTCTAAACACGATGTATTCAAAACATGACTATTTTTTATTGATAATGAGATACTTTACACTTCTCACAATTACATAAGAACCATACACAAATTTCGAAACGACAAAACACTCTCAAAGAAATGTCTCTCTGACAAAAAAATCCCTTTTCAGCTGGGGCGCATGGGCCTATTTATAGGGAATGCGGGCTACTTTTGCTTAGTGGCACTTGTGTAAATGTGAGAAGTGTAAAGTATCTAATTATCAATAAAAAGAGTCGTGTTTTGAATACATCGCGTTCTTTCCCTACTTTGTTTATCGCGTACAATCACCGCGTTCTTTAGGTAGCCAAAGTCTTTTAGAGATTCTTTCATCTTTACTTGCTTAAAAACGCGAGAACCATTAAAGAGGACGTGTTCTGTAATAGCGATGTCGCCTCCTAATAAGAATGATCCATGTCTACACCGTGACTCTTGGTCGCCTAACCAACGCTTGTCACGTCAATCTGCATGAGCTAACGCGTCTCAGCATCATGCCAACAATCAGAAACAGGACGCAAAAGCTATAAATAGGCGTAAAGTTTCATAATTTAGGGATCTTTGGTTCGATTGACAACTTTCTGATAAGAGAATTAGATATTTGTGGTTGATTCTCGTGTAAAATGTTGTTTATGTGTAATTTCCATTAGAATTCTCACGATAATAATAAAAGAGAGTCTGTTTTGATTCTTGTCTTTGATCTTTAAAAAACGCATTGTCTATGATTAGCGACGTCACAATCGATCTATATTTTAACGGCTCAAATACGCATAAATTATACATATAAAGTAATCTGTTTTTTTATTTTATTTTCTAACTATTAAGCAACAATTCTTTTTAGTTTACAATACCATAAGTACGTTTTCCCGTTTTTGTGGATTTGTGATATAGCCGATCGAAGCAACAATTTGTATACTTAAGGGAACGTGGCTTTCATAAATACAGGCATACTTTTCCGGCGAGTCGTCGCTCTTACATGTGTAGTGTTTGCAGCACTTCCACTTGGCTTCGTTCAAAGACGTTTGTGACTTCAAATTGATTTCTTCTTATCAATTGCGTATATTAGAGTTTTTTAGTTTAGAGAAAATACGAATTTTGCTATGTATATGTATACACTTAATATTCAGACCTGTTTTTTGGAGGGAGGAAGTTTAGGCGCAGACACAGTAGTATGCAGGGGCAGAACTGAGGGGGGCAGGGGGTCCCATACCCCCCTTTCGTCCCGAGATTTTTTTTTTTTTTTCTGCTCATTCTTTATATTTTTTTTATAGGAATTTCGATAAGTATCCTTGAGTTTAAGAGTATTCCGTTCAAACTTTACGTATTTCTTGCACTCAAATTAGGAGGATTTGCTAATAAAACATATAAATTCATACCCGAACCATCTCAATTTGAATTCTGAAACAACAATTCATTTTCGATCTTATAAATTCGAATCGTGATGGTTAGGGTATTTCGATTTAGGTATAGATTTGCTTGAATTAAGTTATTTATAATTCAAACTTAATTTAATTTGATTGACGTGTTAACAAACTTTTATTAAATTGAATTATTCTAAAAAGAAATATAGACAAATTTATTGTGCGAGTAAGAGATTATCAATTTCAAGTGTTTGAGTCTCCGACTATTCCTAATAAACCTCAAAACGTTGATAAAGATTAATGTTGATTTTCAAGAAAGAAAAGTATGAAAGAATAATGCATGTGAGATTAATATTAATATTATTTATAACTATTTTATTTAATATTAATATAATATATAAAAATATTATACCCTTCTTTCATAATTTTCTGATTCCGCCACTGAGAATATGTATTTGGACATTTAGAGCTATGCAATTGGACGCGTTTTGAATTTGCTCCGACACTCTCTTTCTTCCCATATTCGTTTCCCTTGTCAGTTTCCTCCCTTTTGTCTGCTCTTATTAGACGTGGGCGCCAGCCTTGTCCGATTCTTTCGGTTCCGGTTCAAGAAAATTCATAAAAATTAAAAAGGGTTGAAATTGGCGGTTTTGGGCGTCGAAACTAAGTATGGGCAAAACTAGACCGGTCCGGTCTACGGTCCGAGAATTTTATATTTTCGGTCTTACGGTCCGGTTCGTAATTTTTACGGTCCGGACCGGTCGGACCGTAAAAAATAAAAAGGGTTAAAAATATTTTTAGGGGTAATTTTTACAGTCCGGTCTGGTCCGGTCCATAATTTTTACGATCCGGTCCGTAATGTTTACGGTCTGGTCTGGACCGTAATCAAACCCTTTAAATGCCGAAAAATATAAAATCCGGTCTTATCGGTCCGGACCGTGGACCGGACCGTAACGGTCTGGTCCATGGTCCATACTTTACAAAGTTTACGGTCCGCCGGTCCGGATCGGATGCCCATCCTTAGTAGAACCGTCCGGTGTATTCATTAGGTTCTCGGTTCGAACCGATAGTCATCTCTATTTGCTCCTTTCTTTACTTATTTTATCTATAAAATACCACACATAACCTTAAATCAGGTCCGTTAGGATTCCGTTTAAAATACATTATATTGTATTAAATTGTTGATTTAATTTAATATAAGATAATATATTTTAATGTATTAAATCAGGAGATCCAAACAAAATCTAAGATTACATTAATTCAAATTTATTTAGGCCTCGTTTGGTACGATTTCAGTGAAATGAGGAATCAGAATGAGGAATGAATGATTTCGAAATCATGTTTGGTTAGGTGAAAAATTAAAATTTCTTTCATACCTTGGAATGGGCCATTCCAAGCTCAATGAACAATTTCATTCCATTTCAAAACTCAAGGTTTCGTCCATTCAAGCAAAATTAGGGATACTTTTTTTCATAACCGCTCCTCTTAATCGAATATTATTTTTATTGAATAATATTAATTATTTTTATTAAATAATATTAATTATGTTTATTGAATAATATTAATTAATTTTATTAAATAATTTCATTATTTTATTAAATTATTAAATAATATTAATTTTTTTATTAAACAATTAAATAATATTAATTATTTTTATTAAACAATTAAATAATATTAATTATTTTTAATATATAATTAAATAATATTAATTATTTTAATAAATAATTATATAACATTAATTATTTTATTTAAAAAATTAAATAATATTAATTATTTTATTAAATAATATTAATTGATTTATTAAATAATTGAATAATATTAATTATTTTTATTGAATAATATTAATTAATTTCATTGAATAATATTGATTATTTTTATAAAATAATATTAATTATTTTATTAAATAAAGAGTATGTCCAAGAATGACTAATTCCGACAACATACCAAACGACAAGCTACAGGAATGAGAATGAGTCATTCCTGATTCCGATATCGATTTCGATTCCAACCCGATTCCTAGATCATACCAAACGAGCCCTTAGTACATTCAATGGAATTCAATATGTACATTTTTAGCAATAAACTTGAAACAAACTTGTAAATTGACAATCTTAGAATTTGGTAAAGCGTGTGAGCAGATATATAGGTAAATAGGTATATAGGGGTTGTGTACGTATGAGTCCAGTACATAAATCCGATCGAGTTTCATATTAAACTATTCTCTCTGTTCCCGAAAGTTTGTCCCATGGGGGAGGGACACATTTGTCGATGCACATTTTATATCGTTAATATCTCTAATTACATATTAATAAAAATTATAATTTTTTGATATTATCAAAGTACTCGTTGAGACGAATCAAACAAGACCCCACATAACTATGTTTTTTCTTATATATTGGAAGAAATCTTGAAGATTCTCTTCAACTGTAAATAGTATTAAGATTGACCATGGGACAAACATTTAGGGACGAAGGGATTTATTGACAATAAAAAGAGCCATTCACTAGCCTTATATATTAAACTTAATTATTATTTTCTATAAGATTTTATGGTTAGAAATTGTGCATATATATATAACTAAGACCATGACACATTGGACACCAATAGCGAACATGGGGGTGGCCATGTTGTGACTTTCAACCCTTTGTTACCTTCCCTTTGTTATTGACAACAATGACAAGTGATCTTTTACTTTATCAATCAATTTGCATTTTTATTATCGTTATTATTACAAATTATAAAGCATTAAAGCAAAGGAAAACCTCTTCCCACACTCCATCATTGACCCATTTTTTGAGTCAGCGAGGCTAAAAGAAAAGTATGAGATGGATCTTGAGGTGGCTTGACCTTAAATTCTTAATTCAAATTCAATTATGTAGCTAGACTCATGAGTTCTTGAGTATTTGAATCTCAATATTCAATTTAAGAGACAAGCAAAACTAGATGGCACATGGGCCTCCTTCCATATGACATTTCATTATATATGGGGTTTAATTTTTATTAATGTACGTAATTAATTAAGATTTGCATATATATAAATAAAAAGAAAAGAAAAAAGACAAGGAATCTTAATTCCCGTTTGCCCATTTCACCTGCAATCATTTTTGTACACACTAGCTTATTATCATGACAACCAGCTGCATATATACTCCATTCATGCATATTCCGAATTTAATGGCTATGCTTCTTTTCTTTTAAAAAAATAGGATTTCGACGCAACTAGCCATATGGAAGCCAGCTCACTTTGAAACCAAATGTTAAAAAAGTTATAAACTATTTTACTTAGGGATATTAACGTAGCTTTTATACTTATCCACATAACAATCATTGTAACACTACCAAAACCATCATAAAATACACTTCTACAGCTCATGATTTGATGTCAATGTCAAGATTAGTAAATGAAAATAATTGAACACTTGACCTACTAGCTAGTTTCTTTCCACTTCCTCATGCACTTCATCTATTTTTATCCTCAGTTATGAATGAGTCCGGAATTTCTAGAATTTATGATAATCATCATTCGATATACCACTTTAATATATGATATAAATTAACTTTATAATATTTTTAAAATATTGTACATACATTGCATATGATAAATTCTATATATTTTTTAAGTTTTTAGTGTCAAAGAGGTTTCGTTTATATTTTTAATAGTTAAAATATGATTATTTTACAATTTTAATTTGAAATAATAAAAATATTTCAATTTCATGATATGAAAAATTTAAGAATATATTAGATTTATCATTTAGTGAGTATAATTTTAAAAAAAATATTTTAAAGTTAATTTATATCATATATATTAAACTGGTGTACCGAAAGTTATACCGTATTGTATAGATTTCAGGAAACCCAAACAATTCATTTTTCGGTTTTTCTAGTGTGTACTAACACACTTAAATAAAAAATTTATTTTCAAAATATTTTCTAATAGAGAATTGAGAAACCCTTAACAAATAAAATTAAACTAATGATTAAACAAATAATTACTAAAAAAGTTATTGAAATGTATCCATAGACACACATTATAAAAAACCCTTCCTTTTTATTCAACACAAAATAATAATAAAAGACTCATGTCAATACATCAAAATATATGTACTATATAATACCGTAACAAAAAAATGTCCCTCCACGTACAAGTGTACGTATTAACCGCGGCAAATAACAGCCGCATGTCCTGCCTTTTTTTTTTGTGTTCACACTATTAATTACAGTTTTACTTTCCTTTTTATCTCTCAGTAAATTTTTGTTCTTTGAGTAAACATCGATCCACGCCGGAACCGTTACATCCAAGCTTCATACCGGCCAAAAGCATTAAACCCACGCTTTGTTTGGTTCGATCTGCCGTCGGCCTTGTGATCGATGAATAGATCAATCCTCTGCTTCTAGATGTCGATTCAACTACGGAGTAATTCCGTTGCGAATTAACAACTTAATTGATCATGAATCCAACGAATAAGGCGTCTCCAAAAGATCGTATGGGGCCCACAGCGCGTCGAGCGGGCACGGCCGGTTCGCGTCAAGCCGGGCCCACGGCTTCCCTTTCCCACTCCAATGCAACAAACTCACCGGGCCCGGGTGCAAATCCCTGCACAAACCCCTGTAAAATTCGATGAATATTGGATTATTTTCTTGTTAAATTAAAATTAAAATCTGTATTAACAATATATAATGAAGTGAGAAATGTTGTTACCTGTAGTTGTCGCCGCCGAGGCCGTGCTGGTTCCAGCGGTGGTCAACCGGAACAATGTTTCCGGCGAAGACGAGGAGGAACGGCGGGAGGGAGCCTAGCTCGTAGATCCGCATACGCTTCTGGAGCTCCATCCACTCCTCGATCCGGAGCGTGTACTCACCCGCCCGCCACCGATTGAGGTCAATGACCATCACGCCGGTGTTGAAGTAGCACGGATTCCGGTTGACGAATGTGACGGAGAGCGAGGGGTTCGACCAGAAGGTGTGGGTGAAGTAGGTGGTGAAATTGGCGTTGCAGTACTCCGGGGCGGCGAGGACGGCGTCGACGCCGAGGTCGGTGGACGCGAGGGCGGCGATGTCGTCGACGACGACGACGTCGGAGTCGAGGTACACGACGCGGGAGACGCAAAGCGGGAGGAGGTTCGGGAGATAGGATCGGGCGTAGTTTAGCGGACAGTCGAGGGCGGAGCGGATGGAGGTGGAGATGAGGCCGGAGACGGCGCCGTCGTCGAACGGGTATAGGCTGAACCGGAGGTAAGGGAAGGAGTGGGAAATCGTGGCGCGTAGATCCGACGCGCTTGATGTGGAAGAGGTCACGAAGTGGAAGAAGATATTTTCGGGGCAGGACGAGTGTTGGAGGACGGAGAGGATTGCTGCCATGGAACCGCGGATGTAGGCGAGGTCTAGCGTCATTGCCACGTGGACGGACCGATCGGAGCAGATCAACGCGCTGTCTTCGTCCACGTCACCCGCATCGTCCGAATCCGAAACGGCGTCGTCGCTGGGAGTAATTAGGGACGGGCACTCCGGTGAGTTGTAGAATTGCGGAGCCTCCTTGAATCTCTGCCCGGCGGCGCCGGCGGTGGAGAGAGAAAGGGTAAGGAGGAGGAAGAGGAGGAGATGCGGTGGCGATTTAGGCATGGCGGGAGATCTTTCGACGGAGATTTTTGAGGTTGGGAGGAGGATTTGAATTAAGATGTGAAAAGCTTTTTTGGTTTCAAATATGAATGGGGCTATTTTTCTGTTTGTATGTAAACTTTTCGCAGTGGGCCCCGCTGTTTCTTTGCTTTGCTTTGTTGTGCTGCACAGCCAAGCAAAGAAAAGTATTTGGGTCAACAAAATTCAAAGTTTTTGTTAAGTTGTTAATTTATTTGATTCTTAAATTAAAAGATTTTGTAGGTGAGTAATAGAACAATTGTTGGATTTCAATGTTTCACCTGGTTTAAGAATACGACGTTAGGCCTTCAAGCAGTTGCAAAGTAACATTCTAGATAGGTGACACTTACACATCAAACAAAAATAATAGGGTAGAATTGACAAAACTACATTTTATTGTATGTAGGAGGGTAGAAAATATGTTTTTTTTTTAGTATTGTAAATAATAATCCAGCGATTGAATAGCTGCATGATTCATGACATGCGGCTAAAATAGGTTTAAAAAGACTTCTTTTGTTGTATTGTACAATGTACGAGAGGAAAAACTTTCTCCACTAATCAAATCATTGAAAACATTTACTAGTATTTTAACTTAATTGATAAATATCCGTGATCTGAAATTCTTTTCAACGACGTATTTGTATGTGAAAATATCGATAATTTTGTTGTGAGTATTTGTATCTACACGAAAAACGAAAAATGTGTAACTTACTTTGTTCAGATAATATGTATGTGTGATTTATGTGGAGGGAAAGTGAAAGATAAATACCCCAAAAATGTGAGTTGAGCAACGTGGTGCAGGGCGCGGGAAAAAATAAATAATGCCCCCACCGCGTGCTGACGTACCCAAACGGTGCCGGTGCCGCACACCTGATGTCAATTTAGGTAATAACTAGTGTAATATTCGTGCCTTGCACGCGATTTGTCTATATTTTTTTATATTTGTTATTTTTTAAACAAAAATTATCGATGAGTCATTGGTTTAATATCTTTGATTAGTTATTTAAATAAAAATGACTAATCGAAAAAAATATTCAAGATATACCAAAAACTAAATTATATGAAGAGAGACAATACTCTCTATAATTTTATTAATAATAAAATTTGGCTAAGTAGTCTTTCAAATGCTTTACACGGGATCTGTTTACTTTTTCTTATATTTGTAAAAATATTATAGTTTAGTATACGTTTCATTTATTGGGAAAAAAATGTCAAAGATTTGAATGCAATTTATTAACCTGATCAATTTGAATTTGTCGTTGTCATTTCTCTTTAATAGCAACTAATCTCAACGTTCTGTTACGTCGGGTTAATTCGTCCATAACAAAATCACCGTGATAATCTAAGATATAAACAAAGTTAAATAAATAAATCTACATATTAATCATTTATTTTAATATTATAAAAATACATAAGCATGTGTAATTACTTAATATAAGTATTCCAAATACAATTCAATTTTAATTATTTATTTTAGTATTATAAAAATATAATACAAATTTGTAAATACTAAATAGACTTATGGGCCCAAATCATATTTGTATAAACTTTAAATTTTTAATGCAAATTTGAATTGGTTTAATGGGCGAATTAACCCGACGTAACAGAAAAATCAGAAAGTGAAATAGAGGGTCAATTCTAAAAGATCGTTTTATGTAACAATATATTAATTGTTTAAAAGATATTTGTTAGTCGTCGTTTATATATAATAACAACTAATATAAACATTATATTATGTTGGGTTGAACTAAAACAATTAATGTATAATTTTTTAATATTCCTAAAAAAATCGAATAAGTCACATAAGAATACATAAATTTAATACACTTTATACTATACAACAATTCAGACACTTGGAGTATGTTAACGCTTTTGTTTTGGGCCGACTGACCTGGCTTGGGCCATTTCTGTAATTGGACCCACCCGGCCCAATTAAGCCCAAAACAATTCCAGCTGCTCGTTCTTACCTAACCCTAATTCTTTCCATTTTTGGCTTATCATTTCGCCGCTTCATGTGGCTCTCTCTTCATCTCTCTCTGTCAGAAACCCTTCCATCTCCATTTCTCTTCTTTACAGATCTATGGCGTTCTCGTTCTCTTCTTCAAACTTTGTCACTTTCCTTCCTTTTCTCGACAAATCCCGTCCAAATTGTTTCAGTTTTTTTCAAAAGAATGACAAGTAAATGCATTTCTTTCCTGTTCTAGTGTACAACTCTCCCTCCCAGATTCGATCTGCTTGAGATCCAAACAATTTCACTAAGGTATTCTCTCTCTCTCTCTCTCTCTCTCTCTCTCTCTCTCTCTCTCTCTCTCTCTCTCTCTCTCTCTCTCTCTCTCTCTCTCTCTCTCTCTCTCTCTCTCTCTCTCTCTCTCTATCTCTCTCTCTCTCTCTGTATCAGTATCTTTCTCTCTGTTTTTTTGCTTCTATGGATTTTCTAACTCAAAGTTTTCTAGGTATCTCGAAGTCGGAGTTTCTGGAGAGCGAAATATCTCGAAGTCAGATCTGCTAGTCGGATTATCTGGAGAGCTACAAAACAAATAAACGGTAAGATCTCTCTCTCTCTCTCTCTCTCTCTCTCTCTCTCTCTCTCTCTCTCTCTCTCTCTCTCTCTCTCTCTCTCTCTCTCTCTCTCTCAGTATCTTTCTCTCTGTTTTTTTGATTGTCTGGATCTTCTAACTCAAATTTTGCTAGGTATCTCAAAGTCGGAGTTTCTGGAGAGCTCAATATTACAGAAGTCTGAGATCTCTGTCTCTCTCGCACCTTCGTCTCTCTCTGTAATTATCAATTTTTTTTATTCTCTGGATTTCCCTTTCGATTTAAAACTCATCAACAATTTGTTTTAATGCTTTGTTTAAATATTATTCATGCTTGTTCTTCGTCTACTCTCGATTCGTTTGATATGCTATGTTACCTTGCTTCGAAATAAAACCTAAATAATCAACTTCTTCCATGAATCATTAAAGATCTGTTTCAATGCTGTTTTTTTTTTCATATCTGCATTCATCAATTTACTGTGTTTCGATGTTCATTCTGAATATCTAGAATCTTCTGGTTAATTCTGTACATTATATTTGTTATATTTGTAATGGGTTAAGTAATAATAATATATAAACCGGGTACACTAATAAAATAAATATTAAATTTATATTTGAAAAGAAATCAATTGGATTCAAATTTATTTTACTGATTTGCTGTAACGGGTTAGTGGAAAATTTTTAATTGGGCTTGAGTAAATGATGACTTTGGGTCCAGTCATTTATGTTTATCTTTCAATATTTGATTTAACGGTTGTGGCCCAATTTGTGTATGGGCTTCATTAACAACGGCCCAAAATGTGTATCCAATTATGGCCCAATTTAATTTTTGTTCGACTTAGTGGTCCAAATTTTAACTAACGGAAACAATTTCATTTGGGTCTCGTTATTGGTTATATACATATATTGTTCTGGTATGTAGGCCTGATATATTTTTTTATCGTTCACATTTTAAGAAACCCTACCACATTAAGAAATGTCTTAGTTCGCCGCTTTCATTTCTTCTCTCTCTTGCTGTTCTTCATACCCTTACTTAACCATTTTTGTCTCCAATAAACAAACTCTCTACCTCCAAAATTTGTCTCCCTCTTACTATAAATTACAAAAAAGAATATAGAGATTGTTGTTGCTCTTAATCCATCTGTATATGCGCTGTCTACATCTTTCGTTCTTTTATAAATTCTTTCTTAAATACTGACATCAATACTTTTCTCTGATTATATGAGGAGATCATTCATTGTATAATGGACTTTGATGAAGAAGATAAATTTAGCTGCCTGACCATGTAAGCTCTCTCTCTCTCTCTCTCTCTCTCTCTCTCTCTCTCTCTCTCTCTCAAAATTTCTCCCATTCTAGAAATCCATAAATGTGTAGATCTGTAAATCACTGTGTCTTAATCTCTCTATATCGCTATATATACCCAATTTCCTCATGTTTGAAAGCCTAAAACCTAATAATTTAATGAAGTGCGAAAAATGTAGCGTTAATCATTTTCTTCTTGTTTCATACTGTTAGTACTTTGGATACTGATATCAGTTTAGGTAAATGAAGAATGTTAATCTATGAAAACAATGATATTATATGAAACCGGAATGACTTATGCTATTTGTTTAATTTTACAATTTATAATCTTAATACTATAATATTTGAAATCAGATATATAAATGTAGCAAAAAAACACAAATGTTTAATGAAACTAAACTTGTTAAACTTTAATATTATTCTCTGAAAACATCGATTTGTTTTTACATGGGCCGGCCCAAAATTGACTTTAGGCCGAGTTAGTTATAAATGAAATTCTATCTTAGATAGACTTCGTGGCCCAAGGTTAAAACTTTAATATTACTCTCTCTCTCTCTCTCTCTCTCTCTCTCTCTCTCTCTCTCTCTCTCTCTCTCTCTCTCTCTCTCTCTCTCTCTCTCTCTCTCTCTCTCTCTCTCTCTCTCTCTCTCTCTCTCTCTCTCTCTCTCTCTCTCTCTCTCTCTCTCTCTCTCTCCCCCTCCAACTTGTCAGTATATAATTATTTTTTACATACTTCTCAAAACCATATCCTAGACTTCTTACTTCGATTACAACCAATATCCTGCAAACTAACCTTGTGTTTGTATTTATCTTTGTTAGCATTCAAACGACATGAAACTCCCTTATGAGGATCCATGGCAGATAATAGAATGAGATCCAAAGCACATAAATGTAAGAAGTCTAACTCTATTTCTCCCAACCTCCTTCTCTCTCACTCTCTACACATATTTCAATCTCTTTTTCTCCTTTTTCTATGTGTCAATGAATTTACACATTTCATTGTATTCTATTTTTTTTGTTTTCGAGGATTCAATCAAATGCAATTTCCACAACCAAACAATGTCAGATACAAATAATTTTGATCATCATACTTGGGTTATTTTAGAAAGATAATCATGTTTGTTGTTCAAGTTGTTCATTTGTTTGATTGCTTTTTTAGTGGACATGAAATAAATAATTTTGATCAAATGCAATATTGATAGTGAATGTGAAATGTATTAAATCAATCTGTGCTATCTTTAATAGATTTAATAATGATATTTAGGATTTATATTTCAAGTAAATTTGAAGTGCTTTAATCATTAATATGTAATATATACACCTATTCATACATAAAGATTCATAACAATATCATATATAAATGACCCTTTTGAGTAGAGATTAGATATGTTGTAATATAGTTTCTGAGACTAAAATTGAATTTGTTTTTCACTATCTGATTGCATAAGATGCCTTCACCTAGAGATGATAAGAATAATGACTATAATGCTTATTATATACACAGATAGTAAACTTTAATTTCATTCATACTGCATGGTCAATGCTTATAACACTTTGCAATTTATATATAATATTCATATTTCATACAACAATTTTGTTGACTGAGTTAAAATAATTTTCAATCACAGGATTTCTGGTATGGTATTCAAGTTACATATCTTATTCTGATTGCAATTCACTCATACTGAATGGTAAGACATTTTTTTAATTGTTTTTCTGTTTTAATTGCTATGTTGAGTACTAATATATTCTTGCATATTCTTTGTATAGGAGATCTCGGATGGGACTCATAATGAGCATTGGAGTCAACTTCTGAAAATTTTAAAATTAGAAACATAAAGGTACCTCAGGATCTATAATCTATAGATTTACTTATAATCAGAGTGTGTAATCATGTTTTGCATGTAGTATTTAGTATTATAATTCTGTCAAAAACATCTAGTAACCCTAAATCAACAAACTTAACACATCTAGATCTAATTCTTAATTTCTCTGTCACTTTAAACGAAATAAATAGAACATTATTCATTCAAAATAGATTACCTGTCGATGAGTTTAAAATGATTAATCTAAATCTTTCTCTCACAAGTTAAAGCCCTTTCTCTTCACAACAACCGATTCTTGCAATACATAATACCCATTATAGATAACTTGTTCTCTTCAAAACACGAACTGGAATACTTTTGCAATCTGCTAGGTTATGTATATGTTATATTTATTTTTTAATATTAATATTAAATGCAATATTTAAAATGCAATATTGATAGTGAATGTGAAATGTATTAAATCAATCTGTGGTAACTTTAATAGAGTTAATACTGACAAAAGGTTCATTTTTATCTCAAGTAAATTTGAAATGCTATAATCATTAATATCTATTGTATACACCTATTCATACATAAAGATTCAGAACAATATTATATATAAATGACCCTTTTGAGTAGATTTGAAACAAAATTGTTTTTCACTATTTGATTGCATAAGATGCCTTCACCTAAAGATGATAAGCAAAATGTCTACAATGCTTATTATATACACATATAGTAAACTTTAATTTCATTCTACTACATGGTAAATGCTTATAAAACAATTTATATATCTTCATATTTCATACAACAATTTAACTGTCTGATTGCAATTCACTCATACTGAATGGTAGACATTTTATTTATAGTTTTTATTGTTTTAATTGCTATTATGTTTACTGAATTCATTTTTTTTCAATTACAAGCATCAACACTAAAACAACAACATACAACACTTACAACACATATACTGCATTATCGTTTACAGTAAGGTCAGACTTAATCTTTTCAATTTTGTACACCAAATTATTTTAAATTTTATATAATATGTTCAGTACTAATATATTCCTGTATATTCTTTGTATAGGAGATCTCGGATTGGACTCATAATGAGCATTGGAGACAAACTCTGATTTTTGTAAAATGAGAGACATACAGGTAACCCAGCATCAATAATCTATAGATTTACTTATAATCAGAGTGTGTAATCATGTTTTGCATGTAGTTTTTAGTATTATAATTCTATAAAAAACATATAGTAACCCTAAATCAACAAACTTAACACATCTAGATCTAATTCTTAATTTCTCTGTCACTTTAAACCAAATAAATAGAACAGTATTCATTGAAAATAGATTACATGTTACTGTCGATGAGTTGAAAATGATTTGTCTAAATCTTTCTCTCACAAGTTAAATCCCTTTCCTCTTCACAACAATCGAACTTGTTCTCTTCAAAACACGAACTGGAATACTTCTGCAATCTGCTAGGTTATATATATGTTATAATTATTTTTTAATATTAATATTCAATACATTAATATATGATCTTCAAAATATCTTGCCCATATTAAATACTGTAATACTTTTGCAATCTGCTAGGTTATAATCTTTTCGGATGTGCAGTCTTATAAACTTACAAATATATGCAAATTGTTTTTTTTTTTAATGTTGTATTGTTTTAAAACTTAACATATAACATTCACATATATAGAACAAACATATAACATTCACATATATAGAACATATTTATTTCCTTATTTGTTTATACA